>CM038681.1:635830347-636430347 GCA_021605205.1 Aegilops longissima | reverse complement strand
GAAGTTAGTTACTCTTGGAAGGGGACAAGCTAGGAGGAAGAGCCGAAGAGGGTCCCCACGCTACCTCAGATCGACGTAGGGATCTTCAAACCGTCTCCAAGAGTCCAGAAAGAGCTGTGCGGGCGCACTTTGCCATCCATTGCAGTCCCGCATCGGTCATCCGGCTGTCTGTTTTTCCGTTGCTCCACTCCGCCCCTGCCCCCCGCTCTGCGTATACACCTTCCTTGTCTGTCGTCGCCGATGTACCTCTCCAGCCGCCGCCCAGGCATCCTCGGACGTCCACAACCCCAACAATCATGCATGCGCACCTTGGACTACATCGTCGTCCACCTAGAACCACTCCGCAGTCAGGTACCCTCCGCCCCGTGTCGGCGCCGTCCATGGCGGACACCATGCTGGCAGGTGTTCGGTCAAATGTCATTGAGCTTTATTGTTGAATTTTTTGTTGTTTTCTAGAGTAAGCACAATATTGGGGGTACTTGGTGGTCGAGGATGAGTTGTTGTGTGATGTGTGGTTGCAACGGCGGAGCTATGTACAGCTCTGAGGGGGCCGTGGCCCCCCCAGCCCAAATGCAAATTTTTTTTTACTAGTTAGTAATAGTCCATGTCAACTGGCCGGTCTGGCCCATGTACGAGCAAAAGGCCACAAACGCATCTTCGGCATCATCACGAACACGGCCACCTGCTCGGGGCTCGGCTGCTTCACGTCTCTTTCCCCACGCTCGCCGCTTAGGCACTGCGGGTCTGCGGCTCCCCTCTCCATCCACGCCGCCGCTCTGCCCCGACACCGACGCCGACGCCGAGGATTCGAGGAGAAGCTCGCCACTGATCCACGCGCGCCGAGGACGGAGGTCGCGAGGGGGGAACCAGGGCGCATCTGAAAAGTTCGTTTTCGTCTCCTCGCCACTGGCCGGTCGCCGGTGGTCGTCGATGTCCGCCGGCCGGCTGGCCATCGACTGGTCGCTGGCCGCCCCCCTATAAAAATTTCTGTAAGTACCATCTACCCAACGACTGCATCTACCCAGCTCAAATTACAACCTGAAACCATTGGGATTGGATCCCCTTTTGTAGTGTTGCCTTGCTTGTACGCAAGACTGCTTGTACGAGTAAATTGGGGGCAGCACACCTTAGTAGTTAGTAATTTAGTATGCTATTTATTTGATCTAATTGCAGATAACTTGTTGCTTGCACAATGCACCACAGATTTGTTCTTGTGAGTAATTACTACGGGTTGCTTGACTTGGAATTGGGACTCAAAAGGCTAGATTAATCAACAGATCAAGTGACCATGGTCAAAGGCAGCAGCAGCAATATTCAGTCATACTTCAAAAGACAAAGAACAGAGAGAGCAACAGAAGATCCTCCAGCTGCACAATCTTTACCTCTGCTTCTTGAATGGGAACAACAAGAAGAAAATCAAGATGAAGAGCCTCAGACAAATAATTACGTTCCTCTTCCTGTTGTATTCCGAGGCAAGGAATTCTTGGAGCGAGACCCCGCACTGCGACCGCAAATTTGGCAATACCCACCAAATCAGAGAGATAGTGTGCGAAGAGCATATTTGTCGTTAGGCCCCATGCAACCAAAACTGAAACACTATAGAGCTTCTGGTAAAAAGGGCCATCAGCGTCGCTTCCAATACAAGTGGCTTGATAGTTTCCCATCATGGCTAGAGTACTCAGAGGACAGTCATCGTGCATACTGTTTACTCTGCTTTGTTTCCAGCAGAAATATCTTAACAAAAGGAGGCTCTGATGTATTCACAGTACATGGATTTGATAATTGGAAGAAAGTGAATGATGGAAAATATTGTGCACTCTTAGGCCATGAAGGTTCTACACCATGCTCACCACACAACAATGCAGTCGTAGAACGTCAAGCATTGTTGAACCAGGCAGGCCATTTAGAAAATGTTGTAGCAGCAAAGGATGATGAAAAGGTAGAAAGAAACCGTTTAAGGCTAAAAGCATCTGTTGCGGTTGTTAGGTGGCTCACATTTCAGTCTTGCGCTTTTAGAGGACATAATGAGAAAGCTGAGTCAAAGAATAAAGGAAATTTTCTCGAATTGCTAGAGCTTCTCGCAGAGTTCAATCCTGATCTTGCCAAAGTCATTTTGGGGAATTCTCCATACAACTCAAAGTACACATCTCCAGATATTCAAAAGGAAATCTTGTCCATATATGCATCTAAAGTTAGGAGACATATCCGTGAAGAAATTGGGGATTCCAAATTCTCTATTCTGGTGGATGAGACATGTGATGTGGCTAAAAGAGAACAAATGGCATTGGTTTTCAGATTTGTTGATAAAGCTGGCTTTTCACAAGAGCGGTTCTTTGATTTGATACATGTGGCCAACACTAAGGCCATGACACTGAAAGAGAAATTGTGCTCTGCATTATCATTAAATGGTTTTGATATTCAAAATCTTCGTGGACAAGGATACGATGGGGCTAGTAACATGAGAGGAGAGCTAAATGGATTGCAGTCTCTTTTTCTCAAGGTATGCCCATATGCATACTATGTTCATTGTTATGCTCACAGATTGCAACTAGCACTAGTAGATGCATCCAAAGAGGTGGTTCCTGTTGCCCAGTTTTTTCAGAAATTGATCTTCATTATTAACACTGTTGACTCCTCATCAAAACGCCATGATGAGCTCCATGATGCCCAGCTGGTAGAACTAGCACGCATGATAGAAAATGGAAGCATTCAGACTGGTCAAGGGGCAAATCAGATTCGATCACTTAAAAGACCTGGGGACACTAGGTGGGGTTCTCACTTTGGTTCTATTCATAGCCTTATGAAGTTGTTTAATGCAGTAAATTTTGTTATCCAAGATATGGCTTCAGATAGATCAGTGGTGGGATCAATACGTGCTGATGCTGACACTTCTTTCAGCTATTTGTCCTCGTTCGAGTTTGTCTTTATCTTATGTATGATGAAGGAGATATTAGGGATAACTGAAGGACTTGGTCAGGCTTTACAAAAGAGGTCACAAGACATTGTAAATGCTGTTCGTTTAGTATTTGCAACAAAAGAGTGTCTTCGTCTCTTGAGATCGGACAATGGCTGGGAGGAATTCTTTTGCACAGTGGTTGAATTTTGTGTGAATCATGGCACTGAAATTCCAGACATGAAGGAAACTTATATCATGCGTGGTGGCCGTGCACGGCATCAGCCTGATCATTTCACTAAGGAGCAATATTTTCGAGTGGAGATATTTCGTGCAACTCTTGATAGCCAACTACATGAATTGGATCGCAGGTTCAATGAGAAGATGATGGATCTTCTATCCACCAGTGCCACATTAATTCCTAGAAATAAATTTAAATCTTTTAAAGGTAGTGATATATGTGAGTTGGTGAAGAAGTATTACCCAGCAGATTTTAGTCAACAAGATGTGTATGGCTTGGAAAACCAACTAAAACTCTTTGTTCCTGATGCTTCCAGTGATGTAGAGTTGAAAAATATATCAACATTGACTGACCTTTGCCAACTCCTTGTTGAGACTGGAAGAGATAGAATCTACCATCTAATTGACAGGCTACTTCGTCTACTTGTTACTCTTCCAGTTTCTACAGCTAGTGCTGAACGTGCATTTTCCAGTTTGAAGATCATCAAAACAAGGCTGCGTAATACGATGGAAGATGAGAATCTTGCCAATAACTTGGTTGTTCACATAGAGCGTGAAATCGCAGAGAAGTACACCTTTGAGGACATTTTAGCGGAATTCAAGAGCATAAGTGATCGAAAAGCTGATCTGTAGTACCACCAGTAGTGAGTACCACTCCTTTTGTAGTTCTTAGTTGGCTCACAGAATGTCTCTGGGTTTGAAGACAGAGTGGTACAAGTAGACTAAGTTGTATATTTTGGTGTAATTAGTTCTCTTATGGAGAAATGGAGTATATATTAGTATAAATTTGCCTGGAGGCTCCAAGTTCTTGTCTGTTGCCGTTGGTTAATTTTTTTTTCGTCATTGGCCCCCCCAGATATTCTTGTCAAGCTCCGCCACTGTGTGGTTGATCATATTCGCATCTGTGGACTTTGTAGGCATAAGGCATGGGGGCTTGACCTTTTTGCAAAACGTGCATGCTTTGTTACATGAGCAAAAAAACTTCCCGGTCTATGACATGCACATCATTCATTCATGAACGCAATGTAAAGTCGCTATCGCATCAGCGGTACACCATCTATAACTCCATCATGAAGTTTTGTGATGTGATTGACCGAGTGGAGACAATGTGGCTATTGGGCTTGCTAACCATGAAGATCGTAAGTTTTGCTTCTTGTTGCTTTACATGTTTGTTAATTCATTCATCCACTCAATATTGCAAATTGATAATCATCGCGTTGTATAACCTGACGGTGCTGTCGTGCTGTACTACAAGACCGGCACTAGTAGGGAAACCCCTTACCGGATTTTACTACTACTAGCTAGCGTCCAGACAAAACAAGATAACACAATTACTTAGCCCAGATATCTGTAGCATGTGGCTAAATACTGAATGCTGCTGGTGACCTGCGATTTGCAGGGTACAAAAAATACAGACGTTGTTCTACATTTTATATACGATCAACATTTTCGAAATACTTGTTCCAAATTGTTGAAATACTTGCTCAAAATTTTCTCAAATACTTTTCAACATTTGTCAAATACTTGTTCAACAATTTCTTTATACATGATCAACATTTTTCCTAATACTTGTTCGACTTTTTTATATACATGATCAACATTTTTCAAAATATGTGTTCAACATTTTTTCAAATACTTGTTCAACATTTTCATATTTTTTTGAAGAGTGTTATTTGTAATATATATTTTTAGAATGGATTAAAGTATAAACAAAAGTACAAAAAGAAAAGTAAAAAAGAAAACATAAAACGTAAAAAAAAAGAGGAAAAAGAGGCTGTGACCTCCGGCGCTCGTGGGCCGGCCGAGCTAGCTCGCCTCGTCCTCTCCGATCTCCATTATTCCCCGGTCGTTCTTCCCTTTCCCCCATCGTCCTCTCTGATCTCCATCTGTGCAAGTCTGAAGCGAAACCCTCCCAACTCCAGATCCGAATTAGCCTCCACTTCTCATCCTGCGCCGTCGTGGTCCGTCGCCCGCCGAGGCGTCCTCCGGCCATCACCAGCCGTCCGCCGGCTCTCGCATTCCTGGGTGATGCTGGACCGAATCGCCCACCGCACCAAGGGGGACGGGGATCGGGTCGTTCGGGACGAGGTGGCCGACGGCACGCTGTCGGAGATCTCATCCACCTGCACGGGAAAGCCCATCGCCGTCTCCCTCCGGGTCGCCGAGCCCCCGGAGGTGTCCCGCCTCTACCTCCACTGGCCGGACGGGCTCAGGCCGGAGATGAGCAAGCTGAACAGGCCAACCGTCATCGCGGGCGGCGCACGGCGACTCGATACTCTGGTGATCGGTGGTCGTCCCTGTTCCTGGGAAACTGACATCGTCATCCCCTTTGAATTTGATGGTCGCCATTTCTTGTGCTGGGCCGACCTCTATCTGGGCTTGCTGTTCGTGGACGTCACCGCCAAACATCCACCGCCGCCGCGTTATGCCCGGTTACCCGCGGAGCTGGATCAACGTCGTCGGTACATCGACGCCGGGGCCCCTGACCCAGCCCGCCGTGCGTGCGTCACCGACGCAGGCATTATGCAGCTCATCAGCATTAGCAACGATGGAGGTCGCAGTGTCCTCGACCGCTCGTGTTCCGGGTTCAACATGACAACCTGGACCTTAGACATAGAGACGATGCAATGGCAGAAGGTCGTCACCATCAGATCCGACGAATTCTGGGCCGCTATTGATACAGACAAGCGTCTTCCGCGTCTCCTGCCAAAGTTTCCGATCATGAGCATGGTTGATCCTGATGATGTTTGCTTCACGTTGGAGGATAGCTACCACAATTTCTGGCTGGTAAACGTCAACATTAAGAACAAGGTCCTCGGGGCTGTCGCGCTCTATATCAACGAGGAAGAAGATGAGGAAGGACGCGCTGCTGGTGTGTTCTATGGCAACTCCTTTATCACCAGCCAGTTCACTTCACCCGGTACATGGATAAGGATGCCATCAAAAGTCTTGAAATGAGCAAGAAATTGCAGCAAGCAAAACAGGAGCGGGTCATGGAAAAGATGGACTGAAGACTGTGAGTCTGTGACAGGCTATCGATGTTTTTTTTAATTATGGAATCCTGATTTCTTCTGTCATACCATGTTTTGCTCTGTTATTTCTATCATGATTGTCATAGGCTGTCAAAGTTGTGTACTTGTATGGTCTTCATACATGACAGGGTATTTCCACCAGCCAGAGTACCTGAAGGAACTCTGAATATCCTACTTCAGTACAGATGAGACCTTTAAGCAGGGACCAAGCTAGAAAAAATGTTCGGTGGGTCATGTCTATAGCAGTAGGGTCGTCTTCATAAATTGGTAGTGATCAGTAGTAAGTTAGCGAAGATTTACCATACATGGATAACGGTTTTGTTCGAATTAGCATAGGCTGTTTTTTTATTGAGAATGTCATGGACTGTCAATATGCTTTGCTTCTATTGTACATCTTGTTATGCGAAGACAAGTTTGAAATTGTCTAGGATTGAATCATCTTGATATGTCAATAGAAGTTCTCTTCAACGAGAAAAACAAAAAGATAAAAAACGAAACTATGGTATTTCTACCAACTATGTGGTTATTTGCAATTTACTCTCCCTGCCAGAAATATTGAATATAGTAAATCTATAAAATCAGACTTGTACTTCTCCACCGATTCAAATGACGTTATCATTTATTGTTTAATTACATGACAACTTTTACATGCTCCATTCTACACTCGCAGAATGACACTATTCTATGATGAATCCCTAAAATCCTGATTTCTTCTTCAGAAGAAGTCTTCTTCTTCTCCTCCCACTTTGCTATGTTTATAATTTTGAACCCAAATGACATTAGCATCATTTGTTACATAAATAGTACAGCTACACTTTATACTTAGATTTGTACCCAAATGACATTAGCATCTATGTTTATCTTAGATTTGTGAACGGAGGAAGTAATGTTTACACTACACTTTATACTTGTAGAAATACACTATTCCATGTTGAATCTCAAAAATCTTGATTTCTTGTTCATCATCTTTTTTTGTTCCTGCTTTGCTCTGTTTATTTTAAATCAAACATACCTATTCCACGTCTTGCCTTGTTACAAGTACGCGAGCTTTGGTGCCATGGGAACAATGGGCAGAGATGGCCCTTTTTCGGCAAGCACGTCACTATCTCGTACAAGCTTTTCCTCAATGGAGTGAACTCAAATCCCAGGTCTCTCAACCTCCGGTTCGAGAACTTGTATGGCTTCACCATGGGCTTGTCGTCGTCTTCGCACCTGACATGCCACGCAAACAAAATCCATTGTGAGCGAGCAAACAATGCCCTCGTATCATGTAGTTGGCGGTTATGTGGTACTGAGTGAAGAGGTCGTCGAGGAGTTGGAGGAAGTGCGCCCGCTGTAGCACGGCTCCGATGCAGAGGTGGCAGCCTCGCACATCAGGGAACTCATAGATAGGATGTGTGTGTGGGCGACGGCGCGGACGTCGGTGTAGGCGGCGACGGTGTTCGGGTAGGTGGATTTCGTGCCGGTGACGTAGCGAGCGACGTGGCTGCTGTTGAAGTTGAGCGTCTATTCCAGCATTAGGCGAGAAATATCGAGTGCGATGAAGTAGAGAATTCTTACGCCTATGTTCTTTCAGAACTCGTAGTCGCTCTAACAAGACTCATCGAACACGGCGTCGGGGTTACAGTTGTGGTCCATGTGCATGGCGCCGTACGACAACATGAACACCGTGCGCCGCACACCGGCATCCGCCGCCGTTCTGATCACGTTCCTGGTTCCCTCGACTGCGACCAGCATGAGGTCTTGCAACCATTACACATGTATGTAAGCATGCTGCGCTTCCTTAGTAAAACCACAAGAATAAGGAAGCAGAGTGAGTGAACTGACTGGTCGTTAGAGACAGGGGAGGCGACGTGGAAGATGTCGTGACAGCCAAGGAAGACGGCGTGAAGGCCGTCGTAGTCCAGGTCGTCGGCGCGGCACAACGTGCACCTCTCCTCGGCGCCCTCCAGCGCGAGCACGTGGGCATTCTTGCGGTTAACTACACAAACCACTCCACCATTAGATGAGCTACAGAATTCAGTAAGATCGATCATGGACCGACGCATGGTGTAAGTAAACTGCGGGCGGCTTACCGGGGTCCCCGCCGATTCCCCTGGCGCGCAGAGCCGGTCCAAATCATTTTGGGGCCCAAAGTAAAATAATCATTTTTTATACTAAACTTTTATACTTATTTAAACTATGTGTACCATATTATAATTTTAAGTAATATGATTTTCGGTTACTTAGACATATAAGAATGTTTACAAATAATAGTTAAGTATTCATTATTACACAATTATAATATATATCATCAAAAAATTTAATTCTACAAAATTTAAATTATAATATTTTTCTTATTAAAAAATCCTTCAAATTATTGTTCTAATATTGCATAAACTATAAAGTGTATACACATATATTTGCAATCTGTATGTGCGCTCATATATCTTTTAATACAATTAAATACCATGGTAGATATTTTTAAATTATAGACAATAACAAATATTTTAATAGTGGTTTGTAGTGTATTAGACAACCGTATTCATAGAAATTTCTAGTGTATAACAAATGTGTCTTGCAAGTTGGGTTCAGTAATAGAATTATCAAATAACCAAAAATGTTGTTACATGTACTTTTGCACAAGATTTGATTATCTGGCATGCTCAGCTAGATTCACTTGGTTTTAGTTTGGTGCAGATGCGATCTCCTACCCATTTCTTAAATGAAAAATTATGCATTCGTTCAAACATTGAAATCTTTGTTTTTTTTATAAATTTCATTATGACATTAAGATATCCATCATAAAGTGAGACTGGCATATTTAAACTCAACTTCGCTAGTCGGATTGGTTTGCCTCTGCATGGTATAAAGTATTACTATGTGGTTGGTATTTGCGCTCTTTCAAATTAAGGCTCTATTTTATGCATTTAATAATCTTTCAGATATAATATATAATTGTATTGTGTTACTAATATAATTTGTAATTCGGGCCCGGGGAGCTCGCCCTTTTTGCCCGGCCTATAGGCCAACCCAACTGACGTGGTAGCCGCGGAGGAGGAGCTCCTTCACCACCCACGAGCCGAAGAAGCCTCCGCCCCCATCACGCAGACCATCTCCTACTCCGGCTGCCGTTGCTGCATCTCGCCATTGTCGCTGGTGTTGGCAATCGACAACATGGTGAATCGATGTTTGATGACTAGGGTGGTCGATCAATATGTGCATTTGATGTTGATGCAAGATTGCTACTGTAGTTAGCTAAGAGCATCTACAGTTGGACGGCCCAAACGCGCCTCAAACGACCGGGCAGACAACCGCTCACTGACCGGTCACAAGAATGCGGCCCAGACGGGCTCCTAAAATGGGCCTCAACGCCCAAGCTGACCGGCACCCATGATATCCAACCCAAATATGGGGCGGATATGGGGGCGCCCGGGCTCGTCCGCCATGTTGGACTGACGGCGGGGTCCCACACAAAAATCGCCTGAAGACCCGGCGGTCCGACGGACGTCTCCTTCGATGGGGGTGTGAACGCCCCGTGGCGCCACTCTGGCTCGGTGCCCGAGGTCAAATCCAGCCGGCATCCCTCAACCCGAGCCACATCCACCACCTCCCTCTACGTGCCGCCATGGAGGCTGCGGAGGCGGAGTTCGCGGTCGCCCAAGCGGCCAAGATGGCAGAGCAGCAGGCCATCCTGGAGTCCATCCCGGATGAGGCCTATGTGAAGGCCAACCGGCCGTTCATCCGACTGGAATGGGAGGTGACCGAAGCGCTCTTCGACGAGGTCGAAGCGGAGATGGATGAGGACGAACTGGAGCTGCGGCTGCCGTCCATGTACCCGGAGCCGGGCACGAAGATAGTGGACATCTCCGACTAGGACTAGAGTAGTATATGTTATTTCATCTAAGTAGTATATGGATTTCATCGTTTGCATGCTTTTGTATGGATTTGAGGCCTCATTGGTCACTAACTGCGAATTCGTCCGGGGGCGTTTGAAGGGTCAGATTTGTTGTTCGCGTCTGTAGAGGCTCCAAGGGCATTGCTAACCGGCACCTAGCTGATCCCATATTCGCCGTAAGGGAGTAAATTTTTTACTCTGGCCCTAAATTTCTCCCTATATTTAGGGAAATGATTGCCATCACCCATCGAATCACGCAAAATTTGTTTGCCGCCTTGCACGATCGACACGTGCCCTATGGGCCTTCACGCGTCTCCGCTCTTGAAACAATGCACAACCGTGCCCCCCCCCCCTCTCTCGCATAACTCCTTCCCCCGCTACAGATCAGGACGAGTGCGCTGGCAGCTTGCCGCCGCCACCGCATACCCAACGCGCCAGCGCTGCTGCCGCCGGCGAGCAAGCTCAAGGTCAGGTCACCGTGGATCCCTCGCTGAGATCCGTCCACCGTGCCACTGGCTGGTATGGGATGAGACAACTTCTGCAGACCACCACCGCTCGCCATGGTATTGCAAGCGTCGCCGTTGCCGCCTCGCTGGAGCTGCAAGTCGCCCATTGAGATGCAAGTCCTTCTCTCCTCTTTTTCCTCTTCAACTGCTCCTCTCCCCGCCTCCCTATGCCTGCTTGCAACCATGGCCGCCGCTCGAACGGGTACGCCCGATCTCCACTCTAGCCTCCCCTAACACCTCCGTCGTTGTTCCGGACGGCGATGCTATTTTATACTTTTCTACAACAAAGGCTTTGTTGGAAAAGTCCACCCGCAACATTATCTCTGTTGCAAAAAATTCTCGATTCACACTGCACACGACCACATCTTTTTCAGTGGAAAATTCTGCAACATTATTCATGTTGCAAAAGTCCTCTCAAAGTCTCATATATGTTACAAAAAATAAATGCGAAAAAAATGGATTGAAGGCTGTAACAGGCTATCAAAGCCCCCCCAATGGAATCATGATTTCTTCTTTCATTTCATGGTTTGGTCTGTTATTTCTATCATGATTGTCATAGGCTGTCAATGTTGTATGCTTGTATGGTCTTCATACATGACAGGGTATTTCCACCAGCCAGAGTACCCGAAGGAACTCTGAATATCCTATTTCAGTACATATGTGACTTTTAAGCAGGGACGAAGCTAGAAAAAATGTTCGATGGGTCATGTCTATAGCAGCAGGGTCTTTTTCAATAAATTGGTAGTGATCAGTAGTAAGTTAGTGAAGGTTTTACCACACATGCGGTTTTGTTTGAATTAGCGTAGGCTATTTTTTTTATTGAGAATGCCATGGCCTGTCAATATGCTCTGCTTCTATTCTCCATCTTGTTATTCAGTGACAAGTTTGAAATTGTGTGGGATTAATCAGCTTGATGTGTAGATATAAGTTCTCTTCAACGGAAAAAGAAGTTCTCTTCAACGAAAAAAACAAAAAGATAAAAAAAATGAAACAACGGCCTCTGCCAACTATGATGGTTATTTGCAATGTACTCTTCCCGTGAGAAATGGGGTATGTAAAGTAGGGTCCAGTATATTGTCCTTGTACACATATTTATATATGTATATGTAATTGTAATTATGATCATCTATATATTAAGACGTGAGACTGAATGTCAACCAGCCACGCAAAATCTTAAACCCTGTGTTTCAACTTGATATCAGCCAGGCCGGGCGGCGGCCGCCCGATCCTCTCTCCGCGTAGCCGCTGCACTTCCGATCGCTGCTGCCACGCGTGCTATCCATCCACTGCTACCGCGCGTGCCATCCATCCGCGTCGCTGCTTCCGATTGCTGTTGCTGCGCGTGCCATCTTCCGCGTCGCCATCGCGTCTTGCTACTTGTATGCGCATACGGCGAGACGGCACAGGCACCTACAGGAATCCATCCAGCTGCTAGCTAGCTAGCTTTGCCTGTACGCCGCCGCCGCTTCCGATCGCAGCTGCCGCGGGTGCCATCTTTCGTGCCGCCGTCGCGTCTTGCTCCGCCGCCACCACGCGCTGCTCCATCCGCGCCCCCACTGCGATGTCATCCTTCGCTATGTCCGTCGGCCAAACTGCCGGCGCCCTCGTGTCTTCCCCGTCCCCACGATCCTCGTCACGCTCGCCGTCCCGACGATCTCCGTCCGCCTCGGTCGCCACAACTTCATGCTCTGGGGGGGCATCACCAGCACCGTTCTTGTCGGTGCAACCTCCACGGACACCTCGATGGCACCACGTCGGCACTGGACAAAACACTCATTGTCGGTACCGGCGACGCTGCCACTACCGTCACCAACCCGGAGTACCACCAATGACGGGTTCAAGAGCGTCAAGGGGCTTCTTCTCACCTCCATGGATGAGGATATTGCATGCACACTCATTGGCTGCGAGTCGGCGCATGCGGTGTGGACAGCCGTCGCCGCCATGTTGGGCACCCAGAGCCGCGCCAATGTCCGCCACATCCGGCGGCAACTTCAGTCGCTGAGGAACGACGATCTGTCCGCCGCAGAATACATGCACAAGATGAAGGCCATGGCCGACACTATGGCCGCCGCCGGCTCTCCGATCCGCAATGATGAGCTTATCGATCACATCCTCAGCGGCCTTGGCTCCGCCTACAACTCCATCGCCGCCTCCTTGGGCGTGAGTAAAGCGCCCATTCCCTACTCCAGTTTTTACTCATTGGTTCTGTCCTTCGAGGCGCTGTAGGCACAGCAGAGTACGGTGGAGGGGTGGTCTCCCTCCGCGAACGCCGTGACCCGTTCGGGTTCGTACGGCGCGGGCGGACGTGCGCCCTACTCCGATCCCTATCCCTCTAAAACGCCCTCGATGCGGCTATATCTCCCACGTGTCGAGGCACGACTTAAAGGCATAACCGCATTGAAAGCAATGTCGCAAGTGAGGTAATCTTCACACAACCCATGTAATACATAAGGGAAAGAGGTACATAGTTGGCTTACAATCGCCACTTCACACAATACATGAGTAAAACATTACATCATACAGATACAATCAAGGTCCGACTACGGAACCAAAATAAAAGAAGACTACCCCAAATGCTACACAGATCCCCGATCGTCCCAACTGGGCTCCACTACTGATCAACTGAAACGAAACAACACAATGAACAAGATCTTCATCGAGCTCCTCCTTGAGCCCGGATGCATCACCTGCACGGTTTCATCGGCACCTGCAAACTGGTTTTGGAAGTATCTGTGAGTCACGGGGACTCAGCAATCTCACACCCGCGAGATCAAGACTATTTAAGCTTAAAGGTAGGGCAAGGTAGTGAGGTGGAGCTGCAGCAAGCGACTAGCATATATGGTGGCTAACATACGCAAATGAGAGCGAGAAGAGGAGGCAAAGCACGGTCGAACAACTATGATCAAGAAGTGATCCTGAACTCCTACTTACGTCAGACATAACCCAGAAACCGTGTTCTCCTCTCGATCAACCCCGAAAAGAGACACTCACGGTTACGCACACGGTTGGTGTATTTTAATTAAGATCAACTTCGGGTTTTCTACAACCGGACATTAACAAATTCCCATCTGCCACATAACCGCGGGCATGGCTTTCGAAAGTTCAAACCCTGCAGGGGTGTCCCAACTTAGCCCATGATAAGCTCTCGCGATCAACGAAGGATATTCCTTCTCCCCGGGAAGACCCGATCAGTCTCGGAATCCCGGCTACAAGACATTTCACAGCAATAAAACAAGACCAGCAAAGCCGCCCGGATGTGCCGACAAATCCTGATAGGAGCTGCACATATCTCGGTCTCAGGGCACACCGGATTGTCCAAACTTCCGGTAGGCCAACCCAGAGTTGCCCCTGGTGGCCACCGGCGGCTGACAGTTTGGACCAACACTCACGACGAGCACTGGCCCGGGGGGGTAAAATAAGATGACCCTTGGGCTCCGGAAACCCAAGGGAAAAGGGCATAGGTGAGGCAAATGGTAAAACCAATGTTGGGCCTTGCTGGAAAAGTCTTATTCAAAGCGAACTGTCAAGGGGGTCCCATAAATCACCCGACCGCGTTAGGGACGCAAAATCCGGGAACATAACACCGATATGACGGAAACTAGGGCGGCAAGAGTGGAACAAAACACCAGGCATAAGGCCGAGCCTTCCACCCTTTACCAAATATATAGATGCATTAATTAAATAAGATATATTGTGATATCCCAACAAGTAAACATGTTCCAACAAGGAACAACATCTCCATGTTCCAACGAGGAACAACTTCATCTTCACCTGCAACTAGCAACGCTATAAGAGGGCTGAGCAAAGCGGTACCATAGCCAATCAACGGTTTGCTAGGAAAGGATGGTTAGGGGCTGACATGGCAATATGGGTGGCATGATATAGCAAGTGGTAGGCATCGCAGCATAGGCATAGCAAAAGAGCGAGCAACTAGCAAGCAAAGATAGAAGTGATTTCGAGGGTATGGTCATCTTGCCTGAAATCCCGCAAGGAAGAAGAACGAGTCCATGAAGAAGATAAACGGACGAGGTCGAATGAAACCTCACAACTCCGGAACGGAACCGAAGCTAACGAGAGAAGCAAACCGGAAAGAAGCAAACAACATGGTAAACAACCATCACATAAACATGGCATGATGCACAATCAAGTATGATGCATGTCCGGTTTAAATATGCATGGCATGGTAATAAGCACAAATAACACTACAAGTTAAGTGGAGCTCAATATGCAACGAGTTGCATATTGACAAAACACCACATCAATTATTTAGTTCTCTCCCGATTAGGTACTCAACAATATTAAATGTTATTAAACATGGCAAGGGGGTGAAGCATATGAAACTAACTATTTAGGCAAGTTTAAATGAGGCCGGGAACAACAACAACAATTCCGGAAAATCCCCATGTGCAAATTATGGATTCGGAACAGATCTGACCTAAAGCATATTTTAGAGTTGTTAAACATGCAAATTAATGCTACCATGTTAAACTAGGCATTTTTTCTACCCCATTTACATATATAATTTATTTAAATCCGAGATACGGTTATTTAGTTATGAAATAAATCATTTTAGCATGGCATAAAAGCAAATTAATGCAAACAACAATTTTAAACATTTAAATGTTGTTATCATGATGCGGATGACATGTGCAAGTTTATGCAATCTTTATGAAAATGTTAACAAGAGCATTATGAAGCATTGTGTCACCGTGGTGGAAGAAAGGGGTGCCACGGCAACGAATCCGAAAATGGTGCCACGGCAACATATCGGTTCCGACAGCTCATTGAGATATCGGTGCAAAGGAAAATGTGGACGTGAGCGAGTCATGCGAGGATGGTGGGGTGATCCCGGATACCGGGTTCCCACGGAACGGTGGCATGGCAAAAGAGGGGCATCGCAAGGATGATTCGTTCACGGTGCAAAACTCGAGCATCTCATACATGCAAGGGCATCTCATCGCGGTCGTCTCGGGTTATACCTTCGGAACGTTCAAACGGGACGGTTCGCGTTTCGTAGAGGGAAGTAGACGTTCACGGGTCGTCGAGGGAAGTAGAGGAAGTAGTCGTTCTCGCGATGATCGCCGAGGGAAGTAGTGGTACACGGCGACGGTAGAGGAAGTAGTGTTTCACGTTCGTTTTTGAAGAGGTACTTGACGGGTCCGAAACCCTTCGGGGTTGTCGTGGTACTTGCGGTCTCGCGATGGTAGTCGTACACGGCGTAGGGGGAAGTAGACGTTCATGTTCGATGGTAGTGGTACATCTCGTCATCGGAAGTAGTCGTTCACGTCCCGTGGATGTTCGGGGTCCACGGGGTCTTCGAGGGTCGACGGTAGTGGTACTTGGTGAATCCCGAAACGGACTTGGCGTCTTCGCGCGTAGGGGTACTTGTCGT
Source organism: Aegilops longissima (assembly GCA_021605205.1). NCBI lineage: Eukaryota > Viridiplantae > Streptophyta > Magnoliopsida > Poales > Poaceae > Aegilops > Aegilops longissima. The sequence goes on along the minus strand of CM038681.1, from coordinate 636,414,407 downwards.
TAACCACGGAAGTAGTTGTTCACGTTTTGGAGTTGAACTTGCCGCTCGTGGTACACGGGTCTTCGGAGATGGTAGTGGTACATGGGTCTTCGGAGATGTCCGGGGTCGTCGGTAGAGGTACTTGTCACATCGCCGAGCGTAGTCGACCTTGGCAGCTCCGTGTAGTCGAACTCGACGATCCGAGGGGGTACTTGGCGCATCACCGTGTAGTCGTGCGTTTGTTCGGAGAGGATCTTGGCGAAATCCACGAAGCGTCGAAATACAAAAGGGCCTCAGGTCTCGGTGGTCAACGAACGGGAGGCCGACCCTTGGACCTGGCATTTGAATGAATCGGGTCCACGAGGGCAAGCGGGCGAGCTGCTGCTGTTGGCTGATGGTAGCCGCGGCCATGGTGGTCACCACGAAGCAGAGGAGACCGGGGCTTGGCGGCGGGACCCCAGCAGCAGAGAGGCGCGGCCATGGCATCGGGCAAGGCTCCCGAGGTGGTGCAGCAGAGGCGACGGGCGGAGCAGAGGGTCCACGACCATGGCGTGCGGAGGAGGAGCATGGCCAGGAGCGACGGGGCATGGTTGCGGAGCCGTGGGGCTCGGCGCGAGTCCTCGGGGCGCCGGCGGCAGAAAGCAGCGACGGGGTCTTCGGGGCGGACGGCGAACTCGCCCGGACGGCGGCATGCGGAAGAAGGAAGGGCGAGGAGGACCGGCGCAGGGAGCGGGCGAGGGTCGCGGAGGCGAGGCCGCGGGGTCGAGGCAGAGGCGACCGGCGGCAGTCGGTGAGGTCGAGGAACGGAGGGGCCACGGGGCGGCTGAAGGAGGAAGGGCGCGGAGCTCCTGGCGTGGGGCTCGCCGGCGATGGAGGGCACCGGCACGGCGCGGCGAGGTGGCCGGCGCGGCGAGGTGGAGAGGCGCGGGACGGTCGCGATGTAGTGGCGCTGCGGGATCGGGATCCCTCTCTGTATGGCGCGAGGAGGAGACGAGCGATGGGGAAAAGGGGATCGGGCAAGGTGCGGCTAGGGTTAGAGGGGCACCGCTGGGCCTTGGGCCGGGAGGCTAGGCCGGCTGGAGGGAGGACGAGAGGAGGAGATGAGGGGGATCGGGAGAGATGGGCTAGGGTTAGAGGCGGGCGGCTGGGCCTTGGGCGGTCTGGAGGCTAGGCCGGCCTGGTGGAGGAGAAAGGCCGGGGCCGGCTGGGCCTAGCTCCTCTCTCTCTCTCTTTAAACTCTTAAAACAGAGAAAAGAAAGGAAAGGGAAGAAAAGAAAAAGATTAGAGAAAGAGTTTGGCCTGGGGATTATTTTCCCGAGCTCGAAAAAATGTGAGGAATTTAACAAAAATGTCCCAAGGATTTTTGGTGGAACTCCGGAAAATGATAGAATAATAATGGCAAGGTTTTGAGGTCAACTCGGAGTAGAAAAGGCATGGGATTTATTATGCAAGTGGGTTATGGTGATTCCAAAACGAGGAATATTTTATATAGCTCCCTAATATCGGGAGGGTATGTTATAAAGAGAAGTCACCATGTGAATCCCTCGATTTAAATGGATCGAAAAAATCCATACAATTTATTTAGAAGAGTTGCAAAAATTAATGATATGATGGCATGATGACATGATGCAATGCAAGAGATGACATGATGAAAGCACACACCAAACAAATCACACGACAAACTCGGAAACCCTGGAGGCAACTGAAGCTCCGGTCTTGGGGCGTCACAACACTCCACCACTACGAGAGGATCTCGTCCCGAGATCTAGGATGGCACCGGAGAAAAACGGAAGAGGAAGAGGTAAAACAAAGTTGCTTCTTTGACAAACGAGTGAAACCAATAAACCTCGAGAGGTTGAACAAAATGAAAGAAAGAGAACAACGAAGATGAAGAAAGTTGAAAACACTCTGTTAGAAAAGAGGAACAAGGGATACGACGAGAACCAAGAGGTTTAGTGATAAGATAGATATTGAAACCACTCCGGTTAAAACTAGATAGACAAAGAATAAGATTGATAAAATTTGGGCAGCACTCCGACTGAAAGAAGAAGGAAAACTTGATAAGATGAAAAGAACTTGAAGAGATGACACAACCTCCGGTTAAATGGATAATGCAAGAAAAAGAACATGATCTTTACAAAACGAGGTGATGGGTGAAGAGAGCAACATCACAATGCCTCCGGAAACAAATGAAAGAGTGGAATGGAATGGACGAAGGGAAACAAGATCTTGAAAGAGCACGCTTACAAGAAATGTTAGAACGGAGTTGTTGGACTATCAACAACGAAAGGAACAAGCTTGTAGTGGGCTTATGGAACACATCTCAATATTATGAGGTGAGTTTCTGCCACCAACGGAAACACATGATTGGATTGATATCAACAAGGAGACGAGAAACTTATATCACCGGGAGGACAAATGAAGAACTTAGGTCATTTATAAGCACCATAAATAGCAACAATCCTTAGGGAAAGCTTTAGGTGAAATATAGCCCAAGATAACTCCAATGAAGAGATTGATGGATTTAAAATACCTCATTCTTGACAACATGTGAATCATGAAACACGAACTCAAATTGTCGAGAATGACATAACACCACCTCAAATGATAAGGTAGAACGAATTGCACTTCGAAATGCAAGAAGAAGAATAATTGAACTCCCAAAACAAAACATGTGTTGAACACCATGCTTATTTTAGAGTATAGCTTACGGATCATAACTCCGAGAGAAATTTTGAAGACCAATTAATAATTAAAGAATCCTTGACGGACCATCATGTAGAGCCTCCATGAAGAACTCCGGTAAGAAAAGGATGATAAAAGAAAGAGAAGTTGACAACACAAGGTGAAGCCTTGCAGTGATAAGATGAAGCTTTGAAATGATATAACCGAGAAAACTTGGAACTCCGGAAAGAAAGATGAACAAATGAAATCATGAATTTTGATGAACCTCCGGAATAAGGAATTGAACTAACTCGATGGAACAAGAATAAGAATTACATTATGCTGATCCTTCACCAATTAAATTGATGACAAGCAATGGGTTAGGCATACTACTTATTCTCATTGAAAAATGATTACAGATAGAGATATAGCGCAAACTTGGGTAGGTATTAATGGAACCACCGGTAGGATTGAAACAACGAATAAATTGATGTGATAACAAAGGAAGTGAAATCTTGAACAAACCACCGTAAGAATTGAAAATGAAAGTAGCAAAGGCACAATTCACCGGGAAGAATTTGAAAACGAATAAAGATGCTTGACAAAATTTAGATATAAGAGATTGAAGAGATGGCAATCTGACTAGAGAATACTTGAATGATGCACCGATAAGATTTGGAGAACGAGAGCTGAAAGCTGGAATGAATAATTCTGAGATGATGGGCTCCAAAGAATCAAACTGAAAAGACTCCTGAAATGCTCCGGGTGGGTTAAAAGAATTCTCACAACCGAAAATAATTATGAGAGGATGGCATCAAACTAGAACCAAGAATCTTGAAGAGAATGGAGCAAGATTAAAGAGAAACTCATCTTCAGTCTTCAAAATTCGAGAATGACGACGAGAAACATCACCATGAATTATTGAAGCACTCCGGAATGAAAATTAGAAAGGTTGAACCAACAATGAAAAGAATTTGAAAGCGATCTTGGAGAAAGACATTTGACTGATGATAACTCATTCTTACGTCAAACTTTGCAATGAATTTGGGAATAGCTCCTGAAAATTAGAAGAGTCAGGTAAGATCCTAGGAAAAGACCTGTGGGTTAGGGCCCACTCAAAAGAAACATCGTTGAACAATTGTTTGAAATAGATATTGCACCGGTAGAATTAAATGGCTTGAATGAGACAGCATCCTCAAAAGAACTTGAGTGAATTGAGAATGGAAACTAGAATCTTCTGAGATATCTTCAACAATCCGGAACAAATGAATAGCGAGAGGTGAATGATTAAGAGATGCACCGACATGAGAAAGCATTTGAAACGATGAAAAGAATACGATCAACACTGAAAACTTGACTTAAATCCACCGGAGAAGAAATATTAGAATGGAACAATGATAAGGTTGAAGCTTCCTTAGCGTTTTCATGAGAAATCACCGGATAAAGCATTTAAAGGAAAAGAATGCAGAAACTTCACATCCATACAATGGATATTTGGTTAAGAAATCTGAGTCCTTGAAGAAAAAGGGTGGGAGGGCGGGAAAAACAAAACAACTTGGGTCGCAAATGTTGAAATGATCGAATCCACTTAAAGAGAAGCACGCCGGTTAAGAAAAGAATTAACATGATGATCTCGATGATCAAGAAGGATTAGTATTCCCATAGAAATATGAGAACACCATTTAGAATGAGGTATGGAATCAACACTTGGCATTGAAGCAACTTGAATACCACAAAACAAAACAAAAACAAAGGATTGGCTTCAAGAATGAGCCGGAACAAACACATGATAGAGATTTCGCCCAAAGTGTTCGTGGTGGGGCCCACACGGACACGACGTATAGCGGACGTCACGAATGACAAACAAGACGTCCCCGAATCAGCATAGCCAAGGATTCTTTAAGACGTCTCGCGACCCATCAGAATCGACCGTGAATGGGCGGACCACTAGACGTTGAACCCCAATCTCAAATCATACATCTGTCGGAAAGAATATCCGTAAGCTACTAGAATTCCCACCTATAAACTCCCGAAACTTTCTGGTTATGCAATCTGGTGTTGGGGATACAGGGGACACAAAATATATCACCCAAACTAACAATACCTAGATCCAGCTGTATCCATCCGTCAACACATAACCAAGAAATCCTCGGAAATCGTGTACCTCGACCTTCGAAAAACATCCGTTATACAAGTCATGGCAATACTCCCGCACTCGCCACAGTACTGGGCTATCAGGGTTATCTCACCAACAACTGCATAAAAGAGATTTCGATGTCGGTAAAACTCAGGTATTCCAGAACTGCAACGATAAAATTGTGACGACAACACCTCGGAGCTCAACTCCCCGGGACACTGCCACAACCCCTAAATGTCAGGAGGCACCAAGAACAATGTTCTCATCACAAAACCATCGGAACGATTCCAAGATACCCGCGTGATCCTAAAAAAAATTTAGTGAAATTTGAGGAGAGGAAAGTCAAAACTCTACGTCAGGATACCTCACCAGAGCGACGAAGGGACTGAGGAGTAAAAAGAATCCTACTCTCCGATATATATATAATCCTAAGACTCAAAACATTTTCCGTTCTAGACTCAACAACGCCAACAAACAATCAAGTAGGGGGCTCCTAAGTCGGGGAAGGCTCTGATTACCAACTTAAACGCCTCGATGCGGCTATATCTCCCACGTGTCGAGGCACGACTTAGAGGCATAACCGCATTGAAAGCAATGTCGCAAGTGAGGTAATCTTCACACAACCCATGTAATACATAAGGAAAGAGGTACATAGTTGGCTTACAATCGCCACTTCACACAATACATGAGTAAAACATTACATCATACAGATACAATCAAGGTCCGACTACGGAACCAAAATAAAAGAAGACTACCCCAAATGCTACACAGATCCCCGATCGTCCCAACTGGCTCCACTCTTGATCAACTGAAACGAAACAACACAATGAACAAGATCTTCATCGAGCTCCTCCTTGAGCCCGGATGCATCACCTGCACGGTTTCATCGGCACCTGCAAACTGGTTTTGGAAGTATCTGTGAGTCACGGGGACTCAGCAATCTCACACCCGCGAGATCAAGACTATTTAAGCTTAAAGGTAGGGCAAGGTAGTGAGGTGGAGCTGCAGCAAGCGACTAGCATATATGGTGGCTAACATACGCAAATGAGAGCGAGAAGAGGAGGCAAAGCACGGTCGAACAACTATGATCAAGAAGTGATCCTGAACTCCTACTTACGTCAGACATAACCCAGAAACCATGTTCTCCTCTCGATCAACCCCGAAAAGAGACACTCACGGTTACGCACACGGTTGGTGTATTTTAATTAAGATCAACTTCGGTTTTCTACAACCGACATTAACAAATTCCCATCTGCCACATAACCATGGCACGGCTTTGAAAGTTCAAACCCTGCAGGGTGTCCCAACTTAGCCCATGATAAGCTCTCGCGATCAACGAAGGATATTCCTTCTCCCGGAAGACCCGATCAGTCTCGAATCCGGCTACAAGACATTTCACAGCAATAAAACAAGACCAGCAAAGCCGCCCGGATGTGCCGACAAATCCTGATAGGAGCTGCACATATCTCGGTCTCGGGGCACACCGGATTGTCCAAACTTCCGGTAGGCCAACCCGAGTTGCCCCGGTGGCCACCGGCGGCGACAGTTTGGACCAACACTCACGACGAGCACCGCCCGGGGTAAAATAAGATGACCCTTGGGCTCCGGAAACCCAAGGGAAAAAGGGCATAGGTGAGGCAAATGGTAAAACCAATGTTGGGCCTTGCTGGAAAAGTCTTATTCAAAGCGAACTGTCAAGGGGGTCCCATAAATCACCCGACCGCGTTAGGGACGCAAAATCCGGGAACATAACACCGATATGACGGAAACTAGGGCGGCAAGAGTGGAACAAAACACCAGGCATAAGGCCGAGCCTTCCACCCTTTACCAAATATATAGATGCATTAATTAAATAAGATATATTGTGATATCCCAACAAGTAAACATGTTCCAACAAGGAACAACATCTCCATGTTCCAACGAGGAACAACTTCATCTTCACCTGCAACTAACAACGCTATAAGAGGGCTGAGCAAAGCGGTAACATAGCCAATCAACGGTTTGCTAGGAAAGGATGGTTAGGGGCTGACATGGCAATATGGGTGGCATGATATAGCAAGTGGTAGGCATCGCAGCATAGGCATAGCAAAAGAGCGAGCAACTAGCAAGCAAAGATAGAAGTGATTTCGAGGGTATGGTCATCTTGCCTGAAATCCCGCAAGGAAGAAGAACGAGTCCATGAAGAAGATAAACGGACGAGGTCGAATGAAACCTCACAACTCCGGAACGGAACCGAAGCTAACGAGAGAAGCAAACCGGAAAGAAGCAAACAACATGGTAAACAACCATCACATAAACATGGCATGATGCACAATCAAGTATGATGCATGTCCGGTTTAAATATGCATGGCATGGTAATAAGCACAAATAACACTACAAGTTAAGTGGAGCTCAATATGCAACGAGTTGCATATTGACAAAACACCACATCAATTATTTAGTTCTCTCCCGATTAGGTACTCAACAATATTAAATGTTATTAAACATGGCAAGGGGTGAAGCATATGAAACTAACTATTTAGGCAAGTTTAAATGAGGCCGAACAACAACAACAATTCGGAAAATCCCCATGTGCAAATTATGGATTCGGAACAGATCTGACCTAAAGCATATTTTAGAGTTGTTAAACATGCAAATTAATGCTACCATGTTAAACTAGGCATTTTTCTACCCCATTTACATATATAATTTATTTAAATCCGAGATACGGTTATTTAGTTATGAAATAAATCATTTTAGCATGGCATAAAAGCAAATTAATGCAAACAACAATTTTAAACATTTAAATGTTGTTATCATGATGCGGATGACATGTGCAAGTTTATGCAATCTTTATGAAAATGTTAACAAGAGCATTATGAAGCATTGTGTCACCGTGGTGGAAGAAAGGGTGCCACGGCAGCGAATCCGAAAATGGTGCCACGGCAACATATCGGTTCCGACAGCTCATTGAGATATCGGTGCAAAGGAAAGTGTGGGCGGAGCGAGTCATGCGAGGATGGTGGGGTGATCCGGATACCGGGTTCCCACGGAGCGGTGGCATGGCAAAGAGGGCATCGCAAGGATGATTCGTTCACGGTGCAAAACTCGAGCATCTCATACATGCAAGGGCATCTCATCGCGTCGTCTCGGGTTATACCTTCGAACGTTCAAGCGGGACGGTTCGCGTTTCAGAGGGAAGTAGGCGTTCACGGGTCGTCGAGGAAGTAGAGGAAGTAGTCGTTCTCGCGATGATCGCCGAGGAAGTAGTGGTACACGGCGACGGTAGAGGAAGTAGTGTTTCACGTTCGTTTTCGAAGAGGTACTTGACGGGTCCGAAACCCTTCGGGGTTGTCGTGGTACTTGCGGTCTCGCGATGGTAGTCGTACACGGCGTAGGGGGAAGTAGACGTTCATGTTCGATGGTAGTGGTACATCTCGTCATCGGAAGTAGTCGTTCACGTCCGTGGATGTTCGGGTCCACGGGTCTTCGAGGGTCGACGGTAGTGGTACTTGGTGAATCCCGAAACGGACTTGGCGTCTTCGCGCGTAGGGGTACTTGTCGTTAACCACGGAAGTAGTTGTTCACGTTTTGGAGTTGAACTTGCCGCTCGTGGTACACGGGTCTTCGGAGATGGTAGTGGTACATGGGTCTTCGGAGATGTCCGGGGTCGTCGGTAGAGGTACTTGTCACATCGCCGAGCGTAGTCGACCTTGGCAGCTCCGTGTAGTCGAACTCGACGATCCGAGGGGGTACTTGGCGCATCACCGTGTAGTCGTGCGTTTGTTCGGAGAGGATCTTGGCGAAATCCACGAAGCGTCGAAATACAAAAGGGCCTCAGGTCTCGGTGGTCAACGAACGGGAGGCCGACCCTTGGACCTGGCATTTGAATGAATCGGGTCCACGAGGGCAAGCGGGCGAGCTGCTGTGTTGGCTGATGGTAGCCGCGGCCATGGTGGTCACCACGAAGCAGAGGAGACCGGGGCTTGGCGGCGGGACCCCAGCAGCAGAGAGGCGCGGCCATGGCATCGGGCAAGGCTCCCGAGGTGGTGCAGCAGAGGCGACGGGCGGAGCAGAGGGTCCACGACCATGGCGTGCGGAGGAGGAGCAGGGCCAGGAGCGACGGGGCATGGTTGCGGAGCCGTGGGGCTCGGCGCGAGTCCTCGGGGCGCCGGCGGCAGAAAGCAGCGACGGGGTCTTCGGGGCGGACGGCGAACTCGCCCGGACGGCGGCATGCGGAAGAAGGAAGGGCGAGGAGGACCGGGCGCAGGGAGCGGCGAGGGTCGCCGGAGGCGAGGCCGCGGGGTCGAGGCAGAGGCGACCGGCGGCAGTCGGTGAGGTCGAGGAACGGAGGGGCCACGGGGCGGCTGAAGGAGGAAGGGCGCGGAGCTCCTGGCGTGGGGCTCGCCGGCGATGGAGGGCACCGGCACGGCGCGGCGAGGTGGCCGGCGCGGCGAGGTGGAGAGGCGCGGGACGGTCGCGATGTAGTGGCGCTGCGGGATCGGGATCCCTCTCCTGTGCGATGCGAGGAGGGAGACGAGCGATGGGGAAAAGGGGATCGGGCAAGGTGCGGCTAGGGTTAGAGGGGCACCGCCTGGGCCTTGGGCCGGGAGGCTAGGCCGGCCTGGAGGGAGGACGAGAGGAGGAGATGAGGGGGGATCGGGAGAGATGGGCTAGGGTTAGAGGGCAGGGGCGGCTGGGCCTTGGGCCGGTCTGGAGGCTAGGCCGGCCTGGTGGAGGAGAAAGGCCAGGGGCCGGCTGGGCCTAGCTCCTCTCTCTCTCTCTTTAAACTCTTAAAACAGAGAAAAGAAAGGAAAGGGAAGAAAAGAAAAAGATTAGAGAAAGAGTTTGGCCTGGGGATTATTTTCCCGAGCTCGCAAAAATGTGAGGAATTTAACAAAAATGTCCCAAGGATTTTTGGTGGAACTCCGGAAAATGATAGAATAATAATGGCAAGGTTTTGAGGTCAACTCGGAGTAGAAAAGGCATGGGATTTATTATGCAAGTGGGTTATGGTGATTCCAAAACGAGGAATATTTTATATAGCTCCCTAATATCGGGAGGGTATGTTATAAAGAGAAGTCACCATGTGAATCCCTCGATTTAAATGGATCGAAAAAATCCATACAATTTATTTAGAAGAGTTGCAAAAATTAATGATATGATGGCATGATGACATGATGCAATGCAAGAGATGACATGATGAAAGCACACACCAAACAAATCACACGACAAACTCGGAAACCCTGGAGGCAACTGAAGCTCCGGTCTTGGGGCGTCACACCCTCCTTGGGGCTGATGGACATGGCCAGCCAGGGCAGAGCCGCCAGGGCAGTAATGGCGGCAACACCGGCGGCCGTGGCCGCAACGCTGGTTATGCCGGCAATGGCCGGCAAGGTGGAGAGGGCAACGACGGAGGAGGTGGGCGTCGCAACCGCTGGCGTACCTGGTGCCAAATTTGCAAGAACTGGGGCCATGAAGCCGACGACTGCCGCAAGCGCTATGATCAGGATCACAACTCCCGCTCTGCCAACTCGGCCTCCACCAACACCGTCGACTTTCCTTGGGTGCTGGATACCGGGGCTACGGGTCACTTGACTAATGATCTTGAGCGCCTCCAGGTTCACGAGCACTATGACGACAAGGATCAGGTTCAGGTGGCCAATGCTGTAGGTCTGTCTAATTCCCACATTGGTCATTCGCGCTACCCCGGTCCATCTCTTAAACTGCGTAACATCCTTCATGTTCCACACATCAGCCAACATCTTCCCTGTGTTTATCGTCTTCTTTGTGATAATGACGTGTTTGTTGAATTTCACCGTCGTTTTTTCCTTGTTAAGGACAAAGAAATCAAGTGCGTCATCCTTCACGGTAGAAGATTACGCGAAGTGGGGTGGGGTCTATCCGGTCCCCTTCGCTCGTGCATCATCTTCATCGTCTCGCCGTGCCTCCTCCGGTGTTTGAGTTTCGTCGTCGCAATGGCATCAACATCTTGGTCATCCTACAAATAATGTCTTCACTTCCATTGTTCAGAGTCATGAACTTCCGTGTTCTAGTTCAAATAATTCATCCGTTCCATCTGTTTCATGTTCAGCCCAACTACTCCTCCCTTCGGATTTTTGGGTGTGCTTGCTGGCCTAGTCTCAGCAAGTACAATGCTCACAAGCTTGAGTTCTGTTCCAAGATGTGTGTCTTCCTTGAATATAGTCCTTTACATAAGGGCTATAAGTGTCTTGATAGTACCTCCGGTCTGATATACATCTCCCATGATGTTGTTTTCTACGAGACTGTGTTTCCTTACTCCCAACTCGGCGTCTCGGTTGATCCTGCTTCTCTTGAACATGCCCTCACTTTTCCCTTTGATGAACCGTTTCCGGATGTCCATGTGCGTAAATATGACTTGTCCTATTTGTCACCTAACTTGTCCTCTGCAGGTGCTATTGCTTTGAGTTCCCCTCAGGTGCATGTTGATGCTCTGTCGCTTCCTGATGAGCCCGACGTGCATGCTCAGGACGTGCATGTCCCGCCGCCCAAGGCAGGCGCGGCTGCCTCGCCAGATGGGGCGACCACCGATGTGGCTTGGTCACCGCCCTCGCCCGGCGCGGCTGGGTCGCCACCCTCGCCCGGTGCGCCGCCCGGGCTGCCACTTTAGCCTAGGCCGGTCCAGCCCACCGTTGTCTCTCCGCCCGTGTCGCCTCTTGCTGAGATCTCCTCAGCCGCGACACCCTCGGTCGAGCCCTCGTCGCTGCCGTCTTCTCCTACTGGCGATGCAGCTCCGGCGCATGCTATGGTTACACGCCATCATGATCATACGTGCAAGGAGAAGTCTTACACTGATGGCACGGTTCGGTATGACTCTCGCCGCCGTGCCTTCTTCGTCGCGCCAGTTTCCCATCGTGATGCTCTGGGTGAACCTGCCTGGTGTGCAGCCATGTCCGAGGAGTTTGCTGCTCTCCGTCACACTAACACCTGGGTGTTGGTGCCCCGGCCACCTGGTGTTAATACTGTGAGCTGCAAGTGGATTTTCAAAACCAAGCATCGTCCAGATGGGTTGTTGATAAGCACGAAGCTCGTCTTATTGCTTGCGGTTTCACTCAACAGCATGGGATTGACTATGGAGATACTTTTAGCCCAGTGGTGAAGCCTGCCACAGTTCGCTTGGTTCTGTCTCTTGCTGTGTCTCGTGGTTGGAGCCTCCAACAGATTGATGTGAGCAATGCCTTTTTACATGGGTTCTTGGCTGAAGATGCGTATATGCAGCAGCCACCCGGGTTCGAGGATGCCACGTATCCCTCTCATGTCTGCAAACTTCAGCGGTCTATTTATGGTCTCAAGCAGTCGCCCCATGCCTGGTATGCTCGTTTGAGTCAGCGCCTTTCGCAGCTCGGTTTTGTTGCCTCCCGATCAGATGCATCTCTGTTCATCTTCTCTCAGGGTGCTATACAGATATACATGCTGGTGTACGTTGATGATATTGTGATTGCTGGCTCTACCCCCGCCGTGGTGGATCGTCTTGTGCAGCCGTTGTCTGCTAGCTTTCCCATCAAAGATTTGGCTCACCTCGAGTGACCTCGACGCAGAAAAAGTATGCTTTGGACCTTCTTCATCGTGTCAACATGGAGAACTGCAAGGCCACTTCCACTCCGCTTGCTACATCCGAGAGTCTCTCACGTCATAGTGGTGCACTACTGGGTAGAGATGACTCCTTTCGGTATCGCAGTGTGGTTGGAGCACTTCAGTATTTGACCCTCACTCGTCCTGATATCTCCTTCGCAGTGAACAAAGTGTGTCAGTTCATGTCTTATCCAACGGAGGATCATTGGGAAGCAGTCAAGCGTATTCTGAGATATGTCAAAGGTACGCTAGACATGGGAGTACGGATTCGTAAGTCTAGATTTACTGGAGTGAGTATATTCACCGTGCAGACTGGGCAGGCTGTGTTGATGATAGGCGCTCTACTGGTGGTTTTGCTATATTTTTTGGACCCAATCTTGTATCTTGGAGCTCGAAGAAGCAACCCACAGTCTCGAGGTCAAGCATCGAGGCAGAGTATAAGGCATTGGCCAATGGCGCGGCTGAAGCCATTTAGATAGACTCTGTTCTCACAGAACTTGGAGTCCCACGGCAGCGCACTCCTATATTGTGGTGTGATAACTTAGGGGCAACTTACCTGACAGCGAATCCAGTGTTTCATGCTCGGACTAAACACATTGAGATTGATTTCCATTTTGTGAGAGAACGAGTAGCTGCTTGTGAACTGGAAGTCAGGTTTATTTCTACAGATGATCAGTTAGCGGATGTATTTACTAAACCCGCTACTAGACAGATGCTAGACCGCTTTAGAACCAATCTGAATCTTGTATGTAGTTCAGATTGAGGGGACATGTAAAGTAGGGTCTGGTATATTGTCCTTGTACACGTATTTGTGTACATATGTAATTGTAATTGTGATCATCTATATATTGAGACGTGAGGCTAGATGTCAACCACCCACGCAAAACCCTAAACCCTGTTTTTCAATTGAGTATAGTACTTCCATAAAATCAAACTTGTAAGAGTCATTCTTCTCCATCGATCCCAGGTTATCATTTATTTGTTAATTACAACATGGCAACTTTTACATGTTACATACTACACTTGCAGAAAGGCACAATTCCATGATGAATCCCCAAAATCCTGATTTCTTCTGACAAAGAAGTCTTCTTCTTTTGGTCCTGCTTTGCTCTGTTTATCATTTTGAACCCAAATGACATTATCATCACCCATTAGATAATAGTAGTATTTACATATCCTAACACTTTGTACTTGTAGAAATACACAATTCCATGCAGGGAATCTCAAAAATCCCGATTCTTCTTCATCTTCTTCTTTGGTTCCTGCTTTGCTCTGTTTATTTCACCAAACAGACATGTCCCCTATCCTGCTACAAGTAGCCACGCTTTGGCGCCATGGGAACAATGGGCAGAGGCAGGTGGCCTTTTTTCTGCAAGCACGTGACCGTCTCGTACAAACTTTCCCTCAGCGGAGTGAACTCCAAACCTAGGTCTCTGAGCCTCCGGTTCGAGAACTTACATGGCTTCTCCATGGGCTTGCCATCATCTTCGCACCTGCCATGCCACCCCAACAAAATCCAAGATGAGCAAGCAATCAAACGGGGTGAGATACTACAAGGTTAGTTGGTATCACCATCGACCATGGTGTTGTCGTACTTACTTTGCGGTTATGTGGTACCGCGGGAAGAGGTCGCCGAGGAGTTGGAGGAAGTGCGCGCGATGTAGCACGGCGCCGATGCAAAGGTAGCGGCCGCGCGCGTCGGGGTGCTCGTAGACAAGGACATGTGCACGGGCGACGTCGCTGACATCGGTGTAGGCGGCAACGGCATTGGCGTAGGTGGGCTTTGTGCCGGTGAGGTAGCGTGCGACATGGCTGCTGCTGAAGTTAAGCGCCTGCTGCAGCATGGAGCCCATGGTCATGGACGGCACCACCACCGCTAGCTCCAGCCCCCTCTTGGCCGCCTCCTTCGTTGCCGTGATCTCTGCTATCATCTTGGCGCAGCAGTACAAGTTCTGCATTGCACATGAGGATCGGTTAGTGAGTTCAGTTCACCGGCAAGGAATACTCGGTGCGATAGAGCAGAGTATTCTTACCCCTGTGTTCTTGCAGAAGTCGTAGTTGCTCCAGCAGGACTCGTCGAGCACGACGGCGGGGCTGCGGTTTGGGTCCATGTGCACGGCGCCGTAGGACGACGTGAACACCACGCGCCGCACACCGGCATCCACCGCCGCTCACAAGGTCCTACAACCATCACGCATGTAGCAAGTAAGCACACGACCCTTACGAAAATCACAAGAATATGCGAGCAGAGTGAATGAACTGACGGGGTCTTTGGAGACAGGGGAGGCAACGTGGAAGACGCCGCGGCAGCCGCAGAAGGCGGCACGGAGGCCGTCGTAGTCGAGCACGTCGGTGCGGCACAGGGTGAGCCTCCTCGGCGCCCTCCAGGGCCAGCAAGTGCGCGTTCTTGCGGTCAGCTTCACAAAGGAAACACACGCGCACTATTAGAGATGATAGCAATTCATGGAGAGAGCTTCATGGACCGATGCACTTAGAGCATCTTCAACAGCCGCGCAAAGCGCCGCGCATAAAAAATCTGTTTGCCGCGCGCGCTTCGACATGTTTAGCGCGGCCGCCAGCGCTGGCTCCAGCAGCCGCGCTATAATGCAGCGCGTAAAATACAGCGCACGCGACTCGCCGGGTTAAACATATATGATATTTTAGACACAAAATGAATTTGAAACATTCATTAAAATGCAATAAACATGTGAAATTTGACACAAACAAGTTGATGAATAAAAGTTCATGCCCACAAGTTCAAAATCATGCCCACAAGTTCATCCAACCAAGTTCAAATGCAAACTAAAGTTTAAGACATGAAAGACACATCAATCATCTTCCTCGTCTTCGTCCTCATCTTCCGAAGACGATTCTTCCGCCTCCGAAGATGAATTTTCCTCCCTCTCCTCATCACGCACCGCATCACGTGAAGCTCCGACGGTGTTGGCAAGATCTTCAACGGCATCTTCATGGGAATGTGTGTGAGAAGACATTCCACCCATGGCGGCCGGAGGTTCATCCATGCCTCTCATGAGAGAAGAAAAACTCATGCCTCCCATGGCTGCCATAGCGTCGGAGGGTGCTCCAAAGCCACCCATGCTGCCAAGGCCACCGCCACCCATGCCGCCGAGGCCACCGCCACCCATGCCGCCGATGCCACCGCCACCCATGCCGCCAAGGCCACCGCCACTCATGCAGATCATGGCTCTCTTTTGGATCAACACTTCTTCACGGGCAAGATTGACATATTCTTTTGCGCTTCATTGAGGTTGGATGTGTCCAAGAAGAACAAGTGCTTCTCCCATTCCAACAATCTAGTTCGCTCCTCATTGCTCACTTTCCTCTCCTTCAAAGACACCTCCCTCTCCTCGGCCGCCACCCTTCTCTCCTCGGCCACGGCATCTTGGTTCCTTGCCATTTTCCTCACCTCATTGGCTTCGACCCTTGCCTTCACAATAGCTTTCATAGCATTTTTGAGCTCATCATCTCCTTTCCTCTTCTTTTTTTTGGTTTTGTCTTTCTTGCACCCATCCGGTCGTTTTGGCTTCGAGTATGAAACCGAGTTGGGTGTGGGGCTTCTCTTGCCGTCATCACTTGATGCATCATCCTCCTCCTCATCATCGTTCAACTCAATTGTTCGCTTGCGTTTGTTGCTCAAATGCAAATCATCCAAACCATCACGCTTCTTCCATTTCTAATCATCCTTTAGCACTTCATAGAAATGAGGCAAAGTAAGGACCCTTCCTTTCTTGATCTTCCCCTTCTTGGTTGTCCTCGTCTCTTCTTTGAACAAATTTTGTGCAATGTTGTACTACAAGAAAAACAAAACAAGTTAGCACTTCGGTCATCAAAAACAAGTATGATGAACATATATGAGATGCCACTTACTCGATCATCCTCATTTGTGCCACTTGGGTTAATCTTGTCAACCGCCTTTTGACAAGCCGCCCACTTTTGACGATCCGAGTTGATTGTCGACCATCAGGACCGAAGTTATCTCTCGGAGCGGTCAATTCCACTCACGTTCTGAGCATCAAAGTGTTCTTTCATTCGCCCCCAATACGCGTCTCTACTTTGATCACCTCCAATGGATGGATCCCTCGACACTTGCAAATAAGTATTGCATAGTAATTTGTCATCGTTGGTGGTGTAATTTCCCACTCTTCCTTTCGGCGCCTCGACAATGCCCTCACCCTCCTCGTCCACCTCAAACTCATGGTCTTCGAAATGGATGTCATTGGTTTGAGACCAATGCAAATTGTTGGACCCAACACCCATAGTTGACATGTATCATCGTTGAGACTACAAAGTTTTTTGAACAATGCAAATAAGCTATCTATATGTGATGATGCATTGAAAAAATAACAAGAAAAGAAAAGTTGAAATTTTTTTCACCTTGGGGGCATTTCGTCGAACACGTGGTGCGCGTCGACGGCTGGCTCAACGAGTGAGCTCGCTGGCGCTTGGGTAGCCGCCGCGGCCGTCGAACGCCCTGCAAGCTTCTTTCCCCTCACCTTCGTGCTACTGGAGCCGTCCGCCGCCTTGTTCTTCTTCGCGGATGGTTTGCCCTTCTTCGGCCGTGCCGCATTGGGGACCTTCGACGGTGCGCCGACGGCACGGGACGGCGCCGGCGCGACACCACCCGGCGTCGTGGCCATCCGCGGCGGCAAGAAGAGGTTTGTGAGGCCGACTTCGGGCGGAGCTCGCGATGGCGACGCCAACGGTCCCTGCGCTAGGGTTTCCGGCTGCGGCGGCGGTGGGGCGGCGGGGGGTGGGGGGGGGGGGTCGTGGCTGTACAACGGGATGAGCGGGGTGCCGGTGTGCGTGACCATGGGTGGGTGGCAGGCGCGGGGCGGCGCAAGGGCGAGGAGGAGGAGAGGAGAAAGTGCGAGGGCGAGCGCTCGAGTGTGCCGCGCGCTGTAGTGGGCGCCCGAAATACACCCCGCGCGAGAGTGTTTTTGACCACGCGCCCAACTCGTTATAGCGCGCGCGCCCGCTGGAGCGACCCACCGCATTGCGCGCACACTAAAACAGACTAATTTGCGGCGCGGCGCTAGTTTAGCGCGGCTATTGAAGATGGTCTTACCGGGGTCCCTGGCGGTTCCCCTAACGCGGTAGCCGCGGAGGAGCTCCTTGACGACCCACGAGCCGATGAAGCCTCCCGCGCCCGTCACGCAGACCAGCTCCTGCTCTGGCTGTCGCTGCTTCATCTGGCCGTTGTCGCTGGCGTTGGCAATCGATGGCAGGGTGGTCGATCAATATGTGGATGTTGATGCAAGATTGCTAGTTGGCTAACTACACAGGCTAGCTAGTAGTACAGTAGTACCAAATTGCATTTGCTTGATGCTTGGATGATCAGTGGTCGAGCTTGTGTGTTCTGTCCGGTTAACGTGCTCCACTATTTATACCGGAAAGCAAGCGCGAAACAACACAACGAGGACTGCGATGCAATACTAGCTGGACTGGAGCGCGTGAGCGGAAAGGTGAGGAGAGGCTCGTCTCCCGGCTGCAGCTCGTTTTGTTTACGGAGTGGTGCAGCCGCCCAGCGACTGAATATTCAGCGGCGTGACCCGATGGGTGGGTTTGGGGTTCAGCCGACATAGGGCACGGCAGATTCCGTTTCCGCGAAGCGAATCCTTCCCACTGCCACGGAAAGGTCCACGACCTCGCGCGTCGTCGTTGCATGACAAAAGCTATGCTGGTTTTCGTCGCGCAGTATTATTGAAATGTCCTGGATTTGACTTTCCTATCTGGTAAAGGTGTCTTTTTAATAGACATATATCAAGTTTATGGAGAAATATATTTACATCTTTTTTTTTGTGCGAAGTAATACATTTACATCTACTCCTTCAGTTTCTAAATATATGTCTTTTAAGAGATTTCAATATTAAACTACATAAGAATGTATATAAACGTACTTTGGAGTATAGATTCACTCGTTTTGCTATGCACGTAACATCATGTTAATTATTATTTTATATTTTTTCACGTCAGCGATACTTCAGGTAAGAATGAATGTCGAGGTAATTATTTTGATGATTTTATTTATGATACCCGAATACACTTTTGCAATATATGTGCTTCCTCGTGTGGAATGATATTTTTTTCAAAGCATTATTCTTTTTATTTTAGGGAGAAACTAAAGCCCACCGTACCGTTTGGACAGGAGTGTATCCGGTGCACTTGAGCATCTGGTGTGCACCCAATCTCCATGAATTTCATTTAAGATGTTGAAAGACTATGAAAGTTTACGAGGATATAAGTACAATATGTATCTAGCATGGTAGTATCTAGCATGGTATGGTTTTTTGGACCTAAATTTTAAATGTTTATCGATACCTATATATAGTATGCATATAACTTTGAAAGATGGTCGTTGGATGAAGCCAATCCGATTGTGCAGAGATGGCAAATCCGAGCACTACTGGCCGTTGGATATCATCTACATTCCATCAGATTTTACCACATATACAATCTAGAAGACTCCGTGGTTAAACTTAAGCATAATGCACTAACCTCAAAACACAAGCACTTCTCCTTTGTTCTAGAATCTTCTGTATCATAATTGCCCACAAAAATTCTACATGAATTGTCATTATTTGTTTTGTACTTTATGCTTTACAACGCACAATTCCATGGATCTTAAAATAGACTAGCTTTTTTATAAAAACTAATTGATTTTGAATGAGATGAATTATAAGAATTAAACGAACATCTACATCATGCATATATGACTCAAAGGTTACATGCTATAATGTGGTATTTATTTATAATTTAGTTGCCAAATCTCGTTCGTGCAATGCACATGTACCTTACTAGTCTAGAAAAGAAAAGAAAAACTAATTATGGTGTAAATAGTTGCAAATGAGGATTGAGCTTGGATACGACCCTCTTTTCATCATAAAAAAATATATATGACGGGCGACCGATCACTTGCTCGTGTCGAGCGTCTCGACGCCAGGCGTCCCACGCTTTCTTCTCTCTCTCTCTCTCTCTCTCTCTCTCACACACACACACACACACACACACACACACACACACATGTCTCACTCGCTCCTCCATCTACTTCGGGGCTCTCCCCCTATGCCCGACAAGGGCAGAGGCTGGTCGGCTCCCTCTCTCGAGCATTCCACCATGCACGGGTCGTTTCAACAGCGGCGATGAGGAGTAGTGCTGCAAGACGTAGATGCTTTGATGTCGAGAGACGCTGCATCAAGAAATGTTGCAATGGCGGCGTCCGTGTGTTGCGACCGTGGTGGTCGCTTGCACGATTATGGTGAATCGGGGTGTTGCGACTGTTGTGACCGCGCACTGCGAGCACGACTGTCACATGCTGGAACAAACTGGCAGTGATGCCGTTTGAGGAAGCATGCGATGTTGGAACCGGGCGGCAATGATGCTGCGACCGCCGTGTGCTGGAGCTAGTCAACGGTGCTGTTGCTTATAGGAGCGCGTGTTGCTAGAACCGGCTGGTGGTGATGTCGCGACCGCGATCGTTGCATGCTGGAACCGGGCAGCGGCGATGTTGCATGCTCGCCATCAGGGCATGCCATTAGCACGCTGTCGAGTTGTTGTGACACGCAGTTGCTGCGAGCGATCGGGCACGTGCAAGGCGAGGGAATGATCACTAGTGTGTTAATCTTATGGCCCGTCGGTCGACGCGTAGCAGTACCCTTCCAAATTGGATTTAAAACTTTGTAGCACAATGGTTTCTAAATTATTATTTTTAGCATTGTAAAAATGCCTGATTTTAGATCGGCTGCTGGGTACCGTCAAATGCTCCCCGGTGCACCTACGCGTGGTGGACTTGATTAAGTTGCGCCCGCAGGAAAAAGATTGGCAGGAACGAGCTACCGACAGAGAGACACGGGCCGGGGTGACAGACAGCCCACCGGAGCTAGCCCACGCGGGAGGAGCAGCACGAGTTGCTTCTTGCTTCTCCTCTGACGCGAGCAAGAGGCCGTCAAAGCACGCCAGAACAGAGCTAGCTAGCTTTTCAGTACCTCTCCAAAAAAAAAAAGAAGCTAGCTTTCCAGTACGTTCTAGAATCTCAAACATGGGGCAGTACCATCACGATACCATCCGCTTCCGGAGCATATGCCGGCTTCTGGAGGTGAGGCACTCAACTCGACTCGTGAATACACTGCGTATCGGCCTGGCTGGTTTGATCAAAGGAGGGGGATAATATATAATATTGCCTTCTCATTAGTTTGAGAAAAACGAAAGTCCGAAGAAGTTTTTGGGTTCCCTCTTGGTGCTCAAGGTATCTTCACTCAAAATAATCCAAAAATGCAAGATAAACTTAATGATAGGTCAAACGATATGATTGGTCTAATAAATGTTGACATTTTTATTCTATAAACTTCATTAATGATAGGTCAAACGATATGATTGGCCAGCTTATGACCATTTCTACGAAAATCACCGATAAGCTTTACCACCCACCCCCTGCAGCAGCGAGCACCATGAGGGAGCTTCAAGGTCGACCACATGCTGCCCTCACCGGTGCAAGCGGCCACACGACTTCTACCAGGTGGGGGGGTGGGGGGGGGGGGCACATGTCCTGTGCCAGAGACGGCGAGTAGTGCTAGACAAGTTAGCAAATCAGGTGTCGGGTGGTAGGTGCGACATATGCCAACGGGTGGCTAATCATAGTGAGAGCCAATAAGACGTCGCCGGTGCCTGGAAACGGGATGAGGCGAAGACATGCACGCCGGCGAATCTTACCCAGCTTCGGGGCTCTCCGTGGAGATAACACCCCTACTGCTGCTCTGCGGGGTCTCCGCATGATCACTAGAGGAACAAATTGCTACAAGAGGCTCCTTGAGCTGTTCGGGGTGAGAAAGAAGAAGGGCACGACTAGCTCTCCTCTTCCCTCTACGTGGTGTCTAAAACTATCAGAGTCCAACCTTTTGCATGGGTGCCCTGGGGGGTTTATATAGGCCTACCCCCCAGGGGTACAATGGTAATCCGGCTAGGCGTGGGCCCTAGCCGTCAGTGTCTTCGTCCGCCGGCTTCTCCGCCGGCCGCTGGGGCCCGCCGACTTGGTGGGTCCTGCCGGCTGCCGGCTTCCTGGTCGATAAGCTGGCCCCACCGTTGAGGGCCTTGTCGGGGGCTGGTTACTGTTGCCTCAATCCTGATGACGAGGGCTTTGTCGGGGTAAGCATGGCTACAGTGCCGCCGCCTTGGCGGCGATCACTGTAGCCTCACTTCGTCTTGTCTCCTTAATGAGGCGCTTCCTTCGAGGGAGGGAACAAGCCGACTATGGGGAGCCGGCCATATCTCAGGCCGGCTGGGGGAGGCCGAGCCACCTTCGGGCATCTCTCTGACCGGAGGGACCCGCCGCCTGCGGGTAGTACAGACAGTCTGTCATGGGTGACGTCACAGTCAGCATGGCAGCAGTGCCGCGCCGGACGGGTGATGGCTGCCCCGTACGGCGCATTGTAGCCACGCGCGCTTCGGGATGCGGGGGTGGCAGGCTTCACTGTAGCCACGCCCCGTCTCATCGCCATTATGTGGGTGCAGATTCTGAGGGTGCAGCCTTGGCCGCCTGCGGGGTGGCCGGCTCCTTAGAGTCGACCTTCTCGTGGCCGGCTGCGCGGAGTCGGCCCTCTGGTAGCCGGCTCCTTGGAAGCTGGCCCTCTCGTGGCTTTCTTCTATGGATCTTGGGGCCAGGCCGCCTCCTGACAGCCGGCCTAATGATAGCCGGCCAGGGGAAGGCGGCCCGGCGTCCTGGGAGTGGGATGACTCGATTGGCTTGTAATTTTTTCAGAAGCTCCAGGGGGAGCCGGCTAGGCTACCCGTGGTCATTTACTCCGACAGTAGTCCCGAAGCTGATTGGGCTTTGAGGTTGAAGGGAGGACGAGAAGCTCGATCAGCTTCCTATCCTGGGAAGCCGGCAGCTAGGAGCCGGCCTTGAACGGGTGCGCCGTCTTCGGGAAGCTCCGTAGTTAGAAGGAGGGAACGCGAGCCGGCTTGCGCATTGACTGCGCGTCACCTTGCGTGCCACGTGACCAGAAAAGCCTGCCCGCCCACGCGCGCGACGGGACGTCGCCGTAGGCCAGGGCCTACCAAGCCTACGCCTCGGCCCACGTGTGGATTCTCTGCGGCCCAAGTGGACTGCTCGTCTTCTCGCGACGGTTTCAGCATGCCTTTAGGGCGCCATAATCGCGGGACGTGGGGGGAGTGGGCGCAGTTAATCCCACATTCCCCCACGCCTCGCCTCCTCGGCTCCGCCGCCCGAGCCTATAAGTAGGGGGAGGAGGGGGAGCGGCAGGGGCTCGCATGCTCGCCCTCGCTCCTCTCCTTCCTCTATTTTCTTCCGCACTCTTCCGCCGCCGCAAGGCACTCACCACCGCGTCGTTCCGCCGCGAGCTATCTTGGCTCGTCGCGGTTCCTTCGTTGCGTGGTCGTGCTCTCCACCGCCGCGGCTCTTTCCTTCCACTCGTTCCCATGGCGTTGTCGAGCTCGTGGGACGGCTCCAACGTCCACGAAGATCACATCGATTGGCTCCGCCGGACGCGGCGGTTGCCGGGCGAGGACCTCGTGAAGACCCGCCTCGCGCCGGAGGCGGAGATTTCGCCGGCGCCGGAGGAGGGCGAGCGGGTAATCTTCCGCTCGCACTGCCTGCACGGCCTCGGCCTGCCGGCGAGTGGGTTCTTCCGCTCCTTCCTAGACTTCTACCATCTCCAGCCGCATCACCTCACCCCCAACACGGTGATGCTGCTGTCGGCCTTCGTCACTTTGTGCGAAGGCTTTCTTGGCGTCCTCCCCACCCTCGAGCTCTGGGGGAGTTCTTTCAGTGCAAGCTCGGCCTTTGTCTCTGGCGTGCCCGCCCGCGGGCGCCTTCGCCGCTAAGCGAAGGACGACCGACAACAACCCTTTTCCGCCTATCCCGCTGATCCAGTCGGTAAAGCTTTGGCAGCAGTCGTACTTCTACGTGAAGAACGTCTCCGCGCAGGGCGACTACCTCAATCTGTCGGCTTACGTAGCCGGCCCGCCGCCTGCAAGGCCGGCGTCTTGGTCCTTCCGAGCCCGGTCGCTCACCTTGGCCGGGAACGCCGCCGTCACCCTGCTCCGGGTGATGGTCCAATCGGAGGGCTTGGTGGGGGCTGACTTGGTGGCCGCCTTCGTGGAGCGCCGGGTGCTTCCGCTCCAAAGCCGGCCGCACATGATCTGCCAAATGAGCGGCCACTTCGACCCGTGCCGGCTGAGCACCAGAGAGATGCCTCGCGACGAGGTATCTTACATGGTGAATTATATCTCCAACTGCAAACTCTCCGTGGAGTGGCAGTATCGCAAGGCGCCATACTCTCGGGCCAACCCACCGCATGTGGTGAGTTTTTCCTTATTCTCTTCTTCTTTCGTTGCCGGGTTCGTGATAACCGACTCTTGACTAATCGGCTTCGTCTTTGAGCAGAGCCCTCTTCTTCGACCGGCGCCCGGGGCCGCAGGGCCGGAGCGCCAGTTTACGGCCGACCGCGCCGTGGACGACCCCGACGACCCAAATCTGGGGGCGGCTGCCATGGACGACGCCGTAGTCGCAACCGGCGGAGAGGCAGGCGGCCCCGACCTTATGGCCGGCTTCGAGGACCGGCCGGAGGATGACGAAGCCGAAGCCATCCCGCGCCGCCAGTCGGTGGCCGATCGCCATGGCGCGGGGCCTTCCGCCGCGCCAACTGCTCGGGGTGGCACGCAGAAGCGTCGGGCCGCGCCGGGTCTCTTCGGCAGCCGGCCGAAGAAACCCAAGAGCTCCGCGGCGGCGACCAAGCGAGACGAGGCGGCTGCGAAAGCGGCCCGCTTCCGCAAGGTGGTGAAGCAGCCACAAGCGGTTTGGCGTAAGTGTTGTGTGTCTTGTACTTTTGTTGTCTTATTTGGTTGAGCCTCATCTGAGCCGTCTTCTTGGTTTGTTGAACAGGGCGCCGCTTTCCCTTGAGCGGGTTGACGCCGCCTCCATAGTCGGGCCGACGGGAGGGTCTTCGAGTTCCCGCCGAGTGGACCCCCGCGCCGACCTCATGGAGGCAACGGAGCGGAACGCGCGGGAGGCTCGGGAGGAGCGGGAAGCGGCGGAGTGGAGGGCCATCCAGGAGGCGGCAGAGAAGTTGGCCGAGGCGCAAGCCGACGCGGCGGCCAAGGCCCAGGCGGAAGCCGCGACCGTGGAGAGGGAGGTGGACGCTTTGCACAATCAGCCTCCGCAGCTCGTCATCCCCCTTCGCGCCGTGGCTCCCGATATCCCCGTACCTCCGTCGGAGGAACCCGGCCGCGACCAGCCGGTGATGGAGAGGAGGGAGGAGGACGCGGCGATTCTGGGTGAGGCGCCACAGCCGGCGCCAACTGGAGCGGGCCAAGGCGGCCGACCTGCTGCGGCGCCTGGGCAGCCGGCCGAGGGTGAGTCGGCGGCGGGGGTGGACCTGGTGGTGCAGTCAGTGCCTCGCCAGCGCGTGGGAGAGGCGTCCTCGATGCCGGAGCCGCAAAGGGCTGCGGGCGCCAGCTCGACGGCACAGGACCTGGAGGCGGCCAGCGCCAGCACCTCCGAGTGGACGCCCAGCGGCGGGACGGCCGAGCTGAACGTGGCGGCACAGGAGGTCCGACACCGGCTTCAGGCTCAGGCCGGCTTGCTGCAACGATACACCCAGGAGTTCCTCGCTACGCGCGCGGTCGTCCGGGTGAGTCTTCTGGCTTTGATCGATTTCTTTTTTTGATTTCTTTCGTGGGGGCGCGTCAGCGCACCCACTGGGTGTAGTCCCCGAGTTTCGAGTCGGCTGCTGAGCAGGCGGCTTGAAACTTCTTAGCAGGCCTTGATAGCAATCTTGTTCTTATGCACACTCCATCTGATTTTCAGGAGTATCACAATCTTCGTGCGGCCGCCTTCAACTCCCAGGCCCAGGAGCTGAGCCAGAAGGCCGCCGATCTGACGAATAGCCGGAGTAAGTACTTGGTTCCTTCTATCTCAAGTGAGGCGCAACAAGATCCACTGGGTGTAGTCCCCGAGATTCGGGCCGGCTGCTGAGCAGCCGGGTCGGATCTTCCCTGACGACTTTTCCCTTACTGCTTTTTTCCTTTTCTCCATGCTTGCAGGAGCTAACGCCGACTTGAGGGGGCAGCTAGGCGAGGCCCAGACCGCTCTTCGCGCCAAGGAAGCCGAGATCGTCGCCTTGGCCCAGGAACGCGACCGCCTGGCCAAGAGGCTGGCCGACCAGGAGGAGAGCCACAAGGCGGCCCTGAAGAAGGCGCAGGACAACGAGGCCGCCCTTAAGGCCGAGTTCGAGACCGAGGCGGCGGGCTGGGCTGAAGCAAGGCAAGCGCTGAGCGAGGGTTATGGGCGGGTGGAGGATCTGATCGACGATAGGCCGCCTTCCTCTTCTCACTCCTTTGCTTGATCCTTTCCCTCTTGTTCATCTTCTGATTTTTGTGCCGTTTCCTTGTTCTTCCCCCAGATTACTTCCCCGGCTACTCCGTCGCCGCCAGCCAAGCCGTCGAGTCCCACCGCGAGACGCGCCGGCAAGCAGGGGTTGCAATCGCGCCATACGCCAGCCGGACGCTCGAGGAGCAGCTCTTGGCGATCCAGGCCCGGCTGCAGCCGGCTCACCGCATGCTCCGCCGGCTTCAGCGTGCCGGTGCGCAAGTGTTGGCCGCTCTCTGGCCTGGCGAGGTGATCCCCCGTACTGAAGGAAATATGCCCTAGAGGCAATAATAAAGTTATTATTTATTTCCTTATTTCATGATAAATGTTTATTATTCATGCTAGAATTGTATTAACCGGAAACATGATACATGTGTGAATACATAGACAAACATATAGTCACTAGTATGCCTCTACTTGACTAGCTCATTAATCAAAGATGGTTATGTTTCCTAACCGTAGACATGTGTTGTTATTTGATTAATGGGATCACATCATTAGGAGAATGATGTGATTGACATGACCCATTCCGTTAGCCTAGCACTTGATCGTTTAGTATGTTGCTATTGCTTTCTTCATGACTTATACATGTTCCTGTAACTATGAGATTATGCAACTCCGTTTACGGAGGAACACTTTGGTGCTACCAAAGCGTCACAAGCGAACTGGGTGATTATAAAGGAGTACTACAGGTGTCTCCAAAGGTACATGTTGGGTTGGCGTATTTGAGATTAGGTTTTGTCACTCCGATTGTCGGAGAGGTATCTCTGGGCCCTCTCGGTAATGCACATCACTATAAGCCTTGCAAGCAATGTAGCTAATGAGTTAGTTACGGAATGATGCATTACGTAGCGAGTAAAGAGACTTGCCAAGAACGAGATTGAACTAGGTATTGGATACCGACGATCAAATCTCGGGCAAGTAACATACCGATGACAAAGGGAACAACGTATGTTGTTATGCGGTTTGACCGATAAAGATCTTCGTAGAATATGTAGGAGCCAATATGAGCATCCAGGTTCCGCTATTGGTTATTGACCAAGAATAGTTCTAGGTCATGTCTACATAGTTCTCGAACCCGTAGGGTCCGCACGCTTAAGGTTTTGATGACAGTTATATTATGAGTTTATGAGTTTTGATGTACCGAAGGAGTTCGGAGTCCCGGATGAGATCGGGGACATGACGAGGAGTCTCAAAATGGTCGAGACGTAAAGATCGATATATTGGACGACTATATTCGGAGTTCGGAAAGGTTCCGAGTGATTCGGTATTTTGAAGTACGGAGAGTTACAGGAATTCGCCGGGGAGTATATGGGCCTTATTGGGCCATACGGGAATAGAGGAGAGATGCCAAAAGGAAGGAGGCCTGCGCCCCCCCTCTGGTCCGAATTGGACAAGGGGTGGAGCCCCCTTTTCCTTATTCCTCTCCCCCTCTTTCCCCTTCTCCTACTCCAACAAGGAGGTGGAATCCTACTAGGACTAGGAGTCCTAGTAGGACTCCACACTTGGCGCCCCTCCTAGGGCCGGCCTCCTCCCCCCTTGCTCCTTTATATACGGGGGCAGGGGGGCACCCCATGACACACAAGTTGATCTACGGATCGTTCCTTAGCCGTGTGCGGTGCCCCCCTCCACCATATTCCACTTCGGTCATATCGTCGCGGAGCTTAGGCGAAGCCCTGCGCCGGTAGAGTCATATCGTCGCGGAGCTTAGGCGAAGCCCTGCACTGGTGGAGCATCATCATCGTCACCACGCCGTCATGCTGACGGAACTCATCCCCGACGCTTTGCTGGATCGGAGCCCGGGGATCGTCATCGAGCTGAACGTGTGCTGAACTCGGAGGTGCCGTGCGTTCGGTACTTGGATCGGTCGGATCGTGAAGACGTACGACTACATCAACCGCGTTGTTATAACGCTTCCGCTTATGGTCTACGAGGGTACATGGACATACACTCTCCCCTCTCGTTGCTATGCCATCACCATGATCTTGCGTGTGCGTAGGAATTTTTTTGAAATTACTACGTTCCCCAACAGTGGCATCCGAGCCTGGTTTTATGCGTAGATGTCATATGCACGAGTAGAACACAAGTGAGTTGTGGGCGATACAAGTCATACTGCTTACCAGCATGTCATACTTTGGTTGGCGGTATTGTGAGATGAAGCGGCCGGACCGACATTACAGACGCTTACGCGAGACTGGTTTCACCGCTGCGAGCACTCGTTGCTTAAAGGTGACCTGGCGGGTGTCTGTCTCTCTCACTTTAGTTGAACCGAGTGTGGCTCGCCCGGTCCTTGCGAAGGTTAAAACAACACCAACTTGACAAACTATCGTTGTGGTTTTGATGCGTAGGTAAGAACGGTTCTTGCTCAGCCCGTAGCAGCCACGTAAAACTTGCAACAACAAAGTAGAGGGCGTCTAACTTGTTTTTGCAGGGCATGTTGTGATGTGATATGGTCAAGGCGTGATGCTATATTTTATTGTATGAGATGATCATGTTTTGTAACGAAGTTATCGGCAACTGGCAGGAGCCATATGGTTGTCGCTTTATTGTATGAAATGCAAGCGCCATGTAATTGATTTACTTTATCACTAAGCGGTAGCGATAGTCGAGAAGCAATAGTTGGCGAGGCGACAACGATGCTACGATGGAGATCAAGGTGTCGTGCGGTGGCGATGGTGATCACGGCGATTGCCGGAGATGGAGATCACAAGCACAAGATGATGATGGCCATATCATATCACTTATATTGATTGCATGTGATGTTTATCCTTTATGCATCTTATCTTGCTTTGATTGACGGTAGCATTTTAAGATGATCTCTCACTAAAATTATCAAGAAGTGTTCTCCCTGAGTATGCACCGTTGCGAAAGTTCTTCGTGCTGAGACACCACGTGATGATCGGGTGTGATAGGCTCTACGTTCAAATACAACGGGTGCAAAACAGTTGCGCACGCGAATACTCAGGTTAAACTTGGCGAGCCTAGCATATAACAGATATGGCCTCGGAACACGGAGACCGAAAGGTCGGCGTGAATCATATAGTAGATATGATCAACATATTGATGTTCACCATTGAAACTACTCCATCTCACGTGACGATCGGACATGGTGTAGTTGATATGGATCACGTAATCACTTAGAGGATTAGAGGGATGTCTATCTAAGTGGGAGTTCTTAAGTAATATGATTAATTGAACTTAAATTTATCATGAACTTAGTCCTGGTAGTATTTTGCAAATTATGTTGTAGACCAATAGCTTGCGTTGTTGCTTTCATATGTTTATTTTGATATGTTCCTAGAGAAAACTGTGTTGAAAGATGTTAGTAGCAATGTTGCGGATTTGATCCGTGATCTGAGGTTAATCCTCATTGCTGCACAGAAGAATTATGTCCTTAATGCACCGCTAGGTGACAGACCTATTGCAGGAGCAGATGCAGACGTTATGAACATTTGACTAGCTCAATATAATGACTACTTGATAGTTTAGTGCACCATACTTAACGGCTTAGAATCGGGACTTCAAAGACGTTTTGAACGTCATGGATCATATGAGATGTTCCAGGAATTGAAGTTAAATATTTCAAGCAAAATACCCGAGTTGAGAGATATGAAGTCTCCAACAAGTTCTATAGCTAAAAGATGGAGGAGAATCGCTCAACTAGTGAGCATGTGCTCAGATTGTCTGGGTACTACAATCGCTTGAATCAAGTGGGAGTTAATCTTCCATACAAGATAGTGATTGACAGAATTCTCTAGTCACCATCACCAAGTTAGTAGAACTTCGTGATGAACTATAATATGCAAAGAATGACAAAAGTAATTCCCAAGCTCTTCGTGATGCTGAAATCGACGAAGGTAGAAATCAAGAAAAGAGCATCAAGTGTTGATGATTGACAAGACCACTAGTTTCAAGAAAAGGGCAAAGGAAAGAAAGGAACTTCAAGTAGAATGACAAGCAAGTTGTCGCTCCATGAAGAAGCCCAAAGCTGGACCAAAGTCTGAAAGCTGAGTGCTTCTACTGCAAAGGAAATGATCTTTGGGAGCGAAATGACCTGAATATTTGGTAGATAAGAAGGGTGGCAAAGTGAACAAGGGTATATTTGATATACAGGTGTTTGATGTGTGCCTTACTAGTGTTTATAGTAGCCCCTGAGTATTTGATACTTGTTCGGTTGCTAAGATTAGTAACTCGAAATAGGAAGTTACATAATAAACAGAGACTAGTTGAGGGGAAGTGACGATGAGTGTTGGAAATAGTTCCAAGATTGATATGATCATCATCATACACTCCCTATATTTTCGAGATTAGTGTTAAAAGCCAAATAAATGTTATTTAGCGTTTGCGTTGAGCATGAATATGATTTGATCATGTTTATTGCAAAACGGTTATTCATTTAAAATTAAAGAATAATTGTTATTCTGTTTACATGAATAAAACCTTCTATGGTCATACACCCAATGAAAATGGTTTGTTGGATCTCGATCGTGTGATACACATATTCATAATATTGAAACCAAAAGATGTAAAGTTAATAATGATAGTGCAACTTATTTGTGGCACTGCAGTTTAGATCATATCGGTGTAAAGCGCATGAAGAAACTCCATGCTGATGGGTTTTTGGAATCACTTGATTATGAATCGTTTGATGCTTGCGTACCGTGCCTTTTGGGCAAGAGGACTGAAACTCCGTTGTTCGGAACAATGGAACGAGCAACAAACTTGTTGGAAATAATACATACTGATGTATGCGATCCAATGAGTGTTGATGCCCGTGGCAAGTATCATTATTTTCTGACCTTCACAGATGATTTGAGCAGATATGGATATGTCTACTTGATGAAACATAAGTCTGAAATAGTTGAAAAGTTCAAAGAATTTCAGAGTGAAGTGGAAAATCATCGTAACAAGAAAATAAAGT
This sequence comes from Aegilops longissima, assembly GCA_021605205.1. NCBI lineage: Eukaryota > Viridiplantae > Streptophyta > Magnoliopsida > Poales > Poaceae > Aegilops > Aegilops longissima. The sequence continues at coordinate 636,383,711 of CM038681.1, read as the reverse complement.
TTTTGCGATCTGATCGTGGAGATGAATATTTGAGTTGCGATTTTGGTCTTCAATTAAAACAAAGTGGAATAGTTTCACAGCTCACGCCACATGGAACACCACAACATAATGGTGTGTCCGAACATCGTAACTGCACTTCATTGGATATGGTGCGATCTATGATGTATCTTACCGATTTACCACTATCGTTTTGGGGTTATGCATTAGAGACAGCTGCATTCACGTTTAATAGGGCACCATCTAAATCCGTTGAAATGACACTGTATGAACTATGGTTTAGCAGTAAACCTAAGCTGTCGTTTCTTAAAGCTTGGAGTTGCGATGCTTATATGAAAAGGTTTCAACCTGATAAGCTCGAAACCAAATCGGAAAAGTGCGTCTTCATAGAATACCCAAAGGTAACTATTGGGTACACCTTCTATCACTGATCCGAAGGCAAGTTATTCGTTGCTAAGATGGATCCTTTCTAGAGAAGAAGTTTCTCTCGAAAGAAGTGAGTGGGAGGAAAGTAGAACTTGATGAGGTAATTGTACCTTCTCCCATATTGGAAAGTAGTTCATCACAGAAATCAGTTCCAGTGATTCCTACACCAATTAGTGAGGAAGTTAGTGATGATGATCATGAAACTTCAGATCAAGTTGCTACCAAACCTCGCAGGTCTTCAGAGTAAGATCCGCACTGAGTGGTACGGTAATCATGTTCGGAAGTCATGTTACTAGACCATGATGAACCTACGAACTATGAGGAAGCAATAATGAGCCCAGATTCCGCGAAATGGCTTGAGGCCATGAAATCTGAGATAGGATCCATGTATGAGAACAAAGTATGGACTTTGATTGACTTGCTCGATGATCAGCAAGCCATGTTAAATAAATGGATCTTCAAGAGGAAGACGGACAATGATAGTAGTGTTACTATCTACAAAGCTCGACTTGTCACAAAAGGTTTTCGACAAGTTCAAGGTGTTGACTACATTGAGATTTTCTCAACTGTAGCGATGCTTAAGTCTGTCCGAATCATGTTAGCAATTGCCACATTTTATGAAATCTGGCAAATGGATGTCAAAAACTACATTCTTTAATTTATTTATTAAAGAAGAGTTGTATATGATGCAACCAGAAGGTTTTGTCAATCCTAAAGGAGCTAACAAAATGTGCAAGCTTCAGCGATCCATCTTTGGACTGGTGCAAGCATCTCGGAGTTGGAATAAACGCTTTGATAGTGTGATCAAAGCATATAGTTTTATACTGACTTGCGGTGAAGCCTGTATTTACAAGAAAGTGAGTGGGAGCACTACAACATTTCGATAAGTATATGTGAATGACATATTGTTGATCGGAAATAATGTAGAATTATTACGCAAAGCATAAAGGAGTATTTGAAAGGAGTTTTTCAAAGAAGGACCTCGGTGAAGCTGCTTACATATTGAGCATCAAGATCTATTGAGATAGATCAAGGCGCTTGATGAGTTTTTCAATAAGTACATACCTTGTCAAGATTTTGAAGTAGTTCAAAATGGACAGTCAAAGAAAAGTTCTTGCCTGTGTTGCAAAGGTGTGAAATTGAGTAAGACTCAAATCCCGACCACGGCAGAAAATAGAAAAGAGAATGAAAGTCATTCCCTATGCCTCAGTCATAGGTTCTATAAAGTATGCCATGCTATGTACCAGACCTATTGTATACCTTGCTCTGAATTTGGCAAGGGAGTACAATAGTGATCTAGGAGTAGATCACTGGACGTTGGTCAAGAACATCCTTAGTGAGGACTAAGGAAATATTTCTCGATTATGGAGGTGATAAAAGAGCCCGTCGTAAAGACTTACATAGGTGCAAGCTTTTACACCGATCCAGATGACTCTAAGTCTCAATCTGGATACATATTGAAAGTGGGAGCAATTAGCTAGAGTAGCTCCGTGCAGAGCATTGTAGACATAGAATATTTGCAAAATACATACGGCTCTGAATGTGACAGACCCGTTGACTAAGCTTCTCTCACGAGCAAAACATGATCATACCTTAGTACTCTTTGGGTGTTAATCACATAGCGATGTGAACTAGATTATTGACTCTAGTAAACCCTTTGGGTGTTGGTCACATGACGATGTGAACTATGGGTGTTAATCACATACAGATGTGAATATTAGTGTTGGATCACATGATGATGTGAACTAGATTATTGACTCTAGTGCAAGTGGGAGACTGAAGGAAATATGCCCTAGAGGCAATAATAAAGTTATTATTTATTTCCTTATTTCATGATAAATGTTTATTATTCATGCTAGAATTGTATTAACGGAAACATGATACATGTGTGAATACATAGACAAACATATAGTCACTAGTATGCCTCTACTTGACTAGCTCATTAATCAAAGATGGTTATGTTTCCTAACCATAGACATGTGTTGTTATTTGATTAATGGGATCACATCATTAGGAGAATGATGTGATTGACATGACCCATTCCGTTAGCCTAGCACTTGATCGTTTAGTATGTTGCTATTGCTTTCTTCATGACTTATACATGTTCCTGTAACTATGAGATTATGCAACTCCGTTACGGAGGAACACTTTGGTGCTACCAAGCGTCACAACGTAATCTGGGTGATTATAAAGGAGTACTACAGGTGTCTCCAAAGGTACATGTTGGGTTGGCGTATTTGAGATTAGGTTTTGTCACTCCGATTGTCGGAGAGGTATCTCTGGGCCCTCTCGGTAATGCACATCACTATAAGCCTTGCAAGCAATGTAGCTAATGAGTTAGTTACGGAATGATGCATTACGTAACGAGTAAAGAGACTTGCCGATGCGAGATTGAACTAGGTATTGGATACCGACGATCAAATCTCGGGCAAGTAACATACCGATGACAAAGGGAACAACGTATGTTGTTATGCGGTTTGACCGATAAAGATCTTCGTAGAATATGTAGGAGCCAATATGAGCATCCAGGTTCCACTATTGGTTATTGACCAAGAATAGTTCTAGGTCATGTCTACATAGTTCTCGAACCCGTAGGGTCCCATGCAACAAGGTTTTGATGACAGTTATATTATGAGTTTATGAGTTTTGATGTACCGAAGGAGTTGAGTCCCGGATGAGATCGGGGACATGACGAGGAGTCTCAAAATGGTCGAGGCGTAAAGATCGATATATTGGACGACTATATTCGGAGTTCGGAAAGGTTCCGAGTGATTCGGTATTTTTGAGTCTGGGAGAGTTACGGAATTCACCGGGAGTATATGGGCCTTATTGGGCCATACGGGAATAGAGGAGAGAGGCCAAAAGGAAGGAGGCCTGCGCCCCCCCTCTGGTCCGAATTGGACAAGGGGTGCAGCCCCCTTTTCCTTATTCCTCTCCCCCTCTTTCCCCTTCTCCTACTCCAACAAGGGAGGTGGAATCCTACTAAGACTAGGGAGTCCTAGTAGGACTCCACACTTGGCGCGCCCCCTCCTAGGGCCGGCCTCCTCCCCCCTTGCTCCTTTATATACGGGGGCAGGGGGGCACCCCATGACACACAAGTTGATCTACGGATCGTTCCTTAGCCGTGTCGGTGCCCCCTCCACCATATTCCACTTCGGTCATATCGTCGCGGAGCTTAAGCGAAGCCCTGCGCCGTAGAGTCATATCGTCGCGGAGCTTAGGCGAAGCCCTGCACCGGTGGAGCATCATCATCGTCCTGCGCCGTCGTCTTGTGGAACTCATCCCGGACGCTTTGCTGGATCGGGCCCGGGATCGTCATCGAGCTGAGCGTGTGCTGAACTTCGGAGGTGCCGTGCGTTCGGTACTTGGATCGGTCGGATCGTGAAGGCGTCGACTACATCAACAGCGTTGTTATAACGCCTCCGCCACGGTCTCACGAGTGCGTGGACATACACTCTCCCTCTCATTGCTATGCCATCACCATGATCTTGCGTGTGCGTAGGAAATTTTTTGAAATTACTACGTTCCCCAACACGTACCCCCAGTCGGACTGCCGACTGGCTGGAGGTTGCGGTTGACCACTTCGAGGCCTGGAAGGCTTCCGCTGCTCGGTCCGGCGCCGGGCGGGCGCTGGAGTTCGTCCGGGCCTGGTATCCTGGGTTAAGCCTGCGCCAGCTGAGCACTTGGAGGCAGGAGGCTGACGAGGAGCTGGTGGCGGTGCGGCCGGCTATCATCCAGCGCGCCTCAGCTATCGTCGAGTACACCGACACCAGCGTCTTCGCTCCTGAAGTAAACGACAGCGGAGTCGCCCAGCCGGAGGAATGGTTTGGGCTGAACCCGGCGGAAGGCGAGGACTCGGTGGAGGAGATTGCTTCCAGCGATGAAGCCGAAGACGATGAGGAGGAGGGTGGCGAAGACGCCGCGCCAGACGGCGAAGCGACCAGCCAGCTTCAGCCTGATCGTGCCTCTAGCAAGAGGCTCGCGCGAGCACGCCGCCTGCCAGGGGTGAGGATCAGGCCGAGACTCGCCAGCTGGCCACTCCTCCAGCCCGCACTGCCGCCTCCGCCGACCTGCCCGACTCGCCCGTTGCTCCGCTGGCTTGATCTGCCGCTCTCGCTTTTCTGTTGTTGCTCTTTAAACAAATTTTATTAACTTTGCGCAGTTCCACCCACTGGGGGTGTATTCATACTATGTTGAATGCCGGCCTTTCGAAGGCTTTTGTGTAAATATAATTATGCATGTGTTTGGCTTCCATTCGAGTTTGCTTTTTATCCTTAGGCCGTTTCCTTTGCTGCCTTCCCTTGATTGCCGCCTTCGGCCGAACAGCTGCTCTGCGATGCGTGGTGGGGAGGAACTTGGCTATTTGTGGGAAGGCAAGTATGAGCTTTGTTGGATTGTGGCATGGTAGAATGGGAAGCCGGCCGGCCGGCTACTCTTGTAGCCGGTCGGCAATGGGAGGAAGCCGGCTTTTGTTATATAAGTTCGATAGTCCTTAGCCGTTTTTCATGTGGGTATCCTTTCCTGCCTTTGACTCTTGCCAGCCGGACAGTCGGTTCTTCGAGCTGCGGCTTTTGACAAGAGAGGGCTTGGGTGCCGGCACACTACTTGTCTGACTGCAGGTGGAACTTAAATATAACCCAAGGCAGCCAGTTCCCGGGCCGACTAGTCGAACCCGGTGCCGGATGAAAAAAAAGGTGAAATGACAAAATCATAGGCATGATACTCGTCATTCATAGATAAAAGGTGGTAGTCCCCGAGTGCTCCTCGAGGGGCCCATTGTCTCATACTTAGTACAAAAGGTAGCGTGATACATACTGCATTTTAACTGTAAAATCTTCGGAGGAGGTTGGCGTTCCATGGTCGTTCCGACTCCTTGCCGGAATCATCTCTCTTTCGTGCCTTCGGCTTCTGTGCGTCGATTAGGTAGTAGGAGTCGTTTCCCAGTGCTGTGCTGATGACGAAGGGACCTTCCCAAGGAGCCGAGAGCTTGTGCTGGCCGGCTGTTCGCTGGATCAGCCGGAGCACAAGGTCGCCCTCTTGAAATGATCTTGGCTTGACCTTCCGGCTATGGTAGCGGTGCAAACCCTGCTGGTAGATGGCAGACCGGCTGAGGGCTAACAGCCGGCTTTCTTCCAGCAGGTCGACGCCGTCTTCTCGTGCTTCTTTGGCCTCTGCTTCCGTGTACATGGTCACCTGAGGCGAGTCGAACTCGATGTCGGTTGGGATGACAGCCTCGACGCCATATACAAGGAAGAAAGGGGTGAAGCCGGTTGACTTGTTTGGGGTAGTCGCGAGACTCCGGAGGATGGCGGCAGCTCGTCGAGCCAACAGCCGCCGAAGGCTCTCGGGCACGACCAGCCGGGCTTGATGCGGAAAGGATGAGGCCATTGGCTCGCTCAACAGCCGTTTGACTGCGGGTGGGCAACGGACGCTAGGTCCAGTCGGATACCCTGCGTCGCGCAGAAACGTGCCGATGCTCCCTTGGTGAAATTCGTGCCGTTGTCGGTGATGATGCTGTGTGGCACGCCTTACCGAGTTGTGATGTCTGCGATGAATGTCACGGCAGTCGGCCCGTTCAGCTTCTTAATCGGCTTTGCTTCGATCCACTTGGTGAATTTATCCACAGCGACAAGCAAGTGTGTCATGCCGCCTCACGCTGTCTTGAATGGGCCCACCATGTCCAATCCCCAGACGGCAAAAGGCCAGGTGAGGGGAATGGTCTTGAGTGCTGAAGCCGGCTGGTGTTGCTTGGAGCTGAAGACTTGGCAGCCTTTGCAATGCTTGACTAACTCCTTGGCGTCGTCCAAGGCAGTCGGCCAAAAGAATCCATGGCGAAAAGCTTTGGCAACGAGGGATCTGGAGGCTGCGTGGTGGCCGCATTCGCCTTGGTGAATGTCCTTGAGGATTGTTATGCCCTTCTATGGCTCGACGCAGCGCTGGAAGACTCCAGTGACACTGCGCCTGACAAGCTCTCTGTTGGCAATTGTATATGCACCGGCTCGGCGTTGGACTTGTCTTGCCGCGATCTCGTCAGCCGGCAGTTCTCTATTTATCAGGAAGTTGAGGATGGGCTAGGCCCATGATGGAGCTGTGACTTCTTCTATAGCCAACACGGCTACTGCGACCAGGGCGGGTGGGCTGGGTGGTGAAGAGCTGGAGCTGGCCACCGCCTGTGGCGTTGAAGCAGTCCCCGGGTTGACTACCGTAGTCCCCGGGTCGGGTTCTGAAGTCCCCGGGCCGGGTGCGACTATGGCAGTCCCCGAGCCGCCTATCGAAGTCCCCGGGCCGCCTGCTTGGCTCCCCAAGCCGGATCCGGCTGCGTCGGGGTTAGGCGGCACGAAGATGGAGTCGGATTCTGGAGACGGCTTGATAGACGGCTTGAGGAGGCGTTGGAGAGAGACACCGGTTGGTATAGCTTGTCGGGTTGAGCCTATCCGCGCCAGGGCATCTGCTTGTTCGTTGTCGAACCGTGGCACGTGGAGGAACTCGCATCCTTCGAAGTACCTACTGATTTGCTGAACGAGGAAGCTGTAGCTCGCCATGTTTGCGTCCTTGGCGTCCCAGTCGCCGGATGACTGCTGGACCACCAAATCCGAGTCGCCATAGCACAGGATCCGGCGGATGCCGAGCTCTTTGGCTAGCCGAGTCCGTGTATGGCGCCTCGACTCGCCACGCGTTGTTGGAGGCGGCAAAGTGAATCTGCAACGTGTATCTCAGTTTGTTGCCCTTGGGAGAGGTGAGGATGATGCGGGCTCCCAAGCCGGTGCGCATCTTGGACCCGTCGAAGTGCATCCGCCAATGAGTGGAGTCGGGAGCCGGCGGCAGGTACTGGGTCTCGGCCCAGTCGATGAGGAAGTCGGCCAATGCTTGCGACTTGATGGCGGTGCGAGGCTGGTAGAAGATCGTGTAAGGAGCTAGCTTAATGGCCCATTTTGCCACCCGGCCGGATGCGTCCCGGCTGCCTATGATCTCGGCGAGCGGGCCGGTGCATACGACCGTGATGGAGTGCTCTTGAAAGTAGGGCTTCAGCTTCTTGGCAGCGAAGAACACGCCATAGTACATCTTCTGGTAATGCGGGTAGTTTTGCTTCGAGGCGGACAATACTTCGCTTCAGTAGTAGACCGGCCTCTGGACCGGCTGAGCTCGGCCTTCTTGTGGGCGTTGGACCACGATGACGGTGCTGACCACCCGGCTGGTGGGGGCGATATAAAGGAGCATGGGCTCTTTCTCAGTCGGCGCCGCCAAGACAGGCGGCGTGGAAAGCATCTTCTTCAGCTCGTGAAAGGCTTGGTCGGCTTGGTCGTTCCACTCAAAATGAGTGCTCTTCTTCATGAGTCGGTAGAGGGGGAGAGCCTTTTCTCCCAGCCGGCTGATGAAGCGGTTCAGGGAGGCCAGACATCCGGTAAACTTCTGGACGTCTTGCAGCTTGGTGGGAATCTCCATTCTCTCAATGGCTTTGATCTTCACTGGATTGCATTCAATGCCGCGTTCAGAGACCAGGAAGCCTAGGAGCTAACCGGCTGGCACTCCGAACACACATTTCTCGGGGTTGAGCTTGATCTGAAACCGGCGCTGTTGGGGAACGTTGCAGAAAATTAAAATTTTCCTACGGTTTCACCAAGATCCATCTATGAGTTCATCTAAGCAACGAGTCATGGGAGTGAGTTTGCATCTACATACCACTTGTATATCACGAGCGGAAGCTTTTGAGGGGATGGTGATGACGGAGTCGTACTTGGATCACCGATGACCAAAGCGCTGAACGGACAACACCTCCGCGTTCAACACACGTACGGTACGAGCAACGTCTCCTCCGTCTTGATCCAGCAAGGAGGAAGGAGAGGTTGAGGAAGATGGCTCCAACAGCAGCACGACGGCGTGATGATGAAGGAGTGACAATTCCCGGCAGGGGCCGCCAAGCGCACGGAGAAGGAGAGGTGTTGGGAGGGAGGGCTGCGCCTTCAATTGTGTGTTGCAGCCTCCCTCACCCCTCTATTTATAGGGGAAGGGAGGAGGGCGGCCCCTCTAGATGCATCTAGAGGGGGGCGGCCAAGGGGAGGGGGGCTTGCCCCCCAAGCAAGGGGGGCGCCCCCCTTAGGGTTCCCCCCTCAACCCTAGGCGCATGGCCCGAGGGGAGGGGTTGCGCCCAGCCCACTAGGGGCTGGCTGCCTCCCACGCAGCCCAAGTGGCCCCCCGAAAGGGGTGGCCCCTCCCGGTGGTCCTCCGGAACCTTTCCGGTGGTCCCTCCATAATACCGATATGACCCGAAACTTTTCCGGTGTCCGTTTGACAACTTCCCATATATAAATCTTTACCTCCGGACCATTCCGGAACTCCTCGTGACGTCCGGGATCTCATCCGGGACTCCGAACAACATTCGGTAATCACATACAAGTCTTCCTATTAACCCTAGCGTCACCGAACCTTAAGTGTGTAGACCCTACGGGTTCGGGAGACATGCAGACATGACCGGGACGCTCTCAGGTCAATAACCAACAGCGGGATCTGGATACCCATGTTGGCTCCCACATGCTCCTCGATGATGTCATCGGATGAACCACGATGTCGAGGATTCAAGCAACCCCGTATACTATTCCCTTTGTCAGACGGTATGTTACTTGCCCGAGACTCGATCGTCGGTATCCCAATACCTCGTTCAGTCTCGTTACCGGCAAGTCACTTTACTCGTACCGTAATGCATGATCCCGTGACCAGACACTTGATCACTTTGAGCTCATTATGATGATGCATTACCGAGTGGGCCCAGTGATACCTCTCCGTCATACGGAGTGACAAATCCCTGTCTCGATCCGTGTCAACCCAACAGACACTTTCGGAGATACCTGTAATGCACCTTTATAGTCACCCAGTTACGTTGTGACGTTTGGTACACCCAAAGCATTCCTACGGTATCCGGGAGTTACACGATCTCAAGGTCTAAGGAAGAGATACTTGACATTGGAAAAGCTCTAGCAAAACGAACTACACGATCTTGTGCTATGCTTAGGATTGGGTCTTGTCCATCACGTCATTCTCCTAATGACGTGATCCCGTTGTCAATGACATCGATGTCCATAGTCGAAACCATGACTATCCGTGACCAACGAGCTAGTCAACTAGAGGCTCACTAGGGACGTATTGTGGTCTATGTATTCACACGTGTATCACGATTTCCGGATGATACAGTTATAGCATGAATAAAAGACAATTATCATGAACAAGGAAATATAATAATAATGCTTTTATTATTGCCTCTAGGGCATATTTCCAACAGTCTCCCACTTGCACTAGAGTCAATAATCTAGTTTACATTGTGATGAATCGAACACCCATAGAGTTACGGTGTTGATCATGTTTTGCCCATGAAGAGGTTTAGTCAACGGATCTGCGACATTCAGATCCGTATGCACTTTACAAATTTCTATGTCTCCATCCTGAACATTTTCACGGATGGAGTTGAAGCGACGCTTGATGTGCTGGTCTTCTTGTGAAACCTGGGCTCCTTGGCAAGTGCAATAGCTCGGTGTTGTCACAGAAGAGTTTGATCGGCCCGACGCATTGGGTATGACTCCTAGGTCGGTGATGAACTCCTTCACCCAAATTGCTTCATGCGCTGCCTCCGAGGCTGCCATGTACTCCGCTTCACATGTAGATCCCGCCACGACGCGCTCTGCTTGCAGCTGCACCAGCCATCTTGCTCCACCATTCAACATATACACGTATCCGGTTTGTGACTTAGAGTCATCAGATCGTGTCGAAGCTAGCGCCGACGTAACCCTTTACTACGAGCTCTTCGTCACCTCCATAAACGAGAAACATGTCCTTTGTCCTTTTCGGTACTTTAGGATATTTTTGACCGCTGTCCAAGTGTTCCTTGCGGGATTACTTTGGTACCTTCCTACCAAACTTACGGCAAGGTTTACATCAGGTCTGGTACACAGCATGGCATACATAATAGATCCTATGGCTGAGGCATAGGGATGACACTCATCTCTTCTTTATCTTTTGTCGTGGTCGGGCATTGAGCTGAGCTCAATCTCACACCTTGCAATACAGAAAGAACCCTTCTTGGACTGATCCATTTTGAACTTCTTCAAAATCTTATCAAGGTATGTGCTTTGTGAAAGACCTATGAGGCGCCTCGATCTATCTCTATAGATCTTGATGCCTAATATATAAGCAGCTTCTCCAAGGTCCTTCATTGAAAACACTTATTCAAGTAGGCCTTAATGTTGTCCAAGAATTCTATATCATTTCCCATCAAAAGTATGTCATCTACATATAATATGAGAAATGCTACAGAGCTCCCACTCACTTTCTTGTAAAACAGGCTTCTCCATAAGTCTCAAGATAAACCCAAACGCTTTGATCATCTCATCAAAGCGAATGTTCCAACTCCGAGATGCTTGCACCAGCCCATAAATGGATCGCTGGAGCTTGCATACTTTGTTAGCATTCTTAGGATCGACAAAACCCTCCGGCTGCATCATGTACAACTCTTCCTTAAGATAACCGTTAAGGAACGCTGTTTTGACGTCCATCTGCCATATATCATAATCATAGTATGCGGAAATTGCTAACATGATTCGGACGGACTTAAGCTTCGCTACGGGAGAGAAAGTCTCATCGTAGTCAATTCCTTGAACTTGCCGATAACCCTTAGCGACAAGTCGAGCTTTATAGATGGTGACATTACCATCGCGTCCGTCTTCTTCTTAAAGATCCATTTGTTTTCTATCGTCGCCGATCATCGGGCAAGTCACCAAAGTCCATACTTTGTTTTCATACATGGATTCTATCTCGGATTTCATGGCTTCTAGCCATTTGTTGGAATCTAGGCCCGCCATCGCTTCTTCATAGTTCAAGGTTCACCGTTGTCTAACAACATGATTTCCGGGACAGGGTTGCCGCACCACTGCAGTGCGGAACGTGTCCTTGTGGACCCTGAAGTTCAGAGCAACTTGATCCAAGTACCTTGATCATCATCATTAATTTCCTCTTCGTTGGTGTAGGCATCACAGAACATTTTCTGAGCTGCACTACTATCCTGTTCAAGAGGTAGTACTTCATCGAAGTTCTACTTTCCTCCCACTTACTTCTTTCGAGAGAAACTCTTTTTCGAAAGGATCCGTTCTTGGCAACAAAGATCTTGCCCTCGGATCTTAAGTAGAAGGTATACCCAATGGTTTCTTTAGGGTATCCTATGAAGACGCATTTTCCGACTTGGGTTCGAGCTTTTCAGGTTGAAGTTTCTTGACATAAGCATCGCATCCCCAAACTTTTAGAAACGATAGCTTAGGTTTCTTCCCAAACCATAATTCATACGGTGTCATCTCAACGGACTTAGACGGTGCCCTATTTAAAGTGAATGTAGCTGTCTCTAGAGCGATCCCCAAAATGATAGCGGTAAATCAGTAAGAGACATCATAGACCGCACCATATCCAATAGAGTGCGACACGACGCTCGACACACCGTACGTTGAGGTGTTCCAGCGGCGTTAGTTGTGAAACGATTCCACATTTTCTTAAGTGTGTACCAAATTCGTGACTTAAATATTCTCCTCCACGATCTGATCGTAAGAATTTTATCTTTCGGTCACGTTGATTCTCTACTTCATTCTGAAATTCCTTGAACTTTTCAAAGGTCTCAGACTTGTGTTTCATCAAGTAGACATACCCATATCTACTCAAGTCATCTGTGAGAGTGAGAACATAACGATATCCTCCGCGAGCCTCAACGCTCATTGGACCGCACACATCGGTATGTATGATTTCCAACAAGTTGGTTGCTCGCCCATTGTTCCGGAGAACGGAGTCTTGGTCATCTTGCCCATGAGGCATGGTTCGCATGTGTCAAATGATTCATAATCTAAAGACTCCAAAAGTCCATCAGCATGGAGCTTCTTCATGCGCTTGACACCAATGTGACCAAGGTGGCAGTGCCACAAGTATGTGGGACTATCATTATCAACTTTACATCTTTTGGTATTCACGCTATGAACATGTGTAATACTACGCCGAGATTCATTAAGAATAAACCATTGACCATCGAGCATGACCATAAAACATATCTCTCATATAAATAGAACAACCATTATTCTCGGATTTAAATGAGTAGCCATCTCGCATTAAACGAGATCCGGATACAATATTCATGCTCAAACTTGGCACCAAATAACAATTATTAAGGTTCATAACTAATCCCGTAGGTAAATGAAGAGGTAGCGTGCCGACGGCGATCACATCGACTGGAACCATTCCGACGCCAAGATCGTCACCTCGTCCTTTGCCAGTCTCCGCTTATTCCGCAGCTCCTGCTGTGAGTTACAAATATGAGCAACGGCACGGTATCAAATACCCAGGAGTTACTACGAGTCTCGGTAAGGTACACATCAATTACATGTATATCAAATATACCTTTGGTGTTGCGGCCTTCTTGTCCGCTAAGTATTTGGGGCAGTTCCGCTTCGATGACCCTTCCCTTGCAATAAAAGCACTCACCTCGGGCTTGGGTCCATTCTTTGACTTCTTCCCGCAACTTGTTTGCGGGCGCTGCAACCTCCTTGCCGTCCTTCTTGAAGTTCTTCTTACCCTTGCCCTTCTTGAACTTAGTGGTCTTATTGACCATCAACACTTGATGTTCTTTCTTGATTTCAACCTCGGCTGACTTCAGCATAGAGAATACTTCAGGAATGGTCTTTACCATCCCCTGCATATTGTAGTTCATCACAAAGCTCTTGTAGCTTGGTGGGAGCGACTGGAGGATTCTGTCAATGACCGCCTCATCAGGGAGGTTAATATTCAGCTGGGTCATACGGTTGTGCAACCCAGACATCTTGAGAATGTGCTCACTGACAGAACTATTTTCCTCCATCTTACAACTATAGAACTTGTCGGAGATGTCATATCTCTCGACCCGGGCGTGAGCTTGGAAAACAGTTTCAGCTCCTCGAACATCTCATATGCTCCGTGATGCTCAAAACGCTTTTGGAGCCCGGTTCTAAGTGTAAAGCATGCCGCATGAACGAGGGAGTAATCATCAAGACGAGACTGCCAAGCATTCATAATGTCTTGGTTCTCGGGACGGAGCGTCACCTAGCGGTCCTTCTAGGACATATTGTTTCTGGCAGCTATGAGGATGATCTCAAGTTCGGACCCAGTCCGTATAGTTGCTGCCGCCATCTTTCAGCTTGGTTTTCTAGGAACGCGTTGAAGTTCAAGTTGACATGAGCGTTGGCCATTTGATCTACAAGACATATCATTCAAAAGTTTTAGACTAAGTTCATGATAATTAAGTTCATCTAATCAAATTATTTCAATGAACTCCCACTCAGATTAGACATCCCTCTAGTCATCTAAGTGTTACACGATCCGAGTCGACTAGGCCGTGTCCGATCATCACGTGAGACGGACTAGTCATCGTCGGTGAACATTCTCATGTTGATCGTATCTTCCATACGACTCGTGTTCGACCTTCGGTCTCCGTGTTCGAGGCCATGCCTGTACATGCTAGGCTCGTCAAGTTAACCCTAAGTGTTTTTGCGTGTGTAAATCTGTCTTACACCCGTTGTATGTGAACGTAAGAATCCATCACACCCGATCATCACGTGGTGCTTAGAAGCGACGAACTTTAGCAACGGTGCACAGTTAGGGGAGAACACTTCTTGAAATTGTTGTAAGGGATCATCTTATTTACTACCGTCGTTCTAAGTAAACAAGATGTATAAACATAATAAACATCACATGCAATTATATAGTAGTGACATGATATGGCCAATATCATAAAACTCCATTGATCTCCATCTTCGGGGCTCCATGATCATCTTGTCACCGGCATGACACCATGATCTCCATCATCATGATCTCCATCATCGTGCCTCCATGAAGTTGTCACGCCAACGACTACTTCTACTACTATGGCTAAACGTGTTTTAGCAATAAAGTAAAGTAAGTTACATGGCTTTCTTCAATGACACGCAGGTCATACAAAAATAAAGACAACTCCTATGGCTCCTGCCGGTTGTCATACTCATCGACATGCAAGTCGTGATTCCTATTACAAGAACATGATCTCATACATCACAATATGTCATTCATCATTCATCACAACTTGGCCATATCACATCACATGTCAATTGCTGCAAAAACAAGTTAGACGCCCTCTAATTGTTGTTGCATCTTTACGTGGCTGCAATTGGGTTCTAGCAAGAACGTTTTCTTACCTACTCGAATAACCACAACGTGATCTTGTCAACTTCTATTTACCCTTCATAAGGACCCTTTTCATCGAATCCGCTCCAACTAAAGTAGGAGAGACAGACACCGCCAGCCACCTTATGCAACTAGTGCATGTTAGTCGGTGGAACCGGTCTCACGTAAGCGCACGTAAGGTTGGTCCGGCCGCTTCATCCCACAATACCGCGGAAGCAAGATAAGACTAGTAGCGGCAAGTAAGTTGACAAGATCCACGCCCACAACTAAATTGTGTTCTACTCATGCAAAGAGAACTACGCATAGACCTAGCTCATGATGCCACTGTTGGGGAACGTTGCAGAAAATTAAAATTTTCCTACGGTTTCACCAAGATCCATCTATGAGTTCATCTAAGCAACGAGTCATGGGAGTGAGTTTGCATCTACATACCACTTGTAGATCACGAGCGGAAGCTTTCGAGGGGATGGTGATGACAGAGTCGTACTTGGATCACCGATGACCAAAGCGCTGAACGACAGCACCTCCGCGTTCAACACACGTACGGTACGAGCAACGTCTCCTCCGTCTTGATCCAGCAAGGAGGAAGGAGAGGTTGAGGAAGATGGCTCCAACAGCAGCACGACGGCGTGATGATGAAGGAGTGACAATTCCCGGCAGGCTTCGCCAAGCGCACGGAGAAGGAGAGGTGTTGGGAGGGAGGGCTGCGCCTTCAATGTGTGTTGCAGCCTCCCTCACCCCTCTATTTATAGGGGAAGGGAGGAGGGCGGCCCCTCTAGATGCATCTAGAGGGGCGGCCAAGGGAGGGGGCTTGCCCCCAAGCAAGGGGCCCCTTAGGGTTCCCCTCAACCCTAGGCGCATGGCCCAGGGGAGGTTGCGCCCAGCCCACTAGGGGCTGGCTGCCTCCCACGCAGCCCAAGTGGCCCCGAAGGGGTGGCCCTCCCGTGGTCCTCCGGAACCTTCCGTGGTCCCTCCATAATACCGATATGACCCAAACTTTTCCGGTGTCCGCTTGACAACTTCCATATATAAATCTTTACCTCCGGACCATTCCGAACTCCTCGTGACGTCCGGGATCTCATCAGGGACTCAACAACATTCGGTAATCACATACAAGTCTTCCTATTAACCCTAAGCCACCGAACCTTATGTGTAGACCCTACGGGTTCGGGAGACATGCGACATGACAGGGACGCTCTCGGTCAATAACCAACAGCGGATCTGGATACCCATGTTGGCTCTACATGCTCCTCGATGATGTCATCGGATGAACCACGATGTCGAGGATTCAAGCAACCCGTATACTATTCCCTTTGTCGACGGTATGTTACTTGCCCGAGACTCGATCGTCGGTATCCCAATACCTCGCTCAGTCTCGTTACCGGCAAGTCACTTTACTCGTCCGTAATGCATGATCCCGTGACCGGACACTTGATCACTTTGAGCTCATTATGATGATGCATTACCGAGTGGGCCCAAGTGATACCTCTCCGTCATACGGAGTGACAAATCCTGTCTCGATCCGTGTCAACCCAATGAGACACTTTCGGAGATACCTGTAATGCACCTTTATAGTCACCCGATTCACGTTGTGACGTTTGGTACACCCAAAGCATTCCTACGGTATCCGGGAGTTACACGATCTCAAGGTCTAAGGAAGAGATACTTGACATTGGAAAAGCTCTAGCAAAACGAACTACACGATCTTGTGCTATGCTTAGGATTGTCTTGTCCATCACGTCATTCTCCTAATGACGTGATCCCGTTGTCAATGACATCGATGTCCATAGTCGAAACCATGACTATCTCGTCGACCAACGAGCTAGTCAACTAGAGGCTCACTAGGGACGATTGTGGTCTATGTATTCACACGTATCACGATTTCCGGATAATACAGTTATAGCATGAATAAAAGACAATTATCATGAACAAGGAAATATAATAATAATGCTTTTATTATTGCCTCTAGGGCATATTTCCAACAGGCGCAGGTTCTCAGATGTTTCCTTGAGGTCCTCCAACAAAGTGTTGCGCTTCTCCGTCTTCACCACGATATTGTCTACATAGATGTGGGCATTTCTGCCGAGTTGCTTGAGGAGGCATTTCTGCATGCAACGCTGAAATGTGGCACTGGCATTTCTCAAGCCGAATGTCATCATCAGGTAACAGAAAGCTCCGAATGGCGTGATGAAGGCGGTCTTCAGGCGGTCGGCCGGGTCCAACTTTATCTGGTGGTAGCCTGAGTAGGCATCCAAGAAACTCAACAGCTCGCATCCGGCTGTGGAGTCTATTACTTGATCAATCCTGGGTAAGGCAAAGGGATATTTGGGGCAGGCTTTGTTGAGGCTTGTGTAATCTATACACACGCGCCATTTGTTATTCTTCTTCAGCACGAGGACCGGGTTGGCGAGCCACTCCGGGAAGAAAACCTCCATGATGAAGCCGGCTGCAAAGAGCCGGGCTATCTCTTCTCCCACGATCCTTCTCTTCTCCTCTGACAGTCAGCGGAGGGGCTGCTTGACTGGCTTGGCATCTGCTCGGACGTGTAGCTTGTGCTCGGCGAAATCCTTCGGCACATCCGGCATGTCCTTGGGAGACCATGCGAAGATGTCCCGATTCTCAGGAGGAAATCGACGAGCTCGCCTTCCTATTTACTGTCCAGGTTTGCCCCGATGACGGCAAACCTTTCTGGGTGCTCTAGGTCCAGGGGTATCTTCTTTGTTTCCTTAGCCGTCTGAAAGGAACCTTGGGCATCACATTCTTTGGGGTCGGGGGACAGGGCAGGCTGCTTGCCGGCCATGGCCACGACTCGGTCCAACATCTTCTTTTCTTCGGCGACTACGAGGGACTCGGCCAGCCGGCTGCTGGCTGCAGCGCACTCGGAGGACTTCTTGTAGTCGCCGGCTATGGTGATGATGCCCTTGGTACTCGGCATCTTCATCTTGACGTAGGCATAGTGGGGTACAACCATGAACTTGGCCAGAGCAGGCCGGCCAAGCAGCGCATGGTAAGGGCTCTCAAGATCCACCACTTCAAACCAGATTGCTTCTCGGCGGAAGTGATCCTTGTCTCCGAAGAGAACATCTATCTTGATCTTGCCGATGGGTGAACAGGACAGGCCGGGTACAATGCCATGGAACACGGTCCGGCTTGGCATGAGGTGTTTGGCCTTGATGTTCAACTTCTCCATGGTATCCCGGTACAGGATGTTGATGCTGCTCCCGCCGTCTATCAGTACATGGGAGAATCGGGCAGCAAGCCTGTCCGTTGCTAGGGCTGCTTTCAAAACCAAGGCATAGGAGCCCGGGGACGGCATCACCTCTGGGTGGTCGGCCCGGCTCCAGCTGATAGGCCTCTCTGACCAGTGCATGAATTCGGGGTTGTTGGAAGCAACTGCATTGACTTCTTGGTGCTGTCGGCGCCGGCTGCGCCGGTCTTCGGGCTGGCTCGTGAAGACGACGTAGGCGGCGTGCTCGTTGGGGAACTCGTCTTGGACGGTCCCGACTGCTGGTCGAGCGGCCGGCTGTTGGGGAGCCGGAGGCGGCTGTCCAGCAGGTGGAGGCGGCACCAGCCCTTCGCCTTTGGTGATTCGGGTGAGCCAGTGGCACTTCCGGGTTGTATGGTTGGACGGCTTCGCGCCGCTGTGGAACTTGCATGGGGCGTCAAGAGCTTGCTCGTAGGAGAAAGCCGGCTGCCAAGCCGGCCTGCCGCCCTTTGGATTCTTGGGCGCGGGCCTCCAGTCAGGTTGCTCGTCTTCGATGGTGGCCACCTGCCGACTGGCTGGAGGCGGCATTGGGCCCTTGCGCTTGTTGTCGTGCTGGTACGGACGTCGGCTAGAGTCGCCAGCCGGCGTTTTGGGAGCCGGGTTGAGTACCTTCCCGGCGGCGTCTACCCGGAGCTCGGTCTTCATTGATGAGTCGGCGGTGGCGTACTTGTCGGCGATGACAAGTAATTCATCGAGGGTAGCCGGCTCGTCGCAGAGGAGCTTGTGCTTGAGGAGGGTGCCTTCTCGGCACCCGGCGGCGAAGTACTCTATCACTTGAACCTCGTGCACCGCCTCGCAGGAGTTGCGGAGCTCGGCCCAACGCGTGAGGTAGTCGCGAGTCGACTCGGTGGATCCTTGCACGCACAAGGAAAGTTGCCTGGGCTTAGGAGCCCGCTTGTAGGTGCTGGTGAAGTTGCGGATGAAGGCTTCGGTGAAGTCCAGCCAGCTGTTGATGCTGTACGGCTTGAGGCTGTTGAGCCAGGTTCACGTCGTGCCCTGAAGCATGAGGGGCACATATTTCACGGCAACGCGTCTGTTGCCGTTCGCTATGCTGACTGCGGTCGAGTAGTCGATCAGCCAATCCTCCAGCTTCACGGAGCCGTTATACTTGGGCATATCTCTCGGGAGCGAGAACCCTTTGGGGAAGGGCTCGTCATCGCGGATGCGGGGCGAAGCAAGGCGGCTCGACATCGTCTTCTTCTTCAACGCCAGGGATCGCGCCAGCGGTCGATCCGTGGCGGGCGTCGTTTTCGCTGACTCCTTCGCGGCGGCCTAGTCGGTCTCTGAGAGTCGGATGTGCGACAGGCGGCGGGTGGATATCTTTCCCGCGAGGTGGAGGAGGGGCGGTTGCCTCGCCGTTCCATGGCTCGAGCGGCCTTCGCGCCACGCCGATGGAGATCCGGTCCGCTGGGGCTGGCAGCCGCCTTTTTTCTTGCCGTCTGCGTGGCGTTGCCCGCAATCGACATGCGTGTGCGTTGCGCCGTGCTCTCGCGCGGGAAGGCTTCGGCGCGGCGCTATCTTCTTGCCGCTCTGCGGCGCGCCGATCGATTGCTGAATGCGTCTTGCCATGTAGGAAGCTCGTCGGGCCCTAGCCCGTTCAGCTCTTCTCACGGACGCTGGGCGCGCGCAGGTTCTCGAGGGCGTGGCGTGAGACGGGCGATCCACTCCAAAGATGTCGGCGATGGCGCGCGCGTTTCTTGACAATGCCAAGTCGGCTCGGCCCTTCGAGGCGGCGTGTCAAGGCGGCGCGATCGACTTCAAGCGCTAGTGGGCCTCGGCGAGGCGTCTCAGGGAGGCTATCCTCCGGCCCTCCGCGTGGAGGGCGAGGCGGCGTGCTTCCAGTGCCTCGGCGTCGGTGTCAGCCGGGAGAGGGACGGACAGGTCATGCGGCGTCACTTGTAGGGCGTCGTGGGCGTACTCGCCCGAGGGGACACCATGACTGACGACCAGCACCTCGGTAATGGCGCTGCCGCAGCTGTCGGCTTGGGGAAGCGAGTCGTCGAAGATGACGACGTTGGTGGGGAAGGCGTCGAGCGATGCCGTGTCGGAGTCGACAAGCATCGGGTCGGTGGAGCCAACCGACTCCAAGTCCACAGCGGGCTCGCTGGAGACGTGGAGTTGGTCGAGGAGGCTGACGAGGTGGCTCTCGAGGCAGCCGGTGCCCGCGTCGGACGCAGGCTCGTCGGAGATGCGAGCCTCGCCAAGAAGGTCGGCGAGGCAGCTCGCCGCGCAGGCGTCAGCGACGCCTTGCAGCGCGTCGGGGCAAGCGCCATCGGGCGTGCCGGGCTGGCTACGCCCGCGGGGGAGGAAGAGGGTTCCGGTCCAGAACAGGTCTCCGGACGACGGTGCACCTGGCCCCACGGTGGGCGCCAAATGTCGGGTGGTAGGTGCGACATATGCCAACGGGTGGCTAATCATAGTGGGAGCCAATAAGACGTCGCGGTGCTCGAAACGGATGTGGCGAAGACATGCACGCCGGCGAATCTTACCCAACTTCGGGGCTCTCCGTGGAGATAACACCCCTACTGCTGCTCTGCGGGGCCTCCGCATGATCACTAGAGGAACAAGTTGCTACAAGAGGCTCCTTGAGCTGTTCGGGGTGAGGAAGAAGAAGGGCACGACTAGCTCTCCTCTTCCCTCTACATGGTGTCTAAAACTATCAGAGTCCAACCCTTTGCATGGGTGCCCTAGGGGGTTTATATAGGCCAACCCCCCAGGGGTACAATGGTATCCGGCTAGGCGTGGGCCCTAGCCGTCAGTGTCTTCGTCCGCCGGCCGCTGGGGCCCGCCGACTTGGTGGGTCCCGCCGGCTGCCGGCTTCCTGGTCGACAAGCTGGCCCCACCGTTGAGGGCCTTGTCGGGGGCTGGTTACTGTTGCCTCAATCCTGATGACGAGGGCTTTGTCGGGTAAGCATGGCTACTGATGCCGCCGCCTTGGCGGCGATCATCGTAGCCTCACGCCGCCTTGTCTCCTTAATGAGGCGCTTCGATGGAGGAACAAGCCGGCTATGGGGAGCCGGCCATATCTCAGGCCAGCTGGGGGAGGCCGAGCCGCCTTCGGGCATCTCTCTGACCGGGGGGACCCGCCGCCTGCGGGTAGTACAGACAGCCTGTCGTGGGTGACGTCACAGTCAGCATGGCAACAGTGTCGCGCCGGTCGGGTGATGGCTGCCACGTACGGCGCACTGTAGCCACGCGCGTTTCGGGATGCGGGGGTGGGAGGCTTCACTGTAGCCACGCCCCGTCTCATCGCCGTTATGTGGGTGCAGATTCTGAGGGTGCGGGCTTGGCCGCCTGCGGGGAGGCCGGCTCCTTGGAGTCGGCCTTCTCGTGGCCGGCTGCGCGGAGTCGGCCCTCTGGTAGCCGGCTCCTTGGAAGCCGGCCCTCTCGTGGCTTTCTTCTATGGATCTTGGGGCCAGGCCGCCTCCTGACAGCCGGCCTAATGATAGCCGGCCGGGGAAGGCGGCCCGGCGTCCTGGGAGTGGGATGACTCGATTGGCTTGATTGGCTTGTTTGGCTTGTAATTTTTTCAGAAGCCCAAGGAGGAGCCGGCTAGGCTACCCGTGGTCATTTACTCCGACATTGGGGGAACACGGGTTGCGGCGTGCTACAAGAGATGTCTGACAGCGATCCGACGAGCACATGGGGACGCTAGGACCGGTGGGCTGCGATGTTGCAACCTGCAACCAAGGATGCAGCGATCGGATGGCGCCAAAATTGGGACCCTCTCCTGACAATGGTGAAACAAAGAGACGGGGATGTCTGCAGCGAAGCTGGACCCTCCTCCTGGAGATGCAACGATTGGCGGTCGAGGATGTTGGAACCGAGATATGTTGCAATCGATAGTCGAGGATGGAACAACCGACATATGGGTTATGCTGGAAACCGCTGTCAGCGATCCTACGACCACGATCGACACTGTTGCGACGACAACTGCCACTACAACGACAAGTCCGACATGGGAGCCAGCGACGACAAGCAATTTGTGGGAGTAGGGGGGTGCGGTTTCGCCTCACAGCTACGCCCTCTTATGCACGCCGTTGTGGAGCAGAGACAAGATGGTGTGGAAGGGGATTTTTTTTCCTATTGAATTTCAATTAGATCTAAGGCGCGGGAGGTGAAAGACGATGTACAGTGCATGGACCCAATAGCTAAAATACCTTGCGGATCGGATGGCGCACGGGGTGACCGATCGGGGTATCCTGCCCGGTTGACCGACGCCTAGTACCCGCCATATCATGATTCTTGGCCGGCAAACACGTACTCCATATAACCAAGTCATCATAATTCTTGGCCGGCAAACATGTTCAAACTCTATCGGAAGTCAAATCCAGGACGCAGAAGCATTTTGATAGCACTGAGCGGAGAAACCAGCATAGCTTTTGTCGTAGCATCGCGATTCCACCTCCGGATGGGGAATGAATCTGCCGCGCGCTTGCGGTCACGTGCCCCAGGCCGGTCCGAAGCCAGCCGTCGGGTCCGTCGGCGCTGCACCCGCCGCTGAATATTCCTTCAGTCGCTGTATCCCTCCGTTAACAAACGGGACGGCCCTCTGTTTTGCTTCCCGCCAAGCTGCACCCGGGACTCCCCTCCCCTCGCCACCCTGCTCACGGCTCCTGTCGCATCGCAGTTTTGTCGTGTG
Source organism: Aegilops longissima (assembly GCA_021605205.1). Lineage (NCBI taxonomy): Eukaryota > Viridiplantae > Streptophyta > Magnoliopsida > Poales > Poaceae > Aegilops > Aegilops longissima. The sequence continues at coordinate 636,361,170 of CM038681.1, read as the reverse complement.
CTAGTACCAGGCTACCAGCCCAGTATAAATGGTGCCGCAGACCGAACGTACAGACCACACAAGCTCGATCCATTGCTCAGCAGCAGCAACAACAAGCAAAGGCAAATTGGTACGTACTAGCCCGTGCAGTCAACTAGCGAATCTTTCTTGCGTCCACCGTGCTCGTCAGTCACCATGCCGTCGATTGACAAGGCCACCTACAGCGGCGGCAGAAATCACATATTTGACCTGAGGCAGAAATCAAACCACAAACTGACCTGGTCACGAAAAAATTTCACTTTCCTGACCCTTTGGTGTGGTACCCGACAGCTGGGCGCCAAGACCCTCAGTGTAACGCCTTCCCTTAGGCGTCAGACGTCCTGCCAGCGTGGCAGCCCTGGTCCGATTTATGCCCCACACGCACTGCAGCGCCTAAGGGCTAGGCGCCACACTTTGACGTGCAGCGCCTAGCCCTTGGGCGCTGCACTGATGACTTAAGCGCTGGCCGACCCAGCCCGACCAGGCAGTTCTTCATCTCTCCCTCTCTAACAGAGAGCAGCGGCGGCGGCGCCCCATCTAATCCCCCACATCCCTCTCAGATCTGAAGATTTGGTCCGTGGATTCGATCCCCAATCCATCCTACTAGGTAAACTCTTCCTTCTCTTTCTTTTGCTCCGTAAATTTGTTGCCATTCTAGAGATTTGTCCAAGATTTGATGGAACCCTTGATTTGTTTGGTTTGCTCGATTTAGGATGTGTATTCATATTGGTAGTACCGTAGTGTTATTTATTAGTTCACAATATATGATTCTTGTTGGTGAAAGCCTATATTGTTTAGTTTTTTAGATATGTATGAGATGCCTATTTTATAAATAACTATGAGATGTTGATTTTTGTAGACATATATGAGAAGTTTGTTTAGATATATATTAGATGTTGAGTTTATTTCAAATATTAGATGTTGAGTTTATTTGAAACATTAGAAGTTTAGTTTATTTGAACACATATGACATATTCATTGTGTGAGAAGGAGATGTTGAGATTCTTGTAGTTGAACACATGTTATATGTTTAGTGTATACCGATATTGGAGATGAAGATGAACTCTTATATGTTTATTGTTTGAAATTGTAAGGATGGTTTGGCTTCTGGACGATGTCTACGACGTGCAACACCGGGCCTACATGATGCGCGAGAAGGATAAGGTAATAATGAGTAATCTAAATATTTTGCAAATTTGCCTTTAGTTGAAATTTACATGCCCTAAGATTTGTCATTACTTGTTTTTTGCAGAAGCTTGAACCTATGAAGATTCGGTATCACGGGGTCTCTGGTCCTGCCATGCCTTACGATGAGCGGTACACACTGTACATCAAGCAGACAGGACTACTCCCGTGGATTCTGTTGGTCAGCGGTCCACGCCGAATCTGAACGCTCCACGGTGTCCGCTCTTGTTGATCGGTGGAGGCCGAGACCCACAGTTTCCATCTTGGACGGGAGATGACCGTGGACGCCGAGGATGTCTCGTTGATCACCGGTCTTGCTATCGACGGAGGCCTCTCTGTATGAGCACCGATTCGATGGGTGGCGCGAGCGATGATTGCTCTTATCGGTATGGCTCCTACCGAGGCTGAGGATGATGTAGAGGAGGGAGAAGAGAAGAAGAAGAGGAAAGGAAAGCAGCCGGAGCTGCTTTCACGTGGATTCAAAATAACTTTGCGAGGTGCCCTCCGGATGCCACCGATGATGTGATCCGACACATGCTCGTGTGTATATGTGGTACATTGTGTCGAGGACTTTGTTTCCGACTCCACCGGCAAGAACGCCCATGGATGTGGCTGAAGGCGCTGACCGCCTTCGATAGCAAATGGAGCTGGGGTTCAGCGACTCTTGCCTACTTGTACCGGATGTGTAGTTGGTCTGTTTTGTGATCAACTCATTTCATTAGCAATGCAAGCTTGCTGTCAAGTTAACATTGTTTTTCTTTCATATGTAGCTGGACGATGCGTGTTGCAGGATCACACCTAGTGCGAGCATTGGTGGTAATCTGCTTCTACTTTTCTGTATGGAGCTGGGAGCGTCACCTGTTGGACGCTCAAGAGCGCCAGTTTGATCCTTGGTATGCAGATGAACATGATTTAATTACGGCGCCCACGGGCTTACAAGTGGGATATCGCTTCGAGATGACGAACGATGTCAATCTCATGTACCAAAAGTACATTGCCGAGTTGGACACGATTACGCCTGAGCAGGTAAGGAGGTCATTACTTTAGTTCTTTCTCATGCCTGCTTGAAAAATAGTCATCAAATTTGCATTGTTGCCCTGTTTCATAGGTGGAATGGCAGCCATATGGCGCGGGTGAGAGCTTGAGGTACACCGCGGAGTTCCGCCTCAACCCGATGTGCTTGCGGGATAAGGATCTCGGCTTATGCGGTGCCCATCGATATGCAATCGGGCGGTTGAGTTTCATTTGCCGCATCGCTGTATCGTCGATTTGGTCTTTTCCAGCCTCACCCGCCGGATTGGGTGGACACGGATAAAGCACTTCATAGGTAAGAGAGCATGTCTGCGTATTGTCTAATCATCGGGACTCCTTTTGATTGTGCTAATGTTTGGTTTTATACCACGCAGGTTGGACATGAGAAGGCAACGGAAGATAAAGGACTGGGACAAGCATCATTCTGCGTATGTTACCCGCTTCCAGCTTTGTGTGGAGCAAGCTCGTAGCACTACACGCGCCCCGCTTCGTGAGCACAACCCAATTGCTTTTGATAACTACGCACGATGGTTTATTGAACTACTGAGTTGAGATATGCCCGCCGCATATAATGAGGATATTCTTGAAGAACCCGTAAACTTTGAGGATCTAGCAAAGGGGAAGTACAACAGAGATGTCAGGCAAGGGCAAGGAGTCCCTGCTGTTCCGGTGATTAACTATGTGGTAAAGTGTTCTCTTTACTTTCCTGCTGACCGTATTATACATGTTTGAATGGCTAACGATTCATTCTTTCTCATCCGCAGCGCATCGAGATCAAGAAAGCAGCTGATGAGAGCCGGCCTATTCTCGAGAAGACACCGTTGAACTGCAATGATGATGGTTCACTACGAGCATTCCTCAAGGTACATATCGCATTCACTATGAGAGCCAGTCTATGTTGCTAAGTTTGATATCTTACACACTTGTTCATGTTACAGCACAAAGCCAAGAAGTTAAGGCGGTTATCGAACCTTCTCGGTTGCCGTGATCCTGAATATGATGAACCATCTCGCCTCTAGGTCTGGTACACCATCGGACCCGCACCTCACCATGAGGGGGACGATGTGAGTTCCTCATATGCTTATATGGATGATGAGGTGGGATCACCCAAGAGGTATGACTAATCCTTTAGATGTGATTCTCACTTGATTACGACACCGCCTTCACCATATTGTTTCGTTGTGTGATAGGGCGATGAGCTTGATGATGACATGACTTTGGCGGACGCCAAGCTCGGTCCGCATATGTGTTCAAGCCTAGGCAGCCCAGGCGGTACACGCCCAACGACTATGACAACAGAGGCAACCCAAAGGTGGTCGAGGGACCTCGCGGATGGCTAGCTTGGATGATGAGGCGGAGGAGGAGGAGGCGGAGGCGGAGGCGGAGGCGGAGGAGGAAGTGCACGAAGAGGAGCCTCGGGCTCCTAAGAAGAAGAAGCTTGCCCTGCAGGCGTGCCACCAGAACACGCGGAAGGAATTAGTGCTTGTTCATGTTAATTGTAGCCGTTTAATTAGGTTGATGAACTTGTGAGGTTATGTTATATGTTGGTGAACTCTTACTAGTGTGGTATTTGTGTTTATAACCTGAAGTAATGTTGAATTGTCTTAAATGATATGTTGATGAACTTCTGAGGTTATGTTATATGTTGATGAACTCTTACTAGTGTTGAAGTAATGTTGAATTGTCTTAAATGATATGGTATTTGTGTTTACAGTACTTTTATTATGTGAGTGCTGCTGCAGGAGGCCAAAATGGCATCTGTTTCTGCAGTTTTGCTTATAGCAGCACTGCAGCGCCTAACGGTTAGGCGCTGCACTGTACTGTGTGGTGCCCAACACTTCGGCGCTGCACTATATAGTGCAGCGCCCTGACCTTAGGTGCTGCATGAAGGAAATATGCCCTAGAGGCAATAATAAAGTTATTATTTATTTCCTTATATCATGATAAATGTTTATTATTCATGCTAGAATTGTATTAACCGGAAACATAATACATGTGTGAATACATATACAAACAGAGTGTCACTAGTATGCCTCTACTTGACTAGCTCGTTAATCAAAGATGGTTATGTTTCCTAACCATAGACATGAGTTGTCATTTGATTAACGGGATCACATCATTAGGAGAATGATCTGATTGACATGACCCATTCCGTTAGCCTAGCACTTGATCGTTTAGTATGTTGCTATTGCTTTCTTCATGACTTATACATGTTCCTGTAACTATGAGATTATGCAACTCCCGTTTACCGGAGGAACACTTTGGGTGCTACCAAACGTCACAACGTAACTGGGTGATTATAAAGGAGTACTACAGGTGTCTCCAAAGGTACATGTTGGGTTGGCGATTTGAGATTAGGTTTTGTCACTCCGATTGTCGGAGAGGTATCTCTCGGCCCTCTCGGTAATGCACATCACTATAAGCCTTGCAAGCAATGTAGCTAATGAGTTAGTTACGGAATGATGCATTACGTAACGAGTAAAGAGACTTGCCGTAACGAGATTGAACTAGGTATTGATACCGACGATCAAATCTCGGGCAAGTAACATACCGATGACAAAGGGAACAAAGTATGTTGTTATGCGGTTTGACCGATAAAGATCTTCGTAGAATATGTAGGAGCCAATATGAGCATCCAGGTTCCGCTATTGGTTATTGACCAAGAATAGTTCTAGGTCATGTCTACATAGTTCTCGAACCCGTAGGGTCCGCACGCTTAAGGTTTCGATGACAGTTATATTATGAGTTTATGAGTTTTGATGTACCGAAGGAGTTCGGAGTCCTGGATGAGATCGGGGACATGACGAGGAGTCTCGAAATGGTCGAGACGTAAAGATCGATATATTGGACGACTATATTCGGAGTTCGGAAAGGTTCCGAATGATTCGGGTATTTTTCGGAGTACCGGAGAGTTACGGGAATTCGCCGGGGAGAAGAATTGGGCCTTATTGGGCCCTGCGGGAAAGAGAGAGGGGCTGCCTAGGGCAGGCTGCGCGCCCCCCCATGGCCTAGTCCGAATTGGACTAGGGGGAGGGGCCGCACCCCTTCCTTCCTTCCCTTCTCTCTTCCCCTTTCTTGTCTCCTACTCCTAATACATGGAAGGACTCCTAGTTGGACTAGGAAAGGGGGAATCCTACTCCCGGTGGGAGTAGGACTCCCCATGGCGCGCCCCTACTAGGGCCGGCCTCCTCCTCCCTCCCTCCTTTATATACGGGGGCAGGGGGCACCCCATGGACACACAAGTTGATCTACGGATCGTTCCTTAGCCGTGTGCGGTGCCCCCCTCCACCATATTCCACTTCGCTCATATCGTCATGAGCTTAGGCGAAGCCCTGCGCCGGAGAAGTCATATCGTCGCGGAGCTTAGGCGAAGCCCTGCGCCGGTGGAGCATCATCATCGTCACCATGCCGTCGCGGTTGACGGAACTCATCCCGACACTTTGCTGGATCGGAGTCCGGGATCGCCATCGAGCTGAACGTGTGCAGAACTCGGAGGTGCCGTGACGCTCGGTGCTTGGATCGGTCGGATCGTGAAGACGCACTACACATCAACCGTTGTTATAACGCCGCCGCTTTCACGAGGGTACGTGGACAGACACTCTCCTCTCGTTGCTATGCCATCACCATGGTCTTGCGTGTGCGTAGGAATTTTTTGAAATTACTACGCTCCCCAACAATGGCATCCGAGCCTGGTTTTATGCGCTGATGTCATGTGCACGAGTAGAACACAAATGAGTTGTGGGCGATATAAGTCATACTGCTTACCAGCATGTCATACTTTGGTTGGCGGTATTGTGAGATGAAGCGGCCGGACCGACATTACGCAGACGCTTACGCGATACTGGTTTCACCGCTCGAGCACTAGTTGCTTAAAGGTGACGGCGGGTGTCATTTCTCTCACTTTAGTTGAACTGAGTGTGGCTACGCCCGTCCTTGCGAAGGTTAAAACAGCACCAACTTGACAAACTATCGTTGTGGTTTTGATGCGTAGGTAAGAACGGTTCTTGCTCAGCCCGTAGCAGCCACGTAAAACTTGCAACAACAAAGTAGAGGACGCCTAACTTGTTTTTGCAGGGCATGTTGTGATGTGATGTGGTTAAGACGTGATGCTATATTTTATTGTATGAGATGATCATGTTTTGTAACCGAAGTTATCGAAAATGGCAGGAGCCATATGGTTGTCGCTTATTGTATGAAATGCAACGCCATGTAATTGCTTTACTTTATCACTAAGCAGTAGCGATAGTCGAGAAGCAATAGTTGGCGAGACGACAACGATGCTACAATGGAGATCAAGGTGTCGCTACCGGTGACGATGATGATCATGACGGTGCTTGGCGATGGAGATCACAAGCACAAGATGATGATGACCATATCATATCACTTATATTGATTGCATGTGATGTTTATCCTTTATGCATCTTATCTTGCTTTGATTGACGGTAGCATTATAAGATGATCTCTCACTAAAATTATCAAGAAGTGTTCTCCTCGAGTATGCACCGTTGCCAAAGTTCGTAGTACCCAGACACCACGTGATGATCGGGTGTGATAAGTTCTACGTCCATCTACAACGGGTGCAAAACAGTTGCACACGCGGAATACTCAGGTTAAACTTGACGAGCCTAGCATATAACAGATATGGCCTCGAACACGGAGACCGAAGGTCGGCGTGAATCATATAGTAGATATGATCAACATAGTGATGTTCACCATTGAAACTACTCCATCTCACGTGATGATCGGACATGGTTTAGTTGATTTGGATCACGTAATCACTTAGATAACTGGAGAGATGTCTATCTAAGTGGGAGTTCTTTAGTAATATGATTAATTGAACTTTAATTTATCATGAACTTAGTCCTGGTAGTATTTTGCAAATTATGTTGTAGATCAATAGCTCGCGTTGTTGCTTCCCTATGCTTTTATATGTTTGTTTTGATATGTTCCTAGAGAAAAATTATGTTGAAAAATGTTAGTAGCAATGATGCGGATTGGATCCGTGATCTGAGGTTTATCCTCATTGCTGCACAGAAAAATTATGTCCTTAATGCACCGCTAGATGACAAACCTATTGCAGGAGCAGATGCAGACGTTATGAACGTTTGGCTAGCTCAATATGATGACTAGTTGATAGTTTAGTGCACCATGCTTAAAGGCTTAGAATCGGGACTTCAAAGACGTTTTGAACGTCATGGACCATATGAGATGTTCCAGGAATTGAAGTTAATATTTCAAGCAAATACCCGAGTTGAGAGATATGAAGTCTCCAACAAGTTCTATAGCTAAAAGATGGAGGAGAATCGCTCAACTAGTGAGCATGTGCTCAGATTCTCTGGGTACTTCAATTGCTTGAATCAAGTGGGAGTTAATCTTCCAGATAAGATAGTGATTGACAGAATTCTCTAGTCACCATCACCAAAGTTAGTAGAACTTCGTGATGAACTATAATATGCAAGGGATGACAAAAGTGATTCCCAAGCTCTTCGTGATGCTGAAATCGACGAAGGTAGAAATCAAGAAAAGAGCATCAAGTGTTGATGATTGACAAGACCACTAATTTCAAGGAAAAGGGCAAAGGGAAGAAGGGGAATTTCAAGAAGAACGTTAAGCAAGTTGCTGTTCGAGTGAAGAAGCTCAAGTCTGGACCTAAGCCTGAGACTAAGTGCTTTTGCTGCAATGGAACTGGTCTTTGAAGCGGAACTACCCCAAGTATTTGGCGGATAAGAAGGATGGCAAATTGAACAAGAGTATATTTGATATACAGGTTATTGATGTGTGCCTTACTAGTGTTTATAGTAGCCCCTGAGTATTTGATACTTGTTCGGTTGCTGAGATTAGTAACTCGAAACAGGAGTTACAGAATAAACATAGACTAGTTGAAGGGGAAGTGACGATGAGTGTTGGAAGTAGTTCCAAGATTGATATGATCATCATCGCACACTCCCTATACTTTCGGGATTAGTGTTAAACCTAAATAAATGTTATTTGGTGTTTGCGTTGAGCATGAATATGATTTGATCATGTTTTTAGCAAAACGGTTATTCATTTAAAGTCAAAGAATAATTGTTGTTCTGTTTAAATGAATAAAACCTTCAATGGTCATACACCCAATGAAAATAGTTTTCAAAACGGTTATTCATTTAAAGTCAAAGAATAATTGTTGTTCTGTTTAAATGAATAAAACCTTCAATGGTCATACACCCAATAAAAATAGTTTGTTGGATCTCGATCATAGTAATACACATATTCATAATATTGATGCCAAAAGATGCAAAGTTAATAATGATAGTGCAACTTATTTGTGGCACTGCCGTTTGGGTCATATCGGTATAAAGCGCATGAAGAAACTCCATAAAGATGAATTTTTGGAATCACTTGGTTATGAATCATTTGATGCTTGCGAACCTTGCCTTTTGGGCAAGATGACTAAAACTCCGTTCTCCGGAACAATAGAACGAGCTACTGACTTGTTGGAAATAATACATACCGATGTATGCGATCCAATGAGTGTTGATGCTCATGGCAAGTATCGTTATTTTCTCCTTCACAAGATGATTTGAGCAGATATGGGTATATCTACTTGATGAAACATAAGTCTGAAATAGTTGAAAGGTTCAAAGAATTTCAGAGTGAAGTGGAAAATCATCGTAACAAGAAAATAAAATCTCTGCGATCTGATCGTGGAGATGAATATTTGAGTTACGAGTTTGGTCTTCATTTGAAACAATGTGAAATAGTTTCACAACTCACGCCATATGGAACACCACAGCATAATGGTGTGTCCGAAAGTCGAATAACCGCACTTTATTGGATATGGTGCGATCTATGATATCTCTTATCGGTTTACCACTATCATTTTGGGGTTATGCATTAGAGACAACTGCATTCACGTTTAATAGGGCACCATCTAAATCCGTTGAGGCGACACCGTATGAACTATGGTTTAACAAAGAAACCTAAGCTGTCGTTTCTTAAAAGTTTGAGTTGTGATGCTTATGTGAAAAAGTTTTCACCGATAAGCTCGAACCCAAATCGGAGAAGTGCGTCTTCATAGAATACCCAAAGGTAACTATTGGGTACACCTTCTATCACAGATCCGAAGGCAAGTTATTCGTTGCTAAGATGGATCCTTTCTAGAGAAGAAGTTTCTCTCGAAAGAAGTGAGTGGGAGGAAAGTAGAACTTGATGAGGTAATTGTACCTTCTCCTTATTGGAAAGTAGTTCATCACGAAATCAGTTCCAAGTGATTCCTACACCAATTAGTAAGGAAGTTAATGATGATGATCATGAAACTTCAGATCAAGTTGCTACCAAACCTCGTAGGTCTTCCGAGTAAGATCCACACCGAGTGCTACGGTAATCATGTTACGTAAGTCATGTTACTAGACCATGATGAACCTACGAACTATGAGGAAGCGATGATGAGCCCAGATTCGCGAAATGGCTTGAGGCCATGAAATCTGAGATGGGATCCATGTATGAGAACAAAGTATGGACTTTGATGGAGTTGTTCGATGATCGGCAAGCCTTATTATATAAATGGATCTTCAAGAGGAAGACAGATGCTGATAGTAGTGTTACTATCTACAAAGCTAGACTTGTCGAAAAAGGTTTTTGACAAAGTTCAAGATGTTGAATACAATGAGATTTTCTCACTCGTATCGATGCTTAAAAGTCTGTCCGAATCATGTTAGCAATTGCCACATTTTATGAAATCTGACAAATGGATGTCAAAACTGCATTCCTTAATGGTTTTCTTAAAGAAGAGTTGTATATGATGCAACCAGAAGGTTTTGTCAATCCTAAAGGTGCTAACAAAATGTGCAAGCTCCAGCGATCCATCAATGGACTGGTGCAAGCATCTCGAGTTGGAATATACGCTTTGATGTGTTGATCAAAGCATATGGTTTTATGAGACTTTTGGAAATGCCTGTATTTACAAGAAAGTGAGTGGGAGCACTACAACATTTCGATAAGTATATGTGAATGACATATTGTTGATTGGAAATAATGTAGAATTATTCGCAAAGCATAAAGGAGTGTTTGAAAGGAGTTTTCAAAGAAAGACCTCGTGAAGCTGCTTGCATATTGAGCATCAAGATCTATAGAGATAGATCAAGACACTTGATAAGTTTTTTCAATGAGTACATACCTTGACAAAGATTTTGAAGTAGTTCAAAATGGAACAGTCAAAGAAAGAGTTCTTGCCTGTGTTACAAGGTGTGAAATTGAGTAAGACTTAAAACCCGACCACGGCAGAAGATAGAAAGAGAATGAAAGTCATTCCCTATACATCAGCCATAGGTTCTATAAACTATGTCATGTTGTGTACCAGATCTATCGCATACCCTACCACTAAGCTTGGCAAGGGAGTGCAATAGTGATCTAGGAGTAGATCAATGGACAGCGGTCAAAATTATCCTTAGTAGAATAAGGATATGTTTCTCGATTATGGAAGTGAAAAAAGGTTCGTCGTAAAGGGTTACGTCGATACAAGTTTTAACACTAATCTAGATGACTCTGAGTCTCAATCTGGATACATATTGAAAGTGGGAGCAATTAGCTAGAGTAGCACCGTGCGAGCATTGTAGACATAGAAATTTGCAAAATACTTACGGCTCTGAATGTGATGAACCGCTGACTAAAATTATCTCACAAGCAAAACATGATCACACCTTAGTACTCTTTGGGTGTTAATCACATAGCGATGTGAACTAGATTACTGACTCTAGTAAACCCTTTGGGTGTTGGTCACATGTCGATGTGAACTATGGGTGGTAAGCACATATAGATGTGAACTATTGATGTTAAATCACATGGCGATGTGAACTAGATTATTGACTCTAGTGCAAGTGGGAGACTGAAGGAAATATGCCCTAGAGGCAATAATAAAGTTATTATTTATTTCCTTATATCATGATAAATGTTTATTATTCATGCTAGAATTGTATTAACCGGAAACATAATACATGTGTGAATACATATACAAACAGAGTGTCACTAGTATGCCTCTACTTGACTAGCTCGTTAATCAAAGATGGTTATGTTTCCTAACCATAGACATGAGTTTTCATTTGATTAACGGGATCACATCATTAGGAGAATGATCTGATTGACATGACCCATTCCGTTAGCCTAGCACTTGATCGTTTAGTATGTTGCTATTGCTTTCTTCATGACTTATACATGTTCCTGTAACTATGAGATTATGCAACTCCTGTTTACGGAGGAACACTTTGGTGCTACCAAACGTCACAACGAACTGGGTGATTATAAAGGAGTACTACAGGTGTCTCCAAAGGTACATGTTGGGTTGGCATATTTCGAGATTAGGTTTTGTCACTCCGATTGTCGGAGAGGTATCTCTGGGCCCTCTCGGTAATGCACATCACTATAAGCCTTGCAAGCAATGTAGCTAATGAGTTAGTTACGGAATGATGCATTACGTAACGAGTAAAGAGACTTGCCGGTAACGAGATTGAACTAGGTATTGGATACCGACGATCAAATCTCGGGCAAGTAACATACCGATGACAAAGGGAACAAAGTATGTTGTTATGCGGTTTGACCGATAAAGATCTTCGAGAATATGTAGGAGCCAATATGAGCATCCAGGTTCCGCTATTGGTTATTGACCAAGAATAGTTCTAGGTCATGTCTACATAGTTCTCGAACCCGTAGGGTCCGCACGCTTAAGGTTTCGATGACAGTTATATTATGAGTTTATGAGTTTTGATGTACCGAAGGAGTTCGAGTCCCGGATGAGATCGGGACATGACGAGGAGTCTCGAAATGGTCGAGACGTAAAGATCGATATATTGACGACTATATTCGGAGTTCGGAAAGGTTCCGAATGATTCGGTATTTTTCGGAGTACCGGAGAGTTATGGAATTCGCCGGGAGAAGAATTGGGCCTTATTGGGCCTGCGGGAAAGAGAGAGGGCTGCCTAGGGCAGGCTGCGTGTCTCCCATGGCCTAGTCCGAATGGACTAGGGGAGGGCCGCACCCTTCCTTCCTTCCCTTCTCTCTTCCCTTTCTTGTCTCCTACTCCTAATACATGGAAGGACTCCTAGTTGACTAGGAAAGGGGAATCCTACTCCGGTGGGAGTAGGACTCCCCATGCGCGCCCTACTAGGGCCGGCCTCCTCCTCCCTCCCTCCTTTATATACGGGGCAGGGGCACCCCATGGACACACAAGTTGATCTACGGATCGTTCCTTAGCCGTGTCGGTGCCCCCTCCACCATATTCCACTTGGTCATATCGTCATGAGCTTAGGCGAAGCCCTGCGCGGAGAAGTGATATCGTCATGAGCTTAGGCGAAGCCCTGCGCCGGTGGAGCATCATCATCGCCACCATGCCGTCGGTTGACGGAACTCATCCCGACACTTTGCTGGATCGGAGTCCGGGATCGCCATCGAGCTGAACGGTGCAGAATTCGGAGGTGCCGTGACGCTCGGTGCTTGGATCGGTCGGATCGTGAAGACGACGACTACATCAACCGCGTTGTTATAACGCTTCGCTGGTCGGTCACGAGGGTACGTGGACAGACACTGTCCCCTCTCGTTGCTATGCCATCACCATGGTCTTGCGTGTGCGTAGGAATTTTTTTGAAATTACTACGTTCCCCAACACTGCACTACTTCCATGACCATCCAGAGAGCCACAGTTGGCTTGCATCACATCCACAATACTTACGATGACTGCAACATCACAACAATTTGAACAAACACAAATTTTATGCCGACGAGTTCATAACTTAAGACAATTCAAACATTACTACGACATGGTTCACGACACATTCATTACAAATGACAAATGGCAGCCTGCCCTAGAAGATAGTTCACCAACATCTCACATGCCCTCACAACTTCATGACACATTCATTAGAAAATAGTTGACGACGAGTGCACCGAAGCGAAGTCCCTACTGAGTAGAGCGAGGCCATTTCCCCTTCTTGTCACGTGCCGAGTCCTCCTCTTGTTCCTCGTGAGCCTTTGCAAGCTTTCTTGCCCTCTCCTCCTCACGAGCAAGTTTCGCTTGGCGTGCCCTCTCCTCCTCTTGTTTCTTCCGCTCCATCCTCTCCTTCTGACGACGCTCTTCCTCCAAGCCTCTTCGAAACGATTCTTCGAACCGTCGTTGCCGCCTAAGACAATCTGTGTATTGGTCCTTTTTCACATCTTCTGGCACTTCAAGATCTATCCACGTGAAGTACTTGCATAGAGGAGGCGGTGACTGCATAAAAATTTGTTGTTAGTGTTGACACACATTTGAGAGTAACATTTACTTCTCGAGCTTACCGGTGGTTGGTCATAGGCGTTAGTTGGAAGTGCACGATCATAAGCATAGTTCGGGCATACAAAATATCTCCGCCCTTCCGTCCATGCTTTCTTTCGGTCGGTGGACACCTTCACCTTGCAAACATCTCCACACCAACATGGCGGGATGTTGACATCTTTCTCCTTCACCTTGTCCAAAGATGCGTCCTCCCACTTGTTCGGCATGTCTTCTTGGTTAGCACACGGTGGCCTCGTCATGGAACCGGATGAAGCCATGCCTACAAAACCGAGAATTATTGGTCAACCCTAACCCCACTTAACAATAACCACAACCCTAACACCAACATCAAACACACATAACCCTAACCCTAGCATACTATGAAAGCCTAACCATACCAAATTAGTAAAGAAACACAAATTTGCAAATCCAAGCAAAAACTAGGGTTTCCCCCAAACTAGCAAGATTTGAGCAAATGTGACAATTCCTATGGATGAAAACGAGGGGATCGGAGGAGATTACCTTAAGGGAGGGGTTGGCTTCGAAATCCACGTTCAAATACTCCGAATCTGAGAAGGATTTGAGAGGGGAGAGAGGAGGCAGAGGGAGGCACCGAGCTTGGGGTTGTGTGGAGGGTGGGGGTGTGGGGTGGGGATGGGTGGGAGGAGTTGGTGCAGCCTAATAAATGTCCAGGTGTGCAGCGCCTAAGGGAAAGGCGCCACACTACACAGTGCAGCGCCTCTCCCTTAGGTGCTGCACACCTGGACATTCCAGTCCAGAGAGCACCAGGAGCGTTCCAGTTGGTTTTGCACCCCAAAATTTGCTAAGTCAGTATGCAGCGCCCAAGGCCAAGGCGCCACACTATAGAGTGCAGCGCCTATCCCTTGGGCGGTGCACTGTATAGTGTGGCGCCTTGCCCTTGGGCGCTGCACACTGACTTAGCATTTTTTTGGGTGGAAAAGCTACTAGAACGCTCCTGGTGCTCTCTGGAATGATTCTGTTGCTCTCTGGACTGCCATGTCCAGGTGTGCAGCGCCCAAGGACAAGGCGCTGCATCTGTATAGTGTGGCGCCTTACCTTGGCGCACACTGACACACTCAGACACAGCAGTCGAGAGCAACATGATCAGAGTTTTGCACGAGGCGTTCAGTTGGTTTTGCACCCAAAATTTGCTAAATCGGTGTGCAGCGCCCATCCTGGGTGCCACACTCAGATAGTGTGGCGCCTGCCCGTGGGCGCTGCACACCGACTTAGCATTTTTTGGGTGGAAAAGCACTGAACGCCTCCGGTGCTCTCTCGAATGATTCTGCTAAGCTCGACTGCCATGTCCGGTGTGCAGCGCCAAGGCCAAGGCGCTGCATCAGTATAGTGTGGCGCCTTACCTTGGGCGCTGCACTAACTGCTGTTTTCAAATAACTACTGGTTTTTTGTTTTGTGATTCATAAAGATGCCACATAATCATATCCAAATTAAATGTAGGCGTCCAAAACACAGAAATAGTAGTCTAAATCACATAGTCATACACACATAGCACATATACTTGTCCAAATCACATAGTCATACACACATAGGGATCTCACATAGTCATACTCAGAATTATTAGTCCCCTCACATAGTCATACACACATAGCACATATACTTGTCCAAATCACATAGTCATACACACAAAGGGATCTCACATAGTCATACACAGAAATATTAGTCCCCTCACATAGTCATACACACATAGCACATATACTTGTCCCTCCTCCCACCACCAAGGGATCTCACATTCCCCCTCCGTGTCCTCCACCCCCTTCATTGTTTCCATACCTATGAAAATGGCAATATAATAGTTAGTCACACAATACAATATGACAACACAAGCATTGAGCCAAAATAACAAGATCATAGTAAGTCACATACGGCAATGGCCCATTGAGCCAAGAGAACATTCCTCCACTACGGCCGCCGCCAAGGCCAAGATCACCACTGCCTCCACCATCACCACGACCTACACCACCACCGCGGCCTCTACCGCCACCACCACGGCCTATACCACCACCACCGCCACGGCCTCTACCAGCAGCACGGCCAAGACCACCACCACGACCTCTACCACCACCACGGTCAAGACCTTCACCACGACCAACACCTTCACCACGACCTCTACCACCAGCACGGCCAAGACCATCACCACGGCCAAAACCTTCACCACGACCAACACCGTCACCACGACCTCTACCACCACCACGGCCAAGACCATCACCACGGCCAAGACCTTCACCACGGCCAAGACCATCACCACGGCCTCTACCACCACCACGGCCAAGACCATCACCACGGCCTCTACCACCACCACGGCCAAGACCATCACCACGGCCAAGACCACCACCACGGCCTCTTCTAAGACCAAGATGACTCCCTCTTTGTTTCCTAGTTCCTCGTTGGCTTGTTTGATTTGAGTGGTTTGGCACTCCACCACTTGTTTGACTTGGTTGGCTACCCCTTGGTTCACTTGGTTGGCTATCATTTGTTTGGCTTGTGCTTGCACCATTTTTCTTTGATCTCTTTCTTGGTTTGGGACAAGTTCTTGTGTTGTGTCCCCCATTACTGCAGCCCCCACAACGGGATTGCTCACGAGGCTCTTGGAATTGGCCGGTGCCGTATTCTCCACCGCCACCACGGCCCCATCCATCCATGTCACCTCTAAGACGCTTTGTCTTACGTCTTCCCCGTCTAACGATCTTCAATTCCGGGTCCGGTCATAGTTGAACTCCATGATACTCCGGCCATTGTGATTGGTCCAAGTATGGCTGGAACCGTGGAGTCCATGTATTCTTTACCGTCATGATTGAGAACTCAGACTCCCTCACGGTAAGAGGGTGATTGACGTCCACATTCCTAACCCGGGATGCATTTAACAAGTGCGAGCATGGGAGATGAAGCAAAGACGGCCTCATGCAGCTGCAATCACACCGTGTTAGGGAGACCTTGAAAGCCGGCCTCCGTGTTGGCGGCCATCGCTTGTGGTTCCTTCGGCTCTTTCACCTCATACTTCCACTCGTTGTCGCCATATAGTACAGCTTCTTCAGAGTCTGCCTTTCGTGATTGAAATTCCAACCATTCTTCAACCTTTGGTGGGAAATTGTACTTGTGCTTATCCTTGTTCTCACCAGCAATCTGCTTATCAGTCTCCATTGAGTACTTTAAAAAGTATGCATTCATCTTGTCAAATGTGTATTGAACTATTGCCGCCACGGGTAATGCACGACACCCTTGAGCACCTTATTGAAGCATTCTGCCATATTGCTTGTCATTTGACCGCACCTCCGCCATCTTCATCGAAAGCACGTGCCCACATATTCCTTTCAGCAATGTTCCTATTGAGAAACTCCTGACCGTCAGGGTCAAGTTTCTTGTGTCTGAGCAATGCATTGAACAATGCGGCAAACCGCTTGTTGGTGAAAGCGAGACAACAATCCTGAAGATCATCGGCCAACTCCTTGATACCACATGCCCTATACAAGTTTGCACAAAAGTGCCTCATGCACCATCGATGATGCAACTTTGTATGTCCAGGAATGTCAACCACCACCGTGATTTAGAATTCCAGGATGGCGATCCGATATGACACAAATTTCCTTTCAGCAGGTAATACCCTTGTTCTCGCTGACGCAAGAACCACTCCCGATTATCATTGTTCTCCACCTCAACCAAAGCGAAGCCAAAGGCAACACCGGTTATTGGCATCACTTGCTATTGCAACCAATAAAGTGCCCTTGTATTGTCCGGTCAAGAACGTGCCATCAATGGCGATGACGGGCCGACAATGCTCAAAAGCCCTCACGCATTGCTCAAAGGCCCAAAATGCACGGCCAAATACTCGCACGGTCCTCCCGTTATGAATCAATGTTTGGTGCCCATGAGGCTCAACCACGTGAACCATGCCTTGGTTTGTGGCGGCAATAGCTAACAACAACCTAGGGAGTCGGTTGTATGCTTCCTCCCAATTGCCATACAACATCTTGAATGCGGCCTGCTTCGCCTTCCATGCCTTGCCGTACTTCACCTTGTAATGAAAGATGGCTTTCACAAGGTCAATGACACTCTTGACGCTCATTGTTGGAAGTGTGGATATTTGGTTGGAAAGCCTGTAAGCGATGAACTCGGATGTGAGTTGTCTGTGTTGTTGGTACACAAGCTTGCCATCCGCCCTCTTGTGCCAGCACATGTGAGTTGGTAGACAACTCACTATGCGCCAAGTGGGACCTCCTTTCCATGGCCTTGCACGCACAATCCATGGACATGTTGGCACTTCACATTTGACCGTGTAACGCACATTCACGTCCGAGTTGGCCACTTTATGTGGACGATAATGTGTAACCGAGTAGTTGTCGAGCCACATCTTCAATTCCAAGAAGGATTGAAACTCACAACCGGATATATCCCGCTCTTGCCGCCTTCTAAATCACGGTGAGAACTTGGCCTAGCTCCAAGAGATATGCATTTGCCACCATCCACAATGGCTTCATCCATGAGACTAAGATCCTTGAACAATGGTGTCTTGTGATCCCGCTCAATACCTTCTTGAATGCTTTGGCCTCCTTGGCGTGAACCCTCCTCATCAACTTCTTCATCGGGACCATCATCATCCGAGTCCGATGCATATGCACGGAAAAAGGGATGGATTGGTCCATTGTCTCTGCACATGATATTGGTCGAGATCACCCACATTGTTGTCATGGAGGTCAACTTCGCTGTCATCCTCCTCGTACTCATCATTCTGCTCTTCAAAACCTTCATTTTGGTTGTTTGAGTCGGGCTCATTGTTGGCCAATCTTGTTGCGTGAATTGAGGTTCACTCATTTGATCTTGGTTCATGGGTGGGGAGTGCTAGCAACCAACGGGAGGGTTCCGTTCAAGTCTACATTCAAAGTAGACTCAACCTTCTTGGAGGCAAATAACTCAAGAGCCTTGTCTAGAGATTCGCAACCGCCTCCTTGTATGCAACCCAACGTTGCTCGGAGTTCACACGCATTGTCTTCCAACGGATGTGCATTCCAAAACCAACATTATGCCTTCCTCGAACTCAACAACGCCACTTGGGTCAATCCAATTCAAATCTTTCCTCACTTGTTCCAAGAGCTCCGCATAGCTAGGACTACTCTCAAACACCATGTCAAGCTCATCCGGTCCGTCTCAACATTGCCTTTCAAAAGGCCTCTTTATCCACATGATGAACATAAACACATGTTCTCCCCATCCCTACAATAATAAAAAACACACATATATCAAGTAAATACTTAAGAAAAATACTTGCAAACATATGCCCTAAAATATATATGAATTAATAACCCTAAACCCCACATAACAATTACCACAACCCTAACCATAACATAACCCTAACACCAACATCAAACACACATAACCCTAACCCTAGCATACTATGGAAGCCTAAACAACCCAAATTAGCAAAGAAATATAACATCATTCAACACAAATTTGCAAATCCAAGCAAAAACTAGGGTTTCCCCAAACTAGCAAGATTTGAGCAAATGTGACAATTCATATGGATGAAAACGAGGGGATCGGAGGAGATTACCTTAAGGGAGGGGTTGGTTTCGAAATCCACGGTCAAATACTCCGGATTTGCAAGATTTGAGAAAGATTTGATAGGGGGGAGAGGGGAAGAGAGGAGGGCCGCAAGGGTTTGGGTGGGGTAGGGGGTGTGGGGGGGGGGTGGAGGGGAGAGGGTGGGGCCAGCCCAAGTGGAATGACAGATCGTGCAGCGCCCAAGAGCTAGGCGCTGCACATTACAGTGTGTGGCGCCTAAGTCTTAGGCGCTGCAAAGGTCTGTCTGTGGGGCGCGAATCGACCAGGGCTGCCACGCTGGCAGGACGGCAATGCCTAAGGAAGGGCGCCAGACAAGAGGGTGCGGCGCCCAGCTGTCGGGCGCCACACCAAAGGGTCAGGAAAGTGAAATTTTTTCGTGACCAGGTCAGTTTGTGATTTGATTTCTGCCTGAGGTCAGATATGTGATTTCTGCCGACAGCGGCGAGCTGAAGCAGAGGCAGCCGGAGCAGGAGCTGGTCTCCGTCACGGGGGCTGGAGGCTTCAGTGGCTCCTGGGTGGTCAAGGAGCTCCTCATCCGTGGCTACCGCGTCAGGGGAACCGCCAGGGACCCCGGTAAGCGACACCATCCATGATCTCGCCAGTGTTGTGGTGCTTGATCAGCTCATCTAATAGCGCGCGCGTTTGCATTGGTTTGTGAAGCTGACCGCAAGAACGCGCACCTGCTGGCGCTGGAGGGGCGGAGGAGAGGCTCACCCTGTGCCGCGCCGACGTCCTCGACTACGACGGCCTCCGTGCCGCCTTCCGTGGCTGCCACGGCGTCTTCCACGTCGCCTCGCCGGTGTCCAACGACCCTGTCAGCACACAGACTCTGCTCTGCAATCGAGGGGGATTCTAATAGGGCGGCCTACTTACTTGCTTCCTACGTGTGTGCTGCTCACTTGCAGGACCTCGTGCCCGTCGCCGTGGAAGGGACGAGGAACGTGATCAGAGCGGCGGCAGACGCGGGTGTGCGGCGAGTGGTGTTCACGTCCTCCTATGGCGCCGTGCACATGGACCCCAACCGGAGCCCCGACGCCGTGCTCGACGAGACCTGCTGGAGCGACTACGACTTCTGCAAAAACACAGGCGTAAGAAAAAAAACTCATTTCCCCTTGATCATCTGCTCTGCCTCCCACACGACTGAACGAACCTACCAATCTTCGTTTGCCCTGCAGAATTTATACTGTTGCGCGAAGATGATGGCGGAGATCACGGCGACGGAGGAGGCGGCCAAGAGGGGGCTAGAGCTGGCGGTTGTGGTGCCGTCCATGACCATGGGCCCAATGCTTCAGCAGGCGCTCAACTTCAGCAGCAGCCACGTCGCCCACTACCTCACCGGCGCCAAACCCACCTACCCTAACGCCATCCCCGCCTACACCGACGTCCGTGACGTCGCCCGGGCTCATGTCCTCGTCTACGAGCACCCCGACGCACATGGCCGGTACCTCTGCATCGGTGCCGTGCTGCACCACGCACACTTCCTCGAGCTCCTCGGCGACCTCTTTCCGCAGTACCACATAACCGCCAAGTAAGTACGAACACAACATGATCGATCTTATTTTGACGTGTTTGATTCGATTTTGGGCATTGCTTGCTTGCTCACCGTGGAATTCGTTGGCGCGGCAGGTGCGAAGACGATGGCAAGCCCATGGCGAAGCCTTACAAGTTCTCAGACCTGAGGCTGAGGGAGCTGGGGTTGGAGTTCACTCCGCTGAGGCAAAGCTTGTACGAGACAGTGACGTGCTTGCAGAAAAAGGGCCACCTGCCTCTCCCCGTTGTTCCCATAGCACAGAAGCGCGCGTACTTGTAACAAGCAGGACAGGGGACAAGCCCATCTGATAAAACAACAAGAGCAAAACTGCAGCAACAAAAGAAAATACTGTCAGGATTTTGGAGCTTCAACATAAAATTAATAGTGTATTTCTACAAAGCAAAGTGTGGCATGTAAATAGTAGAACTAAAACCACGACGAGTATTTTCGAACGGAGGGGGCACTATTTATTTTGTAATTAATGTACTTCTACTCATTATTTATAAATTCTTCTTCCCAGAAAAAAAAGAATGATATCGTAATTTGGGATCAATAGAGAAAAATGTGTCTTGCTCTTGCAAGTCTGATATGTACACAAGTACCATATTTGACTATCATGTTACATCTTTTTTTTTTACTTTTCCAATTTATTTTCGTTTGGGTGGTGTCGTGGAATTATTACGTCAGATGTCCTAACGTGAGGACTTAGTCGTGGAGCCATCGCAACGAGATTAGCTTAAAGGGGTTAAACCGGACAAAGGATACGGGGAGTTTATACTGGTTCGGCCACGTGCGGTGAAGGTAAAAGCCTACGATCCAGTTGTGATGGAATTGATGGGGTCTCGATGATCAGGGAGCGAATCCGCTTTACCTGGCTCTCAAGTTGTTGTTTCTTGTCCTTGAACCGCTGCCGGGTCGTCCCTTTATATACACAGGTTGACGCCCGGCGGTTTACAGAATCCCGACGCCGGCTCATACACGTGTCCGGTTTTTTTCTACCCTTTCCTACCTTACAACACAAGTTACATATTACATGGCGGTTTATGTCTACGGCCCTAATCCGTCTTTGGGCCTTGGGCCTTTAAATCTCAATAGTAAACGCCATACTCCTTGTCTTCATGGGCTTCAATGCGGATGACTCCTTATGAGTATAACCCGGCCCCTTCTGGGCGGTTTATACTCAATAGTTATATCCCCAACATTAGGCCCCAGATTGATTTGAACCTGTTCATGTCAATCTTCTACACTTAAGAAAATTTCTTCTTCAACATCTTCATGTGAACCCTGTAAACCGCCATGACGTCATCTTCATGTGAATCTTGTAAACCGCCGTGACGTCATCTTCCAAGATTGTAATAAACCGCCATGACGTCACCTGCTTATTAAAACCGTATATACTTCCCTTTAATTAATAAACCTCCAAAAATCGAGGCGACAACTCTATTACATATCCTTTTTTAGGTTCCTTGATTCCCGCGCCTGTCGCTTATCCCTCCGTCTTATAAATAGGGCGGAGGGTCTCTTTCCTTTTCTTCCTCTTGCCTCTTCGTCTTTCTTCCACCTCGCGTCGCCTCAGTGCTCGAGCACAGCCGCCGCCGTCGACCTTCGCCTCTGTCCCAACAACGGCCGCTGCATCAACCTGATTCGATCAAAAAAACGCGGCGCCTCTCCGCTGCTTCCTCAACCTGAGTAAGTCTTTTTCACCTTAGATCTACCATTAGGGTTTCGGTGTTCTTCGGTGTTCGTCGGCGTTCGTTGGTGTTCTTCACTTGTACTTTGCTGTCACATGAGTACTTGATAAAACTTGGCATTATCCTTGTGCGGCTGTAGCCATAATCCATTTTTCTCATTACGACATCTATTTTTAGTGAAACAATCCCATCTGGACCTTTGTTGTTCCGCTGTCACCACTTAGGGTTTTGAAATTTTACTCCCTTTTTTGAACTGCGGTAGATCTAGAATTATAATGTCAACTTGTAGAACCTGTTTGTGCAATACTTAGTAATTTTTCAGATATGTAACTTCCACACCATTGTAGGCGGTTTAACCTTTAGAAAATGATAACCCGCCAGGTACCATTAGCCCTCTCTTAAACCGCCAATTCGCCTTTAATGTCAAAATCCAGTTTAACATGTACATATGTTTCAATATCTTATCCTTCCGTCCTTGCGCCGGTTTATTCGTGAAAATCATGAATCTTAAACCGGCATTGATCCTCTTTTCCAGCTTGTTGTTGAAATGGCCAAACAGTTCTAGGCTTGCAATTGTGTCCCTTCCCGAGTTACTGAAGAACAGTTAAATGGGTTTGTTGCCACTGGCGTTTTAACGAAGAAGGAAGTTATACACTGGAGAGTTCCTGGTCCAGAAAATCCTCCTGAGCCCAAGGGTGGAGAGGTGATTGTGTTTGATGATCATCTGGGCTGAGGGTTTAGCCCTCCCGGATCAAAATTCTTTCGTGACGTGCTTGCTAGCTTCCAGATCCGCCCTCAAGATATTGGACCGAATTCTGTGTCCAATATTTGCAATTGGCAAGTATTTTGCTAGGCTTATCTGCAAGAAGAACCTACCGTTGAGTTTGTTCGGGACTTCTTTTACTTAAACCGCCGTACCGAGTTTACAGACGGGCCCAATAATAAACTTGGCAGCGTTTCAATCCAGAAGAGGAAAGATGTCAACTTCCCTCACGCCAAGCATCATAGCCACCCCAAAGACTGGAATCAGACTTGGTTTTATTGCCGAAACACAGCTCCAGACGGCGAAAATCCTCTGCCGGGTTATCGTCCACACCGGCTTACCAATAAGCATCCAGTCCCTCAACGACTCACCGCCAAGGAACGAGGTAGTTATGCACCCCAGCTTGCAAATCTCAGAGCTTTTGTTGCAAACGGATTAACAGGCGCTGACTTCGTTCGATGCTGGGTTTCTTGGAGCATTATGCCTTTAAGCCGGTGCCCCGGTTTAATGTGTGAGTACACAGGGGATTTGAAAGACCCTCAGCGTCATATTGACATCCAGCTCACTGATGATGAAGTCACCGAATCTGTCAAGAAAATGCTTGATGAACCGGCGGCTGTATGCAGCGAAGTAGGGCTCAATCCCTTCTGTACTTCCAACAAACCGCCAGCTGTAAGAATCACATCACTCTTTTTAATCCGTCCTCCTGTGAACACTCTATTATAACCTTTGCTAATCTTTGCAGGGCGATGATCTAATTTGGAAGCGGAAACCGCAGGATAAACCGGTGAAGCCGTAGGATAAACCGGTGAGAGCGCCTCGCGTTAAGACCAAAGTTACAAAGAAACCTGCGAAGAAGAGAACCGCCGAGTCCCCTGACCTGCCAAATGAGGAAGAACTTGATAATCTGGAATCAGAGGTAGAACTTGACTCTCTTGGTTCTTTTTTCATACACCTCATTGATAATGATCATTATCAGGATGATGCGGAGGCTAGCCGCGCTAGTGAGGTAGAGGTAATTATTCTTTCTTCCAACTCAGATCCTGTGCCAACACCAAAAATCCGTCGAGCAGTCCGGAAAGTAAAATTTTCACGCCCTCTTGCTTATTCGGATCCGCACTTTCTTTTGAAGGCACAGCAGCATGAAGCTCGCCGCACAACTCGGCATAGCGGCCAAGTGGTGACTTCCTCCGGTTTACCGAACTCCCCGGTTCGTAAACACCGTCAAGAGGTTTCTTATACTCCTGACACACTTTATCCTAAAGCGGGTTACTTCCGATATCCTCTTAATCCGTCTGACTCAAATTATCAGGGAACCTCCCATTCATCATCCGGCGAGTCATCAGCCACACAACTCCCTCCCCTCAAAACTGTTCCTGGGTAAGCATATTACACTTAACCCTTTATGCCTTGTATTTTTTTATTATACTAACTTTTGTGCATGTCCTTTCCAGTGCCAAAGCCACTTAGCAAGAGGGCCAAGTTGAATAAACCGACCGGTGATAATCCGGCCACTGAACCGGAGAAGACCCCAGAGGCTTTTGATCCGAATGCTGATACTATCCTAGATGATCCGGTACCTCAGGCTTAGGACACTTTTGTTGAACCGGTAGAGATAAATCCAACGAGCCAGCCAAGGCCACTTGCTGATCCACCAAGCCCAGCAAGAACAACTGCTAAACAGCCAAGCCCAGCCAAAACTATTGATGACACCACGGATGATGTTGTGATTACCGGTTTTGGTCATACTGCTCCTGACAAACCTGTCGCTTTATCAAAGCATAGTGCCAAGGAAGAGTTTTCTGCTATGGACAAGGGCAAGTGGAAAACAGATTTTTCAAGCTATGCCCACCTCAATGCTCAGGACATTCATTCTGGATATTTAAACCGCCTGTCCACAAGCCGCGACTATGAAGCCGGTTTAGTAGGTCTGATGAAGGAGCGATATGAGGTAAATATCAATTACTTTGCACAAGTTCTTTTTCCTTTAGAGACGGCTTAAATTATCAACTCCAGTAGCCCCCAAGGGCCGGTTCATAATATTGATGTGAACCGGGACTTGTAGTAAAATCAATATTTAATTTTGCTTGCATAGCCCCCATGGACCGGTTTATACCTTTAGGATGAACCGGTACATCTTCTGTCATGCAGTTTCCAATTTTTTTTGATAATCATTAATATAATCCGATTTATTGAGAAAAACTCTAGAACTTTGAATTGATCCGATATGCATTAGCCCCCAAGTGCCAAGTGTATAACTTGTTATGTGCTTGGGACTTAAAATGTCAGTTGATAAAAAGCAATCCGCATTAGCCCCCAAGTGCCAAGTGTATAACTTGTTATGTGCTTGGGACTTCAAAGATATATTACCAACTCATTATCTGTCTCTTTCAGGCTGATCTGACCAAAAAGGAATCTCAAATCGCCGACCTTCAGGAAAATATCAAGTCCCAGCAAGAAGAAACCTCCAAGGCTAAAGAAGAGCTAACCGGTGCTTTAACAGTCATGGAACAATTGAAGGATGGCTTTAAAGGTGAGCGGGCAAAGTGGGAGACTGAAAAAGTCACTTTGCTAAAGCGGGCGGAAGATGCTGAAGCAGCCCTGAACCCGGTAACAGAAGAATTGACCGGCTTAAAGTAGCAGATCAATGCTATGACCTCTGCTATCTTCGGTAAAAACCTCTTCATAAGTTTTAAATAAGTACCACATGAAACTGTCGGTTTAATAATACTTTGATCTTTGCAGGTAGCCATGTTACTCATCTTGGCTTAGACATGCGCAAAAAACTGAAGGCTGCCTATAAATTGATAGAGCAGTTATATACCGGCGTTCAACGGGTCATATGCACAGCTTCATATAATAAACCGCCCCTGTGACGCCCCCGATTCAATCGTACACTAATCATACACGCAAACGTGTACGATCAAGATCAGGGACTCACGGGAAGATATCACAACACAACTCTAAAATAAAATAAGTCATACAAGCATCATAATACAAGCCTGGGGCCTCGAGGGCTCAAATACAAGTGCTCGATCATATACGAGTCAGCTGAAGCAACAATATCTGAGTACAGACATAAGTTAAACAAGTTTGCCTTAAGAAGGCTAGCACAAACTGGGATACAATCGAAAGAGGCGCATGCCTCCTGCCTGGGATCCTGCTAAACTACTCCTGGTCGTCGTCAGCGGGCTGCACGTAGTAGTAGGCACCTCCGGTGTAGTAGTAGTCATCATCGACGGTGGCGTCTGGCTTCTGGGCTCTAGCATCTGGTTGGGACAACCAGGTAGAAGGGAAAGGGGAGGGGGAAAGGGGGAGAAAAGCAACCGTGAGTACTCATCCAAAGTACTCGCAAGCAAGGAGCTACACTACATATGCATGGGTATATGTGTTAAGGGGCCATATCAGTGGACTGAAGCTGCAGAATGCCGTAATAAGAGGGGATAGCTAATCCCGTCAAGACTACGCTCAGCAGCCTCCGTCTTGCAACATGTAGAAGAGAGTAGATCAAGTCCTCCAAGTAGCATCGCATAGCATAATCCTACCCGCGATCCCTCCTCATTGCCTCGATAGAGAGCGATCACCGGTTATATCCGCACTTGGAAGGGTGTGTTTTATTAAGTATCCGGTTCTAGTTGTCATAAGGTCAAGGTACAACTCCAAGTCGTCCTGTTATCAAGATCACGGCTATTCAATAGATTAACTCACCTGCAGGGTGCACCACATAACCCAACACGCTTGATCCCATTTGGCGGACACACTTTTCGGGTCATGCCCGCCGCGGAAGATCAACACGCCGCAGCCCCACCTAGGCACAAGAGAGGTCAAGACGCCGGTCTAAACCTAAGCGCACATGGGTCTGGGCCCATCGCCCATAGCACACCTGCACGTTGTGAGGGTGGCCGGAAGCAGAACTAGCCCCCTTAATACAAGAGCAGGCTTACGTTCCAATCCGGCGCGCGCCGCTCAGTCGCTGACGTCGTGAAGTGCTTCGGCTGATACCACGACGTCGAGTGCCCATATCTTTCCCACGTAGTAGGTTAGTGCGTATAGACCAAATGGCCAGACTCAGATCAAATACCAAGAACTCGTTAAGCGTCTTAAGTATCTGCGAACGCCGAACAGGGCCAGGCCCACCTCTCTCCTAGGCGGTCTCAACCTGCCCTGTCGCTCCGCCACAAAGATCCACCCGCGGGTGCTCCTACGAGTCGACCCGTCTTTAGTCACCACATGTATCATGTATAAGTATAAGTATATACCCGTGCTCACCTCCCGAGTGATCACGGCCCGATAGTATAGCACAACAGACGGACAAGAATGTAGGGCCATAGATGGAATACTAGCATCCTATACTAAGCCTGTAGGATTGCAGGTAAAGGTAACAACAAGAGTAGCAAGGACATGCTATGCATCGTGATAGGTATAATGAAAAGCGTAATATGCTACACTACTGTAATGCAAGCAGATAGAGTAGAATAGGTGATATCCGTGATCAAGGGGGGAGCTTGCTTGGTTGCTCGAGACAAGAAGGAGGGTCGTCGGTGACGAGTCGACCACTGTGGGCATCAAGATCGCCACGGGTCTACCGGAGAGAAGAAGGGGAGAAACAGTAAATACATAGCATGCAATTGCATAACAGGACAACAAGCAAAGCTGGATGTGTTCTAACGCGGTATGAGGTGGTACTGGTGAAGGGTGGAAACATCCGGGAAAGCATTCCCGGTGTTTCGCGTTTTCGGACAGATGAACCGGAGGGGGAAAGTTGCGTGTTTGCTATGCTAGGGATGTGTGGCGGACGAACAGGCTGCGTATCCGAATTCGTCTCGTCGTTCTGAGTAACTTTCATGTACAAAGTTTTTTCATCTGAGCTACGGTTTATTTTATATTAATTTTAAGATTTAAATCATTTTTAAGATTTATTTAATTATTTTAAAACAACCTTATCCAGAACAGTGTTTGCTGACGTCAGCAATCAACACAGGTGTTGACTGGTCAACTGACGTGTGGGTCCCGCATGTCATTGACTGTTAACTAACCTAACAGATTAATTAACTAAACTAGGTGATTAGGTTAATCTAATCAGGATTAATTAAGTTAATTAATTCTTTAATTAATTAACTAATTAACATTTTATTTATTTTAATTATTTATACTTTTTTATTAAATCTTTCTTTTTAATTTTAGTTCTCGGCGTGGCCCCGCTTGTCATTGGCCCGAGGGGCCGTCGCGGTTAGCGGGCGCATGGGCGCAAGGCTTGAGGGGCTGGGCGCCTGTTAGTGGCGGAGCCCATGACCCCGCGCAGTAGGGCACCGGCGCCACTGGCGTCGGGGAAATGCTTGGTCGCGGCGGCCGGAGACGGGCGCCGACGGAGAGGGTGGATGGCGCGGCGCAGCAGCAGCGAGGGGAAAACAAGGCGCCACGGGCTCATGGGCGACGACGGAGTGGCGTGGTGACCGGGGGCGGGAGGAGGCGGGAGCACGCGACGCTGGCTCCTGGCGCCACGGGGAGGCCGAGCAGACGGCTGTGGCGCTGGCGGAGCGGCAGGCGCCAAGCGGGGGTTGCAGGAGTGGGGTGAGGTCGACGACGGTGACTGCGATGCCGGCGTGGTGAAAGGGGAATGGGCGCGGTCACGACGGAGCGTGCGCGCACGTGACGGTGCCGGCGGCAGTGTAGGGAAGGGAGGGACCGGGGCGCGACGAGCGCGGCACCGGAGCGAGGCAAGCGCCGGCGAGAGGGGACGGGGAGAAGGAGGACCGGGGTCCTCACCGGGGTGCGTAGGGAACGGGCAGCGTGCTCGATGGAGGTCGGGGAGGACCGTGATGGAGGGTGACGGGGACGGCGTCGACGAGGAACAGGCCGGCGAGGTGGTCCGGCTAGGGGGGGTTCCGGGCGGCGTCATGTGGCGGCGGGGTGTCTTCGAGCGGCGTCGGCCCCCTCTGGATCCCGATCCAGATCGGGAGAGAGGAAGGGGGCGAGTGGGTGACGGGGTGGATGGGGTTAGGGTTTCCCCCTGGTGGGTGGTTATGGAGGGGAGGGGTTGGGCCGGTCTGTGTGGCCGAATGGGCCGGCCTGTTGGGTCGGCTGACCCGGGGGGTCCTTTTCCTTTTCTTCTTCTTTTTTTGTTTGTTTTCTCTTTTGTATTTTCTTTCTTTTATTTATTTTCTTTTCTGTTTAAAATCATTTTAAATTACTTAGGCATTTTATAAAAATGGGTTTGTTGCACCATAATTATTTTGTAATATTCGCAACCAATTTAACATTTTTGTTTTATTTTTTGAAAACTTTTATTGTTATCATTAATTTGAATCTGAATTTCGAATGGTTTCGAATTATTGCGAGGATAGCAACAGTAACCGAGGTGTCATGGCACGATTAGCGTGGGATTACTGTAGCATGATTATCCGGGCGTTACAAATCTCCTCCACTACAAGAAATCTCGTCCCGAGATTTAAGAGGGGGACTAAGGGGGAAAGGCCTGGTTACGAAATTCTAACGAATCTTCTTGGTCTTAGTTACTCTTCTCGAAGAGGTCAATCCATTATGTTGATGTCATCATTTCTTTGCTTCAGGTCATCATGAAGAAGTCGGCATCCTTTCTTCGGGATCTCCATCGTACTTACCATAGAATAAGGCGGGGTTATTCCGAGAGAACGGACGTCGGCAAGGTTGACTATCGGGTCGACAACATCGAGGAAGGTGGCGGAAAGTAACTCTCGAATCGAATCTTAAGAAATTATCGAGAGCAAAGTAATGAGGTAACCTGGAAAGTTTCGAGCGGGCAGGCAATCGTTTGATGCCTGTAATAGGGCGTGAAAGGGTCAAAACAACGGGAATAAGTATTGCGTCCGATATCAGACCTGAAGGTGGCCCATGAATTACATACGAGGTCACGCGCGAGGAACAACCTTGGGAACAGGGGGTGTACATGGGATTCAGGTTTCGATCCTGTGGAACTCTGGGTTATGGGCCCACCATGTGGTTGAAAGTAGGAAGGGGGCCGACATCTTGCACGGTCACGATAGTAAGGCGTGTCAGAGGTTAGCCTGTCAGTTATGCGGCAACAACATCGATACCAAGGGCGAGGGACAAAGAGAACCATTTTCCTGCTCGTTGAAACGAGGCGGACCAACAGGCAAAGTTCTTGTCCATCGGTGGTTACCGGAATGTCATCAACAAAAGTAATAGGGTCTTACTGACAGAATTGTACATCGAGGGGTTTACATAAGCAGGGAATTAATATTGCTTAGACCATAATGATCACCAGAAAGGTTAAACCAAATAATGGAAAGGAAAATATGATTATCAGATATTCCAGGGGTATATCCTTCCCAATGATAAGCAGAGCGGGATATCCATGACATGATATAATGTAGAAAACCTTTTAGGTAGGGGAGAGAAATTTCGTGACATTACCCATACAAAGGTGTTTGGATAATTGATAAAGAAACATTTAGCATTGGGCTTTAATGTTCTTGTTGAAAATCGGAGTATCACAGACATGCTCGAGATAGCATTGACATGGTCTTCAAGCAAAGGTCGGGCTTGGATATACAAGGGATTCATCATCATTAACCTAAGGAGAGGCTGAGGGGGGTGGCTGATGGAATCAGTGGCAATTTATCGAGATTAACAAAGATGGATTTCCACAATTATGTGAACAAGGAGATAACATTTGTCAGATCAAATGGTATAATGATGTATGCTCGAGGAAAACATACACATTAAACATTGGTTGAAAGGTGCACCCGAATATGGGCTGGGTTGTACGACCAACGTCGGAATGGTGATTCAATAATCAATAATCTAAGAATGAACGGCCGACCATTAACTTCAAAGCAGGAGGGTTGCTAGGAGGGCAGAATCCAAACAGCACCGCTCACTTGTGGGTACCCCGGTTGGAATCAACATCAGGACCAAGAAAGAATGGTGATGGTGAGAAGTATCGTTATAGCAAGAATTCTGAAGAGGTGGAGCAATCCTCACAACATTCCTGATATCAAAGACGGTAATACTCCGCGGTAGAATCATAACATAAGTTGGATAGCAAGGAACTCAAGGTTTAACACGAAACACGAACAAGTTTGTGTTGGAGGGAAGGCAATAAGTGGCCGATGATAACACAACTCATCAAGGGCAAGGATGGTATTTCTCTTCATGAATCCGGTTGATATCCTGGAAGAGCTCATAAGGTTGATGATGATCACGATACCTTTGCCGAGAGATTTCATGAAGATGTAATCAATCAGCGACGACATCAAGTCAAAGGAATTGCAAAAGCGACGCCATAAAGTCTCAAGAGAACATCGGAGAGTATCTTTGGATTCTTCTGGTGCAGCAGACGATCATCTGTAATAAGGGGCTCTCCGGGAGAAAGTATTATCGAGAACCTTGAGTCAGAGTTAGTAAAATCGTTTAACCCGAATAGCAGAGATGTCAGAGTCCCAGAGTAAGGATCGAGGAGTAAAAGATCCTAATACAACCCAATGGCGACGTGGGCCCATGAGGCACACAGCCATGTTAGTAAAAGTTTTGTACTGCCTAGACTCGACTTCGGCCAAGGAGTTGGAAGGGGGATTCCTACAGGTAGTCGGCTCTGATACCAAGTTGTGACGTCCCCGATTCAATCATACACTAATCATACACGCAAATGTGTACGATCAAGATCAGGGACTCACGGGAAGATATCACACCACAACACTAAAATAAAATAAGTCATACAAGCATCATAATACAAGCCAAGGGCCTCGAGGGATCGAATACAAGTGCTCGATCATAGACGAGTCAGCGGAAGCAACAATATCTGAGTACAGACATAAGTTAAACAAGTTTGCCTTAAGAAGGCTAGCACAAACTGGGATACAATCGAAAGAGGCGCATGCCTCCTGCCTGGGATCCTCCTAAACTACTCCTGGTCGTCGTCAGCGGGCTGCATGTAGTAGTAGGCACCTCCGGTGTAGTAGTAGTAGTCGTCGACGGTGGCGTCTGGCTTCTGGGCTCCAGCATCTGGTTGGGACAACCAGGTAGAAGGGAAAGGGGGGGAAAGGGGGAGAAAAGCAACCGTGAGTACTCATCCAAAGTACTCGCAAGCAAGGAGCTACACTACATATGCATGGGTATATGTGTTAAGGGCCATATCATGGGTGAGCTGCAGAATGCCGTAATAAGAGGGGATAGCTAATCCCGCCAAGACTACGCTCGGCATCCTCCGCCTTGCAACATGTAGAAGAGAGTAGATCAAGTCCTCCAAGTAGCATCGCATAGCATAATCCTACCGCGATCCCTCCTCATTGCCACGATAGAGAGCGATCACCGGGTTATATCCGCACTTGGAAGGGTGTGTTTTATTAAGTATCCGGTTCTTGTTGTCATAAGGTCAAGGTACAACTCCAAGTCGTCCTGTTATCAAGATCACTGCTATTGAATAGATTA
The DNA here is from genome assembly GCA_021605205.1 of Aegilops longissima. Taxonomy (NCBI): domain Eukaryota; kingdom Viridiplantae; phylum Streptophyta; class Magnoliopsida; order Poales; family Poaceae; genus Aegilops; species Aegilops longissima. Next base: position 636,328,648 of record CM038681.1, on the reverse strand, counting down.
ACTTCCTGCAGGGTGCACCACATAACCCAACACGCTTGATCCCATTTGGCCGGACACACTTTTCTGGGTCATGCCCGGCCGCGGATGGTCAACACGTCGCAGCCCCACCTAGGCACAACAGACAGGTCAGCACACCGGTCTAAACCTAAGTGCACAGGGGTCTGGGCCCATCGCCCATAGCACACCTGCACGCTGCGAGGGCGGCCGGAAGCAGAACTAGCCCCCTTAATACAAGAGCAGGCTTACGTTCCAATCCGGGCGCGCGCGCTTCGATCGGCCGACGTCACGGCGCCGGCGATACCACGACGCCGAAAGTGCCCATATCTTTCCCACGTAGTTGGTTAGTGCATATAGACCAAATGGCCAGACTCAGATCAAATACCAAGAACTCGTTAAGCGTGTTAAGTATCCCCGAACGTCGAACAGGGCCAGGCCCACCTCTCTCCTAGGCGGTCTCAACCTGCCCTGTCGCTCCGCCACAAAGATCCACTCGCGGGTGCTCCTATGAGCCGACCCGTCTTTAGTCACCACATGTATCATGTATAAGTATATGTATATACCCGTGATCACCTCCCGAGTGATCACGGCCCGATAGTATAACACAGCAGACGGACAAGAATGTAGGGCCACAGATGGAATACTAGCATCCTATACTAAGCATGTAGGATTGCGGTAAAGGTAACAATGAGAGTAGCAAGGACAGGCTATGCATCGGGATAGGTATAACAGAAGCGATAACATGCTACACTACTCTAATGCAAGCAATATAGAGTAGAATAGGCGATATCTGGTGATCAAGGGGGGGGGGCTTGCCTGGTTGCTCAGACAAGAAGGAGGGGTCGTCGGTGACGTAGTCGACCACAGGGGCATCAGCATCGTCACGGGGTCTACCGGAGAGAAGAGGCGGGAGAAACAGTAAATACATAGCAAACAAGTGCATAACAGGACAAAAAGCAGAGCTAGATGTGTTCTAACGCGGTATGAGGTGGTACCGGTGAAGGGGGGAAACATCCAGGAAAGCATTCCCGGTGTTTCGCGTTTTCGGAAAGATGAACCGGAGGGGGAAAGTTGCGTGTTTGCTATGCTAGGGATGTGTGGCGGACGAACGGGCTGCGTATCCGGATTCGTCTCGTCATTCTGAGTAACTTTCATGTACAAAGTTTTTTCATCTGAGCTACGGTTTATTTTATATTAATTTTAAAAGATTTAAATCATTTTTAAGATTTATTTAATTATTTTAAAACAACATTATCCAGAACAGTGTTTGCTGACGTCATCATGACGTCAGCAGTCAACAGAGGTGTTGACTGGTCAACTGACGTGTGGGTCCCGCATGTCATTGACTGTTAACTAACCTAACAGATTAATTAACTAAACTAGGTGATTAGGTTAATCTAATCAGGATTAATTAAGTTAATTAATTCTTTAATTAATTAACTAATTAATATTTTAATTATCTTAATTATTTATATTTTTGTTATTAAATCTTTCTTTTTAATTTTCGTTCTCGGGCGTACGATGCAGTTAGCGGGCGCATGGGCTGTGGCGACGGGGTTGCGGGGGCCCGTTAGCGGCGGAGCCCATGACTTCAGCCTTGCAGCAGAGCGCCGCGGCCACGACGTCGGGGGAATCGCCGGTCGCGGCGGCCGGAGACGGGGCGTCGACGGAGAGGGTGGCCGCGGGCGCGGGCCAGCAGCAGCGGAGGGGGAAAACAGGGGCGCCACGGGGCTCGCGGGCGACGACGGGAGTGGCGTGGTGACCGCGGGCGTGGGGAGGCGCGGGAGCACGCGGATGTGGCTGGCGCCACGGGGAGGCTGAGCAGACGGCTGGCGCGCGCCGAGCGGCAGGCGCCAAGGCAGGGGGTTGCGGGAGTGGGGTGAGGTCGACGGCGGTGCTGCGACGCGGCGTGGTGAAAGGGGAATGTGCGCGGTCACGACGGAGCGTGCGCGCACGGGACGGTTTCGGCGACAGTGTAGGGAAGGAGGGACCGGGGCGCGACGAGCGCGGCACCAGAGCGAGGCAAGCGCCGGCGAGAGGGGACGAGGAGAAGGAGGACCGGGGTCCTCACCGGGGTGCGTAGGGAACGGGCAGCGTGCTCGATGGAGGTCGGGGAGGACCGTGGTGGAGGGGGACGGGGACGGCGTCGACGAGGATCAGGCCGGCGAGGTGGTACGGCTAGGGGGGGTTCCGGGCGGCGTCGTCGAGCGGCGTCGCCCCCTCTGGATCCTGATCCAGATCGGAGAGAGGAGGGGGGCGAGTGGGTGACGGGGTGGATGGGGTTAGGGTTTCCCCCCGGTGGGGGGTTATGGAGGGGAGGGGTTGGGCCGGTCTGTGTGGCGAATGGGCCGGCCTGTTGGGTCGGCTGGCCCGGGGGGTCCTTTTCCTTTTCTTCTTCTTTTTTTTGTTTGTTTTTCTTTTGTATTTTCTTTCTTTTATTTATTTTCTTTTCTGTTTTAAATCATTTTAAATTACTTAGGCATTTTATAAAAATGGGTTTGTTGCACCATAATTACCTTTGTAATATTCGGCAACCACCGAACATATTTGTTTTATTTTTTTGAAAACTTTTATTGTTATCATTAATTTGAATTTGAATTTCGAACGGTTTCGAATTATTGCGAGGATAGGAACAGTAACCGAGGTGTCATGGCACGATTAGCGTGGGATTACTGTAGCTTGATTATCCGGGCGTTACAGCCCCCAACTTTAATCAAAGAAACATTGGAAAAATTATCCATGACGCGTGTCCAGCTTGAGGAATTGGAGAAATCAGCTGCAAGGGCCGGTGCTCTGTCTGCATTGACTCGGGCCAAGGCCTGGAAATCTGATCTTGATCCGGAAGACATTGGAAACGGCTATCCCAGCCAAAAAGAGGATGGGTCAGTTTTTGACAATGACGACCTCAGGGGCTTTGACGAAGGAAATGCGTCCCCTTGCAAGTAAACTGGCTGAAGAGACTGATTTGTCTTTCCACCGGTCGATTTATGACGCAGACAACAAACGGGTTGTTGCATCTGTATATGATCTGCAAAATCTTATCCCGCCAATCCGTAAGCATACCTACGCCCCTGATGTTGAACCATCTGATCTTATAAGCGATGAAGCTGTCTTCCGAGCTTTAACTAGGATTGACTGGGCAACCCTTGACTTCCAGCCACTGTGTGGAGAGGCGGAGGTTAAACCGGCGCAGGATGATCCACAACCTTCAAGTCATCCTAAAGAAGAATCATGATCCGGAGGCCGGTTTATCTTCTGCACACTGTCATCCGTGTGATAAACAATTATTATTTTGGGCCGTCAAAGCGCCTTGTAATAGGCTAGTTTAAACACTTGGTCTGCTATGCCATCGTGCATATTTACTTTGCACAATACTGTTAATCCATCATGATTATGCTATATCTGCTTATGATCCTTAACAACTTTGTGCAATCCTGTTTCTGTATATAACAAACTTAAAATTGTCCTGGCGGGTTTCCGCCGGACGGGTCATAACACCAAATATAAAGCCAGGGTTTATAACCAAGGCTGTATTTGCAAGAATACTTAAATATGAAATACATCATACCTGTGACATTGCATCACATTGTTGATTTATCAACTTTGTAGTAAGGGTGATAACCCAAATCTTGATTGCTGATAACTCCCACCATGCTTTGCTGGTTTATAATGAAGCCATAACGGTTTATAATAAACACCGGATGATCATACTGGCGACTTATAGTCAAAGCCAGACCGGTTTAACAAACGCAGGTTTATAATTGATCGTGTACTGACAACTTACAGTTGAAAGCCAAGCCGGGTCAATTGACACCGGTCATCTTGTAAATTTGTACCGGGCAACTTAAAAGCCAGACCGGTTTAGCAAGCACCGGTTTTAATATAAACCTCATCGAAATAAACCTCAAAAAGAAAGATTTGCAAAGAAAATATGCAAAAAGGCAAGGATTTTCATCGACTGCCAGGCCACTGAGTTAAACCATTTTACAAAGCCTTTTAAGATGGACCTCACATTAACCAATCGTCGTTTTAACTTTGACAAGTTTAGGGTCTGTATAAGATTGACTTGCCAAACGTTCAGCGGGTCATACCAGGATTACCTGGGCGGAGTGACTTACTTGATGAAGGTAGGTTAACCCGGGGTTTTAGGTGAATACACCTGGCTTCCAAGCCTGGCTTTTATAGCCTATTGCAAGGTGTAGATTCTTTGTTCTTGTAGAAGCAAAGATCCCCCAAGCAATATTTTGAGCTATGCTCAGTGGACGCCTATGTTTGAGTTATACTTTGCAATAAACTCTCTTTGGCTCCTCATGATGTTGGGTATTAAGCCCCCAAGCTTATGTTTGAGTTGTGCTCTTTATCTTTTTTTTGTAGCTTTATAAGCCGGATTAATGGACAAACAGAACTCCGCTTTATAAGCAGAAGCCCCCATGTAACCAAGAAGATATTTGAAGACGAACGATAGAGGCCCCGCTTTAGCAAGGATGCCGGTTTATTATATTGATCATAATATATACATTGTCAAGAATATGTACATAATAGGATCCTATGGCTCAGGTGTAGTAAGGCCGAAGATGAGCAATATTCCACGGCCGGCGGGTCTCCTCCTCCGACTTGCGTGAGTCTTTGTGCTCTCGAACATCGATAAGGTAGTATACCCGTTGTTCAGATTCTTGCTGACCACAAAGGGCCCTTCCCAAGGTGGGGATAACTTGTGCATGTCGGTCTGATCTTGGATAAGTCGGAGCACTAAGTCGCCTTCTTGAAAAGCTCTGGCTTTAACCCGACGGCTGTGATAACGCCGCAGGTCTTGCTGATAAATCGCCGAACGAGCTACCGCTATGTCCCGTTTTTCATCTAACAGGTCCAATGCATCTTGGTGTGCTCTTTCATTGTCCGCTTCAACATAAGCTTCCACTCGGGGCAAGTCATGGCGAATATCACTTGGGAGAACCGCTTCTGCTCAATAAACCATAAAGAAGGGTGTATAACCCGTAGATCTGTTGGGGGTGGTATTAATGCTCCATAATACGGAAGGCAGTTCTTCCACACAACAACCCGGCGTCCTCGGCAAAGGAACCATAAGCCGGGGCTTGATGCCCTTCAGAATTTCTTGATTAGCTCTTTCAGCTTGACCATTAGACTGGGGGTGAGCCACTGATGACACATGAAGCCGGATGTGCTCACGTTGACAGAACTCTTCCATAGCACCCTTGGAGAGATTCGTGCCATTATCTGTTATAATGTTGTGTGGAAAACCAAAGCGGAAAATCACCTTCTTCATGAATTGAACCGCCGTAGCTACGTCACACTTGCTGACTGGCTCTGCCTCCACCCACTTAGTGAATTTGTCAACCGCCACCAGAAGGTGGGTCTTCTTATCTTTGGACCTCTTAAAAGGCCCAACCATATCCAGCCCCAAGTTGCAAACAGCCAGGTGATTGGAATCATCCTCAATTCCTGAGACGGAACATGGGCCCAGTGTGAAAACTTCTGACAACCGTCACACTTCCTGACCAAATCGTCAGCATCAGCATGAGCTGTTAGCTAGTAAAAACTGTGTCGGAAAGCCTTAGCCACAAGGGACTTTGAACCGACATGATGGCCGCAATCCCCTTCATGGATTTCATGCAAAATCTCACAGCCTTCTTTAGGAGAAACACAACGCTGAAACGCCCCTGAGACACTGAAGTGATGTAACTCGCCATTGACAATAGTCATGGACTTGGACCGCCGGATTATCTGTCTGGCCAAAACTTCGTCCTCGCGTAACTCGCCCCGGGTCATATACGCCAAGTAGGGCACCGTCCAATCAGGGAGAGCATGAAGAACCGCCACCAATTGAGCCTCCGGGTTGGGAACAGCCAGATCCTCCTCCGTTGGTATTTTGACCGACGGGTTATGCAAAACGTCAAGAAAGACATTGGGCGGCACCGGTTTACGCTGAGACCCCAGCCGGCTTAAAGCGTCCGCCGCTTCATTCTTGCGCCGATCAATGTGCTCAACCTAGTAACCATTGAAGTGACCAGCAATGACATCCACCTCGCGCCGATAAGCCGCCAAGAATGGATCCGTAGAATCCCAAGTACCAGAGACTTGCTGGGCCACTAAATCGTAGTCCCCAAAGCAATGTACCCAGATTAAATTCATCTCCTTAGCCATCCGAAGACCGTGGAGTGATACGTCTCCAATGTATCTATAATTTTTGATTGCTCCATGCTATATTATCTACTGTTTTAGGCAATATTGGGCTTTATTACCCACTTTTATATTATTTTTGGGCTAACCTATTAACCGGAAGCCCAACCCAGATTTGCTGTTTTATGCCTATTTCAGTGTTTCGAGGAAAAGGAATATCAGACGGAGTCAAAACGGAACGAAATCAAGCTGGAGAAGTTATTTTGGAAGGAAACCCACCTGATGGACTTGGACCCCACGTCGGAAGATACGGGAGGTGCTCACGAGGTGGGGCGCCCCAGGGCGCGCCTGCCTCGTGGGGCCCCGTAGCTCCACCGACGTACTCCTTTCACCCATATATACCTACATACCCTAAAACTTCCAGAACAGAAGATAGATCGGGAGTTCCGCCGCCGCAAGCCTCTGTAGCCACCAAAATCCTCTCGGGAGCCTGTTCCGGCACCCTACCGGAGGGGGAACCCATCACCGGTGGCCATCTTCATCATCCTGGTGCTATCCATGACGAGGAGGGAGTAGTTCACCCTCGGGGCTGAGGGTATGTACCAGTAGCTATGTGTTTGATCTCTCTCACTCGTGTTCTCTCTCGTGTTCCCTCTATGGCACGATCTTAATGTATCCCGAGCTTTGCTATTATAGTTGGATCCTATGTTTCTTCTCCCCTCCTACTCTCTTGTGATGAATTCAGTTTCCCTTTTGAAGTTATCTTATCGGATTGAGTCTTTCATGAGAACACTTGATGTATGTCTTGCCGTGATTATCTGTGGTTACAATGGGATATCATGTGCCACTTGATGTATGTTTTGGTGACCAACTTGCGGGTTCCGCCCATGAACCTATGCATAGGGGTTGGCACACGTTTTCTTGATTCTCCGGTAGAAACTTTGGGGCACTCTTTGAAGTACTTTTATGTTGGTTGGATGAATATGAGATTGTGTGATGCATATCGTATAATCATACCCACGGATACTTGAGGTGACAATGGAGTATCTAGCTGACATTAGGGTTTTGGTTGATTTGTATCTTAAGGTGTTATTCTAGTACGAACTCTAGGGCTGTTTGTGACACTTATAGGAATAGCCCACCGGATTGATTGGAAAGAATAACTTTGAGGTGGCTTCGTACCCTACCATAATCTATATGTTTGTTCTCCGCTATTAGTGGCTTTGGAGTGACTCTTTGTTGCATGTTGAGTGCTTGTTATATGATCTATCTATGTTATTATTGTTGAGAGAACTTGCACTAGTGAAAGTATGAACCCTAGGCCTTGTTTCCTATAATTGCAATACCGTTTACGCTCACTTTTACCGTTAGTTACGTTGCTGTTTTTATTATTTCAGATTACAAAAACCTATATCTACCATCCATATTGCACTTGTATCACCATCTCTTCGCCGAACTAGTGCACCTATACAATTTACCATTGTATTGGGTGTGTTTGGGAACACAAGAGACTTTTTGTTATTTGGTTGCAGGGTTGTTTGAGAGAGACCATCTTCATCCTACGCCTCCCACGGATTGATAAACCTTAGGTCATCCACTTGAGGGAAATTTGCTACTGTCCTACAAACCTGTGCACTTGCAGGCCCAACAACGTCTACAAGAAGAAGGTTGTGTAGTAGACATCAAGCTCTTTTCTGGCGCCGTTGCCGGGGAGGTTAGTGCTTGAAGGTATATCTTTAGATCTTGCAATCGAATCTTTTTGTTTCTTGTTTTAGCACTAGTTAGTCTATAAAATAAAATTAAAAAAATGGAATTGAGTTTGTCTCATACGCTTCACCTTTTTAATATCTTTCGTGAGAATGATGGAAAGGAAAATTGTGCCAAAGTGCTAGAAGAAGAATTACATAGAATGCTTGGCATGAAATATGTGAATGATGAGCATGATTGCAATGTTGGTAGTATGAATTCCTTGAGTATCCATGATGCTAGTGATATGCAAAGCCACAAGCTTGGGGAAGCTATGTTTGATGAAGATGATATTTTTTGTCCCCCAAGCTTTGATGAGCAAATTTACTATGATGAAAGCATGCCTCCTATCTATGATGATTATTGTGATGACACGTATGCTTTAAAGAATAATTATAACCATGAAACTTGTCATCTTGAGCTTAATTTTCAATCACATGATAGCTATTTTCTTGAGTTTGCTCCCACTATTATTCATGAGAAGAAATTTGCTTATGTGGAGAGTAGTAAATTTTCTATGCTTGTAGATCATGAAAAGAATGCTTTAGGTGCAGGTTATATTGTTGAATTCATTCATGAAGCTACTGAAAATTATTATGAGAGAGGATCATATGCTTTTACATATTGCAATAATATCAAGTTTCCTCTGTATGTGCTTAAAATCTTGAAGTTATGCTTGTTTTACCTTCCTATGCAAGATGATTCTTGGTCCCATAAGTTGTTTGCTCACAAAATCCCTATGCATAGGAAGTGGGTTAGGATTAAATGTGCTAGTCATATTCTTCATGATGCTCTCTTTATGTTTCAATTCTTATCTTTTATGTGAGCATCATTGAAATCATAATGCCTAGCTAGGGGCATTAAACGATAGCGCTTGTTGAGAGGCAACCAAATTTTATTTTAGTTTCCTGCTTTTTGGTCCTGTTTAGGAATAAATAATACATATAGCTTCTGTTTAGATGTGGTTTTGTGTTTTAATTAGTGTTTGTGCCAAGTAGAACCTTTGGGAATACTTGGGTGAATTCCTTATGATCATGCTGTGAAAAACAGAAACTTTAGCGCTCACGAGATTAGCTAGAACTTTTTACTGTAGAGTGATATTTAGTTGATTCTTTTTGCATATGATTACTAGACAAATTCCTAAGGTCCACCAATTTATTTTATAATTTTTGGAGTTCCATAAGTTTGCGTTAGTTACAGATTACTACAGACTGTTCTGTTTTTGGCAGATTCTGTTTTCATTGTGTTGTTTGCTTATTTTGATGAATCTATGGCTAGTAAAATAGTTTATAAACCATAGAGAAGTTGGAATGCAGTATATATTACACCAATATAAATAAATAATGAGTTCATTACAGTACGTTGAAGTGGTGTTTTGTTTTCTTTCGCTAACGGAGCTCACGAGATTTCTGTTAAGTTTTGTGTTGTGAAGTTTTCAAGTTTTGGGTAAAGATTCGATGGACTATGGAATAAGGATTGGCAAGAGCCTAAGCTTGGGGATGCCCAAGGCACCCCAAGGTAATATTCAAGGATAACCAAGAGCCTAAGCTTGGGGATGCCCCGGAAGGCATCCCCTCTTTCGTCTTCGTTCATCGGTAACTTTACTTGGAGCTATATTTTTATTCACCACATGATATGTGTTTTGCTTGGAGCGTCATGTCATTTTGTTTTGTTTTGCTTTATGTTAGTTAGATTAGTGTTTTTCATCTTTAGTTTCAATAAAAAAGTCAAGGATAGCCGTTGCCATGCTTATTTTGCTACTATACATGTTGCTGTTTGAAAACAGAAAGTTTACCGCTGTTGCAAAAATTCCCTAGAAAAGTCAGAGAGTGGTATAATGTTGAATCTTTTTGAATATTGAGCTCTGATAAATTTATTACAGTGGGAATTTTAGTTCATAATTTTTGGAGTTAGGGAAGTATTGATACTCTTGCATTCTTTACATACTCTACTGTTTTGGCAGATTGCTGTTATGTTTGCATTGTTTGCATATGTTTGCTTGTTTAATGATTCTATTTAAGGATAAAAGTATTAATTATGCAGAGACATTTAGTATTCAATGTTTAATAATAATGTTAGTGATTTGTTACAGTAGAAAATGATAAGGTTTTGCATTGGTTTATACTAACCTATCTCACGAGTTCTTGTTGAGTTTGTTGTGAATGAAGCTTTTGATAAAAAGAGAAACCATGATATGAGAGGAATTAAGGAGACACAAAAGTTAAAGCTTGGGGATGCCCAAGGCACCCCAAGATAATATTTCAAGAAGTCTCAAGCATCTAAGCTTGGGAATGCCCCGGTTGGCATCCCACCTTTCTTCTTCAACAACTATCGGTTAGTATCGGTTCAGCCGAAGTTTTTGCTTCTTCACATGAGTTGTGCTATCCTTGCAATGTAGTTTTCTTTAGCTTTTCTTGCTGTTTGAATAAAGTACCAAGATCTGAAATTCTTAAATGTTAGAGAGTCTTCGCATAGTTGCATAATTATCCGACTACTCATTGATCTTCACTTATATCTTTTGGAGCAGTTTGTCATTTGCTCTTGTGCATCACTTATATCTTTTAGAGCACAATGGTGGTTTTATTTTGAAGAAATAGATGAACTCTCATGCTTCACTTATATAATTTTGAGAGCCTTAAATAGCATGGTAATTTGTTTAAATAATCATAATATGCTAAGCATACAAGATTTGTAAGAATTCTTATGAGTGTGTTGAATACTAAGAAAAGTTTGATGCTTGATAATTGTTTTGAGATATGGAGGTAGTGATATTAAAGTCATGCTAGTTGGGTGATTATGAATTTAAAGAATGCTTGTGTTGAAGTTAGAAAGTCCTTTAGCATGCACGTATAGTTAAAGTTGTGTAACAAATTTGAAACATGAAGTGTACCTGGCTTGTGCATCCTTATGAGTGGCGGTCGGGGACGAGCGATGGTCTTTTCCTACCAATCTATCCCCCTAGGAGCATACGCATAGTACTTGATTTTTTATGACTTCTAAATTTTTGCGATAAGTATATGACTTCTTTTGACTAATGTTGAGTCCATGGATTATACGCACTCTCACCCTTCCATCATTGCTAGCCTCTTCGGTACCGTGCATTGCCCTTTCTCACCTTGAGAGTTGGTGCAAACTTTGCCGGTGCATCCAAACCCCATGATATGATACGCTCTATCACACATAAACCTCCTTATATCTTCCTCAAAACAGCCACCATACCTACCTATTATGGCATTTCATAGCCATTCCGAGATATGTTGCCATGCAACTTTCCACCGTTCCGTTCATCATCATCATGACATACTTTACTTTTGTCGTATTGCCATTGCATGATCATGTAGTTGACATCGTATTTGTGGCAAAGCCACCATGCATTATTTTTCATACATGTCACTCTGATTCATTGCACCATCCCTGTACATCACGGAGGCATTCACATAGAGTCATACCTTGTTCTAGTTTCGAGTTGTAATCCTTATGTTGTAATCAATAGAAGTGTGATGATCATCATTATTAGAGCATTGCCCAAAAAAAGAGAAAGGCCAAAAAAGAGGGAAAGGTCCAAATAAAGAAAATAAATAAAAAGGGCAATGCTACTATCTCTTTTTCCACACTTGTGCTTCAAAGTAGCACCTTGTTCTTCATGTAGTGAGTCTCATATATTGTGCTTCAAAGTAGCACCTTGTTCTTCATGTAGTGAGTCTCATATATTGTGCTTCAAAGTAGCACCATGTTTTTCATATAGTGAGTCTCATAAGTTGTCTCCATACTAGTGGGAATTTTTCATTATAGAACTTGGCTTGTATATTCCTACGATGGGCTTCCTCAAATGCCCTAGGTCTTCGTGAGCAAGCAAGTTGGATGCACACCCACTAGTTTTCTTTTGTTGAGCATTCATAGCTCTAGTGCATCCGTTCCATGGCAATCCCTTCTCCTCATGTTGACATCAATTGATGGGCATCTCCATAGCCAGTTGATTATCCTCGTCAATGTGACACTTTCTCCTTTTTTGTCTTCTCCATGCAATCCCCATCATCATATTCTATTCCACCCATAGTGTTATATCCATGGCTCACGCTCATGTATTGCGTGAATGTTGAAAAAGTTTGAGATTATTTAAGTATGAAACAATTGCTTGGCTTGTCATCAGGGGTATAGAAGTTGGGAACATCTTTGTGTGATGAAAATGAAGCATAGCCTAACCATATGATTTTGTAGGGATGAACTTTCTTTTGCCATGTTATTTTGAGAAGACATAATTGCTTTGTTAGTATGCTTGAAGTATTATTATTTTTATGTCAATATGAACTTTTGTCTTGAATCTTTCGGATCCGAATATTCATATCACAAGTAAGAAGAATTACATTGAAATTATGCCAAGTAGCACTCCGCATCAAAAATTATCTTTTTTTACCATTTACCTACTCGAGGACGACCAGGAATTAAGCTTGGGGATGCTTGATACGTCTCCAACGTATCTATAATTTTTGATTGCTCCATGCTATATTATCTACTGTTTTAGGCAATATTGGGCTTTATTGTCCACTTTTATATTATTTTTGGGACTAACCTATCAACCGGAGGCCCAGCCCAGATTTGTTGTTTTATGCCTATTTGGTGTTTGAGGAAAAGGAATATCGACGAGTCAAAGCGGAACGAAATCAAGCTGGAGAAGTTATTTTGGAAGGAAACCCACCGATGGACTTGGACCCCACGTCAGAAGATACAGGAGGTGCTGACGAGGGTGGGGGACGCGCCCACCCCCCACCCCCCGGGCGTGCCACCCTGTCTCGTGGGGCCCCCGTAGCTCCACCGACGTACTCCTTTCACCCATATATACCTACGTACCCTAAAACTTCCAGAACAGAAGATAGATCGGGAGTTCCGCCGCTGCAAGCCTCTGTAGCCACCAAAACCTCTCGGGAGCCCGTTCGGCACCTGCGGGAGGAACCCATCACCGTGGCCATCTTCATCATCCCGGCGCTATCCATGACGAGGAGGGAGTAGTTCACCCTCGGGGCTGAGGGTATGTACCAGTAACTATGTGTTAGATCTCTTTGTCGCGCGCGTTCTCTCTCGTGTTCCCTCTATGGCACGATCTTGATGTATCCCGAGCTTTGCTATTATAGTTGGATCCTATGTTTCTTCTCCCCCTCTACTCTCTTGTGATGAATTGAGTTTCCCTTTTGAAGTTATCTTATCGGATTGTGTCTTTTATGAGAACACTTGATGTATGTCTTGCCGTGATTATCTTTGGTGACAATGGGATATCATGTGCCACTTGATGTATGTTTTGGTGACCAACTTGCGGGTTCCTCCCATGAACCTATGCATAGGGGTTGGCACACGTTTTCTTGATTCTCCGGTAGAAACTTTGGGGCACTCTTTGAAGTACTTTTATGTTGGTTGGATGAATCTGAGATTGTGTGATGCATATCGTATAATCATGCCCACGGATACTTGAGGTGACAACGGAGTATCTAGGTGACATTAGGGTTTTGGTTGATTTGTATCTTAAGGTGTTATTCTAGTACAAACTCTAGGGCTGTTTGTGACACTTATAGGAATAGCCCACCGGATTGATTGGAAAGAATAACTTTGAGGTGGTTTCGTACCCTACCATAATCTCTACGTTTGTTCTCCGTTATTAGTGGCTTTGGAGTGACTCTTTGTTGCATGTTGAGGGCTTGTTATATGATCTATCTACGTTATTATTGTTGAGAGAACTTGCACTAGTGAAAGTATGAACCCTAGGCCTTGTTTCCTATCATTGCAATACCGTTTACGCTCACTTTTACCGTTAGTTACCTTGCTGTTTTTATTATTTCAGATTACAAAAACCTGTATCTACCATCCATATTGCACTTGTATCACCATCTCTTCGCCGAACTAGTGCACCTATACAATTTACCATTGTATTGGGTGTGTTGGGGACACAAGAGACTTTTTGTTATTTGGTGGCAGGGTTGTTTGAGAGAGACCATCTTCATCCTACGCCTCCCACGGATTGATAAACCTTAGGTCATCCACTTGAGGGAAATTTGCTACTGTCCTACAAACATGTGCACTTGCAGGCCCAACAACGTCTACAAGAAGAAGGTTGTGTAGTAGACATCATGGAGCAAGGCCTCATACTCAGCTGCATTATTAGTACAAGGAAACATCAAGAGGAGAACATAACAAAATTTGTCACCTCGAGGGGAAGTAAGAACCACTCCAGCCCCCGAGCCCTCCAATTGTCTGGACCCGTCGAAGTAAATAGTCCAGTATGTGTTATCTGGTTTATCCTCTGGCGCCTGCAATTCTGTCTAGTCGTTGATGAAATCAACGAGCGCTTGGGACTTGATGGTCGTACGAGGCATATATTTTAACCCGTGAGGTCCAAGCCCGATAGCCCACTTTGCAACCCGACCAGTCGCTTCCCTGTTCTGGATGATATCTCCCAAAGGAGTGGAACTGACCATAGTGATGGGATGGCCCTGAAAGTATTGCATAAGCTTCCAGCTCGCCATGAAAACTCCATACACAAGCTTCTGCCAATGTGGGTATCTCTGTTTTGACTCAACAAGCACCTCATTGATGTAGTAAACCGGCCGTTGAACCGGATACTCCTTACCTGCCTCCTTGCGCTCCACCACAGTAGCCACGCTGACAGCCCGGGCGTTAGCAGCCACATATAACAGCAATGGTTCCTTATCGATGGGGGTAGCAAGAACAGGCGGTTCGGCTAACTGCTTCTTCAGATCCTCAAACGCCGCATTAGCAGCATCACTCCAGACAAAGTTGTCTGTCTTTTTCATCATCTGATATAGAGGGATGGCCTTCTCTCCAAACGGCCGATAAACCGGCTTAATGTTGCAATACTGTTGGGGAACGTTGCATAAAATAAAAAATTTCCTACGTTCACCAAGATCCATCTATGAGTTCATCTAGCAACGAGTAAGAGAGATGCATCTACATACCCTTTGAAGATCGCGTCCGGAAGCGTTCAAGAGAACGGGGTTGAGGTAGTCGCTCTCATCGTGATCCATTCACCGGAGATCCTAGCGCCGAACGGACGGCACCTCCGCGTTCAACACACGTACGGTCAGCGTGACGTCTCCTCCGTCTTGATCCAGCAAGGGGGAAGGAGAGGTTGATGAAGATCCAGCAGCACGACGGCGTGGTGGTGGACGCAGCAGTACTCCGGCAGGGCTTCGCCAAGCAACTTGGGAGGAAGAAGAGGTGTAGCAGGGGGAGGTAGGCGCCAAGACTCAGGGTGCGGCTGCCCTTCCTCCCCCCTCCTTTATATAGGCCCCCAGGGGGGGCGGCCCTGGAGATCCAATCTCCAAGGGGGGCGGCGGCCAATGGGGGAGACTTTCCCCAAGGCAGTGGGCGCCCCACCCTAGGGTTTCCAACCCTAGGCGAGGGGTGCCCAAGTGGGGTGCACCAGCCCACCAGGCTGGTTCCTCCCACTTCAGCCCACGGGCCCTCCGGATAGGTGGCCCCACCCGGTGGACCCCCGGGACCCTTCCGGTGGTCCCGGTACAATATCGGTAACCCCCAAAATTCTCCCGATGGCCGAAATAGCACTTCCTATATATAATTCTTTACCTCCGGACCATTCCGGAACTCCTCGTGACGTCTGTGGTCTCATCCGGGACTCCGAACAACATTCGGTTTGCTGCACACTCATATTCATACAACCCTAGCGTCACCGAACCTTAAGTGTGTAGACCCTACGGGTTCGGGAGACACGTAGACATGACCGAGAGGGCTCTCCGGTCAATAACCAACAGCGGGATCTGGATACCCATGTTGGCTCCCACATGCTCCTCGATGATCTCATCGGATGAACCACGATGTCGAGGATTCAAGCAACCCCGTATACAATTCCCTTTGTCACTCGGTATGTTACTTGCCCGAGATTCGATCGTCGGTATCCCAATACCTCGTTCAATCTCGTTACCGGCAAGTCACTTTACACATACCGTAATGCATGATCCCGTGACCAGACACTTGGTCACTTTGAGCTCATTATGATGATGCACTACCGAGTGGGCCCAGTGATACCTCTCCGAAATACGGAGTGACAAATCCCAGTCTCGATCCGTGTCAACCCAACAGATACTTTCGGAGATGCATGTAGTGCACCTTTATAGTCATCCAGTTATGTTGTGACGTTTGGTACACCCAAAGCACTCCTGCGGTATCCGGGAGTTACACGATCTCATGGTCTAAGGAAGAGATACTTGACATTGGAAAAGCTCTAGCAAAACGAACTACACGATCTTATGCTATGCTTAGGATTGGGTCTTGTCCATCACATCATTCTCCTAATGATGGGATCCCGTTATCAATGACATCCAATGTCCATAGTCAGGAAACCATGACTATCTATTGATCACCGAGCTAGTCAACTAGAGGCTCACTAGGGACATGTTGTGGTCTATCTATTCACACGTGTATTACGATTTCCAGATAATACAATTATAGCATGAATAAAAGACAATTATCACGAACAAGTAAATATAATAATAATCCTTTTATTATTGCCTCTAGGGCATATTTCCAACAAATACGACCCGCTAGACGTTGAATATCGTTGATACACGCCGGTTTAGCCAGAGACGTGATAGCCTTGATCTTTTTCGGACTAGCTTCAATGCCCCTGTTAGACACCAGAAAACCCAAGAGCTTGCCTGCCGGTACACCAAAAACACACTTGGCCGGATTAAGCATCATCTTATAAACCCAGAGATTATCAAAGGTTTCCATCAAATCAGCTATTAACGTCTCTGCTTTCCTGGATTTCACCATGATATCATCCACATAAGCATGAACATTGCGCCCAATCTGATTATGAAGACAATTCTGCACACATCGCTGATAAGTCTCCTGGGCACACTTGAGCGCAAAAGTCATAGACACATAGCAGAAGGCTCCAAAGGGAGTTATAAAGGTTGTCTTCTCCTGGTCCTTAACTGCCATTTTGATATGATGATAACCAGAATAAGCATCCAGAAAGCTCAAACGCTCACAACCCGTCGTAGCATCAATAATTTGATCAATACGAGGGAGAGCAAAAGGATCCGCTAGACAGGCCTTGTTTAAATCTATGTAGTCCACACACATGCGCCAAGTGTCGTTCTTCTTAAGTACCAGCACCAGGTTAGCTAACCACTTAGGGTGAAAAACTTCCACAATAAACCCTGCTGCCAAGAGCCGGGCTACCTCCTCACCGATGGCCTTGTGTCTTTCTTCATTGAAACGGCGGAGAAACTGCTTGACCGGTTTAAACTTGGGATCAATATTAAGAGTGTGCTCAGCGAGTTCCCTCGGTACACCTGGCATGTCGGAAGGTTTCCATGCAAAGATGTCCCGGTTCTCACGGATGAACTCGATGAGCACGCCTTCCTATTTTGGATCCAAGTTAGCGCTGATGCTAAACTGCCTGGATGAATAGCCAGGAACAAAATAAACTAACTTAGTCTCATCAGCCGATTTAAACTTCAAAGCCGGATAATGCTCTGTAGTGGTTTTTTCAAAGAAGTCATATCTGTCGGATGAATATTGTCCTTATAAAACTTCAACTCCTCTGTTGCATAAACCGACTCAGCACTAAGCCACATCACCTTCCTCACATTCCAAAGCGATCTTTCGGCTTCCATGTACTGTGATGGTCCCCTTATGACCCGGCATCTTGAGCTACAGATGAACATAACATGGCCTTGCCATGAACTTAGCATAAGCTGGCCAGCCAAACAGGGCATGGTACGGGCTCCTGATTTTTACCACTTCAAAAGTCAATGTCTCTGATCTCGAATCATGATCATCTCCAAAGGCAACCTCCAGAGCTGTCTTACCGACCGGATAGGCCGAATTACCAGGTACCACACCATGGAAAACGGTGTTTGACGGTTTAAGATTCTTATCCGTCAACCCCATGCAATGGAAGGTTTCATAATACAAGATGTTGATATTGCTCCCTCCATCCATGAGCACCTTGGTTAACTTATAACCTCCAACCTGAGGCGCCACCACCAACGCCATATGACCCAGATTATCAACACGGGGCGGATGATCCTCTCGACTCCACACAATGGGTTGTTCAGACCAGCGCAAGTAATGGGGCACCCCCGGTTCAACGGAGTTCACTGCCCTTTTATGAAGCTTCTGATTGCGCTTGCACAGGCTAGTGGTGAAGACATGATACTCCCCACTATTCAACTGCTTCGGGTGACTCTAGTAACCTAACTATTGCTGCTGCTGATTTCCCTGCTGATTATAACCACCCTGGGTGCCCTGATTGCCTTGATTGCCATGTCCACCCTGATTACCTTGAAATCATGAACCAGAATAACCTCCACCATAACCCGGCCCATGAGACCCGGGTCCTGAACCGCCGGACGGTCCATGATCATATCGGAAAAGATCCGAGTTTTTGAACTCCCGCATAATAAAGCAATCCTTGCAGAGGTGCGTAGCTGGCTTCTCTCGCGTCCCGTGCCTCGGGCAAGGCTAATTTAACAGGCGCTCAAGATTGACACCTGATCCTCCACTCCGCGGGGGCGGTTTACCCTTACGAAGCTGGCCATTGTCCTGCGCATTGGTGTTAGCCACAAAATCTGAATTACTATCCGCTTTACGCTTACCATTGTTCCCATGGCCCGCCTGGTTATGTTGCTGCCCTTTTGCACCGCCGTTCTTCTTTCCCTTCCTCGGCTTCTCATCGTCAAACTCGGGATCCTTGGTACTATCAGAGTCGGCATACTTAACCAGAGCTGCCATAAGTGTTCCCATGTCATTGCAATGACGCTTGAGCCGTCCCAACTTCAGCTTCAAAGTATTAAACCGTCAATTGCCTTCCAATGTTATAACTGCTGAATCGGCATTGATGTGGTCCGATGAATGCCAAATCTCCGGAACCCGACGCACCCAATGGGTTGTCGATTCGCCTTCTTCTTGAACACAGGCGGCTATATCCACAATTGACATGGGTTGCTTGCACGTGTCCTTGAAATTCGTTATAAACCGGGCCTTTAACTCGACCCATGACCCAATGGAGTTAGCTGGCAAACTTTTCAACCAAGTGCGAGCCATTCCATCCAACATCATAGTGAAGTACTTTGCACATGCCGCTTCATCCACATCCAGCATCTCCATTGCCATCTCATAACTTTCGACCCATGACTCGGGGGGTAAATCAGCGGTGTAATTGGGTACCTTACACGGACCCTTGAAATCCTTGGGCAGCCGCACATTGCGCAGAGCCGGGGTGAGACAGGACACTCCCCAAGAGCTGAAAGCAAGACCTTGTTCCACAGAAGTTGTCGGACGAACCGGAGTAAGCTGACAGTCCACATACTGCGCTGCTACCTCGGCTTCTCGACGCGCTCTACCGTTATCCACCACGTCCTGAGCATTTTCACCACCGCCCACCGGGTTTGGCCTTCGAGGGGCATTACGATTGCGCTCACTGCTCAATACAGCCAGTTCATCAATGTGCCTGCTGTAACTCCGGCTCGGGCGTGGGGTTGAATGAATTATGTCTCGACTATATGAATAGGCCTGCTGCTGAACCATAGCCGTTTGAAGAAGATCTCTGGCGTGTCGCGTCTCAACCGCTGCTGGAGACTCGCCTTCCATTGGAATAGCTGCCAATCGCGACGCTGCAGCGATCATGTTATCCAAAGGGGTGGAGAAGTGACCTGATGGTGTTGGTATGTATTGAGGTGGGTCATGGTGTTGGGGAACGTTGCAGAAAATAAAAAATTTCTATGGTTTCACCAAGATCTATCTATGAGTTCATCTAGCAACGAGAGAGAGGAGTGTATCTACATACCCTTGTAGATCGCGAGTGGAAGCGTTCAAGAGAACGGGGTTGAGGGAGTCGTACTCGTCGTGATCCAAATCACCGATGATCCTAGTGCTGAACGGACAGCACCTCCGCGTTCAACACACATATGGTTGAGGAAGACGTCTCCTCCTTCTTGATCCAGCAAGGGGGAAGGAGAGGTTGACGGAGATCCAACAGCACGACGGCGTGGTGGTGGATGCAGTAGTGATCTCGGCAGAGCTTCGCCGAGCTTCTACGAGAGGGAGAGGTGTAGCAAGGGGGAAGGCAGGCGCCTATGGCATGCGTGCGGCTGCCCTCCCTCCCCCCTTTATATAGGCCCCACTAGGGGGGCGCCGGCCCTGGGAGATGAGATCTCCTGGGGGGGGGCGGCGGCCAAGGGGGAGGCTTGCCCCCCAAGGCAAGTGGAGGCGCCCCCACCCTAGGGTTTCCAACCCTAGGCGCAGGGGGGCCCAAGGGGGGGCGCACCAGCCCACAAGGGGCTGGTTCCCCTCCCCACTTCAGCCCATGGGGCCCTCTGGGATAGGTGGCCCCACCCGGTGGACCCCCGGGACCCTTCTGGTGGTCCCGGTACAATCCCAATGACCCCCGAAACTTTCCCGATGGCCGAAACTGCACTTCATGATAAATTTTTATTATTCATGCTAGAATTGTATTACCCGGAAACATGATACATGTGTGAATACATAGACAAACATAATGTCACTAGTATGCCTCTACTTGACTAGCTCATTAATCAAAGATGGTTATGTTTCCTAACCATAGACATGTGTTGTCATTTGATTAACGGGATCACATCATTAGGAGAATGATGTGATTGACTTGACCCATTCCATTAGCCTAGCACTTGATCGTTTAGTATATTGCTATTGCTTTCTTCATAACTTATACAAAGTTCCTACAACTATGAGATTATGCAACTCCCGTTTACGGAGGAACACTTTGTGTGCTACCAAGCGTCTGGCGAATCGGGTGATTATAAAGGTGCTCTATAGGTGTCTCCGAAGGTACATGTTGGGTTGGCGTATTTGAGATTAGGTTTTGTCACTCCGATTGTCGGAGAGGTATCTCTGGGCCCTCTCGGTAATACACATCACTTAAGCCTTGCAAGCATTGTAACTAATGAGTTAGTTACGGGATGATGTATTATGGAACGAGTAAAGAGACTTGCCGGTAACGAGATTGAACTAGGTATTGGATACCGACGATCGAATCTCGGGCAAGTAACATACCGATGACAAAGGGAACAACGTATGTTCTTATGCGGTTTGACCGATAAAGATCTTTGTAGAATATGTAGGAGCTAATATGAACATCCAGGTTCCACTATTCGTTATTGACCAGAAACAGTTCTAGGTCATGTCTACATAGTTCTCGAACCCGTAGGGTCCGCACGCTTAACGTTACGATGAGAGTTTTATTATGAGTTTATAAGTTTTTATGTACCGAAGGTTGTTCGGAGTCCCGGATGTGATCAGGGACATGACGAGGAGTCTCGAAATGGTCGAGACATAAAGATTGATATATTGGACGAATATATTCAGACACCGGAAGTGTTCCGGGTGATTTCGGAGAAAACCGGAGTGCGGGAGGGTTACCGGAACCCCCCCCCCCCTGAGAGGAGTATTGGGCCTTATGGGCTTTAGTGGAGAGAGATAGGGGCAGCCAGGATGGGCCGCGCGCCCCCTCCCCCTCTGGTCCGAATTGGACTAGGAGAGGGGGGGCGGCGCCCCCCTCTTTCCCTCTCCCTCTTCCCCTTCCTTTCCCCTCCTAGTAGGAGTAGGAAAGAGGGAGTCCTACTCCTACTAGGAGGAGGACTACTCCTCCTTGGCGCGCCCACAAGGGTCGGCCGGCCTCCCCCCTTGCTCCTTTATATACGGGGGCAGGGGGCACCCTAGAACACACAAGTTGATCTTCGTGATCGTTCCTTAGCCGTGTGCGGTGCCCCCCTCCACCATATTCCACCTCGGTCATATCGTCGCAGAGTTTAGGCGAAGCCCTGCGTCCTATAGAACATCATCATCGTCACCACGCCGTCGTGCTGACGGAACTCATCCCCGACACCCTGTTGGATCGGAGTCCGGAGATCGTCATCGAGCTGAATGTGTGCAGAACACGGAGGTGCCGTACGTTCGGTGCTTGGATCGGTCGGATCGTGAAGACGTACGACTACATCAACCGCGTTGTCATAACGCTTCCGCTTTCGGTCTACGAGGGTACATGGACACACTCTCCCCTCTCGTTGCTATGCATCACCATGATCTTGTGTGTGCGTAGGAATTTTTTTGAAATTACTACGTTCCCCAACTGTGGCATGCGAGCCTGTTTTTATGCGTTGATGTTATATGCACGAGTAGAACACAAGTGAGTTGTGGGCGATACAAGTCATACTGCTTACCAGCATGTCATACTTTGGTTCGGCGATATTGTTGGATGAAGCGGCCCGGACCGACATTACGCGTACGCTTACGCGAGACTGGTTCTACCGATGTGCTTTGCACACGGTGGCTGGCGGGTGTCGGTTTCTCCAACTTTAGTTGAACCGAGTGTAGCTCGCCGGTCCTTGCGAAGGTTAAAACAGCACTAACTTGACGAACTATCGTTGTGGTTTTGATGTGTAGGTAAGAACGGTTCTTGCTCAGCCCGTAGCAGCCACGTAAAACTTGCAACAACAAAGTAGAGGACGTCTAACTTGTTTTTGCAGGGCTTGTTGTGATGTGATATGGTCAAGACGTGATGCTATATTTTATTGTATGAGTTGATCATGTTTTGTAACCGAGTTATCGGCAACTGGCAGGAGCCATATGGTTGTCGCTTTATTATATGCTATGCAATCGCCCTGTAATGCTTTACTTTATCACTAAGCGGTAGCGATAATCGTAGAAGCATAAGATTGGCGAGACGACAACGATGCTACGATGGAGATCAAGGTGTCGCGCCGGTAACGATGGTGATCATGACGGTGCTTCGAAGATGGAGATCACAAGCACAAGATGATGATGTCCATATCATATCACTTATATTGATTGCATTTGATGTTTATCCTTTATGCATCTTATCTTGCTATGATTGATGGTAGCATTTTAAGATGATCTCTCACTAAAATTATCAAGAAGTGTTCTCCCTGAGTATGCACCGTTGCCAAAGTTCGTCGTGCCCAGACACCACGTGATGATCGGGTGTGATAAGCTCAACGTCCATCTACAACGGGTGCAAGCCAGTTTTGCACACGCGGAATACTCAAGTTAAACTAGACGAGCCTAGCATATACAGATATGGCCTCGGAACACGGAGACCGAAAGGTCGAGCGTGAATCATATAGTAGATATGATCAACGTAGTGATGTTCACCATTGAAAACTACTCCATCTCACGTGATGATCGGTTATGGTTTAGTTGATTTGGATCACGTGATCACTTAGATGACTAGAGAGATGTCTGTCTAAGTGGGAGTTCTGAAGTAATATGATTAATTGAACTTAAATTTATCATGAACCTAGTACCTGATAGTATTTTGCTTATCTATGTTTGTTGTAGATAGATGGCTCGTGCTGTTGTTCCGTTGAATTTTAATGCGTTCCTTGAGAAAGCAAAGTTGAAAGATGATGGTAGCAATTACGCGAACTGGGTCCGTAACTTGAGGATTATCCTCATTGCTGCACAGAAGAATTACGTCCTAGAAGCACCGCTGCGTGCCAGGCCTGCTGCTGGAGCAACGCCAGATGTTATGAATGTCTGGCAGAGCAAAGCTGATGACTACTCAATAGTTCAGTGTGCCATGCTTTACGGCTTAGAACCGGGTCTTCAACGACGTTTTGAGCGTCATGGAGCATATGAGATGTTCCAGGAGTTGAAGTTAATATTTCAAGCAAATGCCGGATTGAGAGATATGAAGTCTCCAATAAGTTCTATAGCTGCAAGATGGAGGAGAATAGTTACATCGGTGAGCATATACTCAAAATGTCAGGTATAATAGTCACTTGATTGAGCGGGAGTTAATCTTCCGGATGATAGTGTCATTGACAGAATTCTCCAATCACGCCACCAAGCTACAAGAGCTTCGTGATGAAATATAATCGCAAGGGATGAACAAGACAATTCCCGAGCTCTTCGCAATGCTAAAAGCTGCGGAGGTAGAAATCAAGAAGGAGCATCAAGTGTTGATGGTCAACAAGACCACTAGTTTCAAGAAAAGGGCAAAGGGAAGAAGAAGGAACTTCAAAAGAACAGCAAACAAGTTGCTGCTCAAGAGAAGAAACCCAAGTCTGGACCTAAGCCTGGCGAGTGCTTCTACTACAAACAAACTGGTCCTTTGAAGCGGAACTGCCCCAAGTATTTGGCGGATAAGAAGGATGGCAAAGTGAACAAAGGTATATGTGATATACATGTTATTGATGTGTACCTTACTAGAGCTCGCAGTATCACCTGGGTATTTCATACTGGTTCTGTTGCTAATATTTGCAACTCGAAACAGGGACTACGGAATAAGCGAACACTGGCTAAGGACGAGGTGATGATGCGCGTGGGAAATGGTTCCAAAGTCGATGTGATCGCGGTCGGCACGCTACTTCTACATCTACCTTCGGGATTAGTTTTAGACCTGAATAATTGTTATTTGGTGCCAGCGTTGAGCATGAACATTATATCTGGATCTTGTTTGATGCGAGACGGTTATTCATTTAAATCAGAGAATAATGGTTGTTCTACTTATATGAGTAATATCTTTTATGGTCATGCACCCTTAAAGAGTGGTCTATTTTTGATGAATCTCGATAGTAGTAATACACATATTCATAATGTTGAAGCCAAAAGATGCAGAGTTGATAATGATAGTGCAACTTATTTGTGGCACTGCCGTTTAGGTCATATCGGTGTAAAACGCATGAAGAAACTCCATACTGATGGACTTTTGGAATCACTTGGTACTTGCGAACCGTGCCTCATGGGCAAGATGACTAAAACACCGTTCTCCGGTACAATGGAGAGAGCAGCAGATTTGTTGGAAATCATACATACAGATGTATGTGGTCCGATGAATATTGAGGCTCGTGGCGGATATCGTTATTTTCTCACCTTCACAGATGATTTTAGCAGATACGGGTATATCTACTTAATGAAGCATAAATCTGAAACATTTGAAAAGTTCAAAGAATTTCAGAGTGAAGTTGAAAACCATCATAACAAGAAAATAAAGTTTCTACGATCTGATCGTGGAGGAGAATATTTGAGTTGCGAGTTTGGTCTACATTTGAAACAACGAGGAATAGTTTCGCAACTTACGCCACCTGGAACACCACAACGTAATGGTGTGTCCGGACGTCGTAATCGTACTTTACTAGATATCGTGCGATCTATGATGTCTCTTACCGATTTACCGCTATCATTTTGGGGTTATGCTTTAGAGACGGCCGCATTCACGTTAAATAGGGCACCATCAAAATCCGTTGAGACGACTCCTTATGAACTATGGTTTGGCAAGAAACCAAAGTTGTCGTTTCTGAAAGTTTGGGGCTGCGATGCTTGTGTGAAAAAACTTCAACCTGATAAGCTCGAACCCAAATCAGAAAAATGTGTCTTCATAGGATACCCAAAGGAGACAGTTGGGTACACCTTCTATCACAGATCCGAAGGCAAGACATTTGTTGCTAAGAATGGATCCTTTCTAGAGAAGGAGTTTCTCTCGAAAGAAGTGAGTGGGAGGAAACTAGAACTTGATGAGGTAACAATACCAGCTCCCTTATTGGAAAGTAGTTCATCACAGAAATCAGTTCTGTGACACCTACACCAATTAGTGAGGAAGTTAATGATGATGATCATGAAACTTCAGATCAAGTTATTCTTGAACCAGTAGATCAACAGAGTAAGATCCGCACGAGTGGTGCGGTAATCCTATTCGGAAGTCATGCTACTAGATCATGGTGAACCTACGAACTATGAAGAAGCGATGGTGAGCCCAGATTCATAAAATGGCTTGAAGCCATGAAATATGAGATGGGATCCATGTATGAGAACAAAGTGTGGACTTTGGTTGACTTGCCCAATGATCGGCAAGCAATAGAGAATAAATGGATCTTCAAGAAGAAGACCGGCGGCGACGGTAATATTTTTGTTTACAAAGCTCGACTTGCTGCAAAAGGTTTTCGACAAGTTCAAGCGGTTGACTACGATGAGACCTTCTCACCCGAAGCGATGCTTAAGTCAGTCCGAATCATGTTAGCAATTGCGCATTTTATGATTATGAAATATGGCAGATGGATGTCAAAACTGCATTCTGAATGGATTTACGGAAGAAGAGTTGTATATGATGCAACCGGAAGGTTTTGTCAATCCTAAGGAGCTAACAAAGTGTGCAAGCTCCAGCGATCCATTTATGGTCAGTGCAAGCCTCTGGGAGTTGGAATAAGCGCTTTGATAGTGTGATCAAAGCATATGGTTTTATCTGAGACTTTTGGAGAAGCTTTGTATTTACAAGAAAGTGAGTGGGAGCTCTGTAGCATTTCGATATTATATGTGGACGACATATTATTGATTTGAAATGATATAGAATTTCTGGATAGCATAAAGGATACTTGAATAAAAGTTTTTCAATGAAAGACCTCGGTGAAGCTGCTTACATATTGGGCATCAAGATCTATAGAGATAGATCAAGGCGGCTTGATTGGACTTTCACAAAGCACATACCTTGATAAAATTTTGAAAAAGTTCAATATGGATCAGGCAAAGAAAGGATTCTTGCCTGTATTACAAGGTGTGAAGTTGAGTCAGACTCAATGCCCGACCACTGCAGAAGATAGAGAAAAAATGAAAGGAGTTCCCTATGCCTCAGCCATAGGCTCTATCATGTATGCAATGCTGTGTACCAGACCTGATGTGTGCCTTGCTATTAGTTTAGCAGGGAGGTACCAAAGTAATCCAGGAGTGGATCACTGGACAACGGTCAAGAACATCCTGAAATACCTGAAAAGGACTAAGGATATGTTTCTCATTTATGGAGGTGACAAAGAGCTTGTCGTAAAGGGTTACGTCGATGCAAGCTTTGACACTGATCCGAACGATTCTAAATCGCAAACCGGATATGTATTTATATTAAACAATGGAGCTGTTAGTTGGTGCAGTTCTAAACAAAGTGTCGTAGCGGGATCTACATGCGAAGCGGAGTACATAGCTGCTTCGGAAGCAGCAAATGAAGGAGTCTGGATGAAGGAGTTCATTTCCGATCTAGGTGTCATACCTAGTGCATCGGGAGCAATGAAAATCTTCTGTGACAGTACTGGTGCAATTGCCTTGGGAAAGGAATCCAGATTTCACAAGAGGACCAAGCACATCAAGAGACGCTTCAATTCCATCCGGGACCAAGTCCAGGTGAAAGACATAGAGATTTGCAAGACACATACGGATCTGAATATTGCAGACCCGTTGGCTAAGCCTCTTCCACGAGAAAAACATGATCAGCACCAAGACTCCATGGGTGTTAGAATCATTACTATGTAATCTAGATTATTGACTCTAGTGCAAGTGGGAGACTGAAGGAAATATGCCCTAGAGGCAATAATAAAGTTATTATTTATTTCCTCATATCATGATAAATGTTTATTATTCATGCTAGAATTGTATTACCCGGAAACATAATACATGTGTGAATACATAGACAAACATAATGTCACTAGTATGCCTCTACTTGACTAGCTCATTAATCAAAGATGGTTACGTTTCCTAACCATAGACATGTGTTGTCATTTGATTAGCGGGATCACATCATTAGGAGAATGATGTGATTGACTTGACCCATTCCGTTAGCCTAGCACTTGATCGTTTAGTATATTGCTATTGCTTTCTTCATAACTTATACAAAGTTCCTACAACTATGAGATTATGCAACTCCCGTTTACCGGAGGAACACTTTGTGTGCTACCAAAGCGTCTGGCGTAACTGGGTGATTATAAAGGTGCTCTACAGGTGTCTTGGAAGGTACATGTTGGGTTGGCGTATTTCGAGATTAGGTTTTGTCACTCCGATTGTCAGAGAGGTATCTCTGGGCCCTCTCGGTAATACACATCACTTAAGCCTTGCAAGCATTGTAACTAATGAGTTAGTTACGGGATGATGTATTACGGAACGAGTAAAGAGACTTGCCGGTAACGAGATTGAACTAGGTATTGGATATCGACGATCGAATCTCGGGCAAGTAACATACCGATGACAAAGGGAACAACGTATGTTCTTATGCGGTTTGACCGATAAAGATCTTTGTAGAATATGTAGGAGCTAATATGAACATCCAGGTTCCACTATTCGTTATTGACCGAAACAGTTCTAGGTCATGTCTACATAGTTCTCGAACCCGTAGGGTCCATGCAACAACGTTACGATGAGAGTTTTATTATGAGTTTATAAGTTTTTATGTACCGAAGGTTGTTCGGAGTCCCGGATGTGATCAGGGACATGACGAGGAGTCTCGAAATGGTCGAGACATAAAGAACGATATATTGGACGAATATATTCAGACACCGGAAGTGTTCCGGGTGATTTGGAGAAAACCGAGTCTTGGGAGGTTACGGAACCCCGAGAGGAGTATTGGGCCTTATGGGCTTTAGTGGACAGAGAGAGGGGCAGCCAGGATGGGCCGCGCGCCCCCTCCCCCTCTGGTCCGAATTGGACTAGGAGAGGGGGGCGGCGCCCCCCTCTTTCCCTCTCCCTCTCCCCCTTGCTTTCCCTTCCTAGTAGGAGTAGGAAAGAGGGAGTCCTATTCCTACTAGGAGGAGGACTCCTCCTCCTTGGCGCGCCCACAAGGGCCGGCCGGCCTCCCCCCTTGCTCCTTTATATACGGGGGCAGGGGGCACCCTAGAACACACAAGTTGATCTTCGTGATCGTTCCTTAGCCGTGTGCGGTGCCCCCCTCCATCATATTCCACCTCGGTCATATCGTCGCGGAGTTTAGGCGAAGCCCTGCGTCGGTAGAACATCATCATCGTCACCACGCCGTCGTCTTGTGGAACTCATCCCGACACCTGCTGGATTGGAGTTCGGGGATCGTCATCGAGCTGAACGTGTGCAGAACACGGAGGTGTCGTACGTTCGGTGCTTGGATCGGTCGGATCGTGAAGGCGCACGACTACATCAACCGCTTTGTCATAGCGCTTCGCTTTCGGTCTCACAGTGCGTGGACACACTCTCCCCTCTCGTTGCTATGCATCACCATGATCTTGCGTGTGCGTAGGAATTTTTTTGAAATTACTACGTTCCCCAACACTGGATACCCATGTTGGCTCCCACATGCTCCTCGATGATCTCATCGGATGAACCACGATGCCGAGGATTCAAGCAACCCCGTATACAATTCCCTTTGTCAATCGGTACGTTACTTGCCCGAGACTCGATCGTTGGTATCCCAATACCTCGTTTAATCTCGTTACCGGCAAGTCACTTTACTCGTACCGTAATGCATGATCTCGTGACCAGACATTTGGTCACATTGAGCTCATTATGATGATGCATTACCGAGTGGGCCCAGAGATACCTCTCCGTCATACGGAGTGAAAAATCCCAGTCTCGATTCGTGCCAACCCAACAGACACTTTCGGAGATACCCGTAGTGTACATTTATAGTCACCCAGTTACGTTGTGACGTTTGGCACACCCAAAGCACTCCTACGGTATCCGGGAGTTGCACAATCTCATGGTCTAAGGAAATGATACTTGACACTTGGAAAAGCTCTAGCTAAACGAACTACACGATCTTTGAGCTATGCTTAGGATTGGGTCTTGTCCATCACATCATTCTCCTAATGATGTGATCCCGTTATCAATGACATCCAATGTCCATAGTAAGGAAACCATGACTATATGTTGATCAACGAGCTAGTCAACTAGAGGCTTACTTGGGACATGTTGTGGTCTATGTATTCACACGTGTATTACGATTTCCGGATAATACAGTTATAGCATGAATAACAGACTATTATCATGAACAAAGAAATATAATAATAACCATTTCATTATTGCCTCTAGGTCATATTTCCAATACATGGTTCCGACGAGGCGGGTCCATTGCCCGAGGATGATCCGGCGCTCCTGTCCCAGGTGCTTTGATCCGGTTTACCGTTGCCGGATTACTGGTTCCTGCTCCTGGCGTGTTGAAGAGATTAATTGCCTCATAAACCGGTGGCAGACGAGACCGATGCCTCCTCCTCAACACGTCGTTTGAAGCGTTTTGAGCCAGCATGAGCCGGTAATTTTATGCTTGAATCCGTTGCACCTGAGCATCCAAAGCGGCCCGCTCCTCAGCCATCCTGGTTTCCTCAACCGCCAAGTCCTCCTTGGCCTGAGCTATCTGATCCCGCAGCTTTGTGACCTCCGTGTTATGCTGATCTCGATTGTCCGCGGTAACCTCCGTGGTTAACAACGTCATCCAGACGTCCAATATACCGGACAGAACTTGAGCCGGCGGGCGCGCGGGGCCTCTTGCCCCGGCTGCCGATCCGGAAATCATTGCAGCTGCTGATGAAGAGTGTTGCGTGGGCTGCGTACCAGCCATGAAGATCGCAACCCGGTTTGGCGGTTAAAGGGGGTCCGGAATACTGTCGCCATCGGAACAGCCACCAAACTGGCCATCTTGCAGTTGGTACAGTGACTCGGTCTCACCGGTGGATGATTCGCCATCTGAATAAACGACCGTCTCACCATCGGACACCGGTTCAGACTCCGCACCAATGATGAATCCTACGAACGCACGCTTCATGGCAGGCTGAACCCGGGCAGGGCTTGCACGATGAGCCGTCTTGACGAGGTCGGTGCAGATGTCCGGCTCAGGGCCCGGTTCGCCGATTTTGCCGATGAAGATGTGAATTTCTCCAAAGGGGACCCGGTACCCATACTCGATTGAGCCGGCGTAGGGGCCCCAGCCTGCGTCGTCGATGTAGAGCTTGCCGCAACGACTCTTGGTCATCCGGTCCATGGCGTATCCCTTGAGTCCTTCGAAGGTGCCCTTTAAGAACTTGAGACCATCATGTGATAGCCCCACGGTGGGCGCCAACTGTCGTGGAATTATCACGTCAGATGTCCTAGGGTGAGGACTTAGTCGTGGAGCCATCACAACGAGATTAGCTTAAAGGGGTTAAACCAGACAAAGGACACGGGGAGTTTATACTTGTTCGGCCCCTTGCGGTGAAGGTAAAAGCCTACGATCCAGTTGTGATGGAATTGATGGGGTCTCTATGATCAGGGAGCGAATCCTCTTTACTTGGCTCTTGAGTTATTCTTTCTTGTCCTTGAACCGCCGCCGGGTCGTCCCTTTATATACATAGGTTGACGCCCGGTGGTTTACAGAATCCCGACGCCGGCTCATACATGTGTCCGACTCGATTTCTACCCTTTCCTACCTTACAACACAAGTTACATATTACATGGTGGTTTATGTCTACGGGCCCTAATCCGTCTTTGGGCCTTGGGACTTTAAATCTCAATAGTAAAACGCCATACTCCTTGTCTTCAAGGGCTTCAATGCAGATGACTCCTTATGAGTATAACCCGGCCCCTCCTGGGCGGTTTATACTCAATAGTTATATCCCCAACAGGTGGCCATGTTATTTTTTGAAAAGGAATGGTCGGGTCATGTTTGACAAAGATAGTGATGTCTAGATGTGGTTATGAAAGTGCACCAAAGGCGATGTATTTTCTGGGACGTGAGATAACACCCAGATTCATTATTGACATACACTTGCGTCGGATGCGTGAGATTACCGTAGCATCTTCAATGTGGGATTTTGGACAAATTGTCTCTTCTCAATAGTTTGATCAACGAACTGGATTCCTTCAACAGCTTTGGCGGTTGGGCTGCTTGCCTGGCGTGTGCATGGTTTTGCGACGGTTGTTCCGACATTTGTACCGCAGTGAAACTTACGGTCACTCCTATGAGCTTTTGGGACGGTTGTCCCAGTATTTGTACCACCCCAACTACCACTCGAGGGTGATTTCTCTAGATTTTGAGGGTGCGGTACCCAGCGGTGGGAGCATCGTAGTTCCGGTTATGTTTTAATAGACGGTGCAACCGGTGTGATGGGCGGTTGTACCGCCCAGGCCACTACTGCCTGGTTTTACTGCTTGGAGAAATTGTACCACTTATCCAAGTGGTTGTACTGTTCTAGTGTTTTTCTGTAGTGTAACGGTTAGATTTGTTGGAGCCTATTTAATGGGTTGTTCTTCCTCAATGGATACAATGAATCTGAGCAAGTTTTTCCGCATCATTGTTGATCTCTTGTAATTTGCTTTCTCTCTATTCCTCCCTTGATTCTTGTGTCTATTTGAGGAAAAAGAGAGAGGAGATCTAGATCTACATTTTCACCAATTCCTATCTCTTCTTGTTGGGGAATGTTGCATGGAAAAGAAAACAAAAATCTACGCACACGCAAGATCTATCCATGAAGATGCATAACTATGAGAGCAGGGGAGCATTTTCATACCCTTGTAGATCACTAAGCGGAAGCGTTTATCAACGCGGTTAATGTATTCGTACACCTTCACAATCCGTTCCAATCAAGCATCAAACGTACTGCACCTCCGCGTTCAGCTCGATGACGTCCTCATCTTCTTGATCCAACAAAAGGGACGGAGTATTAAATGAGTTCCTACATCACGACGGCGTTGTGAAGGTGGTGGTGAAACTATTTCCACAGGGCTTCGCCAACCACAACAGGTTTAGAGCATAGGATGAACTAGATGGAAAGGGGGCGTCGGCGCACGGCTTGGTGAATCATGGTGTGTTCTAGGGGCTAGCCCTATCGCTCTATTTATATGTTGGGACTTGGGGTCGTAACTTGGAGAAAGGGCCTCCCCAAAGTCGGTTTGGAACGCAAGGAAGAGTCCTTCTCGGATTCTGGCACCAGACGTCAGGGTCCTCAGCATCTGGCCCAGACGCCATGGTCCTCGGCGTCTGGTCCTTGACCTCCACAAAACTTCCTTTTGCACCAACCTAAAGCCCTGTGGGCCTTACCCCTTGGCCCAACCAAAGTGTCCTCGTACCAGAACATTTCTGAAAACATCCGAAACCATTTTGATGAATTCCGGAACCCTTATAGACATCTCCTATATATCAATCTTTACCTCCGGACCATTCCGGAGCACCTCGTCAAGTCTGTGCTCTCATCCGGGACTCCGAACAACATTCAGTGACCAACATACGTAACTCATATAATACTAATATCGTCACGAATGTTAAGCGTGCGGACCCTACGGATTTAAGAATGATGTAGACATGACCAAGACGCTTCTCCGATTAATAACCAATAGCGGGACCTGGATGCCCGTATTGGTTTCTACATATTCTACGGTGATATTTATTGGTCAAACCTTTATGACAACATACATAGTTCTCTTTGTCTGTGAGTATGTTACTTGCCCGAGATTCGATCATCGGTATCTCCATACCGAGTTCAATCTCGTTACCGGTAAGTCTCTTTACTCATTCCGTAATACATCATCTTGTAACTAACTCCTTAGTCATTTTGCTTGCAAGCTTCCTGTGATGTTGTATTATCGAGAGGGCCCAGAGATACCTCTCCGTCATACGGAGTGACAAATCCAATCTCGACTCACGCCAACTCAACAGACACCTTCGGAGATACCTGTAGAGCACCTTTATGATCACCCAGTTATGATGTGACGTTTGATAGCATACAAGGTATTCCTCCGGTATCCCGGAGTTGCATGATCTCATGGTCGAACAAACATGTATTTGACATTAAGGAAGCAGTACCAATAAACTGAACGATCATATGCTATGCTAACGGATGGGTCTTGTCCATCACATCATTCTCCTAATGATGTGATCTCGTTATCAAATGAAAATGCATGTGTATGGTCAGAAAACCTTAACCATCTTTTGATCAACGAGCTAGTCTAGCAGAGGGTTACTAGAGACTTGGTATTTGTTTATGTATTCACACATGTATTTAAGTTTCCGATCAATACAATAATAACATGAATAATAAACCATTATCATGAATAAAGAAATATAATAATAACCACTTTATTATTGCCTGTAGGGCATATATTCAACATTCTTCCACTTGCACTAGAGTCAATAATCTAGATTACATAGTAATGAACCTAACACCCATGGTGTTGAGGATATAGCTACTGAGTGTAAACCGGCCAGGAGGGCCCGGTTCACCCTCGACTATGCTGAAGCCCATGAAGATCCAGAAGATGGCGTTTTACTAACGAAGCTTAGAAGCCCACAACCCAAAGGCGGATTAGGGCCCATAGTGGTAAACCGCCATGACTATGTAAACTTGTAATATAAGTTAGGAAAGGAGAGACCGAGCGGACACTTTGTATGAGTCGGCCTCGGGGCTCAGAGACCGGCCAAGCGTCAACTTTGTGTATATAAAGGGGCGACCCGGCGGCGGTTCAGGGACAACAGACAACAACTCGAGACTCAGGCAAGCGTATTTTTCTCCCTGGTCATCGAAACCCAATCAATCCCATCACAACTAGACATAGGCTTTTACCTTCATGGAAGGGGCCGAACTAGTATAAACTCCCGTGTCCCTTGTCCAGTTTAACCCCTTCAAGCTAACCCGTTGTGATGGCTCCACGACTAATTCCTTTCATGAGGACATCTGACATGTTAATTCCACGACAGTTGGCGCCCACCGTGGGGCTATCGCACGATGGTGTCGAGTTCTTGAAGGGCTGCTCTGAAGGACTTAAGGGGTACGTGATCGGCCGGATGACCAAAAGTCGTCACGGCAAGCTCTACATCGACGACGAAGGATGGGGCCCCGAGGCCGGCTCGATCGAGTACGGGTACAGGGTCCCCTTCGGCAGAATTCATGTCTTCATCGGCAAGATCGGCGAACCTGGCCCTGAGCCGGACATCTGCACCGACCTCGTCGAGACGGCTCAGCGTGTGAGTCCAGCCCGGGTTAAGCCCGCCGTGAAGCGTGCGTTTGTAGGATGTGTCCATGGGATCGGATCTGAACCGGTGTCTGAAGGCGAGATGGCCGTATACTCCGACAGCGAGTCATCCACTCGCGAAACTGAGTCCTTGTACCAGATTCATAGCGGTGTGTACGAAGGATATTCCGATGGCAATAGTATTCTGGACCTCCTTGAACCGCCATGTCGGGTTACTGTTTACATGGCCGGAACACAGCCCATGTTGCAGTCTTCATCCACCGCAGCGACGAACACCGGATCAGCAGCCGCGACAGGAGTCCCGGCGCGCCGTTCGGCGCAAGTCCTCTCCGGTTTGATGGACGCCTGGGCGACCTTGTTGACCGCAACAGTCACCCCGGAGCCGCGGGATCAGCACAATGCGGATGTTGCGAAACTGAAGGACCAAATAGCACAGGCTAAGGAGGACCTGGCAGCTGAGGATGCTAGGATGGCTGAGGTACGGGCCGCTTTGGATGCTCAATCACAGCGGATACAAGCACAGAATTACCAGCTCATGCTGGATCAGACCGCATCAGAGGATGTAATGCGAAGGAAGTACCGGTCACGTCCCCGCCCGGTTCGAAGGTTAAATCTCTTTCGGGACGCCATTGGGCGAACAATCTGGTAGCTGCAAACCGGATGGAGGCGCCTAGGACAGCTCTAGATCAACTACGGATAACGGAGCCACCCCGACGAACAGATAACCCGCCGCAATACGTGTCTACACCACCGAGTCACTTCTCGAGCCCTCTGGATAACATGATTGCTGCAGCTTCATGCCTGGCGGCCATTCCGATGGAAGGTGATTCAATAGCAGCAGTTGAAACACGGCGGGTGAGAGATCTTCGCCAAACCGCCGTGGTGCAGCAGCAGGCTTATTCATATAGTCGGGATAGAATTCATTCAACCCCTCGTCCGAGCCCAAGTTATAGCAGGCGCATGGATGAACTGGAGGTGTCTAGCAGCGCGCGGCATCGCAATGCTCAAGATGTGGTGGATCATGGCAGGGCACGAAGGGATGCCGCTTTGGGTCATTATCAACCCGCGCAGGTTCAGCCAGCAGCTTCAGTTGAACGAGGCACCGGGCTTGCCTTCAGTTCTGGGGAGTGTCGTGCCTTATTCCGGCTCTCCGTCATGTGCGTTTGCCCAAAGATTTCAAGGGTCCACGTAAAGTGCCTAACTACATGGCGGATCAGCCACCTGAGGCGTGGGTCGAGAGTTATGAGATGGCAATGGAGATGCTAGATGTAGATGAAGCAACTTGTGCAAAGTACTTCACAATGATGTTGGAGGGAACAACCCGTACTTGGTTGAAAAATCTGCCAGCTAATTCCATCGAGTCATGGGATTAGTTGAAAGCCCGGTTTATAGCCAATTTCAAAGACACGTGCAAGCAGCCCATGTCCATTGTGGATCTGGATGCTTGTGTCCAAGGAGAGAACGAGTCCACAACTCATTGGGTGCGCCGGGTTTTAGAAGTTTTACACTCGGCCGACCGGATTAACGCTGGTCAAGCGATTATCACACTGGAGCACAATTGCCGGTTTAAGTCACTAAAGATGAAGTTGGGACGGCTCAAAGCGCCCTTTGCAGCGACATGGGAACCCTCATGGCAGCCTTGGTAAAGTATGCCGATTCTGATAATACCAAGGATCCCGATTCTGATAATGAGAAACCGGAGAAGGGAAAGAAGAATGGCGGTGCAAAGGGACAACAGCACAACCAAGGAGGCCATGGGAATAATGGTAAGCGTAAAGCGGATTCAGATTTTGTGGCTAACTCTAATGTGCAGCGCCGAAAAGGTAAACCGCCCCAGCGCGGCGGGGCGATGAATCTAGAGAGTTTGTTGAATCAGCCCTATCCGAAGCATGGGATCAAGGAGGCTCCTGCAACGCATCTCTGGAAGGATTGAAATATTATGAAGGAGTTCAAAAACTCTGATCTTTTCCGGTATGATCAGGGTCCGTCGGGCGGTTCAGGTCCAGGTTTCCATGGTGGCGGTGTTTCAAACTCTGGGTTTCAGAGTAATTATGGCAACCAGAACAACCAAGGTGGTAATAACCAGCAGAATAATCAAGGGAATCAGCAGCAGTCGGGTTACCAGAGTCACCCAAAGCAATTGAATGGTGGGCACTATCATGTGTTCACCACTAGTCTGTGCAAGCGTGATCAGAAGCTTCACAAGAGGGCAGTCAATGCTATTGAACTGGCAGTTCCACGTTATCTGCAGTGGTCAGAACAGCCTATTGTGTGGAGTAGGGAGGATCATCCGCCCCGGGTTGACAATCCGGGTCAACTAGCTCTGGTGGTGGCGCTCAGGTGGGAGGTTATAAGTTCACCAAAGTACTCATGGATGGAGGAAGCAGTATCAATATTCTGTATTATGAGACATTCCGTCGCATGGGGTTGATAGATAAGAATCTTAAACCGCCCAACACTGTTTTTCATGGTGTGGTACCAGGTAAATCGGCGTATCCCATAGGTAAGATCGCCTTGGAAGTTGTGTTTGGTGATAAGCATGACTCTAGGTCTGAGACATTGACCTTTGAGGTAGTAAGAATCTAGAGCCCGTATCATGCGCTGTTTGGGCGGCCGGCTTATGCAAAATTCATGGCAAGGCCTTGTTATATTTATTTGCAGCTCAAGATGCCGGGTCATAAAGGGACAATCACGGTTCATGGAAGTCGAAAAATCGCGTTGGATTGCGAGGAAGGTGATGCGGCTTATGCTGAGGCGGTTTGTGCTACAGAAGAGCTAAAGTTTTATAAGGAGAATGTTGATCCGGAAGATATGACCCCTCTGAAGAAGCCCACCACTGAGCATGACCCAACCCTGCATTTCAAACCGGCTGACGAGACTAAGCTTGTTGACTTTGTACCTGGCGATTCGTCCAAGCAGTTCAGCATCAGCACCAATCTGCATCCAAAATAGGAAAGCGCACTCATCGAGTTCATCCGTGAGAACCGGGACATTTTTGCATGGAAGCCTTCTGACATGCCAGGTGTATCGAGGGAACTCGCTGAGCAAACTCTTAATATTGATCCGAAGTTTAAACCAGTCAAGCAATTTCTTCGTCACTTTAATGAAGAAAGACGCAAGGCAATTGGTGAAGAGGTAGCCCGGCTGTTGGCTGCTGGTTTTATCGTCGAAGTGTTTCATCCTGAATGGTTGGATAATCCGGTGCTGGTTCTTAAGAAAAATGGCACTTGGCGTATGTGTGTGGACTACACGGACTTGAATAAGGCTTGCCCAGCTGATCCCTTTGCTCTCCCGCGTATTGATCAGATCATTGATGCGACGGCGGGTAGTGAGCGCCTGAGTTTTTTGGATGCTTATTCAGGATATCATCAGATCAAGATGGCAGTTAAGGACCAGGAGAAGACAGCCTTCATCACTCCTTTTGGAGCCTTCTGCTATGTTTTTATGCCCTTTGGGCTCAAGAGTGCTCAGGCAACTTATCAGCGTTGTGTGCAAAATTGTCTTCACACGCAGATTGGGCGTAATGTTCATGCTTATGTGGATGACATTGTGGTAAATTCCAGGAAGAAGGAAACACTGATCGATGACCTCAAGGAGACGTTTGACAATCTTAGGATTTACAAGATGATGCTTAATCCGGATAAATGTGTTTTTGGCGTTCCGGCAGGCAAGCTTCTCGGGTTTCTGGTATCCAACAGGGGCATTGAGGCTAACCCAGAAAAAATTAAGGCAATCACATCCCTGGCTAAACCGAAGTGTATCAATGATGTTCAGCGTCTCGCAGGTCGGATTGCATCCCTTAGCCGGTTTATCAGTCGTTTGGGAGAGAAGGCAATTCATTTGCATGAGATGTTGAAAAAGACGGATGATTTCATCTGGAGTGACGCAGCCAACGCGGCCTTTGAGGAGCTAAAGCGGCAGTTGGTTGAACCACCGGTTCTTGCAGCCCCAGTTGATCATGAGCCTTTGTTGTTATGCGTAGCTGCCAATGCCCGAGCGGTTAGTGTGGCAATTGTGGTTGAGCGTAAAGAAGCTAGGAAGGAATATCCGGTTCAATGACCTGTATACTACATCAGCGAAGTCCTGATCGAGTCAAAACAACGCTATCCACATTGGCAGAAGTTGGTGTACGGGGTTTTTTTGGCCAGTCGAAAACTCATGGAATATTTTCAAGGCCATTCAATCACAGTGGTTAGTTCTGCTCCTTTGGGCGATATAATTCAAAACAGGGAAGCAACTGGCCGGGTTGCAAAGTGGGCAATCGAGCTTGGACCACACGGTTTAAAGTATGTACCTCGAACAGCCATCAAGTCTCAGGCTCTTGTGGATTTTATCAATGACTGGACCGAGCTGCAAGCACCGGAAGATAAACCGGATAATATATACCGGACAATTCATTTTGATGGATCCAGGCAGTTGGAAGGCTCGGGGGCTGGAGTTGTCCTTACTTCCCCTCGAGGGGATAAAATTTGCTATGTCCTCCGCGTGATGTTTCCTTGTACTAACAACGCAGATGAGTACGAAGCTTTACTCCATGGTCTCCGTGTGGCCAAAGAGATGAACTTAAGTCGAGTTCGTTGTTTCGGAGATTCTGATCTGGTGGCTCAGCAAGTTTCTGGCACTTGGGATTCTAAGGATCCACTCATGGCGGCTTACAGGCGTGAGGTGGATATTGTGGCGGGTCATTTCAAAGGGTATTAGGTTGAGCATATCGATCGGCGCAAAAATGAAGCAGCAGACGCTTTGAGCCGGCTTGGATCTCAGCGTAAATCGGAACCTCCTAACACCTTTTTAGATATCTTGCATAACCCGTCTGTTAAGGTGCCTATAGAAGAGGATTTGGCTGTTCCGGATCCGGAGGCTCAGTTGGTGGCCGCTTTACACGTTATACCAAACTGGACGGTTCCATATCTGGCGTATATGAGCCGGGGCGAGCTACCAAATGATAAAGTCCTGGCTCGGCAGATAGTCCGGCGGTCCAAGTCAATGGTTATTCACAATGGCGAGTTACACAGCTGCGTATTTCAGCGTTGTATTTCTCCGGAAGAAGGCCAAGAGATCATACGGGAAATTCATGAAGGGGATTGTGGTCATCATGCCGGTTCAAAGTCCCTGGTTGCAAAAGCTTTTCGTCATGGGTTTTACTGGTTGACAGCTCATGCTGATGCGGAGGATCCGTAAGCGATGTGATGCTTGTCAAAAATTTCACCTTGAGCTCATATTCCGGCTCAGGAACTACGGATAATTCCTATTACTTGGCCTTTTGCTACTTGGGGGCTTGATATGGTGGGACCCTTTAAACGTTCCCAGGACAAGAAGACCCACCTGTTGGTGGCAGTTGATAAATTTACCAAGTGGGTTGAAGCGGAGCCTGTTAGCAAGTGTGATGCAGCTACGGCGGTTCAATTTCTCAAAAAGATTATCTTCCGTTTTGGCTTTCCACACAGTATCATCACGGATAATGGTACCAACCTTTCCAAAGGTGAGATGGAGGATTTTTGTCAGAGAGAGCACATCCGGCTTGACCTAGCATCCGTGGCACACCCTCAATCCAACGGTCAAGCGGAGCGAGCTAATCAAGAAATTTTAAAGGGTCTTAAACCCCGGCTCATGATTCCCTTGAAGCGGACGCGGGTTGTTGGGTGGAAGAATTACCTTACGTGTTGTGGAGTATCAACACCACCCCAATCGATCAACAGGTTACACGCCTTTATTTATGGTATATACGGGCGAGGCGGTTCTCCCAAGTGATATACGTCATGACTCGCCCCGGGTTGCTAATTATGTTGAAGCGGACAACGAGCAAGCTCGCCAAGAGGCACTGGACCTGTTAGATGAAAAACGGGATCTGGCTCTGGCTCGATCGGCGGTTTATCAACAAGATCTACGGCGTTATCACAGCCGCCGGGTTAGGACAAGAACCTTTGAGTTGGTGCTCCGGCTCATCCAGGATCAGACCGACATGCACAAGTTATCCCCGCCTTGGGAAGGACCCTTTGTGGTCAGCAAGAACCTGCACAACGGATCATACTACCTCATTGACGTTCGAGACAACTCACGCAACTCTGAGGAGGAGACCCGGCGGCCATGGAACATAGCTCTCCTCCGACCTTATTACACTTGAGCCATAGGCTCTTCTTATGTACATATTTCGACAATGTATATATTATAATCAATAAATAAATTAGGATCCTTCCTCTAAGCGGGGCCTCTGCTATTTTTTCTCAAATATCCTTTGATTTACATGGGGGCTTCAGCTGACAAAGCGGAGTACTACCTGTTAAACCGGCTATCACGCCACAAAGCTTGGGAGCTTCACACCCAAGGGGCCAAAGAGAGTCTGGATGCTATGCACAACTCAAACATAGGCACCCAATGAGCACATCTCATCATGTTACTTGGAGGCTTCTTGTGTCAAATACCAAGGAGTTTGAATGGACCCTTGTAGCTGGGTATCGACCCATGGCTTGGAAGCCTGGTATATTTACCTAAAACGCCGGGTTAACCTGCCTTCATAAAGTAAGACACTCCTATCCAGGTCATCCTGGCACGGCCCTCCGAACGTTTGACAGTTACTCTCATTGAGACCCTGCACTTGTCAAAGTTAAAACGGTGATTGGTTAGTTGGAGGTCCATCTTAAAAGGCTTTGTTAAATGGTTCAACTCAGCGGCCTAGCAGCCCACAAAAAGCCTCGAATTTGGGCCTGGCAGCCCTCAAAAAGCCTCGACTACAGGTTTTATTTGCGTTTTGCTGAATTTTATGTTAAACCGATTTTCTTGGCCTGGTCAGTCATATTAGCCCGGTATTCTTTAAACCGGCTTGGTTTGCAACTACACGTTGACAGACCTTATCCTTAAACTGGAGTTTGTTAACCCGGCCTGGCATTGACTACCAGTCACCAGCTTTGATCATCTGGTGTGCACCATCACCCGGTATGACTTACTATACAACATCAGTACATCATGGGGTTATACAAAGAATTTCAGATTTGGGTTTTCACCCTTATTACAATCAAAGTTAACCAGCCAACTAAACAGGGATATTACATGACAGGTATGAATTATTTCATATTTTTACGGTTTGATTATCAATCAGCCCTTTTCTTGGGCATTATGACCCGTCCGGCGGTAAACCGTCAGGACCCCGTTTCTTTTTATGCACACACAGGAGTTGCATATTATGATGGCAGCATATCTGAACCGAAATTGGTATTGACATGGCGGATCACGTAAAGTATCTCCTCCTGCACGATGGCAGCAGATCAAAATAGTTTTGCTACCCTATTACAAGGCATTCAGAGGCCCAATATATGGAATTGTTTCACAAACGGACAGTTTCTGACGTATCAACCGACTTGACGGATTAAGCTTCATCGCCGGGTTGATGTGAAGTAGATGGGTCATCTGGCGTCGGTTCAGCCTCCTCCTCCCCATCCAATGGCCGGAAGTCATTGGTGGTCCAGTCAATCCGGGTTAAAGCCTGAAAGACAGCCTCTTCACTTATAAGCTCAGCCAGGTCAACGTCAGGGGCGTAAGTGTGTTTACGGATTGGTGGAACAAGGTTCTGCACTTCCAGAATAACAGCTTCAACCCGTTTGTTGTTTGCATCGTAGAAGGATCGGTGAACCGACAGGTTAGCCTCTTCTGCCAACTGACTCGCCAGAGGACGCATCTCCCTTGTTACCCGTTTGAGGGCGTCGTTGTCAAATACTTCGCCGTTTTCTTGTGCACTGGGGAAGCCCTTGGCTATATCAGCCGGATCAAGATCAGCTATCCATGCCTTGGCTCGAGTCAAGGCTAGTAAAGCGCCAGCCCGGGCAGCGGATCGCTTCAACTCTTCTATCTGCGCTGGCGTCATAGACAGCCGGTCCAGTGTGTCCTTAATCAGTGTTGGAGCCGCATTGTCATAAGAAGTGGCGCAGATAACCCGTTGGACACCGGTATACATCTGTTCAATCAGCGTATACGCGGCCTTGAGTTTATTTCGCATATCAGAACCTAGCTGAGAAATGCGCCTACCTATAGCGGTTTAAGAAATTCATGTTAAACCGGAGAAAATTTCAAAGCGGAATATTCATAAAGCCTTGGTAAACAGTGCTTACCAAATATTGCAGAGGTCATGGCATTGAATTGGCGCTTTAATCCAGTAAGCTATTTCGTCACCGGTTTAAGAGCTGATTCAGCGTCTTCCGCCCGCTTCAGCAATCCAGCCTTTTAAGTATCCCAGTTGGCCTGCTCGGACTTGTACCATTCCTTGAGCTGCTCCATGGTGGTTAAGGCGGTTTTCAACTCATTCTTGGCCTTGGTGGTTTCTGCTTGTTGGGATTTCAGATTTTCTTGAAGGTCAGCAATTTGTGAGACTTGTTGGCTTATCTCACTCTCCAACAGTAAGAGAGCATGTTAATATCTTTGTTAAAGTCCCAAGCATCTAACCAGTTATACACTTGGAACTTGGGGGATAATGCGGATCATTTTTATGCTGATTATTGAAGTCCCAAGGATTAATACAAGTTTTAATCATGGCACTTGGGGGCTAATGTGTGTTTGATCAGAAATACACAAGGAAATCTCATAAAGTACAATACGGAATATACAAAGTCCCGGTTTGACTTTCTAAAGACAAACCGGCCCTTGGGGGCTACAATGCAATGAAGGTACAGAGCAAAGAACAAAACTGTTTACCTCATAGCGCTCCTTCATCAGATTTACTAAACCGGCTTCATAATCACGGCTTGTGTAAAGCTGGTTCAAGAAGCC
The DNA here is from genome assembly GCA_021605205.1 of Aegilops longissima. NCBI lineage: Eukaryota > Viridiplantae > Streptophyta > Magnoliopsida > Poales > Poaceae > Aegilops > Aegilops longissima. The sequence goes on along the minus strand of CM038681.1, from coordinate 636,285,259 downwards.
GGAGTGGAGCTCTTGAGCGAAAGATCAACATAAGGCGACAAATCAGTTTTCTCCTTCCCTTGCTCATAGCAGCAAATTCATCCTTAGCGGTGTGCTTTGATAGAGCAACGGATTACGAGGCGGTATATGCGATTACCGATTACAACAATGTCATCATCTTTGGCCGGACTGGATGAATTGACATTCTTAACAGGGATTGGCGCCTTGGTAGCAGGGCTTGGCGGATCAGCAGTTGAGCCCTGCTGTTCCACTGCTGGACTTGGAGGAGCAGGAGGATGTGAAGTATCAACCTCTACATTCAGTTCAACCTCTGGCGGGTTAGCATCAGCATCTTGGTCTTTCCCAGCAGAGCTGTCTATAGCAACTTCAGGGTCTTTGCCATGATGCTCCGGAGTCTTCTCTGGATCAACATCAACAATAGGGTCGCTGGTCTTGGCTTTCTTACTTAATCGAGCCTTGGCACTACAACATCAAAGGTTAGAATATGGTAAACCGACAAATAAAAGAAACAAATTAAGGAGTAATATTGTGACGCCCGGATAATTAGGCTACAGTAATCCCGCGATAAGATGCCACGTCACCTCGGTTACTGTTGCTAACCTGGTGTTAGTTTGAAACCCATTCAAATTCAAATTCGAATCAATCAAACAATAAAAGTTTTCAAATATTATAACTAAAATGTTCGGAGTGATCCAACTAATGCATAGGTAATTATGTTGGAGAAACCACACTTTTATAAAATGTTTAAATACTCTAAAATGATTTAAACAGTAGCAAAAACCACTATTTAAACGCCTTTGGTATTTTATAAAATACTAAACTATTTTATATCAGGCCAAAACTTATTACGATGAGTGGATTGTTACGAAACGTTATTTTAGGGGCTATAGTCATATTTTACTAAACTAAAATTAATGTGTAACTAAAATAAAACAGAAAAGAAAAATAACAAAAAGTAAAACTAAAGCAAACAAAAAAAGGAAAAGAGAAAAGGAGAACCCTCCCCCACCCGATGGGCCAACCGGCCCGGTAGCCCAGCAGCCAGGCGGCCTGCAGACCAGCAAATAACCCCTCCAGGGGGCACCGAAACCCTAACCCGCTCCCAACTCGCTCCCACTTCCTCCCCGTCGCCGCCCCCCTCCCGATCCGATCTGGATGGGATCGATCAACGTCCCGACGCCAGCCCGCCACACGCCGGACCGCCGCCGCCACGCCGACGAGCCCTCCCCATCGATGAGTGCCCCTTCCCAACCCTCGCCGCCTTGACGCCCCGGCGCCCCAGCGCCGCCGCCCGCACCTCTGCCGCCGCCTGCGCGGCGCCCGTTACTGATGCCGACCACCCCGCCTCGTGACCGGACGTCGCCGCCGCCGGAGCTCCTCGCCGGACGGCCTCCCCGGAGCGCTCCCTCGCTGGTCTACTTCGTCTACGTCGACACCGTCGTCTCCGACCACCACCCCGACCCCCGCTGCCACAAACCCTGCACCCCACCGTGAGCCTCGCTCCCTCCCTCTCCCTGCGCACCTGGCAGTCGTGCGGTCACCGCCTGAGCTGTCGCACTCCGCCGCACATCCACCGGTCTTGCTAGCGCGGCCGCGGCCGTGCCTCGGTCTCCCCGTTCGCCCCCTGTCCCGCCCGCGGACCCTGACCCATTCAGCCGCACCGGCCTTCCTCTACAGATCCCGGGCCACGCCCCGACGCCTCCCGGTGCGCCTACTGCCACACGGACCGGCTGGTGCCGTCCCCTCACCGCCCGCATCCACGGGGCGCCCCAGCCGAGCCCGCAGCCACCCTCCTCCGTCGACGCCCTGCTCCGGCCGCTGCGGCCTGGGTCTCCCCTAACCAGCGCCGTGGCTGTCGGCGCCCTGCTGCACTGGGTAGTGGCCTCCGCCCGTTAATGGGCGCCCGCAGCGCCCACACACCCAGCGCCAGCCCCATTAACCGCCGCCCAAACCCGCTAAGGCCCTCTGGGCCACAGACACATGCGACCCCCCCCCCCCAGAACGTTTTTGTTAAAAAAAAGAAGGAAAAAAAGGAATTTAAAATAATAATAATAATAATAATAAATATTAATTAACCAATTAAGTAACTAATTAACTTAATTAATCCTATTTAAATTAACCAAATCACTAGCTGAAATAATTAAACCTGTTTAGTTAGTCTTGGGCTATGAGAGTGGGACCCGCCTGTCAGTTTGACTAAGTCAACTGACTGGTTGACCGATGACATCACGCTGACCTCATGCTGACATCATAATGACATTTTCTAAATTAAATTAATTATCTCAATTCTAAAATTGAATTAAAAACTTTAAAAATTGATATTAAATAAACCTTAACTCGGATGAAAATACTTTGTACATGAAAGTTGCTCAGAACGACGAGACGAACCCGGATACGCAGCCCATTCATCCGCCACACACCCCTAACATATCAAACTCGCAACTTTCCCCCTCCGGCTCCTCTGCCCGAAAACGCGGAACCCCGGGGATACTTTCCCGGATGCTTCCCCCCCTTCGTCTGTATCACCTCATACCGCGTTAGGGCACGCCGAGCATCACGCTTTGCTTTGTCATGCATCGTCATGCACCTGTTCGCTTAAATATTCATTGTTTCTTCCCCCTCTTCTTCCGCTAGACATCGAGACCGACGCTGCTGCTGCCCAGTTCGACTACGGAGTTGACGACCCCTCTCTCTTGCGAGCAACCAGGCAAGCCCCCCCCCCCCCCCTTGATCACCATATATCGCCTATTCTACTCTATACTGCTTGCATTAGAGTAGTGTAGCATGTTACTGCTTTCCGTTATACCTATCCCGATCCATAGCCTGTCCTTGCTACTCTGTTGTTACCTTTACGCAATCCTACATGCTTAGTATAGGATGCTAGTATTCCATCGTGGCCCTACATTCTTGTCCGTCTCTGTGCTATACTATCGGGCCGTGATCACTCGGGAGGTGATCACGGGTATATACTTATACTTATACATGATACATGTGGTGACTAATTATGGGTCGGCTCGTAGGAGCGCCCGCGAGTGGATCTTTGTGGCGGAGCGATAGGGCAGGTTGAGACCGCCTAGGAGAGAGGTGGGCCTGGCCCTGTTCAGCGTTCGCGGATACTTAACACGCTTAACGAGATCTTGGTATTTGATCTGAGTCTGGCCATTTGGTCTATACGCACTAACCAACTACGTGGGAAAGATATGGGCACTTTCGGCGTCGTGGTATCACCGGCACCGTGACGTCGGCGGCGGCGGCGCTGCCGGATTGGAAGCGTAGGCCTGCTCTTGCATTAAGGGGCTAGTTACGCTTCCGGCCGCCCGCATAGCGTCTTGGTGTGCTCGAGGCGATGGGCCTGCACCTGTGTGCTTAGGTTTAGACCGGCGTGCTGACCTCTCTGTTGACCCTAGGTGGGGCTGCGACGTGTTGATCTTCCGCGGCCGGGCATGACCAAAAGTTTGTCCGGCCAAATGGGATCAAGCGTGTTGGGTTTTGTGGTGCACCCTTGCAGGGAAGTTAATCTATTCGAGTAGCCGTGATCGTCGGTAACAGGACGACTTGGATTTGTACCTTGACCTTATGACAACTAGAACCGGATACTTAATAAAACACACACTTTCAAGTGCCAGATACAACCCGGTGATCACTCTCTCTCAGGGTTACGAGGAGGGGATCGCCGGGTAGGATTATGCTATGCGATGCTACTTGGAGGACTTCAGTCTACTCTCTTCTACATGACTGCAAGCCGGAGGCTGCCAGAAGCGTAGTCTTCGACAGGATTAGCTATCCCCCTCTTATTATGGCATTCTACAGTTCAGTCCACTGATATGGCCCTTTACACATATATCCATGCATATGTAGTGTAGCTCCTTGCTTGCAGTACTTTGGATGAGTACTCACGGTTGCCTTGTTCCCCTTTTCCCCTATCTCTACTCGATTCTGCGACCAGACGATGGAGCCGGAGCGACGCCACCGTCGATGGCGACTACTACCCGGAGGTGCCTACTACTACGTGCAGCCGGCGGCGGCGACCGGGAGTAGTTAGGAGGATCCGAGCGGGGAGGCCTGCGCCTCTTCGATATGTATCCCGGTTTGTGCTAGCCATCTTATGGCAACTTGTTTAACTTATGTACGTACTCAGATATTGTTGCTTCCGCTGACTTCGTCTATGATCGAGCACTTGTATTCGAGCCCTCTAGGCCCTCGGCTTGTATTATGATGCTTGCATGACTTATTTTATTTTTAGAGTTGTGTTGTGATATCTTCCGTGAGTCCACGATCTTGATCATTACGCGTTTGCGTGTATGATTAGTGTCTGATTGAATTAGGGCGTCACAAGTTGGTATCAGAGCCGACTGCCTGTAGGAATCCCCCTTCCACACTCCTTTGCCGAAGTCGAGTCTAGACATTGCAAAACTTTTACTAACATGGCTGTGTGCCTTACGGGCCCACGTCGCCATTGGGTGGTACTAGGATCTTTTACTCCTCGACCTTTACTCTGGGATTCTAAACTCTCTTCTATTCGGGTTAAACAATTTTTTTTCTAAAATCTAACTTTAGGTTCTCGAAAATACTTTCTCCCGGAGAGGCCCTTCAGTCCAGATGATCACCGACTGCACCAGAAGATTTCGGAGATACTCTTTGATATTCTCTCAAGACTTTGTGCCCATCACTTTTGCTATTCCCGACCACCGATAAATCCTTATGGATAACTACTTACACTTGCCATTCATACGATCATCCCCCATTGATCTTGTTATTACAAGATACCCCGAAGTTTTCTCTATTGTTCCGAGAATACTTTGTGCCTACTGCCTAGCAGTTCTTTGCCACACGAATACCCCTTCAAATAAATTCTCGCACTTATCGAGTATCTGCTCATCCCCCAGTTGTTCATGTGTTACACAAAAGTCTTCGGAATACCATTCGATATTCCGAAAATCCTCAGCAACCTATTGCTCTGGAATTTCTTGTTTGCTTTCATTATGATTAATCCCATAAGTGTAGTAATCATATTGGCATCCTTTGTCACCATCATTTTTGAGTCCATTCATTCAATACGTTGTGAATGTTCGCAATCATCAGTCGAGTCCTAGGATTATCTTTCTGGCTCAGACGTCATTTTGAACATGAGCTGGTTCTCGACCAAACTATCGGTCGTCGATTGTGCCTCTGGTATATTCAATTGATCCATCCTTGTTCAGAACGTCCGCTTCTGATCCTTTGTTTTGGAAATCATAATTCCTTTGCATTTAAGCTTTGAATTATTCAGATGATTCCATAACCTGTTGCATTTGCATTCCTTCCTCTTCTGGTTGAGTATCGATACTCACATCAGATCCTTTGTGGACCATCAAGTCCTTTGTTGGATTGTTATCCGACAGTGTCCTTCACATTTGATCACTTTGTGAGTTCTTTCCCTGATACATAATGCCTTTGTCAAGTTGTATCCTCTGCTTGGCCAACCATGCTCTGCTTTCGGGCTTGTGTTTTTTACTCTTGAAACTTGTGGTATATGTTTCTAAGAAGCCCCTATGGGTTGAACATATGCCTTCTCTAAACCATGTGAACCCGAAAGTTTTCACGAATCATACTCTTCTGGTGCTTCGCCATATAAAATTTCAACACTGCAACTTCATCGAACGTGGGAAGTAAATGAAAGGTTATGCATTGGAGAAGTGGGAGTCGACCTTGAACTTGTGTTCATGCCCATGGACACGATGTAGATCTTATCGTTAAAGCTTCTCTTAAATTAATTATTCCTTTGGTATAAGTTCATCTTATATCAGGGATCTGGCCTTTTGCAATCGTGGTTCCGACCATGTTCTCTTCTAAATACCATTTCTCGTGCAAGTTTTAGCACTTGTCTTACAGAGAGCAATACCCGGTCCAACCTCTACTTTGATCGTCATCGAGTATTACCCCCCTGGTATCTCGAGATTATCATGGAACTGCATAACTTCTAATGAGTTCTTCATCAAGTGCTACATTCCCACTGATTCCAATTTTTCATGGGCTCTGAGTTATTAAACACTCAAAGACACCAATAACTGAACCGAGTCCTTTTCACGGTTCAACAACTCTTGATAGCTTCTATAAGTACGAGTTTGTACCCGATCACATCATTCCTAGCCTGATCGGCTATATCATTATCATGCTAAATTTTAAGCGTACTACGGGTCCTTCTTCTCGGAGCACAAATTTCGACAGTGAGCTAATCTTACAATCGATCTTCCTCGTCATACCGTTTGTCCTTGGACAGCAAGCTTGATTTCGAGTTTGTATCGTACCGATGGTTCCAATGACTTTTGGCTTCATCATTTCCGTTGACTTGATGTCATCGCCGATCAGTTACATCTTCTCGAAACCTCTCGACAAATGTGTCGTGGTCATCATCAACATTCTGGGGTCTTCCAAGATATCTATCGAATTCTTGATGAGAAATACCATCCTTGCCCCTCGATGGTTTGTATTATCATCGGCAACGTTAATGCCCTCCCTCCAACACAAACCTGCTCATGTTTTGTGTATTACCTTGAGTTCCTTCCTACCCCGCTTGTGTTATGTTCTACTTTGGAATATTGCCATCTTTTATGTCAAGGATGTCGTGGGAATTTCACCACCTCTTAAGAATTCTTGGTATGGTGATACTTCTCACCATCATCATTCTTCCTTGGTCCCCGTGTTGTTTTTAACCAGCATACCAATAGATGATGTCTGAGTTCTGTACTTCTAGCAACCCTATTGCTTCGAAGTTAACGATCGACAGTTCGTTCTTAGACCGTTGATTATTGAATCGTCCGTCTAACATTGATCTTGCTGCCTAAGGTCATATTTCGGGCACACCTTTCAACTAATGATTGATGGTGTATGTTTCCCTAGAGCATACAACATTATATCATTTGAATTGACAAGTGTCATCTTCTTGTTCACATTATTGTGGAAATCCATCTTTTGAAAATCTCAATGAATTGTCGCTGAGTCAATCAACCACCTCCTCACCTCTCCTTGGTTTAATGATGAACTATTGTTTGAGAACCGCTCCCATAGTTCATTTCCGAGAATCTTGCAATGCCATTTCAACGATTTGTGTTGCGCCTTTTCTTCTCGGACATCCTGAGTCTGAGGTATCATGACACCAATTGGATCTGAATCTCGGTCAGATATGATGGTTGGGACAACTTTCCAGGAGTTATGTTGTTGGTCCTTTGATGACCCGGTAATATGATGTCATACCTAGCACCCCCCCCCCTGGCTGGAGAACCTATCATTATAATTTCTTTTGCAAGGATAACCATTCCTCCTGGAGGAAATTGTAGGACTTATTTTATAAGTTACTCCTGATGGATCATTGGTGTATCCGAAGTCTGGCCCTTGATTGAAACACCATATCATTGCTACATGAAGCATGTCTGTGGTACTCCGTTCATCACCAAGAACATTTGAAGCACAATGCTAAATTCTTTTTATCAATTATCCAAACATCGTTGTATGGGTAATGTCATGAAATTTTTCTCCCCTTACCTAAATGGTTTTCTACCTTCTATCATGTCATGGATATCATCTGCTTGTCCTTGGGAAGGATATACCCCTGGAATATGTGTTTAAACACATTTTTCCTTTCCATTGATCTGGTTAAATCTGATAATCATATCTTCCTTTCCATTGTTTGGTTTAACCTTTCTTGTGATCTATGAGATCTAAGCAGTAATATTCTCCTGCTTTTGTAAACACCTCGGTGTACAATTCTGTCAGAAAGACCCTGTTATTTTGGTGATGACATTCCGGTAACCACCGATGGACGAGAACTTTGCCTATTGTTCCGCCTCGTTCAACGAGCAGGAAGATGGTTCTCTTCGTCCCTCGCCCTTGGTACCGACGTTGTTACCGACATAAGCGGCAGAGTTATTCTCTGGCATGCCTTGCTATCATAACCGTGCAAGATGTCACCGCTCTTTCAACGTTTAACCCACATGGTGGGCCCATAACCCACAGTTTCACAGGATCGAAACCTAACTCTCCTGTACACCCTAGTGTCAAAGTTATTCCTCACACTTGGCTTCATATGTAATTCACGGGTCACCTTCCTAATGCTCTATTCTGGTATCAGACGCAATACTTACTCTCGTTGCTCTGAACCCCTTTCTCACTCCGGTTCAGACTTCGAGCAACTATCTATCCGCTTGGAACCTCTTATTGAACATTCGTACCTTACTCTCGACATATTTTATTGGTTCAATTCGAGAGGTACTCTTATGCTCATTCATGATTTAAACCAGATTGTTTCCCTCATAAGCATTCTGTCGTGGCGAGCTGCCCTTACCTATTCGTGAAATGCGTTGGAGTTTCGAAGAAAAGGACGACTTCGCTTGATGACTGAAGCAGAGAAATAAAGGCGTCAATGTAACGGATCGACCTCTTGAGAAGAGCAACCAAAGAGCGAGAAGAACCATTAGAATTTCGTAACAAAACTTTCCCCTTACACCCTCTTAAATCTCGGGACGAGATTTCTTGTAATGGAGGAGAATTGTGACGCCCGGATAATTAGGCTACAGTAATCCCGCGTTAACGATGTTAACGTCACCTCGATTCTTGTTGCTAACCTCGTGTTAGTTGAAACCGATTCAAATTCAAATTCAATCAATCAAACAATAAAAGTTTTCAAATATTAAAACTAAAATGTTGGAGTGATCCAACTAATGCATAGGTAATTATGTTGGAGAAACCACACTTTTATAAAATGTTTAAATACTCTAAAATGATTTAAGCAGTAGCAAAAACCACTATTTAAACGCCTTTGGTATTTTATAAAATACTAAACTATTTTATATCGGGCCAAAACTTATTACAAGAGTGGATTGTTACGAAACGTTATTTTAGGGGCTATGGTCATATTTTACTAAACTAAAATTAATGTGTAACTAAAATAAAACAGAAAAGAAAAATAACAAAAAGTAAAACTAAAGCAAACAAAAAAAAGGAAAAGAGAAAAGGAGAACCCTCCCCCACCCGATGGGCCAACTGCCCGGTAGCCACCACCAGCGGCCAGGCCGCCCAGACCAGAGCAAATAACCCCTCCGGGGCACCGAAACCCTAATCCCCTCCCCACTCGCTCCCACTTCCTCCCCGTCGCCACTTCCCCCGATCCGATCTGGATCGGGATCGATCCAGCGTCCCCGACGCCAGCCCATCGACGAGCGCCCCCTTCCCACCCCTGTGTCGCACGCCCCCAAGGGCGCCCCTGGCGCCGCCGCCCCGCACCTCTACTTCACCTCGCCGGCGCCCCGTTGCCTGATGACGACCACCCCGCCTCACGACCGGACGTCGCCGCCGCCGGAGCTCCTCGCCGGACGGCCTCCCCGGAGCGCTCCCTCGCCGGTCTGCTTCGTCTACGTCGACACCGTCGTCTCCGACCACCAACCTGACCCCCGCTGCCACGAACCCTGCACCCTACCGTGAGCCTCGCTCCCTCCCTCTCCCTGCGCACCTAGCAGTCGCGCGGTCACCGCCTGAGATGTCGCGCTCCGCCGCGCATCCTCCGGTCTGCCTAGCGCGGCCGCGGCCGTGCCTCGGTCTCCCCGTTCGCCCCCTGTCCCGCCCACGGACCCTGACCCATTCAGCCGCACCGGCCTTCCTCTGCACATCCCGGGCCACGCCCCGACGCCTCCCGGCGCGCCTACCGCCACACGGACCGGCTGGTACCGTCGCCTCACCGCCCGCATCCACAGGCGCCCAGCCAGCCAGCAGCCACCCTCCGTCGACGCCCCGCTCCGGCCGCTGCGGCCTGGGTCTCCCCTGACCAGCGTCATGGCTGTCGGCACCCTGCTACACTGGGTCGTGGCCTCCGCCCGTTAATGGGCGCCCGCAACGCCCATACACCCAGCGCCCACCCCGTTAAGCGCCGCCCAAACCCGCTAAGGCCCTCTGGGCCACAGACACATGGGACCCCCCCCCCCCAGAACGTTTTTGTTAAAAAAAGAAGAAAAAAAGGAATTGAAAATAATAATAATAATAAATAAATATTAATTAACCAATTAAGTAACTAATTAACTTAATTAATCCTATTTAAATTAACCAAATAACTAGCTGAACTAATTAAACCTGTTTAGTTAGTCTTGGGCTATGACAGTGGGACCCGCCTGTCAGTTTGACTAAGTCAACTGACTGGTTGACCGATGACATCACGCTGACCTCATGCTGACATCATAATGACATTTTCTAAATTAAATTAATTATCTCAATTCTAAAATTGAATTAAAAACTTTGAAAATTAATATTAAATAAACCGTAACTCGGATGAAAATACTTTGTACATGAAAGTTGCTCAGAACTACGAGACGAACCCGGATACGCAGCCCGTTCATCCGCCACACACCCCTAACATATCAAACTCGCAACTTTCCCCCTCCGGCTCCTCTGCCCGAAAACGCGGAACCCCGGGGATACTTTCCCGGATGCTTCCCCCCCCTTCGTCGGTATCACCTCATACCGTGTTAGGGCACGCCTAGCATCACGCTTTGCTTTGTCATGCATCATCATGCACCTGTTTGCTTAAATATTCATTGTTTCTTCCCCTCTTCTTCCGCTGAGACACCGAGACCGACAGCTGCTGCTGCCAAGTTCGACTACGGAGTTGGCGACCCCTCTCTCTTGCCGAGCAACAGGCAATCCCCCTTGATCACCAGATATCGCCTATTCTACTCTATACTGCTTGCATTAGAGTAGTGTAGCATGTTACTGCTTTCCGTTATACCTATCCTGATGCATAGCTCGTCCTTGCTACTACTATTGTTACCTTTACCTGCAATCCTACATGCTTAGTATAGGATGCTAGTATTCCATCTGTGGCCTTACATTCTTGTCCGTCTGCTGTGCTATACTATCGGGCCGTGATCACTCGGGAGGTGATCATGGGTATATACTTATACTTATACATGATACATGTGGTTACTAAAGACGGGTCGGCTCGTAGGAGCGCCCGCGAGTGGATCTTTGTGGCGGAGCGACAGGGTAGGTTGAGACCGCCTAGGAGAGAGGTGGGCCTGGCCCTGTTCGGCGTTCGCGGATACTTAACATGCTTAACGAGATCTTGGTATTTGATCTGAGTCTGGCCATTTGGTCTATACGCACTAACCAACTACGTGGGAAAGATATGGGCACTTTCGGCGTCGTGGTATCGGCCGAAGCACTTCGTGACGTCGATCGGCGGCGCGCGCGGATTGGAGCGTAGGCCTGCTCTTGTATTAAGGGGCTAGTTCTACTTCCGGCCGCCGCATAGCGTGCAGGTGTGCTTTCGAGGCGATGGGCCCGGACCCTGGCGCTTTGGTTTAGACGGCGTCTGACCTCTCTGTTTAGCCTAGGTGGGGCTACGACGTGTTGATCTTCGCGGCGGGCATGACCCGAAAAGTGTGTCCGTCCAAATGGGATCAAGCGTGTTGGGTTATGTGGTGCACCTGCAGGGAAGTTAGTCTATTGAATAGCCGTGATCTTGATAACAGGGCGACTTGGAGTTGTACCTTGACTTTATGAAAACTAGAACCGGATACTTAATAAAACACACCCTTTCAAGTGCCAGATACAACCCGGTGGTCGCTCTCTCTCAGGGTTACGAGGAGGGGATTGCCGGGTAGAATTATGCTATGCGATGCTACTTGGAGGACTTGGTCTACTCTCTTGTACATGGCGCAAGCGGAGGCTGCGAGCGTAGTCTTGATAGGATTAGCTATCCGCTCTTATTACGGCATTCGCAGTTCAGTCCATTGATATGGCCCTTTACACATATATCCATGCATATGTAGTGTAGCTCCTTGCTTGCAGTACTTTGGATGAGTACTCACGGTTGCCTTGTTCCCCTTTTCCCCTATCTCTACTCGATTCCTGCGACTGCACGATGGAGCCAGGGCGACGCCACCGTCGATGGCGACTACTACCCGGAGGTGCTTACTACTACGTGCAGCCCCGCGGCGACGACCAGGAGTAGTTAGAAGGATCCGAGCAGGAGGCTGCGCCTCTTCGATATGTATCCGGTTTGTGCTAGCCATCTTATGGCAACTTGTTTAACTTATGTCTGTACTCAGATATTGTCGCTTCCGCTGACTCATCTATGATCGAGCACTTGTATTCGAGCCCTCGAGGCCCCTGGCTTGTATTATGATGCTTGTATGACTTATTTTATTTTTAGAGTTGTGTTGTGATATCTTCCCGTGAGTCCCTGATCTTGATCGTACACGTTTGCGTGTATGATTAGTGTACGATTGAATCGGGGGCGTCACAAATATACTTACCCAGCGACGACTTTGAGAGGAGGCAGCTGAGTGGTTGATGAACCGCCAGATGAGTTGGAAGAAGCCTGGTAATTCGGGTCAGACGGATTGAGAGGGCATCGGAAGAAACCTTTCAAAGGATAACGTTTTTCAGGAGAACAAGTCACCTCTGGACGACGTTTACGGGTTGGTGTATCAGCTAAACCAGACGACGTGATTTGTTGACCACTATGCCGGGTTGTGCAACGTTCTTCAACTTGCTGTGTCTCCAAAGAAATTTTGGATCCAAATGAACAAGGGGGTGAGATTGTTTTACTTTCCGGACTGGGCGGCGAATTCTTTGAACCAGTACAAGATCTGAATCGGAAGAAAGAAGGATTACCTCAACATGTTCTGCATGGCTGGCCTCAGCATCATCCTGGGAATAATAATTGTCAATAAGATGAACGAAAAAGGAACCAAGTGAGTCAAGTTCTACCTCAGCATCTGATTCTTCATCTTCTGGTGGATCAAAAGACTCGGTGGTTTTCTTCTTGCCAGCTTTCTTGGTGGCCTTGGTCTTTGCACGAGGAGCCCGGGCCGGTTTAGTCTGTTTCCAAAAGGAGCTGTTAGCCTAAAATTAAGACAAGGAAAGGTTAGTATACAGTCAATACGGAAGAAAATCAGTAAAGTATTTAGATGAACTTTACCGCTGGCGGTTTATTGGAGACACAAAACGGAGCCAACCCGGTTTGGCTACATGCAGAGATCGGTTCATCAAGCATTTTCTTCACCGATTCAGTAACTTCAAGATCGGTTATTACTATTTCGTGATATCGTTGAGGGTCTTTGACATCACCAGTATATTCATGCATCAATCCGGGGCGGCGGTTTAAAGGTAAAATGCCCCAAGAAACCCAGCAGCGGACAAGATCAATGCCAGTTAAACCGTTGGCCATCAGAGCCCGAAGCTTGGCGAGTTGAGGTGCAAAATTCTTCCATTCTGCGGCGATCAAGCGTAAAGGTAATGGGTGGCCGTTGCTTAGCCGGTGAGGGCGATAACCCGGCAAAGGATTTTCTCCATCAGGGGCAGTGTTCCGGCAGTAAAACCAGGCCTGATTCCAATCTTTAGGATGGCTATGATGTTTTGCATGAGGGAAGTCAACTTCTTTTCTTTTCTGAATTGAAACGCCGCCAAGCTCTGTGTTGGGACCATCTGAGAATTCCGTACGGCGGTTCAAATGAAAGAAGTCCCGAAATAGCTCCACGGTTGGCTCTTCTTGAAGATAGACTTCGCAGAATACTTGAAAGTTGCATATATTGGACACAGAGTTCGTACCAATATCTTGCGGATGGAGTTGGAAGTTTGCGAGGACATCCCGGAAATTTTTTGATCCGGGCGGACTGAATCCCCGGTCTAAGTGTTGCATAAAAACAATCACCTCTCTTTCTTGAGGTTCAAGTGGACATTCCGATTCCGGAACTCGCCAGTTGAGAGCCCTTTTTGAGGCTAAAACTCCAGTGGTGACATAACCATTGACTTGTGTTTCCGTGATCCGGAATGGAACCCAATTGCAAGCATCGAATTGTTTCGCCATTCCGGAAGGGGGGAACTGAAAGGAAAAACAAGTGCCGGTTTTACAATTTACGGTTTAAGGTGTACAATTCAGTGTTAAACCGAAGAAAAATACTATGCAAGGTTCAGTTGGCGGTTTAAGAGAGGGCTAATGATATATGGCGGATTGGCTGTCAAAGGTTAAACCGCCCATAGGCAGAAGGGCCAAGATTCAAAATTTCTACTAAGTGTTGACAGAAACAGGTTTCACGCAATGCTCAAATTTATTTGGATCTACCGCACATCTATAAGGCAATTTTTTCTGTGATCTCTAAAGGCGTTAAGCGAGCAGGGAAGGTCGTATATTCTCAGAAGAAAAGGAAGATCTGCTAAGCATTAAAATGGATGCGGAATAACTACCGCATGAGATCTACACTGCCATTGGATCAAAACTACCGCGGTAGAAGGAAGGACAAAGAGGAAGAATGAAGAACTGTACAGATGAGCTCATGAACCCTAAACATAGATCTGAAGGCGAAGGAAAGAGAAACTTACCACTGCAGATTTACTGCGGAGGGTGCGACGAGTTTCGATCTGTTTCAGAGTTGATCACGATGGCCTTTGTCGATGCAGTTCTCAAGGGTCGCATGACGGCGGAGCTTGAGAGCTGGGCGTCGCGAGGAAGAAGAAGGCACCTGAAGGGAAGAGAGAGAAGGGCCCTCGGGCCTTATTTATAGAGGAAAGAATAAATGGCGGTAGCGAGAATCAAGGAGCTGAAGCGGCAGAGGTGGGTGCGCTGTCGCCTCGATTTTCGGGATAGCCATTAAGTGAAGGAATCTTTTAATCTTTTATACAGAGATGATGTCATGATGGACCGTTCTGTGTTGAGAAGATGACGCCACGGCGGTTTACAAAATTCTGAGGAGAAGACAATATGGCGGTTTACGAAAATACAAGAGGACGCCTACAAGATATCTTTGAAGTGTTGAAGATTGACATGAACAAATTCAAATCAATCTGGGGCCTAATGTTGAGGATATAGCTACTGAGTGTAAACTGGCCAGGAGGGCCCGGTTCACCCTCGACTATGCTGAAGCCCATGAAGATCCAGAAGATGGCGTTTTACTAATGAAGCTTAGAAGCCCACAGCCCAAAAGCAGATTAGGGCCCATAGTGGTAAACCGCCATGACTATGTAAACTTGTAATATAAGTTAGGAAAGGAGAGACCGAGCCGGACACTTTGTATGAGTCGGCCTCGGGGCTCTGTAGACCGGCCGGGCGTCAACCTGTGTATATAAAGGGACGACCCGGCGGCGATTTAGGGACAACAGACAATAACTCGAGACTCAGGCAAGCGTATTTCGCTCCCTGGTCATCGAAACCCAATCAATCCCATCACAAGACGTCGGCTTTTACCTTCATCGAAGGGGCCGAACTAGTATAAACTCCCGTGTCCCTTGTCCGGTTTAACCCCTTCAAGCTAACCCGTTGCAATGGCTCCATGACTAAGGCCTTTCATGAGGACATCTGACGTGTTAATTCCACGACACATGGAGTCTTGGTGCTGATCAAGTTTTGTACGCGGAAGAGATTTAGTCAACGGGTCTGCCACATTTAGATCTGTATGTACTTTGCAAATTTCTATGTCTCCATCCTTGACATAATCACGAATGGAGTTGAAGCGTCGCTTGATGTGTTTGGGTCTCTTGTGAAATCTGGGCTCCTTGGCTATGGCAATTACTCCAGTGTTGTCACAAAAGATTGTCATTGGACCCGAGGCACTGGGTATTACACCCAGATCCGATATGAACTCCTTTATCTAGACTCCTTAATGTGTTGCTTTCGAAGCAGCTATGTACTCCACTTCACGTGTAGATCCCGCCATGACTATCTGCTTAGAACTGTGGCAACTGACAGCTCCACCATTCAATACAAATACGTATCCGGTTTGCGGCTTAGAGTCATCCGGATCTGTGTTGATGGTAGCATCGACGTAACCCTTTACGATGAGCTCTTCGTCACCTTCATAAACGAGAAACATATCCTTGGTCCTTTTCAGGTACTTTAGGATATTCTTGACTGTTGTACAGTGATCCACTCCTGGATTACTTTGGTACCTCCCTGCCAAACTTATGGAAAGGCACATATCAGGTCTGGTACACAGCATGGCATACTTTATAGAACCTATGGCTGATGCATAGGGAATGACTTTCATTCTCTCTCTATCTTTTGCCGTGCTCGTACTTTGAGTCTTACTCAATTTCGCACCTTGCAACACAGGCAGGAATCCTTTCTTTGACTGGTTAATTTTGAACTTCTTGAGAACTTTTTCAAGGTATGTGCTTTGTGAATGACCTATTGAGCGTCTTGATCTATCCCTATAGATCTTGATGCCCAATATGTAAGTAGCTTCACCGAGGTCTTTCATTGAAAAATTCTTATTCAAATATCCTTTTATGCTATTCAGAAATTCTATATCATTTCCAATCAGCAATATGTCATCCACTTATAATATCATAAATGCTACAGAGCTCCCACTCACTTTCTTTTAAATACAGGCTTCACCGTAAGTCTGTATAAAACCAAATTCTTTGATCACCTCATCAAAGTATATATTCGAACTCCGAGATGCTTGCACCAGTCCATAGATGGATTGCTGAAGCTTGCACACTTTGTTAGCATCCTTAGGATCGACAAAACTTTCCGGTTGCATCATATACATTATTTCAGAAACACGTTAAGGAATGAGTTTTGACATCCATTTGCCAGATTTCATAATCATAAAATGCGGCAATTGCTAACATGATTTTGGCAGACTTAAGCATCGCTACGGGTGAGAAAGTCTCATCGTAGTAAAGCCCTTGAACTTGTTGAAAACCTTTTGCAACAAGTCTAGGTTTGTAGACAGTGATATTACCATCAGCGTCCGTCTTCCTCTTGAAGATCCATTTATTCTCAATGGCTTGCCGATAATCGGGCAAGTCCACCAAAGTCCACACTTTGTTCTCATACATGGATCCTACCTCAGATTTTATGGCCTCAAGCCATTTGTCAGAATCTGGACTCATCATAGCTTCTTCATAGTTCGTAGGTTCGCCATTGTCTAACAACATGTCTTTTAGGACAGGATTACCATACCACCCTGGTGCGATACGTGTTCTGGTCGACCTATGAAGTTCAATAGTAACTTGATCTGAAGCTTCATGATCATTATTTGCTTCCTCTCTTGTTGGCATAGGCATCACGGGAATGGTTTTCTCTGATGTGCTACTTTCCAATTCGAGAGAAGGTACAACTACCTCATCAAGTTATACTTTCCCCCCACTCACTTCTTTCGAGAGAAACTCCTTCTGTAGAAATGATCCATTCTTAGCAACAAAGATCTTGCCTTCAGATCTGTTGTAAAAGATATAAACAATAGTTTCTTTAGGATATCCTATGAAGACTCACTTCTCCGCTTTGGGTTTGAGCTTATCTGGCTGAAGCCTTTTGACATAAGCGTCGCATCCCCAAACTTTAAGAAACGATAGTTTAGGTTTCATGCCAAACCATAGTTCATATAGTGTTGTCTCAATGGATTTAGACGGTGCCCTATTTAACGTGAATGTGGTTGTCTCTAATGCATAACCCCAAAATGATAAAGGCAAATCGGTAAGAGACATCATAGAACGCACCATATCTAATAAAGTACGGTTACGATGTTCGGACACACCATTACGCTGTGGTGTTCTAGGTGGCGTGAGTTGTGAAACAATTCCACATTGTCTTAAATGAAGGCCAAACTCGTAACTCAAATAGTCACCTCCGCAATCAGATCGTAGAAACTTTATTTTCTTGTTACGATGATTCTTCACTTCACTCTGAAATTCTTTGAACTTTTCAAATGTTTCATACTTATGTTTCATTAAGTAGATATACCCATACCTACTCAAATCATTTGTGAAGGCTAGAAACTAACGATACCCACCGCCTGCTTCAACACTCATCAGACCGCATACATCGATATGTCTTATTTCCAATAAGTCATTAGCTCGCTCCATTGTTCCGGAGAACGGAGTTTTAGTCATCTTACCCATGAGCCATGGTTCGCAAGTATCAAATGATTCATAATCAAGTGATTTCAAAAGTCCATTTGCATGGAGTTTCTTCATGCGCTTTACACCAATATGACCTAAACGGCAGTGCCACAAGTATGTTGCACTATCATTATCAACTTTGCATCTTTTGGCATCAATATTATGAATATGTGTATCAGTACGATCAAGATTCAACAAAAATAGACCATTCACTAAGGGTGCATGGCCATAAAAGATCTTACTCATATAAATAGAAGAACCATTATTCTCTGACTAAAATGAATAACCATCTCGCAATAAACAAGATCCAGATATAACATTCATCCTCAACGCTGGCACCAAATAACAATTATTGAGGTCTAAAACTAATCCCGAAGGTATATGTAGAGGTAGCATGCCGACGACGATCATATCAACCTTGGAACCATTTCCGACACGCATCATCACCTTGTCCTCAGCCAATCTTCTTTTATTCCACAGCTCTTGTTTCGAGTTACAAATATGAGTAACCGAACCAGTATCAAATACCCGGGCGCTACTATGAGGATTAGTAAGCAACACATCAATAACATGTATATCAAATATATATTTGTTCACTTAGCCATCCTTCTTATCCACCAAATACTTGGGGCAGTTCCGCTTTCAGTGACCATTTCCTTTGCAGTAGAAGCACTCAATTTCAGGCTTGGGTCCAGCTTTGGGCTTCTTCACGGGAGCAACAACTTGCTTGTCATTCTTCTTGAAGTTCCCTTTCTTTCCCTTACCCTTTTTCCTAAAATAGGTGGTCTTGTTAACCATCAACACTTGATGCTCTTTCTTAATTTCTACCTTTGCCGATTTCAGCATCGCGAAGAGGTAGAGAATCATTTTCGTCATCCCTTGCATATTATAGTTCATCATGAAGCCTTTTTAGCTTGGTGGCAGTGACCGAAGAACTCTGTCAATAATACTCTCAACTAGAAGATTAATTCCCGTCTGAGTCAAGTTGTTGTGGTACCCAGACATTCTGAGTATGTGTTCACTGACAGAACTGTTCTCCTGCATCTTACAGCTAAAGAACTTGTTGGAGACTTCATATCTCTCAACCCGGTTCATATGCTCCGTGGCGTTCAAAACGCTTTTGAAGTCCCGGTTCCATGTCGTAAATCATGGCACACTAAACTATTGAGTAGTCATCAGATCGAGCCAGCCAAACATTCACAATGTTTGCATCAGCTCGTACAACAGGTTTTCGCCTAGCGGTGCATCAAGGACATAATTCTTCTGTGCAGCAATGAGGATAATCATCAAGTTACGGACCCAGTCCGTGTAGTTGCTACCATCATCTTTCAACTTAGCTTTCTCTAGGAATGCATTAAAATTCAAGGGAATGATAGCACGGGCCATTGATCTACAACATAGTTCTGCAAATACTATTAGGACTAAGTTCATGATAAATTTTAGTTCGAAATAATCAAATTACTAATGAGCTGAAGGAAATATGCCCTAGAGGCAATAATAAAGTTATTATTTATTTCCTTATTTCATGATAAATGTTTATTATTCATGCTAGAATTGTATTAACCGGAAACATAATACATGTGTGAATACATAGACAAACATAGTGTCACTAGTATGCCTCTACTTGACTAGCTCGTTAATCAAAGATGGTTAAGTTTCCTAACCATAAACATGAGTTGTCATTTGATTAACGGGATCACATCATTAGGAGAATGATGTGATTGACTTGACCCATTCCCTTAGCTTAGCACTTGATCGTTTAGTATGTTGCTATTGCTTTCTTCATGACTTATACATGTTCTTATAACTATGAGATTATGCAACTCCCGTTTACCGAAGGAACACTTTGTGTGCTACCAAACGTCACAACGTAACTGAGTGATTATAAAGGAGCTCTACAGGTGTCTTCGAAGGTACATGTTGGGTTGGCGTATTTCGAGATTAGGATTTGTCACTCCGATTGTCGCAGAGGTATCTCTGGGCCCTCTCAGTAATGCACATCACTATAAGCCTTGCAAGCAATGTAGCTAAATGAGTTAGTTACGGAATGATGCATTACGTAACGAGTAAAGAGACTTGCCGGTAATGAGATTGAACTAGGTATTGAGATACCGACGATCGAATCTCGGGCAAGTAACATACCGATGACAAAGGGAACAACGTATGTTGTTATGCAGTTTGACCGATAAAGATCTTCGTAGAATATGTAGGAGCCAATATGAGCATCCAGGTTCCGCTATTGGTTATTGATCGGAAACGAGTCTCGGTCATGTCTACATGGTTCTCGAACCCATAGGGTCCGCACGCTTAAGGTTTCGATGACAGTTATATTATGAGTTTATGAGTTTTGATGTACCGAAGGTTGTTCGGAGTCCCGAATGTGATTACGGACATGATGAGGAGTCTCGAAATGGTCGAGACATGAAGATTG
Source organism: Aegilops longissima (assembly GCA_021605205.1). Taxonomy (NCBI): domain Eukaryota; kingdom Viridiplantae; phylum Streptophyta; class Magnoliopsida; order Poales; family Poaceae; genus Aegilops; species Aegilops longissima. The sequence continues at coordinate 636,264,957 of CM038681.1, read as the reverse complement.
ATATATTGGAAGCCTATATTTGGATGTCGGAAGTGTTCCGGGTGAAATTGGGATTTTACCGGAGTACCGGGGGGTCATCGGAACCCCCCGGGGGCTTAATGGGCCTACATGGGCCTTAGTGGAAATAGAGGGCAGCAAGAGGAGTGTGGGGCGCGCCCCCCCAAGGCCCAAACCGAATTGGTTTAGGGCAAGGGGGGCCGGCCCCCCTCTTTCCTTCTCCTCCTCTCCCTTTCCTTCCCCCTCTCCTAGTCCAACAAGGAAGGAGGGAGTCCTACTCCCGGTGGGAGTAGGACTCCCCATAGCGCGCCCCCTCCTAGGCCGGCCGCCCCCTCCCCCCTTGCTCCTTTATATACGGGGGCAGGGGGCACCTCTAGACACAACAATTGATCTCTTGATCTCTTAGCCGTGTGCGGTGCCCCCCTCCACCATAGTCCTCCTCGATAATATTGTAGCGGTGCTTAGGCGAAGCCCTGCGACGGTAGAACATCAAGATCGTCACCACACCGTCGTGCTGACAGAACTCTCCCTCGACACTCGGCTGGATCGGAGTTCGAGGGACGTCATCGAGCTGAACGTGTGCTAGAACTCGGAGGTGCCGTAGTTTCGGTGCTTGATCGGTCGGGCCATGAAGACGTACGACTACATGAACCGCGTTGCTCTAACGCTTCCGCTTTCGGTCTGGGAGGGCACGTGGACAACACTCTCCCCTCTCGTTGCTATGCATCACCATGATCTTGCGTGTGCGTAGGATTTTTTTTGAAATTACTACGTTCCGCAACAGTGGCATCCGAGCCTGGTTTTATGCGTAGATGTTATATGCACGAGTAGAACACAAGTGAGTTGTGGGTGATACAAGTCATACTTCTTACCAGCATGTCATACTTTGGCCCGGACCGACATTACGCGTACGCTTACGCGAGACTGGTTCTAACGACGTGCTTTGCACACAGGTGGCTGGCGGGTGTCAGTTTCTCCAACTTTAGTTGAACCGAGTGTGGCTACGCCCGGTCCTTGAGAAGGTTAAAATAACACTAACTTGACGAACTATCGTTGTGGTTTTGATGCGTAGGTAAGAACGGTTCTTGCTCAGCCCGTAGCAGCCACATAAAAATTGCAACAACAAAGTAGAGGACGTCTAACTTGTTTTTGCAGGGCACGTTGTGATGTGATATGGTCAAGACGTGATGCTATATTTTATTGTATGAGATTATCATGTTTTGTAACCGAGTTATCGGCAACTGGCAGGAGCCATATGGTTGTCGCTTTATTGTATGCAATGCAATCGCCCTGTAATTGCTTTACTTTATCACTAAGTGGTAGCGATAGTCGTAGAAGCAATAGTTGGCGAGATGACAACGATGCTACGATGAAGATCAACGTATCGCACCGGTGACGATGGTGATCATGACGGTGCTTCGGAGATGGAGATCACAAGCACAATATGATGATGGCCATATCATATCACTTATATTGATTGCATGTGATGTTTATCCTTTATGCATCTCATTTTGCTTTGATTGATGGTAGCATTATAAGATGATCTCTCACTAAATTTCAAGGCATAAGTGTTCTCCCTGAGTATGCACCATTGCAAAAGTTCTTTGTGTTGAGACACCATGTGATGATCGGGTGTGATAGGCTCTACGTTCAAATACAACGGGTGCAAAACAGTTGCACACGCAGAATACTCAGGTTAAACTTGACGAGCCTAGCATATACAGATATGGCCTCGGAACACTGAGACCGAAAGGTTGAACATGAATCATATAGTAGATATGATCAACATAGTGATGTTCACCATTGAAAACTACTCCATCTCACGTGATGATCGGACATGGTTTAGTTGATTTGGATCACGTGATCACTTAGATGACTAGAGGGATGTCTATCTAAGTGAGAGATTTAAAGTAATATGATTAATTGAACTTAAATTTATCATGAACTTAGTCCTGATAATTTTGCAAATTATGTTGTACATCAATAGCTCGCGTTGTTGCTTCCCTATGTTTATTTTTTGATATGTTCCTAGAGAAAAACTATGTTGAAAGATATTAGTAGCAATGATATGGATTAGATCCGTGATCTGAGGTTTATCCTCATTGCTGCACAGAAGAATTATGTCCTTGATGCACCGCTAGGTGACAGACCTATTGCGGGAGCAGATGCAGACGTTATGAACGTTTGGCTAAGCTCAATTTGATGACTACTTGATATTTAAGTGCACCATGCTTTACGGCTTAGAATCAGGACTTCAAAGACATTTTTGAATGTCATGGACCATATGAGATGTTCCAGGAGTTTAAGTTAATATTTCAAGCAAATACCCGAGTTGAGAGATATAGTCTCCAACAAGTTCTATAGCTAAAAGATGGAGGAGAATTGATCAACTAGTGAGCATGTGCTCAGATTGTCTGGCTACTACAATCGCTTGAATCATGTGGGAGTTAATCTTCCAGATAAGATAGTGATTGATAGAGTTCTCTAGTCACCATCAACAAGTTAGTAGAACTTCATGATGAACTATAGTATGGCAAGGATGACGAAAACGATTCCCGAGCTCTTCACGATGTTGAAATCAACGGAGGTAGAAATCAAGAAAGCATCAAGTGTTGATTGACATGACCACTAGTTTCAAGAAAAGGGCAAAGGGAAAGAAGGGAAACTTCAAGTAGAATGGCAAGCAAGTTGTCACTCCCACGAAGAAGCCCAAAGCTGGACCAAAGCCTGAAACTGAGTGCTTCTACTACAAAGGAAATGGTCACTGGAAGCGGAAATTCCCTGAATATTTGGTAGATAAGAAGGATGGCAAAGTAAACAAGGGTATATTTGATATACATGTTATTGATGTGTACCTTACTAGTGTTTATAGTAACCCCTGGGTATTTGATACTTGTTCGGTTGCTAAGATTAGTAACTCAAAACAGGAGTTACAAAATAAACAGAGACTAGTTGAGGGTGAAGTGACGATATGTGTTGGAAGTGGTTTCAAGATTGATATGATCATCATCGCACACTCCCTATATTTTCGAGATTAGTGTTGAACCTAAATAAGTGTTGTTTGGTATTTGCGTTGAGCAAAAATATGATTAGATCATGTTTATTGCAACACGATTATTCATCTAAGACAGAGAATAAATTGTTGTTCTGTTTACATGAATAAAACCTTCAATGGTCATACACCCAATGAAAATAGTTTGTTGGATCTCGATCGTAGTGATACACATATTCATAATATTGAAGTCAAAAGATGCAAAGTTAATAATGATAGTGCAACTTATTTGTGGCACTGTCGTTTGGGTCATATTGGTGTAAAGCGCACGAAGAAACTCCATGCTAATGGAATTTTTGAATCACTTGATTATGAATCACTTGATGCTTGCGAACCATGCCTTATGGGCAAGATGACTAGGACCCCGTTCTCCGGAACAATGGAGCGAGCAACAGACTTATTGGAAATAATACATATTGATGTATGCGGTCCGATGAGTGTTGAGGCTCGCGGCGGGTATCATTATTTTCTGACCTTCACAGATGATTTGAGCAGATATGGGTATATCAACTTGATGAAACATAAGTCTGAAACGTTTGAAAAGTTCAAAGAATTTCAGAGTGAAGTGGAAAATCATCGTAACAAGAAAATAAAGTTTCTACGATCTGATCATGGAGGAGAATATTTGAGTTACGAGTTTGGTCTTCATTTGAAACAATGCGGAATAGTTTCGCAACTCACGCCACCCGGAACACCACAGCGTAATGGCGTGTCCGAACATAGTAACCGCACTTTATTGGATATGGTGCGATCTATGATGTATCTTACCGATTTACCACTATCATTTTGGGGTTATGCATTAGAGACAGCTGCATTCACTTTAAATAGGGCACCATCAAAATCCGTTGAGACGACGCCTTATAAACTGTGGTTTGGCAAGAAACCAAAGTTATCGTTTCTTAAAGTTTGGGGCTGTGATGCTTATGTGAAAAGTTTCAACCTGATAAAGCTCGAACCCAAATCGGAGAAGTGCGTCTTCATAGAATACCCAAAGGAAACTGTTGGGTACACCTTCTATCACAGATCCGAAGGCAAAACATTCATTGCTAAGAATGGATCCTTTCTAGAGAAGGAGTTTCTCTCGAAAGAAGTGAGTGGGAGGACAGTAGAACTTGATGAGGTAATTGTACCTTCTCCCGAATTGGAAAGTAATTCATCACAGAAATCAGTTCCAGTGATTCCTACACCAATTAGTGAAGAAGTTAATGATGATGATCATAAAACTTCTGATCAAGTTATTACAAAAACTCGTAGGTCTTCTAGAGTACGGTCCGCACCAGAGTGGTACGGTAATCCTATTTTGCAGGTCATGTTACTTGACCGTGGCGAACCTACGAACTATGAGGAAGCGATGATGAGCCCAGATTCCGCGAAATGGCTTGAGGCCATGAAATATGAGATGGAATCCATATATGAGAACAAAGTAAGGACTTTGGTGGAATTGCCCGACGATCGGCAAGCCATATTGTATAAATGGATCTTCAAGAGGAAAATAGACGCTGATAGTAGTGTTACTATCTACAAAGCTCGACTTGTCGCAAAAGTTTTTCGACAAGTTCAAGGTGCTGAATACGATGAAATACTCTCACTCGTATCGATGCTTAAGTCTGTCCGAATCATGTTAGCAATTGCCACATTTTATGAAATCTGGCAAATGGATGTCAAAACTGCATTCCTTAATGGATTTATTAAAGAAGAGTTGTATATGATGCAACCAGAAGGTTTTGTCAATCCTAAAGGTGCTAACAAAATGTGCAAGCTCCAGCGATCCATCTATGGACTGGTGCAAGCATCCCGGAGTTGGAATATACGCTTTGATAAGTTGATCAAAGCATATAGTTTTATACGGACTTGCAGTGAAGCCTGTATTTACAATAAAGTGAGTGGGAGCACTACAGCCTTTCTGATAAGTATATGTGAGTGACATATTGTTGATCAGAAATGATGTAGAATTTTTCTGGAAAGCATAAAGAAGTGTTTGAAAGGATTTCTTTAAAAGAAAGACCTCAGTAAAGCTACTTACATATTGAGCATCAAGATCTATTGAGATAGATCAAGACGCTTGATAAGATTTTCAATGAGTACATACCTTGACAAGATTTTGAAGTAGTTCAAAATGGAACAGTCAAAGAAAGAGTTCTTGCCTGTGTTGCAAAGGTGTGAAATTGAGTAAAACTCAAATCCCGACCACGGCAGAAAATAGAAAGAGAATGAAAGTCATTCCCAATGCCTCAGTCATAGGTTCTATAAAAGTATGCCATGCTATGGACCAGACCTGTTGTATACTCTGCCATGGTTTGGCAAGGGAGTACAATAGTGATCTAGGAGTAGATCACTGGACATTGGTCAAAATTATCCTTAGTGGAATAAGGATATGTTTCTCGATTATGGAGGTGACAAGAGGTTCGTCGTAAAGGGTTACGTCGATGCATGTTTTTACACTGATCCAGATGACTCTAAGTCTCAATCTGGATACATATTGAAAGTGGGAGCAATTAGCTAGAGTACCTCCGTACAGAGCATTGTAGACTTAGAATATTTTTCAAAATACATACAGCTCTGAATGTGACAGAACCGTTGACTAAACTTCTCTCACGAGCAAAACATGATCACACCTAAGTACTCTTTGGGTGTTAATCACATAGCGATGTGAAGTAGATAATTGACTCTAGTAAACCCTTTGGGTGTTGGTCACATGACGATGTCAACTATGGGTGTTAATCATATACAGATATGAATATTGGTGTTAAATCACATGGCGATGTGAACTAGATTATTGACTCTAGTGCAAGTGGGAGACTGAAGGAAATATGCCCTAGAGGCAATAATAAAGTTATTATTTATTTCCTTATTTCATGATAAGTGCTTATTATTCATGCTAGAATTGTATTAACCGGAAACATAATACATGTGTGAATACATAGACAAACATAGTGTCACTAGTATGCCTCTACTTGACTAGCTCGTTAATCAAAGATGGTTAAGTTTCCTAACCATAGACATGAGTTGTCATTTGATTAACGGGATCACGTCATTAGGAGAATGATGTGATTGACTTGACCCATTCCGTTAGCTTAGCACTTGATCGTTTAGTATGTTGCTATTGCTTTCTTCATGACTTATACATGTTCTTATAACTATGAAATTATGCAACTCCCGTTTACCGGAGGAACACTTTGTGTGCTACCAAACGTCACAACGTAACTGGGTGATTATAAAGGAGCTCTACAGGTGTCTCCGAAGGTACATGTTGGGTTGGCGTATTTCGAGATTAGGATTTGTCACTCCGATTGTCGGAGAGGTATCTCTGGGCCCTCTCGGTAATGCACATCACTATAAGCCTTGCAAGCAATGTAGCTAAATGAGTTAGTTACGGAATGATGCATTACGTAACGAGTAAAGAGACTTGCAGATAATGAGATTGAACTAGGTATTGAGATACCGACGATCGAATCTCGGGCAAGTAACATACCGATGACAAAGGGAACAACGTATGTTGTTATGCGGTTTGACCGATAAAGATCTTCGTAGAATATGTAGGAGCCAATATGAGCATCCAGGTTCCGCTATTGGTTATTGACCGGAAACGAGTCTCGTTCATGTCTACATAGTTCTCTAACCCATAGGGTCCGCACGCTTAAGGTTTCGATGACAGTTATATATGAGTTTATGAGTTTTGATGTACCGAAGGTTGTTCGGAGTCCCGAATGTGATTACGGACATGACGAGGAGTCTCGAAATGGTCGAGACATGAAGATTGATATATTGGAAGCCTATATTTGGATGTCGGAAGTGTTCCGGGTGAAATCGGGATTTTACCGGAGTACCGGGGGGTTACCGGAACCCCCCGGGGGCTTAATGGGCCTACATGGGCCTTAGTGGAAATAGAGGGCAGCAAGAGGAGTGTGGGGCGCCCCCCCCCCCCCCAAGGCCCAAACCAAATTGGTATAGGGCAAGGGGGTCGGCCCCCCTCTTTCCTTCTCCTCCTCTTCCTTTCCTTCCCCCTTTCCTAGTCCAACAAGGAAGGAGGGAGTCCTACTCCCGGTGGGAGTAGGACTCCCCATGGCGCGCCCCCTCCTAGGCCGGTCGCCCCCTCCCCCCTTGCTCCTTTATATACGGGGGCAGGGGGGCACCTCTAGACACAACAATTGATCTCTTGATCTCTTAGCCGTGTGCGGTGCCCCCCTCCACCATAGTCCTTCTCGATAATATAGCGGTGCTTAGGCGAAGCCCTGCGACGGTAGAACATCAAGATCGTCACCACGCCGTCGTGCTGACGGAACTCTCCCTCGACACTGGCTGGATCGGAGTTCGAGGGACGTCATCGAGCTGAACGTGTGCTAGAACTCGGAGGTGCCATAGTTTCGGTGCTTGATCGGTCGGGCCGTGAAGACGTACGACTACATCAACCGCATTGTTCTAACGCTTCCGCTTTCGGTCTACGAGGGTACGTGGACAACACTCTCCCCTCTCGTTGCTATGCATCACCATGATCTTGTGTGTGCGTAGGAATTTTTTTGAAATTACTACGTTCCCCAACATGAGCTCCGACTTAAATCAACATACCTCAAGTTGTCTAAGTGATACATGCTCCAAATCAACTAACCCATGTCTGATCATCACGTGAGATGGGGTAGTTTTTAATGGTGAACATCTCCTTGTTGATCATATGTACTATATGACTCATGTTCGACATTTCGGTCTCCAGTGTTCCGAGACCATGTCTGTACATGTTAAGCTCATCAAGTTTAACCCAAGTACTTTGCATGTGCAAAACCGGTTTACACCCGTTGTATGTGAACGTAGAATCTATCACACCCGATCATCACGAGGTGCTTCGAAACGACGAACTTTAGCAATGCTGCATACTCAGGGAGAACACTTTTATCTTGAAATTAAGTGAAGGGATAATCTTATAATTCTACTTTCGTTCTAAGAAAAATAGGATGCATAAAGGATAAACATCACATGCAATCAAAATATGTGACATGATATGGCCATCATCATCTTGTGCTTTTGATCTACATCTCTAAAGCAACGACATGATCTCCATAGTCATGGAGCGACACCTTGATCTCCATCGTTGTGTCGGGGTCGTCTCACCAACTATTGCTTCTACAACTATTGCTAACACATAGCGCTAAAGTAAAGCAATTACATGGCGCTTAGTGATTGACACACAGATCATACAATAATTAAAGACAACCCTAAGGCTCCTGCCGGCTGTTGTACTCATCGACATGCAAGTCGTGAACTTATTACAAAACATGATTATCTCATATATCAACATATACAATATCACATCTTGACCATATCACACCATAACATACCCTGCAAAAACAAGTTAGACATCCTCTACTTTATTGTTGCAAGTTTTACGTGGCTACTACAGGCAACTCGTAAGAACCGTTCTTACCTACGCAAAACCACAACGATGATTATCTAGTTGCTATTTAACCTTCTGCAAGGACCGCCGTAGTCAAATTAGATTCAACTAAAGACGGAGACACAGACACCCGCCAGCCACCTTTATGCAAAATAAGTTGCATGTTAGTCGGTGGAACCAGTCTCATGCACGTGGACATGTAAGTTTGGTCCGAGCCGCTTCATCCCACAATACTGCCGAATAAAAATAGGACATTGCTGGCAAGCAATATGAACATTACTGCCCACAACTCCTTTGTGTTCGACTCGTGCATATCACCTACGCATAGACCTAGCTCATGATGTCACTGTTGGGGAACGTTGCATAGAAAACAAAAAAAATTCTACGCACACACAAGATCTATCCATGGAGATGCATAGCTATGAGAGGGATAGAAGATCTACATACCCTTGTAGATCGCTAAGCGGAAGCGTTCCTCAATGCGGTTGATGTAGTCGTACACCTTCACGATTTGTTTCGATCAATCACCGAACATAGGGCACCTCTGCATTCAGCACACGTTCAGCTCGATGACGTCCTCGCCTTTTTGATCCAGCAAGAGGGGCAAAGTAGTAGAGGAGTTTTGGCAGCACGACGGCGTGGTGACGGTGGTGGTGAAACTATTTCCGTAGGGCTTCGCCAAGCACAGGGATATAGAGCATAGGATGAACTAGAGGGAGAGGGGGCGCAGGCGCGTGGCTTAGTGAATCATGGTGTGTTATAGGGGCTAGCCCTTTCCCTCTATTTATATGTTGAGCCCTGGGGTCGTAACTTGGAGAGAGGGCCTCCGCAAAGTCGGTTTGGAGCACAAGGAAGAGTCCTTTTCCGATTCCAGCACCAGACGCTAGGGTCCATGGCGTCTGGTCCTTGACCTCCGCAAAACTTCCTTTTGCACCGACCTAAAGCCCCGTGGGCATTACCCCTTGGCCCAACCAAAGTGTCCTCATACCAAAACATTTCTAAAAACATTTGAAACCCTTTTGATAAATTCTAGAACCCTTATAGACATCATCCTATATATCAATCTTTACCTCCGGACCATTCCGGAGCTTCTCATCATGTTCGTGATCTCATCTAGGACTCCGAACAACATTCGGTGACCAACATACATAACTCATATAATAATATATCATCACGAACGTTAAGCGTGCGGACCCTATGGGTTCGAGAATGATGTAGACATGACCGAGACGCTTCTCCCACCAATAACCAATAGCGAACCTGGATGCCAATATTTGTTCCTACATATTCTACGAAGATCTTCATCGGTCGAACCTTTATGACAACATACGTAGTTCTCTTTGTCTGTCCGAGATTCGATCGTCGGTATCTCCATACCTAGTTGAATCTCGTTACTGGTAAGTCTCTTTACTCGTTTCATAATACATCATCTTGTAACTAACTCCTTAGTCACTTTGCTTGCAAGCTTCTTTTGATGTTGTATTACCGAGAGGGCCCAGAGATATCTCTCCGTCATACGGAGTGACAAATCCCAATCTCGATTCACGCCAACTCAATAGACACCTTCGGAGATACATGTAGAGCACCTTGATGATCACCCAGTTACGAAGTGACATTTGATAGCACACAAGGTATTCCTCCGGTACCCTATAGTTGCATGATCTCATGGTCGAAGGAGCATGTATTTGACATAAAGTAAGCAGTACCTATAAACTAAACGATCATATGCTATGCTAGCGGATGGGTCTTGTCCATCACATCATTCTCCTAATGATTTGATCTCATTGTCAAATGACAACGCATGTCTATGGTCAGGAAACCTTAACCATCTTTTGATCAACGAGCTAGTCTAGTAGAGGCTTACTAGGGACTTGGTATTTGTTTATGTATTCATACATGTATTTAAGTTTCCGATCAATACAATTATAGTATGGATAATAAACATTTATCATGATTAAGGAAATATAATAATAACCACTTTATAATTGTCTCTATGGCATATTTCCAACACCTCTAAGTGAGGGGAACCCTTTGGGTTTAGACCTTGGCGTTCTTTTGTGTTGTTCTCCTTTGTTCTTTCTCTCATATTTCTCCATAGCATTATTTGCTATGGTGGGATTTGGAGAGAAAGACTTGAGCATTCCTTGTGTTGTTGCCATTGCATTTGGTGCATTGGTTTGAGTTCTTCATGGCGATACATGGAAGTGGAATTTTGAGAAGCTTTTTACTCTTGGGTGCTTGGTATCCTACAATTTGTTTCTCCTGGGTGCTTGGGTGCCCTAGATGGTTGGTGTTATCACGGAGCTCAATCTTTATGGTGTAAAGCTTTGGGCAATCTCGGGGAGCCTCCAATTAAGTTGTGGAGATTGCCCCGGGCAATTTGTAAGGGTTCGGTAACTGCCCTCAAGGGTCTCCATTTGTACATGTTCGGTGATCGCCCTCAAGGTTCCCTTAGTGGATTCATGGCACCTTGCATTTTGTGGGAGCGTGAGGAGAATACGGTGACCCATTGTGGCTCTTAAGGAGCACCTCCACAGCGCTCTAGCAGAGATTAGCATCTGCAAAGGGGTGAACTTCTGGATACATTGTCGTCTCCGCATGCATTGGTTATCTCTTAACCAAGCTCTTTACTTATGCACTTATTTTATGATAGTCATTGTGCTTCAGTTTATATATCTTGCTATCACACAGTTGTTTATCTGGTTTAGCACAAGTTGTTGGTGCACATAGTTGAGCCTAGTTTATTTAGTTTTATTCCACATTTATTTAAACCTATACCGTAATTGTTTTCAAACCGAGCAAGGAGATGACTGGGTGGGCTGCCGGTCGTTGCTCGGTTCGTTCGACCATATATAAGAAGGGATGCCAGAAGCCTACGTGGCAGTAGATTTGCCCTGAGATACGTGCTAATAATCTAATGATGAAAATGCGTTCGTTTTGAGGTGCTAAAACTCTAACGTTAGCTTTATTCATTTTTAATAGATACTGACATGCGTGTACATGGAACCCAAACGCCCCTGAAACCAAAACTAAACGCAAGCTTTCAGTTTCAGCAAAACCCTTGCCAGTTGCCACCACTATGCCAGTCGCTAGCCTCACGAGCCACGAGTCACGAGTGGCACCTGACCTAACTTTCTTCACACTCACTTAGCGAACAGGCAAACGCCTGGCAGGAAAGCGCCACGCTTCCCACGTGCTGACATAACGTGCTGCAGGAAAGCGCCACCATGCCTCAAGTCGACGTTTCAGGTAGCAACTTGACAACACGTGTACTCAGATGGCGGCTACGAGCGCGGATGCTAGACCAAGCCGCGTTTTACCCGCTGGAGTGCACACAAAGCGGCGTCAGCTGCGTTTCCAAAGCGCGTCTTGCCATATGTCGACAGGACGCGACGCAGCAACGCGGCTAAGGAAACAGCTGTCATCTTATTGTTGCACGTATAAGTAGGCACACGCACGAGCACGACACTAAGCAACACTCTCACTCTCTCGCTCGAGCACAAGCCTCAAGCTAGCTACCACCACCGAGCCATCGACCGGCAGCCGGCCAGCAGCCATGGACATGAGCCTCGAGCACTCGAGCTCTGCCTCCTCCTCGTCCACGACCGAGCGCGGCGGGACGGCGTGGCCGTGGCCGCCGAAGCGCCCCGCGGGCCGCACCAAGTTCCGCGAGACGCGGCACCCCGTGTTCCGCGGCGTGCGGCGCCGTGGCAGCGCCGGCCGGTGGGTCTGCGAGGTGCGCGTGCCCGGGGACCGCGGCACGCGACTCTGGCTCGGGACGTACTTCACCGCCGAGGCCGCCGCGCGCGCGCACGACGCCGCCATGCTCATGCTGCGCGGCCGTTCCGCCGCGTGCCTCAACTTCCGGGACTCCGCGTGGCTGCTTTCGGTGCCGCCCGCCTTCTCCAACCTCTCTGACGTCCGGCGCGCGGCCGTCCAGGCCGTCGCGGACTTCCTGCGCCGTCCGGAGGCCACCGGTGCCGCCGCTGGGGCGGCCCAGGAAGTCACGTCCAGCGTCCCCTCGTCCGAGACGGCGCAGACTTCCGGTGATGCCACTTTTGAGGCGCCAGCCGCACTAAACATGGACATGTTCGACCTCGACTGCCTGTTTGGGGAGACGGACTCGGACACGAACTACTACGCGGACCTTGCGCACGGCCTGCTCATGGAGCCACCGCCTACCATGGCCACCGGGGCGTACTGGGACAATGGAGACTGCGCCGACGCCGGAGCCGGAGCTGATGTCGCGCTCTGGAGTTACTAGGATCCGTTCTTCGTGTCTGCTCAGTCACTCCTCCCATGGCCAAAAAGAAAAAGAAAAAAAAGAACGTACAAACAGTTTTCTCGCGGGCCCAGCTGCTACCGGGCCGGAGGGAGATAGCGACAGCATCGCGCGCTCTCACGCGTTCTTCGTTTTGAGTGTCTCCTTCATTCCTTCCTTCCCTGTCGATCCCTTAGCTAGAATCAAGTGGTGTCCTGGTAGGATCGATGCGATGCATCACGTGAATTAAACTAACACAGTAGCCCTCTTAGAGATGGAGATATTCATAAAATTGTAAAATTGAGATTTATTTTGTCCATAAACATATGGCTATTATGAGATATTGTTGATCGTATGTTATATAAATCTCTTGTGTGTGCGCGCGCGCGCGTGCGGGCGCAAAATATGGAAACAGTACCTAAATTTAGAAAACATTTATATTCCTCTTCCTCTTATTATTAGATAACTATTACTCCCTCTATAAAGAAATATATGATAGTGATCTAATAGATCGCTATCTTATATTTCTTTACGAAGGGAGTACCATACATCAATATCTAGTGCAATAAAGATTTATAGAATGTTAATTACGTTATTTGATTTGATTTTGAAGATGGTATTTAATAGTTAATGTGCAATGTCTATCAACTTCATCTATATCTACACTTGAAACTACTACAGTAAGTCATTTGTTCTATAATTTTTATGTCTTAGTATTTTGTAAACATAAATCTATACCAATGGAACATTTCCACACGAAGAGAGTATAAGGGAAAAAAAATCAATGTGGAGACTTCAAGATTGGATATGGTTTTGTTCAATAACATTGATAGTCAAACTCTCCAAGGTGTTCAACCCTCAGCATGATGCCCTCCTCCCGGATTACAGAGTGTGCTAGGAGAGGGTGACATAATTGGCTGGTATTAAAGCTATGTTGCAATTATTATTGGTAACTGTCGTAATTAACTAGATTATGCCACATTTGTATAACAGTGGTGTTGAATGCATTGGGGGGGGGGGGGGGGTGTATCCTAGGCGCATTTAACTATAAGCTTCCTGACTGTTCCTGTCTTGGTGACTATCGAGTGTTGGGTCTTATCCATCTGGGACGTGGAGGATCTGATTGTTGGGCTATGGACCCTCATGGTGTTTAATATCTTAGGCTATGGCTCCAATGGGTCCGAAAATTTCCCCGTGGCCCGTTGTCCGCTAGACCGTATCCTTGATGGGCATGGGCCCTTGGCACGACCATTTACATATGTTGTGCTACCCTGTAGGTATAACCTTGACAATAGCCCTCGAGTTAATCGAGGTCTTGATGGAGAAACTGATTGTTCAACATCAGAGAACATTCTGACTGTTCAACAGACTCGAAGCACCATTGGTTGGTTGGCTGAGAGACATCGGCGGACTCAAATGATCATGCCTTCTGAAGGTGCAAAAGGTGAGCAATTTGAAAAAAACTTGCTGATACCCATTTTCAATATCTTCGGAAGAGGATGGCTTGTGGCCCAATTGTCGGCGTATCATCAAATTCCTAGTGGCGGTCTGAGGCGCATGCGGTTTAATTGACGAAGTATCCCTAGTCAATATCCCTTATGTGAAACGCCGGTTATACAACTTTCTCGCAAACCAAGTTTGCGCATCTCGATATTTGGTCTCTCTGGTTGGATCCGACTCGTTCCACAGAAGATATCACGGGTGCTCCTTGCTTTGTTCATAGATTAGTTCCGTGCTGAGTGTCATTTCACTTGGTTTTCCTCGAGCACTTCCACGCTCGGATTTGTTCCTGCACAATAGGTGCGGGAATTCTGACTCGGGAATGACCTAGGTAGCCGAAAAGACGCTCCGTCCCACAATCCAAATGGAAGGTGAATCATGAAAGCCATCATAATTAATTTTGATGTGCTGTCACATTTGAATGTTTTGTGAGGGAGGAATCCTCAGCTTTTGTGATCCGACTGACAATAAAATCTAGCCCGCATTAGGGAGGAGCTCGATGGAGAGGCTGCGGCAGGGCTTATAAACTGGTGCCGGCGCCTCTCGCCAAGCGAGTGGGACTAAAATTGCCCTGCACCGCGCCTGCGCGAGCACCAGGCCTTTAGTCGCGGTTGGTGGCTCCAACCGCGACTAAAGGCGCCCCTTTAGTCGCTGTTGGAGCCACCAACCGGAACCAAAGGCATGCGCTGTTGGGGAACGTAGTAATTTCAAAATTTTCCTACGCACATGCAAGATCATGGTGATGGCATAGCAACGAGAGGGGAGAGTATTGTCCACGCCCTCGTGAGACCGTGGCGAAGCGTTATGACAACGCTGTTGATGTAGTCGACGTCTTCACGATCCGACCGATCCAAGTTCGAACGCACGGCACCTCCGAGTTCAGCACACGTTCAGCTCGATGGCGATCCCGGACTCGATCCAGCAAAGTGTCGGGATGAGTTCCGTCAGCACGACGGCGTGGTGACGATGATGATGCTCTACGGCGCAGGGCTTCGCCTAAACTCCGCGACGATATGACCGAGGTGGAATATGGTGGAAGGGGGCACCGCACACGGCTAAGGAACGATCCGTAGATCAACTTGTGTGTCCATGGGGTGCCCCTGCCCCGTATATAAAGGAGTGGAGGAGGAGGGCGGCCCTCTCTATGGCGCGCCTTAGGGGAGTCCTACTCCCACCGGAGTAGGATTCCCTTTCCTAGTCCAACTAGGAACCCTTCCATGTAGTAGGAGTAGGAGAGAAGGAAAGGGAAGAGAAAAGGAGAAGGAAGGAAGGCCCCTCCCTAGTCCAATTCGGACTAGTCCAAGGGAGGGTGCGGCCACTCTTTCGGCCCTTTCTCTCCTTTCCCGTATGGCCCAAAGAGGCCCAATACGAATTCCCGTAACTCTCCGGTACTCCTAAAAATACTCGAATCACTCGGAACCTTTCCGAACTCCGAATATAGTCGTCCAATATATCGATCTTTACGTCTCGACCATTTCGAGACTCCTCGTCATGTCTCCGATCTCATCCGGGACTCCGAACTCCTTCGGTACATCAAAACTCATAAACTCATAATATAACTGTCATCGAAACCTTAAGCGTGCGGACCCTACGGGTTCGAGAACTATGTAGACATGACCTAGAACTATTCTCGGTCAATAACCAATAGCGGAACCTGGATGCTCATATTGGCTCCTACATATTCTACGAAGATCTTTATCGGTCAAACCGCATAACAACATACGTTGTTCCCTTTGTCATCGGTATGTTACTTGCCCGAGATTCGATCGTCGGTATCCAATACCTAGTTCAATCTCGTTACTGGCAAGTCTCTTTACTTGTTACGTAATGCATCATTCCGTAACTAACTCATTAGCTACATTGCTTGCAAGGCTTATAGTGATGTGCATTACCGATAGGGCCCAGAGATACCTCTCCGACAATCGGAGTGACAAAACCTAATCTCGAAATACGCCAACCCAACATGTACTTTGGAGACACCTGTAGTACTCCTTTATAATCACCCAGATTCGTTGTGACGTTTGGTAGCACCAAAGTGTTCCTCCGTAAACGGAGTTGCATAATCTCATAGTTACAGGAACATGTATAAGTCATGAAAAAGCAATAGCAACATACTAAGCGATCAAGTGCTAGGCTAACGGAATGGGTCAAGTCAATCACATCATTCTCTTAATGATGTGATCCCGTTAATCAAATGACAACTCATGTCTATGGCTAGGAAACTTAACCATCTTTGATTCAACGAGCTAGTCAAGTAGAGGCATACTAGTGACACTATGTTTGTCTATGTATTCACACATGTATTATGTTTCCGGTTAATACAATTCTAGCATGAATAATAAACATTTATCATGAAATAAGGAAATAAATAATAATTTTATTATTGCCTCTAGGACATATTTCCTTCAGTCTCCCACTTGCACTAGAGTCAATAATCTAGTTCACATCATCATGTGATTCAACACTAATATTCACATCTGTATGTGATTAACACCCATAGTTCACATCGTCATGTGACCAGCACCCAAAGGGTTTACTAGAGTCAATAATCTAGTTCACATCGCTATGTGATTAACACCTAAAGAGTACTAAGGTATGATCATGTTTTGCTCGTGAGAGAATCTTAGTCAACGGGTCTGTTACATTCAGAGCCGTATGTATTTTTGCAAATATTCTATGTCTACAATGCTCTGCACGGAGCTTAGCTAATTGCTCCCACTTTCAATATGTATCCAGATTGAGACTTATCTGGATCAGTGTAAAAAGCTTGCATCGATGTAACTCTTTACGACTGGCTCTTTTATCACCTCCATAATCGAGAAATATTTTCTTAGTCCTCACTAAGGATGTTCTTGACCAATGTCCAGTGATCTACTCCTAGATCACTATTGTACTCCCTTGCCAAATATAGAGCAAGGTATACAATAGGTGCGGTACATAGCATAGAATACTTTATAGAACCTATGGTGAGGCATAGGGAATGACTTTCATTCTCTTTTCTATTTTCTGCCGTGGTCGGGATTTGAGTCTTACTCAATTTCACACCTTTGCAACACAGGCAAGAACTTTTCTTTGACTGTTCCATTTTGAACTACTTCAAAATCTTGACAAGGTATATACTTATTGAAAAAACTTATCAAGCGTCTTGATCTATCTCAATAGATCTTGATGCTCAATATGTAAGTAGCTTTCTTGATGTCTTTCTTTTAAAGAAGTCCTTCCAAATACTCCTTTATGCTTTCGGAAAAATTCTACATCATTTTCGATCAACAATATGTCATTCACATATACTTATCGAAATGCTGTAGTGCTCCCACTCACTTTCTTGTAAATACAGGCTTCACCGCAAGTCTGTATAAAACTATATGCTTTGATCAACTTATCAAAGTGTGTATTCCAACTCTGAGATGCTTGCACCAGTCCATAGATGGATCGCTGGAGCTTGCACATTTTGTTAGCTCCTTTAGGATTGACCAAACCTTCTGGTTGCATCATATACAACTGTTCCTTAATAAATCCATTGAAAATGTAGTTTTGACATCCATTTGCCAGATTTCATAAAATGTGGCAATTGCTAACATGATTCGGACAGACTTAAGCATCGCTACAGTTGGGAAAATCTCATTGTAGTCAACACCTTGAACTTGTTGAAAAACCTTTTTTTTGTGACAAGTCGAGCTTTGTAAATAGTAACACTACTATCAGTGTCCGTCTTCCTCTTGAAGATCCATTTATTTAACTTGACTTGCTGATCATCGAGCAGATCAACCAAAGTCCCCACTTTGTTCTTATATATGGATCCTATCTCAGATTTTATGGCCTCAAGCCATTTCGTGGAATCTGGGCTCATCATCGCTTCCTCATAGTTCGTAGGTTCATCATGGTCTAGTAACATGACTTCCGAACATGATTACCGTACCACTCAGTGCGGATCTTACTCTGGAAGACCCACGAGGTTTGGTAGCAACTTGATCTGAAGTTTCATGATCATCATCACTAACTTCCTCACTAATTGGTGTAGGAATCATGGAACTGATTTCGTGATGAACTACTTTCCAATATGGGAGAAGGTACAATTACCTCATCAAGTTCTACTTTCCTCCTACTCACTTCTTTCGAGAGAAACTTCTTCTCTAGAAAGGATCCATCTTAGCAACGAATAACTTGCCTTCGGATCAGTGATAGAAGGTGTACCCAATAGTTACCTTTGGGTATTCTATGAAGACGCACTTTTCTGATTTGGGTTCGAGCTTATCAGGTCGAAACCTTTTCATATAAGCATCGCAACTCCAAGCTTTAAGAAATGACAGCTTAGGTTTACTGCTAAACCATAGTTCATACGGTGTCATCTCAACGGATTTAGATGGTGCCCTATTAAACGTGAATGCAGTTGTCTCTAATGCATAACCCCAAAACGATAGTGGTAAATCGGTAAGATACATCATAGATCGCACCATATCCAATGAAGTGCAGTTACGATGTTCGGACACACCATTATGTTGTGGTGTTCCATGTGGCGTGAGCTGTGAAACTATTCCACTTTGTTTTAATTGAAGACCAAACTCGCAACTCAAATATTCATCTCCACGATCAGATCGCAAAAACTTTATTTTCTTGTTACGATGATTTTCCACTTCACTCTGAAATTCTTTGAACTTTTCAACTATTTCAGACTTATATTTCATCAAGTAGACATATCCATATCTGCTCAAATCATCTGTGAAGGTCAGAAAATAATGATACTTGCCACGGGCATCAACACTCATTGGATCGCATACATCAGTATGTATTATTTCCAACAAGTTTGTTGCTCGTTCCATTGTTCCGAACAACGGAGTTTCAGTCATCTTGCCCAAAAGGCACGGTTCGCAAGCATCAAACGATTCATAATCAAGTGATTCCAAAAACCCATCAGCATGGAGTTTCTTCATGCGCTTTACAATCGATATGACCCAAACGGCAAGTGCCACAAATAAGTTGCACTATCATTATTAACTTTGCATCTTTTGGCATCAATATTATGAATATGTGTATCACTACGATCGAGATCCAACAAACTATTTTCATTGGGTGTATGACCATTGAAGGTTTTATTCATTTAAACAGAACAACAATTATTCTCTGATTTTAAATGAATAATCAGTATTGCAATGAACATGATAAAATCATATTCATGCTCAAGCATAACGCCAAATAACATTTATTTAGGTTTATCACTAATCCCGAAAGTATAGGGAGTGTGCGATGATGATCATATCAATCTTGGAACTACTTCCAACACTCATCGTCACTTCCCTTCAACTAGTCTTTGTTTATTCTATAACTCCTGTTTGAGTTACTAATCTTAGCAACCGAACAAGTATCAAATACTGGGGCTACTATAAACACTAGTAAAGCACACATCAATAACCTGTATATCAAATATACCCTTGTTCACTTTGCCATCCTTCTTATCCACCAAATATTTGGAGTAGTTCCACTTCAAAGTGACCATTTCCTTTGCAGTAGAAGCACTCAGTTTCAGGCTTTAGGTTCAGCTTTGGGCTTCTTGGCGGGAGTGACAACTTGCTTGTCATTCTACTTGAAGTTCCCTTTCTTTCCTTTGCCATTCTCTTGAAACTAGTGGTCTTGTCAATCATCAACACTTGATGCTCTTTCTTGATTTCTACCTACGTCGATTTCAACATCACGAAGAGCTCGGGAATCGTTTTCGTCATCCTTTGCATACTATAGTTCATCACGAAGTTCTACTAACTTGGTGTTGGTGACTAGAGAATTCTATCAATCACTATCTTATCTGGAAGATTAACTCCCACTTGATTCAAGCGATTTTAGTACCCAGACAATCTGAGCACATGCTCACTAGTTGAGTGATTCTCCTCCATCTTTTAGCAATAGAACTTGCTGGAGACTTCATATCTCTCAACTCGGGTATTTGCTTGAAATATTAACTTCAACTCCTGGAACATCTCATATGGTCAATGACGTTCAAAACATCTTTGAAGTCCCGATTCTAAGCCGTTAAGTATGGTGCACTAAACTATCAAGTAGTCATCATATTGAGCTAGCCAAACGCTCATAACGCCCGCATTTGCTCCTGCAATAGGTCTGTCACCTAGCGGTGCATTAAGGACATAATTCTTACGTGCAGCAATGAGGATAAACCTCAGATCACGGATCCAATCCGCATCATTGCTACTAACATTTTTCAATACAATTTTCTCTAGGAACACATATAAAAACATCGGGAAGCAAAAACATAGGGAAGCAACAACGTGAGCTATTGATCTACAACATAATTTGCAAAATACTACCAGGACTAAGTTCATGATAAATTAAAGTTCAATTAATCATATTACATAAGAACTCCCACTTAGATAAACATCCCTCTAATCTTCTAAGTGATTACGTGATCCATATCAACTACACCATGTCCGATCGTCACGTGAGATGGAGTAGTTTCAACGGTGAACATCAATTTGTTGATCATATCTACTATATGATTCACGCCGACCTTCGGTCTCCGTGTTCGAGGCCATATCTGTTATATGCTAGGCTCGTCAAGTTTAACCTGAGTATTCGCGTGTGCAACTGTTTTGCACCGTTGTATTTGAACGTAGAGCCTATCGCACCCGATCATCACGTGGTGTCTCAGCACGAAGAACTTTCGCAACGGTGCATACTCAGGGAGAACACTTCTTGATAATTTAGTGAGAGATCATCTTAAAATGCTACCGTCAAACTAAGCAAAATAAGATGTATAAAAGATAAACATCATATGCAATCAAAATATGTGACGACGTGATATGGCCATCATCATCTTGTGCATTTGATCTCCATCTCCAAAGCATCGTCATGATTTCCATCGTCACCGGCATGACACCATGATCTCCATCATCTTGATCTATATCAATGTGTCATCACATGGTCGTCTCGCCAACTATTGCTCTTGCAACTATTGCTATCGCATAGCGATAAAGTAAAGCAATTATTTGGCGCTTGCATCTTATGCAATAAAGAGACAACCATAAGGCTTCTGCCAGTTGCCGATAACTTCTATAAAACATGATCATCTCATACAACAACTTATATCTCATCACGTCTTGACCATATCAAATCACAGCATCCTGCAAAAACAAGTTAGACGTCCTCTACTTTGTTGTTGCAAGTTTTACGTGGCTGCTACGGGCTGAGCAAAAACCGTTCTTACCTACGCATCAAAACCACAACGATAGTTTGTCAAGTTGGTGCTGTTTTAACCTTCGCAAGGACCGGGCGTAGCCACACTTGGTTCAACTAAAGTGAGAGAGACAGACACCCGCCAGTCACCTTTAAGCAACGAGTGCTCGCAGCGGTGAAACCAGTCTCGCGTAAGCGTACGCGTAATGTCGGTCCGGGCCGCTTCATCTCACAATACCGCCGAACCAAAGTATGACATGCTGGTAAGCAGTATGACTTGTATCGCCCACAACTCACTTGTGTTCTACTTGTGCATATGACATCTACGCATAAAACCTAGGCTCTGATACCACTGTTGGGGAACGTAGTAATTTCAAAAATTTCCTACGCACACGCAAGATCATGGTGATGGCATAGCAACGAGAGGGGAGAGTATTGTCCACGTACCCTCGTAGACCGTAAGCGGAAGCGTTATGACAACGCTGTTGATGTAGTCGTACATCTTCACGATCCGACCGATCCAAGTTCCGAACGTACGGCACCTCCGAGTTCAGCACACGTTCAGCTCGATGACGATCCCCGCACTCCGATCCAGCAAAGTGTCGGGGATGAGTTCCGTCAGCACGACGGCGTGGTGACGATGATGATGCTCTACCGGCGCAGGGCTTCGCCTAAACTCCGCGACGATATGACCGAGGTGGAATATGGTGGAGGGGGGCACCGCACACGGCTAAGGAACGATCCGTAGATCAACTTGTGTGTCCATGGGGTGCCCCTGCCCCCGTATATAAAGGAGTGGAGGAGGGGAGGGCCGGCCCTCTCTATGGCGCGCCCTAGGGGAGTCCTACTCCCACCGGGAGTAGGATTCCCCCTTTCCTAGTCCAACTAGGAACCCTTCCATGTAGTAGGAGTAGGAGAGAAGGAAAGGGAAGAGAAAAGGAGAAGGAAGGAAGGGGCGCCTCCCTAGTCCAATTCGGACTAGTCCAAGGGAGGGTGCGGCCACTCTTCGCCCTTTCTCTCCTTTCCCGTATGGCCCAAAGAGGCCCAATACGAATTCCGTAACTCTCCGGTACTCCTAAAATACTCGAATCACTGGAACCTTTCCGAACTCCGAATATAGTCGTCCAATATATCGATCTTTACGTCTCGACCATTTCGAGACTCCTCGTCATGTCCCCGATCTCATCCGGGACTCGAACTCCTTCGGTACATCAAAACTCATAAACTCATAATATAACATCGCATCGAAACCTTAAGCGTGCGGACCCTACGGGTTCGAGAACTATGTAGACATGACCTAGAACTATTCTCGGTCAATAACCAATAGCGGAACCTGGATGCTCATATTGGCTCCTACATATTCTACGAAGATCTTTATCGGTCAAACCGCATAACAACATACGTTGTTCCCTTTGTCATCGGTATGTTACTTGCCCGAGATTCGATCGTCGGTATCCAATACCTAGTTCAATCTCGTTACTGGCAAGTCTCTTTACTCGTTACGTAATGCATCATTCCGTAACTAACTCATTAGCTACATTGCTTGCAAGGCTTATAGTGATGTGCATTACCGAGAGGGCCCAGAGATACCTCTCCGACAATCGGAGTGACAAAACCTAATCTCAAAATACGCCAACCCAACATGTACCTTTGGAGACACCTGTAGTACTCCTTTATAATCACCCAGTTACGTTGTGACGTTTGGTAGCACCCAAAGTGTTCCTCCGGTAAACGGGAGTTGCATAATCTCATAGTTACAGGAACATGTATAAGTCATGAAGAAAGCAATAGCAACATACTAAACGATCAAGTGCTAGGCTAACGGAATGGGTCAAGTCAATCACATCATTCTCCTAATGATGTGATCCCATTAATCAAATGACAACTCATGTCTATGGCTAGGAAACTTAACCATCTTTGATTCAACGAGCTAGTCAAGTAGAGGCATACTAGTGACACTATGTTTGTCTATGTATTCACACATGTATTATGTTTCCGGTTAATACAATTTTGGCATGAATAATAAACATTTATCATGAAATAAGGAAATAAATAATAATTTTATTATTGCCGCTAGGGCATATTTCCTTCATGCGCTTCCCGCCGCTTGGCATGGTGAATTTCACCCTTTGATTCCGGTTGGTGGCTCCAACAGCGACTAAAGGGTACCTTTAGTGGCGGTTGGAGCCACCAACCGGGACTAAAGGTATTTGTATATAAGCGGGGACTTGCAAATTTTCAGAACTTCATCTCGTTTCCATCATCTTCCTCACCCGACGCCACCACACCCTCGAAGCTGCCAGGCTGCCGGCCTCGCCCGTCGCCTCCTCCCCGTGCATCGCCGCCCCCGAACCTTCTCCTCGTCTCCGCCCTGCCCCGACGCCGAGCACGCCGCACCGCCCGCCCTGCCCCGTCGACGCCCCCACACCCTCCTTGATCCCCTGCCGGCCGAGCCCCGTCGACGACGCCGCCCCGCACCCTCCTCCCCGATCGAGCCTCGCCGTTGCCTCGACCCCCCGCTGTGAGCTCGCCGCCCCATCCTGGCCTCTCCGGTGATTTTTTTCACTCGATGATTTGATATGCTAAGTAATAGTATATATGTATGTATATATGTATGTACGTATGTGTATACAATGTGTAGAAAAAAGTTGAGGAATTTTGACATTTGAGGAATTAATTAGTATATATGTATGTATAGAAATTTTGAGGAATTTTGACATTTTGATCCAATGTATAGAAATATTAGTACATATGTATGCATACAATGTATAGAAAAAAGTTGAGGAATTTTGACATTTATCCAACGTATAGCAATTAGTATATATGTATGTATACAATGTATAGAAAACATTTGAGGAATTTTGACCAAGGATAGAAAAAAAATCATAGAAAAAAGTTACATATTTTTGAATGTTGTATTTGCAAAATTATTTCATGTATTTGCAAAATCAAGTGAACAAGAATTACAAAAATCATAATCAAACCTTTGAAAAATGATAAATTTACGTAGAATTTGTTCTCGACGTCTATGATGCCAGGCCCGCATCCTCGTCAAGAAGTTATATCATGCACAAAAATAGAAGGAGTCGAGCTCGAGCTCGAGTCAAGCAGTTGGTAAAAAAGCGGGAAAACTGTTCCCCAGCTGGGAGAACAGGTAGTGCAATCGATCCCCCGTTCATTGTACAAACACATGTGAGTACCGCTAATCAACTGGTAATAACCAACATTCATAGAAGGCAGACTAAAGAGGCCGGTGTCACTGTTGAACAACTCCTAGGTATCGAGGAATTCCAAACGTTTACATAGGAGGAACTAAGATGGAAATATGTCCCCGGCCAACCTCTGGTCAAGCCTGAGGAGATCCCGCTTCCATTGCACGAGTGGTATACCTGAGAGAAGTAAACAATGGGCGAGAGTCCCTCATGGTGAAAGTCAAGGAAGAACATTACTTCCATGCAAAATATTTGTGGGTTGAGTTTCAAGAAATGGTTCAGTTATTCAATCAAGACGCAATCGACAAATCTATCGTCAGTTGCTATTGTCTGCAAGTGCTTTCTTTCTGTAAGTTATGTCACTAGCTAGTTGTGCTCGTTCATTACCTGTAATTATCCTCACTATATTTTTTCTATGGCATTATGTAGAATGAAGATGTATGAAATGGACGCTGTGGAATTGGGTTCATTGACCCAAATACCATTAATCAAGATACATGGTCACATGAATGGGAACAAAAAGACACAAAGAGATGCTTACTATAGTTTTTGAAGCGACTAAATACCCAACCAGAAATACTACTTACTTACAACTTCGACTGGGTGCTACTATATCTTATACTACAAATTTTGTTTTTTGCTTACTAGATGTCAATAAGTGTAGTTGCTGAGTTATCCACATGCCCGCTTAATTACACAAACGTGTGCATGCAGTTTTCACTGGATCTTGTTAATCATTAAAGTTGACGAGGGAAAAGTTCAAGTACTGGACTCACTATATAAAGATACTAATGAATACGCAATCGTGAGGGGATGGTCGATAGGTAATTTCAACCATTAACGCACTATGTCAGCCTCTTTAGTTCATTCCTGATATCAACTAATTAATAACTCCTCTATTCATTTGCTTTGCCGGTGGGCAAGGCTTGGCAAAAGTTCATTAAAGAGGTTGAAGGCAAATGGAAACAACAGCTGAAATGGGTGGTAATTAAGTAGTACTAGCTAGCTATGTCCGTGCATCACTTTAATTCTAGTTTCAATACCATTATCATGCGTGATTAATTATTATCTGATTGAATTTTATTCTTGTAAAGTGCATGAGATGGGTGCCGGGGAATAATTTATGCGCATACTATGTTTGTGAGAACATTCGCATTATGACATCAGAAAGGACCAAAGATGCAAAACAACTTTGGGTACGTTTGCTAGAACATTATTCACAATTCTTTTTATCACGATCTAATATATATACACACAACTAATATATTCATATTGATCTCCTTTTTTAATAAACAAGCAAGAGATGCGGGACAAGCTCATACCAATGGATCGCATACGAGCAATTCAAGAGAAAATAGCGGGATTTTTGCTCGACTAGGTCATAGATCCCAAAGGAGGATACAATTACACCTAATGCCTCCATGTAATGATCTGTAAATTGTAGGAGAAATTATGTGTGTGTGTGTGTTTGTGTGTGTGTGTGAATGGTCGTACGAGAAATTCGATGATATATATATGATCGGTTCTATGAGAAATTCTATTTATATATATGCATAACGTGTACAGTATGTAGTAGCGTAAATTATTTTTAAAATAAAAAATAATTAAATGGAAAACACAAAATTAAATGAAAAAATAAACCATAATTCATAAACCCCTAATTCTTTTAGTCCCGGTTGGTATCACCCACCCCCCGGCACGGGCTCGTGCCACGTGGTGGGCCTTTGGTCCCGGATCGTGATGAACCGGCACAAGGGGGGGGGGGGATTTAGTCCCCACCCTTTAATGCCGGTTGGTGAACCGGTACTAAAGGCCCTTACGAACTGGGACTAATGCCCGGTTCTGCACTAGTGAACAGAGACCAAAGGTCCCCTCTCCTGAGAACTCGTCTAGGGCTAGCAATGGATTGAGGTACCTGCACACGACGTGTCTACTCCTCCTGATGCTGCGGCGGACGATGACAACTCACATGTTAGCCGCAAAACAATATACATAGATTTGCAGGCGGGTGCCCAATAGGGTTCCAAAGTTGCACAACAGTATGTCCACCTATTGAACATATAAAGGATGAGAGAATGCGCCCAACTAGCGGCCGTGGCCACGTCTCCTTTTCTCGCGGGTTACTGTAGCAGCGCTAGCAGAGATAAGTCCCGAGCGCCCCCTCCCCCCTCCTCCCTCTTTTCCACTTTCCCCTCGTCTCCGCCTCCGCCATCGCCTCCTCCCCTCTCCTCTCTCTCTCTCCCGTCTCCTCCCTCTCAACCCTAGCCACCACCACCCGCCCTCTACTGCTCCACCGCGCACCCACCTCCCCTCTGGATCAGATGCAGGCCGGCCGGTGCGCGCAGGCGGCGACGCTCCACTCGAGGGCAAAGGGAGGCAACGGCGGCGGTGGCCGCCGTGGACACCCACGGCTATGGTGAGCCCCTGCGCCACCGCCCTCTCTCCTCTCCTCCCCTACTCCCTCACCCATCTCTCTAAATGCTGGCATTTATCCATATGCTATATGGCTTTTAGTTTTGATTAGATTTCGAGTGTGAAATTCGTACTGTCTTGCAGTGATGCATGATGTTGGGTAGTTTCCATATTTTTTATAAATTCAATTATCCCTTCTTTAATTCGTAGGAGAATAAATAGCTCTTGGTTTGCTATCATCTGTTGATTTACATTTGATTATGTAAGAAGTGTTCTATAGTTGTACAAACCTTGATGAAGCACCTCTAGCAAGAGCTTATCCATTTTAATATTTCTGGCATGTGATTGACGATATTAGTATAATCAAAGCAATACTGAATATTAGTTTTCTTCCACAGATACTTCGAAGGCTTTCAATGAGGATGCTTCTGCCAGTATGTCTCTTTTTATGGGTGAGTTTGTCACGTTTGAAAAGGTTTTGATCGATTACCTCGAATGCTTTATTTGTCCATTGCAATTCCAAGTATGGCAGCAAAGTGTTCATGTAGCCAATATTCCTACTTTTTTTGTCATATTTTCTTGCTTAGTTGGAAACTTGGAATAGCCAACAAAACACTCCTTCACCCTTGGCATGACTTAGAATATGAAGTGATGTTGGCGGGTTGGGTCATGAGGGTTGAGAATGGAGAATAGTTTAAGAACAATAGATGCTGAACTTTTCACTATCTGAATATGAGGTAACAATCATTTCATGGTTGACATTTTCAGGTCTATAACGGGATCTTGAGGAAATCAGTTAATGCATTTTGGTTGTGTCAACTATACTGAATCTGCAAAGCCTTTTTTGTGTGCAGAGAAATTCACACTCTGCATTAGTTGCAAAAGATGCTGATTTTGATCATAACAATTATAGTTGTTCAAGCAGTAGCAGATTTGGCAACCTCACAGTCATCTCATTCAGAATTCACGTCCTATCCTCAACGGTTAGCTTAAGATGCTGATTTTGATCATAACAATTATAGTTGTTCAAGCAGTAGCAGATTTGGCAACCTCACCGTCATCTCATTCAGAATTCACGTCCTATCCTCAACGGTTAGCTTATTAACGCATTGTGGGCACTTTATTTGGCATCGTCTTTCAGGTGATTGCTCTAACCATTGTTTTGCTCTGTTTGTGTTGTTGATTACCAGCCTGATGTTTAGCAAAATGGATGCATGTGTAGGCTAAATGCTTGGAAACTGGGGAGACGGTGACCATTAAGAAGGTACTGCAGGACCGACAGTCCAAGAACCGGGAGCTGCAGCTTATGCATTTGATTAAACATTCCAACGTTGTTCTCCCTCAAGCACTGCTTCTTCTCAACAACAAGTAGAGATGAGCTGTTTCTGAACCTTGTCATGGAGTATGTCCTGGAGACACTCTACCGTATGCTTAAGAACTACAGTAATGCCAAACAGGGGATGCCACTTATCTACATCAAGCTTTACACCTATCAGGTTTTTGAATTGCCAGTGAATAAATGTGAAATGTGTGCCTGCCATTGTGCAACTATTCTAAGTCAATTCTACATTGGTGGCGGCTATTC
Source organism: Aegilops longissima (assembly GCA_021605205.1). Taxonomy (NCBI): domain Eukaryota; kingdom Viridiplantae; phylum Streptophyta; class Magnoliopsida; order Poales; family Poaceae; genus Aegilops; species Aegilops longissima. The sequence goes on along the minus strand of CM038681.1, from coordinate 636,236,373 downwards.
AGGGGGCTTGCGTACATTCATACTGTTCCTGGAGTCTGCCACAGGGATGTGAAGCGACAAAATGTTTGGTATGTATCAGTGAATACTTTCTGTGTGCATCACTTATGCAGAGGCCAGGGTCATCCCCTTTCTGAAGAAAATGTATCAGTGAACACTGTACATATTTGCTCGGTTATCATGTATGGCTTTTCATGCTTGCTTTTGAACTTGCCTTCACTTGCTTCCTTATATAGGTGGGCAGGGCCTTTTGATGGGAATCATGTTCGGTATTCTTGTCCAGGTCTTGCTGTTCGTGGCCATCACACTGCACACCATCAGGCAAAATAAGGTATGTGTTCAAAGGTTGTAGCTTGGCTAGGCTATTTCTAATTTCTCAGATTTAGGATCATGTGTGTAGTATAAATATAAAGTAAACCATGCTTCGTCAAATGAATATGTGTATGTATGTATAGGCAACGAAGGCGTACAAGTATATCGCAAGTTCAATGCTATATGTGTATGTATGTATGGATAGGTAGTACTGAAGTGAGATTCTGAGAAAATCTGCATACAAGTATATCGCAAGGTCAATGCTATATTATTCTTGCTTGTTTTTCCTTAAGATGCTACACTAGACTGCAGTTTTTGTTGTCACTACAACGATGTATTTTTTGATTCCATATGCTGTCGACACAATGCACAGAGGGTTCAACAACTGAATATTGTTATGCTAACACATGTTTAGTTGGTGTGTGCTTTGTCAGATAAAATGCATGTTTCTCAGGAGACACAGACTGCAGTTAATTCCGAAGGAGAATAGCAACCTTTGCTTCTGCTAGGTACGTACTGAAATTTATTGATATTCAACTATTTTTGCTGTTTCGATTTAGTTCCATCCAAGGCCACCAGTTAGCTATAAGTACTTCCAAATAGTGATCACTCAATCTTCCGTAGCATGTATATCTGATGGTAGTTTCCATGTATATCTGATGGTAGTTTCTTCCACGGAATATGTGAACCTGGAGAAGACTCACTATGAAGGACTCCTGACAACTAAAGTTTTACCTACTATTAAAACGGCCGAAGCAGAGTACGCAGATCTTCAGTAGCTTCGACAGATTTTTGTTGAACTATGATTGTTTCTGTATGCTTCTTCTCTAATAGAAAATTGTGTTCTATTGTAGTTACAGTCAGTGGGGGCCTGAAAATTGACATCACCAAAAGAATTGTAGAATATGATAAGAGAATAGTTTCTTAATAAGTAAATAAGACACAAATACAGTGTGTAACATTCTGATGAATGAACCTGCTGCAAGAGGCAATAAAAGTGATAATGCTTGATTTTATTAATTGTCAGGATTAAATATAAAGTAGTAAGATAAGTGTGAGCGTTCACCTAATTTGTTTTTTACCTATTAAATGGCCAGTTGGCGACGTACTGTCAACTTGGTAGATTCAATCGTGCGTGTTAAGGTTTTAGGATGAAATTTAATCAAGATCATTACTTCATGTTTTCCTACGTATATGTTGGCATCTTTTACTTTGATATGTTCATTGCACTCTATTGGGCCTGCATTTGTCCCAAGTACATTGCCGTGCAGTAGTGTGGAAAAACATTGGTCTTGCGGTGAAAGAAGTTCCAGAGAAATACTGGCCTTTTGAAGCAACAATTGACATTGTTGTACATCCAAGTTTCTTTCTTGGATGTTTATCATCTGTTTTTCTGCTAGCTTTGATTTCTCTTTTTGGTCAGTTGAAATGGTTAGTCTTGATAGGTTGACCACTTATATTGTTTTGAAGGTTCAATGAGCATATGGTAAAGAAAGGTATCAATGGATTCACCAAAGTAGATTACAAGAGTAAAGGTTTATCTAATGAGGCCTTGTCGCGGCGCTGCAAGTGTTGGCCCCCTCCTCCCCAAGGGCAAGGTGAAGGAAGGTGCCTGTGTGGTTCTTCTGCAGCTTGCAGCGAGGATTGCTGTGTCCAACCTGCACAAAAATGCCGAGAAGTCCTTCTCGGAGATGTAAGCCACCGCGCATGTTTCTGCCATGATTTCCTTCGGTTGGATTTCGTGGATTTAGGTGCTGAAAAATTATGAGCTGTGGATGCAGGATTAAGTACATGTACCTGCACTACAATGAGAGATCTGGGCTGCTTCTTTGTGGCTTCCAAACTTGAAATGTTTGTTTGGAAGTTAGTTCAGTTTTTTGTTGTGGATTCACAACTTCTCACATGTACCATCCTCTTAGACCTTTAGATTTCCAAAGAAACTAAATGAATATATGGTGGTATGGTCTTAATAGTGCAACTTAAAGCCTTCCATGCTTTATATTTTCTCTGAAATTTGCTCTTGAAGAATCATGTATCTATGTTAGATCCGATGAGAAAGGGCGACTTCCAAGCAGAGGATGCGGGAGTGTTGGCCACATTTGGTTTTCGACTTGGGTGTCTAAATATTCTCACAATACTTGGCTCCCTCTCGGCCTTTGCGCTATTGGCGCAACGAGTCATCTAGTACCTATAAAAACTTATGTCCTGCTACACAATTGAGGATTACAAAGATTTATATCTACATCACATGGCCCTTCAGTATACATCCCAGATTAGTCAAGTATGTACAGTGGAAGATTTGTCCTGGGAAACAAAAGAAAGGAGTAAGAGTAAATCCTATACACACAACTTCATAATGACTATTGCGCTTGTAGCATCTGTTTGTTCTAGCTTCAACTTCAGACATCACTTGCGTTAGCTGCGATGCTATAATACATGGGCAATACTGTGTTATTAGGAATTTGTGCATTACATCATTTTGTGTGTGAACCTCATGCATGGTCATGGCATATAGTTGCTTCTATGCTCCCACAGACATGAGAGCAGCCATCTTGTTTTCTGCATTTCTGAAATCTGCATCGCATGTATAAACCAATTCATTTTGTTTTCTGCATTTCTGAAATCTGTAATGCATTATTTCACTTGTTTGGTCCTCTCTTTGTGATACGATGTTCTTGGTTTGTGTCTTCGACAATGCACGGGCAGTAAAAGTCATGGATTACAATCTCAGATTAGTAAGTTGTAGCTTTCGCAGCCATTAAAAACATACGTAACTAATGTGATCGACTAATTTTGTGTTAACAGGAAATAAAAAATCAGTATGTAGCAGTCTTATTTTTTTTCGAAAAGGAGGAATACCCCCAGCCTCTGCATCTGGACGATGCATACGGCCACTTTATTGATTATTAACATAAGACCTTACAAAGTCGTACAACAGTAAGACCAAAGCCACCATCTTCGCAACCTCTGTCACTACTCCTATCTAACGATGAAGGCGCTGATGGTGCGGGCCTAAAACCAAACAGACCTCGCAGCCAAACCTAACATCCGAGACCGAGGTCCCAACCAGGACTCCTTCCGGTATGGGCACCCACCAGTCCGGCGTGCTTTCGTCAACCAGGCCCCTGCCGGGTATGAGGCCGCCGCAGCCACGCACCATCAATCCATCTTCAGAGCTGAACTGTTGCATGAACCGTGCCAGGCCTCACTGCCATCGACGCCACCACGACGCCAGAAAGCGCCACCATCCTGCACTCGTCCATCATCACACGCCCACCGGCGAGACCCCCGCTGCTCCATGCCGCTGAGACCCGCCATTGTCGACGTGCCAGATGCCACGCCGCTCCTCCTCTTGTCCCCTCCAGCCAACACTTGCTCCAAAACGATGCCCCCAGGAGGGAGAACGACATCGAAACGTCGCCATCGTCCGATCCGGTAGATCCAGATCAAGGGTTTCCCCTGGAGCCTTTCGATCAGGTTGACGTGACCTGCAACGACGATGCCTCGAGAAGGGAACGACGTCCGAGACGCCGCCATCGTCCTCCATGACCGCAGTCAGACGCGATTTTCACCGGAGGCCACGGCGTCCCGATCTCGCGGTTGGCTGGAACGGAGCCCTCCGCCGAACCGGTGACGTTGCCGCCGATCCGATCCCACCGCCGTGCGACGCCCCGATGGAGAACCCGATCTAGATCGAAGACGACCTCGACCGAAACCCTGCCACCAGCACCGCCACACCGCGCCACCTCCTCCTAGCCCAGTCGCCGCCGGATCCAGCCGTCCCCGCCTCCGGGAGACCAGCCGGACGAGGCGCCTTGTCCCGATCGACGGCCGCGCCGCCGCCACGAGGGCCGAGAGGAAGGAGGAATGCCCGCCGCCGCCCAGCGCCGGCGCCGCCAGCGGGCGACTCGGCGGCGGCGAGGGGAGGCGACGCTGGGGAGGCGACGGCGGCGGCGGCCGATCGATCTCCCGAGGCAGGCGCGCGGAGCGCGCCGCGTGAGCGGGTTTGTAGGTTATGTATACCTTGCCAACAAATTGAAGTGGTTGACACCATTTATCTCTGTTGCTGCAGCTGTTTGGGTCCAACGTCTCCACCCATACTGCATAGCTAGAGTCAATCAAAAGGCTTAGAGAGGGTCTGTAGAAAGCACGAACGCCCAAGAACCAAGCACGGAAGCCCAAGAACGCAACATGAAAACAAATTTGAAGCCTACATAGGAATGAGGCAGCGACGGAATTTCTTAGAGATGAACACGGACTTTGATGCACAACAAACCAATCGAAGGACCTGAATTGGCGGCCCCTCCCATGTGCGTCCACATCCCTAGTGGCGACAGCTTCCGCGTGCGCCGCATCCCCGACGACACATCCTCAACAGTCAACTCCCTTCGAAAACTGAGGCGTGGCATGGAGAGTCGTTCGGGGCAGATGGGGTGCATGGGGCGGCGGAGGAGCGTGCGCATGGAGGGTCGGCGACTCGAGCGTAGAGTGGTGATGCGTCGGTGGAGGGGCCGAGGGCGGGGATAGGCGGGTGGAGGAGGTGGCAGGTGGGCGGAGGGGCGGCAGCATGCGGGCGAGGGGCGGCAGCGGAGGAGGTAAGTGGTGGAGGTGGAGGCGAGGAACCCTAGAAAGCAGATGGAGAGAGAGCAAGGTGAATTCAACGATCGCGAGGTGGGTGCCCTGGTAAAGGAGATCGGGGAGGTGGAAGAGAGGCGCGATTACCAACTCAAACATTAGGAGTAGAGATGATCACCTTGTTACTGGTAACTTTTCACAATCCCAAATCAATCGTCTGATATATAGCTGAAATTCTCATGGCATAAGGATGTGATGTGAGTATACATTTACACTTGACATAATAATATTGATAACAACTTGATGACGAGATCTCGTACGATATCATTAGTTGGGTCTAACACATCGTTCTGCCAACATTGTGTTCTCATTATTGGTGCATCCTTGTTAATTTAACAATGACCATAATCAAGAAAGTAGATTATGCAATACATGAGCTAGTCTAAGTGACGAGACTATGGATCTAGTTTGTGTTTATCTTTCTACACATAGAACTGAATGTAAACTTCATTATAAAAATGAAAATAAATAATACTATTTTATTATTGCCTATATGGCATATGTCCCACAGATTTGGTGCACGGCCCTGGATTTGCTCTTAGTTCGTGATTGCCTTGAGTCTTTTGCCCAAAACAGCCCGCAACATTATATTCTGAGAAGAGGTATGCGGGAATCTTCAACGTGGATAATCAAATGGAAATTACCAAATATCCATGGACAACATACCAGACATAGGCCATCCAACGCAGTACATGTAATTTTTTCCACATCAGAGCTTAATAAAAATTTAAAACTATAGAAATACTCCACGTCGTAGGTGAGGTCAACAACCCACACACTGGAGCAACCGGCCTCATCGTCGTTGGCGGCCTGTGCCAACCAGCCAGAGCCGCCAATAGGTGTCATTTTGACATTGTTGTTCTGCTAGTCTGACACATGTTTGTCGTCGGCCTTGAGCTTCTCGAAGAGACACTCCCGCTGTGCGTTGTGATGCAGTCCTTGCGACGGCTTCACACATATGCGAGCATCACCCTGTTCTTTTTGTGGATGCCCGCGTTAGCGAGGAGCACCGCCATGGCAGCGGCATCCACGCGCTCCACCTCGAGTTGAGCTACTGCAACGGGTTGCTCATCCAAGAGCACAAGGTTGAACTGCTGCTCCACCTACAACATGGTGAAGCCGACTGCCTGCGTAGTGTCGATGGCCATTGCCCCTCCTCTTTGGCGGTGGGGCTTGGCCATGAGATGGCCCTCCTGTTCATCTTCCATCTCCTCCTTTGAACTCTGCTCGGAGGGCTCGGATGCGGGCCTAGCGTCGGGTGTCCGGGGCGTGGACCTCTGCCACGATTTCGACGTCACTCCAGCATGGGCCGATTATATCATGTAGCCAAGGACCGCACTATGCCCGATGGCGGACGACATGGAGTGGACTAGGGGCTCAGATGGCTCGGAAGTTGGATGCGAATGGTGGGAGGATGGGCTCGGAGGTGTTATTTTGGGGGAGGCCAACTGGCTTTAAATAGTCATGGCAGGGGGGCAGTGAAGGTTCAATGCGGACAACAGAGTCAATGCGGGTAACCGGATGGATGACCACGCGGTGCAAATGTTGCCATGCTAAGAGCATCTCCAACAGACGGTTCATATGTAAAAATAACCAACTGTTCGATCCTCTGAGGCAAAAAACAGCTCTCCAATGGTCCATATGCAATTTTTTTCACATCTCTGCCTCCCGAAGATGTAAATATAACACCTCGCCGTGCAAATTTATATCTCCGGAGGCAGGAGATGTAAAAATCACGACCGCATCCCCTCCTCCTCCTCCCCCCCCCCCGCGTTCTTCCTCTCGCCCGCCGCCGCATCTCCCTGCTCGGCCGCCGCCCCGCCGCAGATCCAGCCCCACCCCTACCCCCGCCGCCGATTCCTCCCCTCCTGAGCCGCCGCCCGCCGTTGTACGGAAGGGTTTTTTGGGTGGGTCTGTGGTATCGGAGTCTAAGATGCCAGACATAGCTCCTTCAATTTGGAGCCATTTTATAGGATTTCAGACATTCAGACCGATACCATCCATTTTGGTGATGTGTGCTAAAATTGTTCGAACGGGCGGTGGGAATGATCCGTGTTGGAGATGGCCTGAGTCAAGTTGACTCCCTTCACTCACATACTTTGGCAACCTGGCATTAACACTCAAACTTGTTGGCCCCTAGAGTGAACCTGATCTGTTTCGAAAAAAAAAGAGTGAACCTGAAAGCTGCTTCAGACTTGGTTCGGGACATACAAAAAGACTGTATTTTCCTCGATCAATATTATTTTTGTCGCGGCTTTAGTATAACTTTAGAATATAGATATGGTGTATTATACTTCCTTCGTTCCTAAATATAAGTTTCTTTAGAGATTCCAACAAGTGACTATATAAGGAGCAAAATGAATGAATATACACTCTAAAATATATTTACATACATCTGCGTATGTTATAGTCCATTTGAAATGTCTAAAAAGAGTTGCATTTAGGAACGGAGGGAGTGTATTATATCCCCTCTACTGATCAAAACAGTCCGACCGATACGCCGCAATATTCCCAAAGTGGTGTTAGTCGAGTTGACTGGGACGGCCTGCCTTCCGCTTCCAGCAGCCGGGCACATGCTCGGGAGCGTGACGCGAACCGCTGATGGTTCCGTAGTGACACTGATGGTACTGCTGCCCCATGTTTGAGATTCTTTTCAGAACGTACTGGAAGAATACCCCCGTTTTGTTCTGGTCCGGCGTGCTTTGACGGCTTGTTCCTCGCGCCAGCCAAGAAGCAACAAGCAACTCGTGCTGCTCCTTCGGCGACGGCTCCGGTGGGCTGTCTCACCCCGGCCCATGTCTCTCCGTTGGTTCGTAGCTCGTTCCTGCCGATTCTTTTTCCGGCGGGCGCAGCTCAAGTCCACCACACAGGCAATCGCACCGGCGAGCATCTGATGGTACCCGCATGTCCTAAAAAATTGGTACCCGTGCACCCGATTTAAAGTCAGGCATTTTTTTTTTCATTCGAAATCAGTCATTCTAAGAGATGCTACAAAATTCGAATTTGTTGTACCATAGATTCTACATTTAAATTTCGAACATAGTACCAGCAAAAATATTGAATCCATTTACAAGAAGAAAACGGGCCGTTTTCAAGCCCTGCCGCATTTGCTACTGTTTGCACTGCGATTTGATTTTTTTTTACTTTCTATATATGCATTTTGAATTTAGATCCAAAATTTTATACCGGGCTAGACACGTATTTTACTTGTATCCTCATGAAATTTCCTAGTCTTTCAATGATTCAAATGATATTTATGGAGATTGGGTGCCTCTGTGCCATCAGATGCTCCGGTGCACCAGATACACCCCCGTCCATGCATACAGTGAGTCTTGTAGAAAAGACATGGTACAATGAGCTTTAGTTGACTTTATGCCAGATCCTAACAGGCGACATACACATATTCGGCAACAATGCACACTTATAGGCCCTAGGGCCATGTAGTAGCCCGTTCGACCATGCAAGCCGTCAGAGTGGCAAGATCTTCACGAATTAAGGGTGGAATTGAGGTTGAACATGAGGAACAAGGGGCAACACTCAAGAGGAAATTGCTATCATAGTCAAGATTCACAGACAACTAGTCAAAATCCCAATGCAAAAGGTGATACACTCCAAGATCCAAACAATAACAAAGTAAAAATTACCAAGGTAGGTTCCTCTCCAAATTCAAGGGGAATTGGAGCTCCTGAGAAATAGTATTCCCAAATATGTAGCAGAGATGGGGGTCTTGTATTCCTACAGGAATCTTCCCTCGTAAGAGGTCTTGTGATCCTAAGATTCTTCTCTCGCAAGGGGTCTTGGTCCCGAAGGAGGAGGTAGATTGAGCAAAGCTCTCTCAAGATTTAGTTTATATTTTCTTAACCCATGATAGGAGGAGGGGTATGGTATGTGTAGTTTAGCCATGAAGAGATAGGTACGCGGGGAAATGTAACAGGCCTGTGGCACCCTCTATTCGACTTACGACCGATATGGTTCAAAGGGCTCTGGATAAGTTGGACAGGTGGTCCGATGTCTTGTCCGACGTGTCGGAGGTTGTCGTATACTACTGTCAGACATTCCAACAGTGTCGAGAGAGCAAACGTGAAGTCGAATGTTGGGCTTTCATTCTGTTAGAATGTCTGACTTTCCCGATGGCTGTTGGTTGACTTCGTCTGAGGTACTCCTTGCTTCTTCTTTCTCGTCTTACAAGCTTCTCTTGTGGATGGTGTTGGCGCTTCCTTGTGCCTGTTCTCCTCCATTGCATGTTCGTCATTCGACTCAAACCTAAAGGTGCAAAGAATAGGAGGGTCAAGTAGTATACAATTTGTGAGAGAAACAAGTAGACACGCATAATTGTTATAATTCATTATAATACGTGTGATGAGCATGTCTCTTGTTGATGGAGCCAATACCATGGTGAAGACCCTAGGGTGCTCCACCACCTCACTTGGCTACATTTTTTTTTACAAAACACAACATGACACCATAGATCACTGTGGTAGTGCCTGGGATTAAAGAAAGAACATGGCTTCAAAAATACTATCATTTTCTTATGAGATAGCTAACCGCAAAACATATTGTCATTCAACACGACGAAAACATCTATTGCAAAACACGTTCTAGTCGTCGCTAGGTGGTCCATGGACCTCGTTATAATTTTTGCTACCTTTAGTGTCTTTGTACTGCCATGATTGATTATGAATAGATCACAAGTTTCTCCCGCAAAAAAGTTATCATAACATAATTTATTTTTGAGTGAATTTAGTTTTTTTTCTCCCTCACTTTGTTGCACTTAGCAAAAGTTGCATCAGTTTTCATCCCCTTCAAAATAACTTTAGTGGTTTTTGTAGCGGACAAAGTACGCTGTAAAGAGTTAATAAAGTTACAGTTTGTCTAATTCACATGTAGATGTTTTCTAAGGACGTCACATCTAATCTCTCACAAATATATAATGCAGCAATAAGAAACAAAAAAACTAGAAAAAAATAAACCATAAACAGAATGGACATCAGCTTAGATGTGTTCTAGACAGACCCGTTAGACCCGTTCAGCTCTAGAAAACACATATACTCTACTTCTTTACCTGAACGGGAAGTCAAATTCAAACATAGACCGCAAAAAAGGAATCCAAGACATAATTCAATAGTAATACGGCGCAAGGAAAACCAGCACAGCTTTTGTCATGCAACGGTGACGCGCGAGGTCGTGGACCTTTCCGTGGCAGCTGGGAGGATTCGCTTCGCGGAAACGGAATCTGCCCTGCTCCTATGTCGACTGAGCTCCAAATCCACTCATCGGGTCGCGCCGCTGAATATTCAGTCGCTGGCTGGTTGTATCACTCCATAAACAAAACGAGCTGCAGCCTACCCTCTGCTTCCGGCGCACGCACTCGAGCCCAGGTAGTATTGCATCGCAGTTTTGTTGTGCTGTCGTGCAACGGCGCTTCTACTTTTTCAGTATAAATAGTGGAGCACGTTAACCGGACAGTACACACAAGCTCTCGATCCACTGATCAGCAGCAGCATAAGCAAACGCAAACTGGTACTGCCAGCCCGTGTAGTTTGTTAGGAAGAAGCAAGCTTGCATCCACACATCGGCTGACCACCGTGGTCACCATGCCGTCGATTGACAAGGCCACCGACAACGGCGAGATGAAGCAGCGGCAGCCAGAGCAGGGGCTGGTCTGCGTGACGGGGGCCGGAGGGTTTATCGGCTCCTGGGTCGTCAAGGAGCTCCTCCTCCGTGGCTACCGCGTCAGGGGAACCGCCAGGGACCCCGGTAAGTCCCTTTTTACTTACACCGTGCGTCAGTCGATGATGGATCCCGATTAATCCTGCAGTAGATAATCTAATGGTGGAGTCGTTTGTGCAGCTGACCAAAAGAACGCACACCTGCTGGCGCTGGAGGGCGCGGAGGAGAGGCTCACCCTGTGCCGCGCCAACGTTCTCGACTACGATGGCCTCCGCGCCGCCTTCCGCGGCTGCCAGGGCGTCTTCCACGTCGCCTCGCCAGTCTCCAACGACCCCGTCAGTTCACTTCCTCTGCTCTGCTCACTTCTTGCGATTCTAACAACCGCCGCGTGCTGAGTGGCTTACCCCGTGCTCTGATCTGCTATCTTGCAGGACCTCGTGCCGGTCGCCGTGGAGGGGACGAGGAACGTGATCAGAGCGGCGGCGGACGCGGGCGTGCGGCGGGTGGTGTTCACGTCGTCCTACGGCGCCGTGCACATGGACCCTAACCGCAGGCCCGACGCAGTGCTCGACGAGACGTGCTGGAGCGACTATGAGTACTGCAAAAACACAGGAGTAAGAATACTCTGCTCCCACCCGATCACTGTCACCGGTGAACTGAACTCACCTGATCTTCGTGTGCAGAACCTATACTGCTGCGCCAAGATGATGGCGGAGATCACGGCGACTGAGGAGGCGGCCAAGAGGGGGCTGGAGCTGGCCGTGGTGGTGCCGTCCATGACCATGGGCCCCATGCTGCAGCAGGCACTCAACTTCAGCAGCAGCCACGTCGCCCGCTACCTCACCGGCGTCAAGCCCACCTACCCCAACGCCGTCGCCGCCTACACCGATGTCCGCGACGTCGCCCGAGCCCATGTCCTCGTCTACGAGCACCCTGACGCGAGCGGCCGGTACCTATGCATCGGAGCGGTGCTGCACCGCGCACACTTCCTTCAGCTCCTCGGCGACCTCTTTCCTCAGTACAACATAACCGCCAAGTACGTAGTACAATAATTTGAACCTGTTTGGTTCGATTCTTGGCGTTGCTTGCTTGCTTGCTCACCATGGATTTTGTTGACATGACAGGTGCGAAGACGATGGCAAGCCCATGGCGAAGCCGTACAAGTTCTCGAACCAAAGGCTCAGGGACCTGGGATTGGAGTTCACTCCGTTGAAAGAAAGCTTGTACGAGACAGTGATGTGCTTGCAGAAAAAGGGCTATCTGCCTCTCCCCGTTGTTCCCATAGCACAGAAGCGCGCGTACTTGTAACAGGGCAGGACAGGGGACAAGCCCATCTGATGAAACAACAAGAGCAAAGCCGCAGCAACAAAAGAAAATACTGTCAGGATTTTGGAGCTCCAGCATAAAATTAATTGTGTATTCCTACAAAGCAAAGTGTGGCATGTAAATAGAACTAAACTCACAACAAGTATTTTAGAACGGAGGAAGTATTATTTATTGTGTAATGAATGTACCTCTACCCAATATTAATAAATACTACTTTTCCCCGAGAAAAAAGAAGAGGAATTTGATGATTTGCCACATATTTTTTTGCACTTTGAGGATTTGCCTTCGTTTTTGTTGTCACTGATGATTTGCCACACCTTTGCTAATGATATCGTAATTTTGGATCAATAGAGAAAAATGTGTCTTGCCCTTGCAAGTCTGATTTGTACACAGGTACCATCATGTTCCATTTTTTTTTGCTTTTCTAATTTATTTTCGTTTGGGTGGCCAACTGGCCATGTTATTGTTTTCAAAAGGGGGGTGGTGAATCATGTTTAACAGAGATAGTGATGGCTAGTTGCGGTCAAAAAGGGGGGTGCAACGAAGGCTCGCGATGTATTGTCTAGGGCATGAGATAACACCCAGATTTATCATCGACATACACTTTCGTCGGATGTGTGAGATCACCGTAGCATCTTCAATGTGGGATTTTGGACGTATTGTGGTCTTCTCGACAGTTTGATCAATGACGGGAGCCACTCAGACGTCAATGGATATTCTTGGTTTCACAGAATGCTTTGGCGATTGGGTTGCTTGCCTGGCGTGTGCATGGTTTTCAGTTCATATGGTTGTGTCCATGTTTGGATCATGTGTGTTTGCATCATCTTTCTTGGCACAACAGTTGTTCAGCGTGGATCATCGTTACTCCTTTTGCATATATTTTTTGGTTTTTTTATCTCCACCAAATAATACATGGTAATGGTAGGACAACCCACTCATAACCTCATGTAATTTAGGAGTGAAATCTATTTCATCAGTAGCATAAGTTGTACCATAAACTACAATCAGATGCCAACAAAACCCATCTTTCTTATTCTTAATAGTAAGAATAATGCCATGGCAACCACCTAATCAAAGGACCTAGATCCAGGACCAATCCCTTCGCTGACAATCTTGAGGATGGTTGCAGTCAGATCAACTGGACGCAACTTCTGGACCGGATAAAATCAGACGGGGAGAAATTTCTAGACTGGCCAAATCATCGCGGATCCAAGCTAGGAATGAGGTAGTGGGACGGGAGGGGCGAGAGGGATGCCGGGAGGATGGCACAACCCACAGCTGCCCAGAATACCTAGCCACCACCTCGTCACAGCCTCTTATGGGGATAAGATGCATTGGCAGAAGCCGTTTTCATGGCGACACATTTGGTGAGTTATAGGGATCAGACGAAGGGAGCTGGGAGGTGGCCCTCACCCAGGATGGGGGTGTGGAACAAAGGCAGGAATAAAGGACTAGTTTATCGCCAGCGTCGAGAAATCCGGTGAACTAGGGCACACGCCCGAATAACCACCAATAAACTGAGATATGTGGCTCGCAGAAACTGGCGGAGAGGTTACTGTCTGGGACAACCTAGAATCCAAAGGAACCCTTGAGATAGGGTTTTCTTTCAAACAGAAACGAGAAGGGGCCTCTCCACGATCACCCAACAATGGAGGGGGCTTGAGGTTAGCGCATAGAGGGGAGAAATCAGTGCAACGAGGGCTCCCTCTCAAAGCACAAGCTTTATGTGCCGCCCTCGCACCAAAGGGAATGGGGATCAATTGGGTGCGGGAGGCCGCACCCCTGGGGGGAGTGCACCTGGGAGAGGATGGGTGACCGCCCCCACCCCGGGACGACAGACGTTGAGCCTCATCAGAGTTGCAGCCTTCAATGAACTTCACCTCCCCGCTGTCTCCAGAATCGGCTTCCACCATGGCCCTGAAGATGAACTTCATTGCATCGCAGCCATCCTCACCCACAAATCTCGCTCACTCCTTGTAGGTGGAGGTATGGATAACCTGGACTTCAATCTGCGCCTAGAGAGCAGGGTTAGGGAACTTGCTCAAAACCACGCGCCACATCACCCATGTGATCGCCGGGAGGGATGGATCGAGTGAAGGTGTTATCATAGGCGGCGCCAACATTGAAGCGATCTACACCCTCTGTGGTCTCACCACACACCGGTTTAACCCACCGGTCATTCTTCTCCAATGGGAAATCAGGTGGTGTGGTGTGAGATACTGTTGTCGTGGTATGAGGGGAATTCTTCGTTGGGTGCTCTTCCCCTGCTACAAAGTGCAGTACAGAAATCTGTCTCTTTCAAGTCTTTCATCCTTGCTAGTACATTATGAATCTTTATCTTTACCTTAATAAAGCACGAAGTGCTTCTGCCCGTTCACCGCCGCTTTTTGATGTTTTATTACTATTCGAAGTGGTACTAATTGTTTTTCTGCATGGCCTTTCCTCTTTCACGTTTTCCCTTCATACATAGCTCCAGATTCACTCGATCAGGCCCCCCTGTTTCAGCCCACACATCACCCGCATGGGCCTCAGCCCACCTAACCGAATCCAATGAGCCAGCCAAGCGGGAGCAACTAGTGTAGAATCTGGGCATGTGGTAGAAGAATAGAAAAATGAATCTGGGCCATCAAATCAATCATGGATGGTTCATATTTTGGGGGAGTCGGCTCAGGTACATTTCATGAAAACCCCCCTAATACTATTTAGATATAAAACTTCACATTTGCAGTAAACGCCTCAACTTTCTCAGATCCAATCGTTTTGTCCTGGGTAATAAGACTATTTTTCAAACCTGGCAACGTTGATGTCTCCCCTTTGGCGGTAGAATCTTGAGTCTTTATAAAATAAGACCATTTTCTATATGCATAGCGCCGATGTCCCTCTCCTCTTAGTTCATAATATTAAGTCATGATTATTCAAGAGAAATGCTGACCACAAAAAAACCCAATATATATCGCAAAAATTTGAGCACATGAGAAAATTAAGCCATCCAAGATAGAGCAGAACTTTGTACATCTTACATGTCAAACTAGAAGCATCTGAGTGCATGAGAAAATAAAGGCCTGAAGTTATCACTACTCAACATGCATTTGAGTATTTGAGTACATGAGAACACATCACAAAAGAAAAGAGGCATACATAGATCAGTTTTAGTACATTTGCATGAAGACCGGGTATTAAGGACCCGATGGTACATGCCAAAAAAGATCTATCATTTTGCCTCCTATTTTTAGTGATTCTTGCTAATCGAGCGTTCATCTGTTGGAATATATGGCAACCTCCATGGACTCTATATATCCTTCATTGGTTCAATCCACCTAGTTAAGCACAAAAAATAAATACAACATACAAGTATGCTAGAAAAATGTACGAATTGCAAACAACACATTTTGAGAAGAGAGGCGGTCATTATGTCCAGCTTCATTCGCCACTCCAATCCAGGATACATAACCTAGATGTCAAACTTAGGATGAAATTCCTTAAACATATAGAGAAGGACCAGATAGTACTTTAAGCCATTTGCCACAACTGACCTAAGAAAGAACTCAATATTAGTTACAAACATACTGGGCATGCAAAATTCTATCTTAGGTCATGACATATGTAAAATACCTAGCAAAATTAGTTACAAACATACCGGGCATGCAAAATTCTATCTGGATACCTTGAGAAAATATGAACATAGGCTTCGAAGCAAGAAGAGGTGGCAGTCTTCGAAGCAAGAAGAAGCACAAATCTCTACTGTTGTGTCGTTTGTCTTAGAGCATGTTCTTGCATCATGGAACACCATTTCCTTACAAATGTTGCATCATCAATTGCAAGTTATCTTTCTCAGGAAGACAAGTTTCGTTCGCATACAAGAAGTGCTTCCATTGAAGCACATTATGAACGACCTTTTTGTTGTCCAAGACGTACACCAAATCCAACATCATGCGCATATGTCCTGTAAAAATCTAGTACCGAGCCGATATCATCAAATATCATCCCTACTTTGGGATTCAATTCATCGTCACAATGGGGTTTATACAAAGAACACTGTAACATCAATTGCAAGTTTAGTACCACTGATCTCGCATGAAAAATATGATGTCATATGGACTTGTAAAGACCACATGCCATTCACTTATGAGATCTCATTTTCTATCACAACAAATAATACAATTTGAAACAGACATAATTGAACTACTGGTGGCCTTATTCAAGGCATTTAACTAGTATTACAAGCTGTGACCAGTGTGGATACCTCTTGAGAATGGATTGCTTCGTTTTCGGTGTACTGAAATCATCAATGAGAAGCACTGGAGAATTAATCTTTGCATATGAGGTAGCATCACTGAAATCTTGATTTTCAACACTATTGACCGATTCCACGATTGCAAATGATTTTTGCAAACAACATCAAAGAAGGGATTAACATAATATTAGTTAATTAAAAGATACTCTTGCCTTTTTGGATTGTATGTTCTCACATGATAGTGTTGGTACACTGTTTACGATTATTGGAACTGTAGGCATTCCTAAAGGTGACGTCGCACTACCTCCATCCATTTTGGATCGAGATGCATGAACAGCAGTTGCCGAGCTTAGCACTAGTCGACAAGCTCTGATATATCCATCATACTTAGAGCAGAAATTGTGTCCTACAAAAAGAATCCAAAAAGATAATTAATTCCATCAGTGAGGTGCCACTTATTTGCATGTGTGTAATAATTTCAGTCTTGTGCCCGCGTGCACTTCATGTTCAGGTACTTTAACAGGCAGGGAGATTAGTTTCTTCTCATGTACAATATACGGTAAGTTTGCGGAATTTCTGTTTTTGTGATGGCAAATGAACACTGATAAATTAACTGAATTTGGCTCAGAAAAGTGTGAGTGCATACTAACTAGGATTTGCACTATAGTTGACATGCATCACAGGTGATTTTTAGCTTGATCAAAAAGATGTGAATAAGCATATATGCTGGCGATATGGTTATTCCACTGGATTGATGGATTTTCTGTCCTAAGCAATTTCCTTTAGCTCTCTGTATATATAACATAGTGTACTGCTAGTGGGTTAGCTACTGTATTGCTCAGACATATCTATCTAAATATAGCATTTGCTCAAAAACCGTTCTAAGCTTCCATGCTACTGCTAGTGACGACCAAATTATATCATCTACACGTGCATATGTTCAAATTTAAAAATGTAGCCATTCATATCACTTCCAAAAATTCAGAATTTCTAAATCTCCTCTCAATTGGAGGAAGTCAGGTAACTATTTTTGACCAAAATATTATTTACATGATATGGACAGTTGTACTAAAATCTGAACCAAAGTACTTCCTTAATAAAAGGCTACAAAACTAACTCTGAGATTGGTAGCAGACTCATAGATATATAAGCATACCTTCAGGTTGGAGTTTTCTTCTCCGGGGTCGGCGGGGAGGGTGGCGGCATGTGGAGAACGGCGGGTTGTGGTAGAAAAAAGAATGGGGCGAGGTCAACCTCTCGTCGCCGAAGCAGAGTACCATCCGGTTCTTGTTCGCTTAGGACCGGGCGAGGTCCGCCGGGGCAGCCAGACTATCGGCGACGAGACGAACAGGAACTGGAACGGCACCTCCGCTAGGCATCGGATCTGGATCGCCGCCACGGTCGGCAAGCCGGAGGAAGATGGATGAGAGTATTGGTGCAGAAGGCGGCTGGTACGCAAGCTAGGGTTGGGGTATTTGGGCGTGAGCTGCTGGCCTGCTGCTATCGTACGAGCACGAAGGTAGTTCTGAAAGCTAAACAAGTACTCCCTCCGTTCCAAAATATAGTGCTTACTCTATCCGTGTGCTTTAACTTTTACCATAAATGCTCCCGCCGCAGTCGGTCTCATTGATTAAATTTATGACCCGTGCTTCAACTTTGACCATAAATTCTTGTCTTTTTTGACAACACGCTTCCTGCTTCTCGTTGGTTAAATTTATGGTCAAAGTTGGACCTCGGAAAACACGGGCGCACTATATTTTTGAATGGAGGGAGTAGAAGTGAGGGAGTTTTGTGCAAAGAAGCTAGCAACTGTGCCCTCACATCCAAGCCTCTACCTGTGGCAGTTTTTCTATGGTAGTCGCTCCCCAACCTGGGGGGAGAGAAAATTTAAGTACGTGCCAGATTAAGGAATCGAACTTGAAACCTACTACCTCCGTTCTGGTTCATTGGCCCCCTCTGAAATTTATGCTAAATTTGACCAAACATTTAACTCACAAAATGTTAATGCAAGTTTAAAAAATTATATCGTTGGATTCGTATTTGAATATAGTTTTCAATGATATAATTTTGGCGACATGCATGAACATTTTGGGAGTTAAATTTATAGTCAAAATTTGGAACATAATACAATGAGGACCAATAAACTAGGGCGGAGGAAGTACAATAGTGGAAAGTCCAATTACACTTGGCTACATCATGGTCGTGTGAAAAAGAGGATTTGTTCGGTTATTAAATGGTCCCACCCCGCTTTCTTACACCTTATGTATGAGTCAAAGTCAACAAGCCTCCTCAAAGAGTGGGTCCTACGATATGAGTATAAGGAAAGGAATTAAAAGGAGGCATAACTTTCCCTCTTATGATGAGAAGGAAATAAAGGACGGAAATAAAAGAAGGAATAGCCGCCTCAAAGAGTGAGTGTTATGAAGGTAGTAAGGGAAGGAATTAAATGAAAATAAAATAAAAGGAGGAATAAATTTCTCTATTATTATACGACGAGGCATGAAGGGAAGGAATTAAAGAAGAAATAATAATTTCTCTATTAATTAACAGAGCAAATAAATTCCGTTGTGCTCTATGGGTGCATGGGCAGATGTGAGAGAGCATTCCGTTGTGCCACTACGTGCTAATACATCCAAAAAATACCTGGCTCCAATGGAGGAGCTTTTGAATCTCCTGATAATGTTTTTTTTTTGTTGGATCTCATGTGAGGTATTATAATTTCCAATGAGTTCTTATTACGCAAAACACATCCAAAATGTGAATTAGACCCCTCAAATACCAACTCAAGATTTCGAGCTCGAATACAGACATCGAAATGCATGTGCAAATGAAAAAAACTGAAACCTACGCCTTGCCCGTTTTTATGACCGGGAAAATATTCGTCAAATAGTGCGCCCGCTTGAGATCGATCAGTTAACCTTGAGCCGACGATGAACTCCAAACGACCAACAACCATCCAGGCCACCAACACTTTGTGTTTTTTTTTAATGCTTTACACCCAATATTATTTGTAATCATTTGATCTATGGTAATTTTTTTAATAACTTTAATATTTACATTTTTGACACGAATGAACAGATGAACCGGCGAGCCAACCGGTGAAAACCTTAACAGGTAGCCTCACCGGTTTGCTTGCCTATTCGGTTTTCTTAGCTATGGTTCAATGTCCATGGTGGAACGACACGACATAGTTCTTTGCCGGAAAGATGCCCAACTTCATGTTAGAAATGAAGAAGGTGGAAGGTGGCAACAATGAAGTCTATTCGGTTTATTTTTTGAAACAAGGCAAAAGATTTGCCATTTTCATTAATTAAGAAGAAAGATTAGACATAGTTCCGCCAAGCGGGAGAGTACAGATCACTCTCGCGGCATAATATTACATAAATACTTCGCACCCGCACGAGCCCAAATAGAGGCCTCATCTTTAATCTTGGCAATGACAACGGTAGTATTTTTTTTGAACGGTCACCGGGGGGGAGAGATTCCCCACCTGAATATATTGCTCAAAGTGGCCAAAATGCCAAGTGTTTGATCCAGTTTATAAGGAAAACCGGATCGAAAACCTTAACAGGTTGACCCCGTTTACAGAGGAAACCGGGCCGAAAAACCACACAGGGGGGAAAGATTACATAGGGTGAGAGCATATGGACGCCCCGAAGAAGGCACTACCTAGTCAGCAAGCCAAGAGACCACCACCATAAAAGTCGAGTGGAAGTGATGTGTCATCGAGGAAACACAATACCAACACTAAACAACTATCCTAACGCACCACACCTGCGTGCATACCAACCCCTTGGCACAACAGAGGAGCAACACCAATCAACGAGTGACCCATCACGAACCTTAACTGGAAACTCCGCCACAGCAAGCCGACACGATTAGCAAGGTGGGGAGGCATCGTTGCGTCGTTGTTGAGCAAAGATGAACTGAGATAGCACGAAGAGCACGAAGCTCACCAAAACGGACGACAGGCATGAGAGGGTCTTGAGCTAGCAGAGCAGAGGATGACCAACCCCCAAGGGCAACGGAGGATGAATGGCGGCAAGGAGCTCCCTAGTGACGCCTTCAAGAAGGTGGACGACATCCAAGGATGACGCCACACAGAGCTTCGCTGGAGCATAACCGTTAAATTCTGGAGGGCAGAGCCAAGAGCTGCGAATCCGGACCGAGAGACAGGAATGGCACATGAGCCACGCCCCCAAGAGGGTAAGCGATGCTGGAGTAGCGCCGCCGTGGTTAGCTGACAAGGTCAGCGGGGATTTCTCCCGTAGCACATCCGTCAATGGTGGGCCGCCATCCAAGTGGAGTCGAAGGGCGACAGAGGACAAGACCGAGACGGACATATGAGGCGGATGGTGAACCGAGGAAAGACGAGTGGAGCAGGTTGCCGGTGAGGAGGGTGGAGACGAGGTGGGGCGGCGTCGGAGGTGGACAGAGGGCCGGGGCACTAGAGTAGATGTTCTTCCCGGCAGGACTGGCGGTGGCGGGGACGGGGAAGGCGAGCGGGGTGGAGGCGCAGGATGGGTTGTCGATGTAGAGGGAAGGGGACGCCGGCGCCGGATCTGCGGCCGCCCGGCTTCGGTCGCACAGGAGGACGGGGTCGAGGAGGACCGTGGGCGCGAGGCACATGGATCTGAGCAGGGGAGGCCCCAGATCCGACCCCAGCGCCCGCCACGGGAAGACCACGGCGACATGCAGGCCACGGCGCAGTCCCAGCACCGTCACCTCTGCGCCAGGGGCCGCCGCCGCCCGCCCGCCTCGAGCGGCGAGATCCCGACGACCCCCGTCACCCTCCTCCTCAGCAACGAGGCGGCTGCGAGGAGCAGCAGATGTGCCCCGCCGCCACCTTCCCTGGAGTGCGCGTGGCCTTCGCCGGCGCCCCCTCGAGTGGCGGCGAGACGGGAGGGAGGTGGGATGGGGGAGCGCGGCGGCGCGACGAGGGGTCCCCCGTGTCGCCAGAGGAGGGGCGACGCGGGGGTCGATGGGTCCTCATGACAACGGTAGCAGGGGCGGCAGTGTTGCGGAAAACCCTCGCGTTGCGTTCGTTTCAAATTTCCCACGCAACAAGCATCATCAAAGTGCTACGAACCATGCGTGAGTGGTCCCTTTTATGAGCAACCATGTCCCAACAAACTTCCACTCCCTTCTATTCGGTTTATGTTGAGTCAAGAAGTTGATGCCCTCACGCCTTAATTTAATTTGCATTAATAATTATTGTTGTGCGCCCTCAATAAGAAAATGGATTGCCTGATATGTTATGACATGGTAGGTTTTGAACCACACGAATATGTATGTTATGTGACGGTTGCAACGCACGAGAAATTACAAGCTGGTGCGGGTAGGGGCTCGCCAAATCAGCATGGTGAGTGTGATGACCAAGGTCACCGCCTTGTGACTGATCACATTTGTTGTAATAGGTGGGCAAATGACTGATGACGGAGAGGAGAACTGAAACACAGATGACTCGCTAGGGGTGTGCGAGAGTTTGTTTCCCCGTTGCAACACATCGGCATCTGTGCGCTAGTCAATAAAAAAACCTTCTTATCAAAAAACAACAAAAACTCAGGTCTTCTAGTGTATACGTTACCTTATCTTAAATTAAATATATGTGGCAGACAAGAGAAGTCATGATAGACTGATAGTGATGTTGATTTATTACTCATCACACATACACATGCAGCAGCAGCTACATTTTCTAATGCAATGCGACCGACGATGATACTGAGATTGCTGTGAAGCACGATCACGATGGAGGTGAGGTCCTGTGCTCGAGTTGGATGGGCAGGCCACGCAGCGGCGACGGCATGGGGTCCCTCACGAAGGTGTTCTCCTTGCAGCAGAGCTTCCATCTGAACTGCCTCACCAGGTGGTGCATCGTCACCAGCGTCTCGATCCGGGAGAACTCTATGCCGGGGCATATCCTCGGGCCGGCCCCGAAGGCGACGAAGGAGCACGGCGGCGCTGCCTGGTTCTCGAACCGGGACGGGTCGAACTTGGCCGGCTCGTGGAAGATGCTCGCGTCCATGTGCGTCACGTTCGCCGTCCAGAACACCTGAAATCTTTCAGGTCAGGTAATTTCTCGGCCTCCGACGACTGTGGTAGCTAAGCTAGGTGGTGAATTACGAACTAGCAAATGACCTGCCATCCTTTTGGGATGAGGTAGCCGTCGAACTCGACGTCCTCCAGCGCTCTTCTGAAGCTGCCGAAGATCGGAGGGACGGTTCGTAGGATCTCCTGCGCGACTCGCCATGTGAACTTCATTTTGGTCAGATCTTCCCAGGTGAGGGCCTCTCCGTCGCCTTTGTTCATGGCGATCTCTTCATGCTCTGTGTCACGAAACAGAAACGCAAATCATGAGTTCATGGCCGTGGCAGGTTGGAACGACTGATTCACTGGCCACTTGCCTTGGACCATGGCGACGAGGGTGGCGTCATCGTTGGCGAGGTGGCGGACCATGAACGTCATGAGGATGGACGACGTGTCGTGGCCGGCGATGAGGGCGACCATGGCGTTGTCCACGATCTCCTCGTCGCTCAGCAGCCGCTCGCCATGGCCGTCCGTCAGGCCGAGCAGGCAGCTTATGAGGTCGCTGCTCCGCGGCGCCTTGCCGTGCTCCGGCTGGCACCGGCTGGCCTTCTTCTCCCGCGTGATCCCCGCCAGCACCCGACGGGCTCTGCCGCTGGCCTTGAGGCTCCGCCTGAACGCCGTGAACGGCAGGTTCGCCGGGATGGCCCACATGCCCTTCATCATGTGGGCGAAGTCGCCGGCCAGCGCGTCTCGCACGGCGCCGCGCTCCAGGCCGAAGAGCAGCGCGGAGATGATGTCGAATGTCAGCCGCTTCATAAGCGGCAGCACCGTCACCGTCCCGCGGCCGGCCCAGTTCTCCTCGACGTGGCGCCGCACCTCGGCGTCGATCCCGCCCACGTACATCTTGAGCATGTCCGGCCTGAGGAACTCGAGCAGAGCGCCGCGGACGCGCCGGTGGTCGGCGCTGTGGAGGTCCAGGATGCTCTTCTCCCCGAGTATCCGCTGCACGGACCGGGGCTGCCGCGTCGAAAGCGCGCTGCTGAAGAACAAAAACTTGTTGGCCGCCGGTCCGGCCAGGAGCACCGTCGGCGTGCCGAACAGCGACAGCTTCGACACGGGCCCGTACCTGTCGATCCGGTCCTGTACCCACCGGCTGCCGCCGTCGCCGCCGCGCATGGCCCGGAGGAGGCCGAGGCTCTGGCCGATCACCGGCAGGCCGAGGGAGCCCGGGGGCACGTTGGCCGGCCGTCTTCTCCTGGCCCTGGTGAGGAGGTGGGTGGCAATGGACGAGGCGGCGACAACGAGTGCCACGACTATGGCCAAATTATCCATTGGAGAATGATGGTTGTTAAGACGATGATGATTCTACTACTTGAAGCAGAGGATCCCGCTTAAATGACAGGGAATCCGCAGCCATATAGGTATACTAAACAATCAAGATCACGCGCCCGCTATTTCATCAAAGAAGAAAGAATCGAGAATCTTGCATTGCACACGAACTTAAAAATGCTGAGATGCTCTCACGGTAGAAGACAAAAGGAATACTCTTGATTTAAGTTCATTTCTTAATTCAGTTTTGACCAATCCCTCTCTAATTCCTTCGGTATCATCCTAACCGATGCAAACCCTAGCCGCCGCACGCCGCCCCAGGGCGGTCGGCCTCCATGACCGCCGCCCGTACCTAGGGTTCCTCCGTCCACTCCAACCCGGCAGCCTCTTGCGACACCCCGGCCCTCCCTGTCGGCTCTCCGCGTCTGCCGGCCATCGCCGCCCTGCTCCGACCGGGACTTCTTCATCATCCACCGTCTCCGCCACGTCTGTATGGATGCCTCGAGCTCGCCAGTGGGTCAAGCTCGCAGGCTGCGGCCCTGTCACCGGCTGCCTCGGGCTTGCCGGTTGCCTCGGGGCGGCTGCCTTGGGCATGTTGTGCCATCGTCGCCGGCTTCATCTCGGACTCTGCGCCACGCCGACTTCACCGAGCGGCGTCCCCAACCTCGCGAGCGATCGGATTGACCACCCGCCCGCCCGCGGTCCTCCTCATCTACGTCGTGCGACCGATCTGGCCTGTCGGTTGCGTGCGCCTCGGAAGTTTATGTGAAGACTGTCCTGAGTACAACACGCCCCTCCATCTCGACCACAGCTATACCACCCACGCTCTCGGCTACCTCGACAAACGGCACAAAGGGCTACCGCCTTGCTTGAGCAACCTCGTCGGTTTCCACTCCAGCCACGACTTCCGTGATGCATCGGCCGTTACAACTGTGGGGGTTTGGGGGGGGAGTTGGGCTCGTCGGCTTACCTTCGGATTCTTCTCCAGTCTCCCTGTCTGTGTCGCTACCGTTGTGACTGCGGGGGAATGTTGAGCATTATGATTATTTGGAAGTATATGATGGACTAAGATTTGTTCCTGCCTTGTCGCCACTCTTCTTCCTCGCAACTCTTAATCTTCTCACATGGTTTCTCTCACAAAACAAGAAGAAACACACACAGACACACACATGACACATGTATCAAGGGAGACCAGATGACACAAGAGCTACATCTTTACCTCATGGCTTTCATTTACTTACTCAACTTAAATAGCCATAACAAGAGCATCTCCCCGCGGTCCGGATTTATTAGGCCCTTTTTATTTTGAGCCAAAGTTTGACCATAAATTTAACTAATAAAATATAAATTATAGGTCACATAATTAAAACTATACCATAGAAAACCTCCTTCAAAAACAAATCAAACAATATACTTTGTGTAGCATAACATTTGTATAATTTTAGTAAAATACTTGGTCAAATTTGGACCCAAAATGTAAGGGGGCCTAATAAACCCGGACATATGTAGTAATCCTAAACTCACGTCACGCCCACCATGCACAGCTAGTCCAGTAACGAGTAATGCTAGACATAAGGACGTTTTACGGAGGATTTACAGGCTCGTTGGCTCGGATTGGTTGAAATTTGATTAAGGCTGCGTTCGGTTGACAGGGAATTGAAAGGGGTTTGACATGGATTAAAGTGGATTGATTCCCCTTAAGTCAAATCTCCCCCAAATCCCCTCCAACCTCCTCCAGGCAGGGTGTAACCGAACAAAGCCTAAAGGGGACGGTCCCATCATGAAAATCAGGGGAGGAGCAATTAGATTAGGCCACGTTGCCATCCTGTAAAAGTCCGTTAGAAGTTGCCCGTATCTTTAGCATTATTGGTCCAGTAATTAACTAACGCATGGGCCAACTCTACGGCCATTTCTCCCGGCCCGTCCACTACCAATTCGACGACTTTGCCAATCTTGCATGCACACACTAAAACTTCGCATATGCACACACGTGAACACGTCTATACATGTGTACCCAGCCGCAACCACAGAATAAAACATGATCTAGTCAACTACTTTTTGCACTAAGGCTACTCATAGTGGGGAGTATCATAATAGAGTACTATCGTAGATGATCATATTTATTATCATACATGATACAAAGTAGCATAACATTTAACATGATATGGTATCTACTACCTATGTTACTCTAATAATCTCTTTCTTCTTTAATTCTTTGCCACATCAGCATGTTTGCTATTCCTGAGTGCATGATATCGACTATGATACCATCACTATGGCCAGCCTAATAACAAGTTCCAACATCCTCTCGTTAAAGCAACTCTAGACAATCCTCTATTTCAGAGGAGTATCCGGCCATAGTGGAGTAAATTTTTACTCCTCTATAGGTGGCCGACCTAGCCGATCCCCTGAACTTAGAGCATCTACAGCCGGACTTTGCAAATTCGGCCCCTCAAACGCCTGCGGACGCACTCAGGCGCGTCCGCACGCACTGACCGATTACGCCTCAAATTAGCCACTTTACAACCGCCTTTCTCATATTTCATCCCATAGATCCATACAAAGAATGCAAAAAAATCATATATGGTACATCTACGTATTATCCTAGCTACTCTTCGTCGTCGGAGATGTCCACGACGAAGGTGCCGGGCGCCGGCTGGACGGGCGGATAGGAGGGCTCCGGCTCATCCTCCTTCTGTTCGACCTCATCCATATATGCGAACATCTCCGCCTCCTCCACGGCCTCTTGCACCTCCATCTCCTGCCGGCGACGGCGTCTTGATTCCGCAGCCCACTTCGACCGGAGGGAATCGAGGATTGAAAGTGCGTTATATCGACTAGAGGGGGTGAATAGGCGATTTTTATGAATTCTTCACTGAGGAATTTGCCGGTGAGGAAATTCCTTAGCGAAGAACTACTTGCAGCGGGATAAGTACTCAGAAGTAAGCATAAGAGAATGCGGGCATGGTCATCATGATGAAATGAAGACAATCAAAGAGTACAGAAAGCGTAAACACAGGATAGCACAAGATGAAGACAAACAGACTGAAGAAATTGAACTGAGGTGTAGCGACCCGACCTCAGACGGTCAAGCCTCTGTGTATCCGTGCCATCCCTGGATCAGTATGCTGGCACACACAGTACATCAATGTATATATCAAAGTGCAATCACATGTATAAATAACGTAAAATGATATATACCTCATAATACTCAGCGGAAACAATCAAACGGGTGTGGAGTCCCATCAACGCCATCGAGAGGTTGAGTGTAGACCGTAACCCTGTATCGTAACTCTTACTCGTCGAAGAAAATCCTGCAACATGATACGTTGCAGCCGTGTAGGTCAGTACATTGAATGTACCGGCAAGATCACAACATGAATAAACAGATGGTAAAACTATACTATATGCAATTTGGCTTTGTGGCTCTGTATCTGAGTTTTGTTTGCGTAAAAGCTGATTTTATTTTCCCTACATCAAAGGAATAAATGAAGTCTGTACTATGGAGTTTTCTATCATGACATGGTTCCGCCAACCGATGTCTCATAGCCCAAAATCATCATATGTTGCCCACAATTAAGTTATCAATCCAGTGTTGAGAGTTCCGAGATAGATCCAAGTCCAGATGCTCAAATTGTCCGTAACCGGGGACACGGCTAATCGATTAGGTTTAAACCCTCTGCAGAGGTTTGTACACTTTACCCGCAAGATTCGATCCTCTTTTACGCTCTCGCACTTCAGGGTGTTTGAGAACAAGACGATCAAACATGGTCTTCAAGAGTTCCTCGACCACCGTCCGGTGCTCATCCAATCCTACCGTAGTTCTACATCTGCTAGCACCGCCCCAGCCAGAGTCACAACTAAGGTCAACCAAGCCGAGCCCATAGTGACTTGCGGTTGCACAGGTAAGCTTCGGGCATGAAGTATTCTTCCGTCTCTTTGAGTCTGGGTGAAGCTTTCCGCAAGAGGTCATGGCGCTTCTCCATGCATCCCGGCCAACCACTAGTTTCTCCAGGGTGCCCGTCAACCGTCCTTCACCCAGTAGTGTGTATTGAATTCTTGTCTCGAGTCTTGAAGTCTTGAGGCCTTGAAGATGCAGTCCTTGCAGATTCCATCATGGAGTTGTCGTCATTGACGTAGATCCTCCATTCTCACACCACTCCCGAGCACTCATACCAACCCCGTCTACTATAGCGTAGCATTAAAATAAATAACGTCCCGGGCTTGGTAACAGGGTGATGGGTTCCTACCTCATGCATACTACTCAACTACAAGGATTCAATATCACTACTGGAGGGTTGTTGCAAAGATGCCACTAAGTGCAATAAAACATAGGTATGAAAGCATGGTCAAAGTGAACTTGCTGGTAATACTTGATGAAGATAACAACGCTGTCCAGAAAATGACTTGGTAGAACTAATCGTCACTCTGTTGAAAATCTATATAGTCAAACATAGCATTCATATAAGCAAACATCCTAGCAAACAATTTTAACACTCATAATAACAATTAAAACAAAAAAACTCAATAATAAAACTCCAACAAAGTCCAAAGAAGCTTCAAATAAAACTAGAAAGAAAAACTACTAACGAAAATCTATGACTTTGCTACAAGCATCTAACATAGTTTTGCCCTAAGTAAAAAAAACTTAACAGCAATTAAAACACTAAACTAATAATTTAACAGAAAATAAAAAGTAAAACAACTAAGTTAACAGAAAGTATTTTTTCATAAAATTTTATTTGCAAAAGAAACAAATAAAAGCTTTTATAAAACTCTAACTATGACCTATAGAAGGTTTCATACAAAACTAAGGAAAATAGTTTTTTAAAATAAAACTAAATTTTTCTCCTGTTTTCTAACAGAAACACAAGTAATTTTGTCAAAAGTGACAAAAAGAAATAATTTAAAACTAATAAAAACAATAAAGAAAAAGCAAAACAGAACTAATAATAAAACAGTACTGTTTTTCTAAAAACCTAATTTAAATTAACCTAGAAATAAAATACTAAATACTACTGGATTAACAAAGGTCCTAGAGACCAGGAGCAAAAAGAATCGGTCAAAATAATATTCCTAACTCAAAATAGCTCAAATCTAGTGATTTGAGAAAATTCATACAAACACAAATTTAAACTGCTCAAATGTGAAATAAAATTGAACTAACAGAAACTTCAGCAAATTTGTGACACATAGCAATTGGAATCACTCAAAATACTAAAAACTCTAAAAGATATGAATTTTCTAAGATTGCTATTTTTGAAAAAAATGAATTACAGGATTTCGTGGATCTCACCGGAGTAGTCGTCGGAGTTGGGGAAGAAGATCGGATCCGATGTTGCGGTTTCTCCTAGAGGAAAGGAGATCACGGGACGGTGGAGAGGAGATCATATAAACCTCAGGAGAGGTCGAGGCGGCGGGCGGCACTTGGCGGCGGTGGTGCTGCTGCACTGCTGCTCTTGGAGAGGAGAGGAGAGGAGAGGAGAGGTGTTGGTTTGATGTGTTGGAGGGGGGTGCTTGGGTATTTATATTGGGGAGGGGAGGGCTTTGCTTGGGGTAGGGGACAAGAAATAGACTAGGATTAGGAAACAAAGAGGGAAAAGATCTAGAAACAAATCGGAATAAACGGAATAACGAAACGGGATCAAATCCTACTAGGATTTGTAAGAGAATAGGAAACCTGGGCTCCCTGGCCCCCTAGGTGTGTGTGTCCGATGGCCTTGGCCTTGGCCTTGGCCGGTGGCTGGTCGGCAGCTTGGGCCTTTGGCCCAAGGCGCTGCATATTTTTTTTAACAAAATTTCACAGAACTAAAACAAAAACAAAATAATTAAAACTTTTATATAGGCATATAATATATCAAAATTTCCAGAAAAATATTTCCTACAAGATGAACATTATTCTAATGTCAAATAAAATCCACACAAATTTTAATAATTCACACAGTGCTACTGGTCCAATAAAATCCAATAAAAATCATTTTAAAATACCAAAATGACTTCAAATTAATTTCTCTCCAATTTTGTGATGTAGGGAATCATGTTACCCTATTTTCCATATATTTTGTTTTTGGAGAAAAATAATTTGAATAGAACTCAAATAACTCCAAATTGGAAATAAATTCAAAAGAACTTTGAATTTAATTCTTTTAAAACTCCCAACTCATATTTCATATGTTTTGAAGAAGTCATTTTATCTTCGCTCGTGAAAATCATTGAGTTGCATAAAGTTTCAGAATTGGAAAATATTTTCAACACCCCTTGTCATTTAAATAAATGGAAGAAGTCATGTCATCTTCTCTCCGGGGTTTTGTGATGAAAAGAATTTGAATTCCCGGAGATCATAAAAGAAAAATGAAAGTTTGGGAAAGTCCTTTAATTCCCTCTCATTTAACCTTCAAAAAGTTTTGAATTTCACTCAATTTCACTCAATCATTCAGACAACAATCAAACAAACAATCAAAACTATTTATTTAATATAACATTCCAAAATTTAGAATTTTGGGATGTTACACTGAGGAAATTGAGAAAGTCTTCAGTCAAAGTCTTCAAACACAGATATGAATGAACACTCAACACAGTAATGAGGAAATGAGAGGGTTGAGGAAATAGAACCAGTAAGGTTGGTGAAGACAATGATTTGGTAGACCAGTTCCAACTGTTGTCTCAGTTGTACGTCTGGTTGGAGCGGCTGAGTATTTAAACTCGAGGACACACAGTCCGGACACCCGATCGGCTGAGCACGCAGCTCAGACACCAAGTCCTCACCGTATTCTCCTTGAACTAAGGTCACACAGACCTCATCCAATCACTCGTGGTAAGTCTTCAGGCGACTTCCAAACCTTCACAGACTTGGTCACTCGGCGATCCACAATTCCTCTTGGATGCTCTAGACCATGACGCCTAACCGTCTGGAAGAAGCACAGTCTTCAAAGGTAACAAGCGTCGGATCCACGCAAGATCAATCTCTTCAGTGATGCTCAATCACTTTGGGTTTGTAGGGTTTGGTTTTGGGTTTTCCTCACTCGATGATTTTCGCTCAAAGTCCTCGGAGGATGGGTTGCTCTCAAATGACAAGTGTCAAGTTCTCTCGAGCAGCCAACCAGCTAGTGGTTGTAGGGGCAGCTATTTATAACCTAGGGAGCAGCCCGACATGATAAGACATAAATGCCCTTCAATGATATGACCGTTAGGTGGATAAGATATTTTGGGACAGCTGGCGCGCAAGAAGACAGAACGGTCGGAAATTTGACTCTCAAATTCCTCGGGGCTATCATGTTTCTCATGTGTAGGCAATCCGCCTTTGGCGAATTCCTAACTCCTCGGTCAGAACAAATTCCTTAGCGAACTGAAGAACTTCATCTTTGTCACTGAAGAAATTGAGTGAACTGTATGAGATTTCCAAAGGCTTCACTCAAGGGATTGGTAGGTGTAAGATTTTGAGTTGAGCATCACATGGAAATTTTTCCTTAGTATTTCCTCGATCCCCTTTAACGAAGACGGTGTTTCCTATGACTCAAGAAAGAGAAAACGAAACTACGAAAACAAAAGTCTTCACGCTTCATGTTCCTCAAATGAATACCAAGTCTTCAAGGCCACACCAATTTCTTCACTTTCAAAGTCTTGTAAAGTCTTCGAATATCAAAGTCTTGATCGAAGAACTTCATTTTTAGGGTCGACTTTCTTTGTAAATATCAAACTCCTCAGAGACTTATAGACCTGTGTACACTCATAAACACATTAATCCCTTAACCTATAAGTCTTCAATACACCAAAATCACTAAGGGGCACTAGATGCACTTACAATCTCCCCCTTTTTGGTGATTAATGACAATATAGGTTAAGTTTTCAACGGGGATAAACATATGAAGTGTAAATACTGATGTTGAGGAATTTGATTGGAAGATATAGAAGAACTCCCCCTGAAGATGTGCATAGTGAGGAATTTGCTTTTGAGGCATTGCACATTTGAAGAGTTGAATCATGGAGATCTCCCCTATATCTTGTAATTCATACACGCATTTGACATATAATATGAAGAATTTGAAATGCATGATGAAATATGGTGCTTGATGAAATTCAGCATGCGTGCGATAATATTAATGAGGAACAAGCATGCAAAATAACGCATCAAGAGTATCAGAGCACAGTGCATCAAAAGTATCAAAACACCATCGGGTTTAAGATTACAACTCGATCCAATAAAAGTTTCAGAAGAACGAGAGTTGTAACTTAACAAAAAAATGCCCATATGATAGATCCGCTTGAAGACTAACCCAAATTTCTCCCCCTTTGTCATCGAATGACCAAAAGGATCGAAACTAAGGACTAACACCCCTGAAGAATTTCAAGTTGATGAAGGAGCGCCAGCGTTGTTGGGGTCGATTGTCGTAGTGGGGCCTGCCGCAGTGTCGTCCAAGTCTTCATTTTCATCAGTGTCTCGTGATGAAGAATAGGAGCTGGCCACCAAGGAAGGAACTTTGACCTTCTTGTATTTCTTCGGAGGAGGTGCAGACCAGTCCAATTCTTCCTTGAGACCCATTGTCGTCAGTTCTTCCGTGCTGTAGACATTTGAAAGAACAGCCCAAGTGCGTTTGAAGGTTTCATGGAGGTAGTAGTGGTTTTTCTTCACTGCATTATGTGTTGAAGTCATGTTGTGAAGAATAGAACCAAACTGACGCTTGACCCATTTATGATTGCGATCAACCTTCTGATGAAGACTGAGGAGTAACTCACGATCAGTCATCATTGGTGGAGTAGGATGCAACTTTGTGAAACTGTCCATCCAATGGACGAATGCCTTCATCGATCACAGCAGTTGCCTTGCCCTTGTCATCAGCTGAGGTAAATGTCCGTTTAAGGACTTCAATCGGGGGCAAGTAGCTGCAGTGGTTCAGAGTATCAGCCTTGTAATTGAGTGAAGACCTTGTCCTGATGATCTCATTATCCAAGGCGCATAAGGCTTCAGCTCAAATGGTGCATAGCAATGTTCGCCAGAGTCCTTATGAAGAAATCATGGAAGTTGACGGGAACGCCATGAATGATATTGAAAAGCATATTCTTCATGATGCCAACGACTTCTTCATCATTTGAGTCGTGGCCTTTGATAGGACTCATTGTCTTCGTCAGAATCCGATAGACAGTCCGAGGCACATACAATAATTCCTTGACGAGGAATTTGTTTCTTGGGGCCTGCCCTGGCTTCAAAGGCTTCATCAGCACTTGCATATTGTGATTTGAAAGCTCAGGTTCGTTGTAGATACAACGAGCACCATCAAGGGGAGGACTGAGTGGTAGAGCACGAAGCAATTCAGTTGTTGGTGCCTTGTAATGAGTATTTTCAGACATCCAGTCTAACACCCATGAGTTCACGTCTTCAGCGTCTCCGGTGATGTGCAGCGTTGCATAGAATTGAAGAATGAGTTCTTCATTCCAATCACAGATGTCAGTGCAGAAATTCAGAAGTCCTGCATCGTGAAGAACACTGAGGACTGGCTCAAGCCTGGCAGAGACTCCATGTCCACATGAGGAATATGTGCATGATCAAGACTTTGTCTTTGTTGAAGAGCACCGAGGAATAGAAATTGGCTTGGTGGCAGTCGTAAACGCCTCTTCCTTATGCGAGCAGAATCATATGGATTGTAATCAGTGAAGAATACGTGCTCGCCGAAGAAATCTTCAGCCTTGAACTTTTGCTTTGTTGAGAAGGGATTCTTTGGCTTTGGCAGTGGAGTGTCAGTGAGTTGCATCACGACCACTAGAATCGCAATCTCAGGTTCTTCAGGATGAGGAATTTCTTGTTCCTCTACAGGTGCAGTCTGAGGATCAGCAGCAGCAAGTTCATCAGCGCTAGTGGCTGGAATTTCTTCATGGACAGATGAAGTGGGATGAGTTTCTTCAGAGCCCATTTGAACTATTGGAGCAGGGGACTGAGGAATCTGTTGAATTGGGGTGAAGAGTGGAGAATTTTGATGCTGACTTTCCCAAAAGTCATCGTTCATCACTGGCGTTGTGCTTCCAATATCCACATCTTCTTCAATTTCCTCAACACCGGCCTCTTCATTTGTGAACTGAGGCATAGGCGAGGAAATGATTGGGGTTGAAGGGATTGCTTCCACTTCAATTTCTTCATCAATCTGCTTTGACGAAGCAGCAGAATGATCTTCTTCATCAGATCCGCTTGGGATCTCATAATCTTCACCAAAAGGAAAAAGGTCCTTTGATGGAATTGAGGAAATTGGAACATCATAAATAGGATTTTCAAAGGAGCTGGTCATTGACTTCATTTTCTTCACATCCGAAGAATTTGACGCAGCTGATGCTTTCCGTTTCTTCACCGCAGCTCGTTCTGCAGCCTTGGTCTTCTTCACATCAGAGGCAGATGGAAGAATTGGAGTTGGTGTTGGCACAGGACGAGCTGAGGAATCTGGTTGATTTTCCTCAGGCGCAACTGATGCAGTTGCCCTGACTTGTTCAGTTTCTTCAGGCGCACCACTAGTGGATGCCCTGGCAATTTCTTCAGTGGCTGGAATGGGATCATCAGCCCTGGAACTAGCATTGTCTTCAGCAGCCTGAACTTCATCAGCGGTGCTGGCATGTTCTTCTGTCTGCTGAGCTGAGGCTCCATCCTGAGGAATTTCTTGTTGCGTTGGGGCAGCAACATTGGTGAACTTCTTCGTCAGGTTGACGAATCTGACTTTGGCTCCTTGCCAATCAGCATAATAGGAGTTAAATTTGTCGCTGAGGTCTTTGATGTCACTGCATCTTGATAAGTTCTTGATTGTCATCTTGACAACGCTTTTCTTCAGCAGTTTCTCCTTTCAGATCTGCGATTTCTTGATCTCTCCGTCAGATCAAATTTCCATTTCTCCTCTTGGATGAAATGAGTTAGCATGTGACTTTTGCCAGGTGTCATATTGAAGTCAGGCATAGGAGTGTTTGGGTCCTTGTGCCAGAGATCAATGTAGTCTAGAATCGCTCTTGATCCAACAAAGAAGGGCATGTGTGCCTTTGGCTCTAGCGGCCCTTTCTTGGCGGTCTCTGATGATTTCCTCAAGTTCATCATCATCAGTCTCATCATCTTCAGGTGGCTCTTGGAAGGCGACCTGTTTCTTCTTGGGACTTGGTCGAGGACCTCGTCCAGCTGTGGCCTTAGTCTTCAGCAGAGTCGGGCAGATGAAGAATTTGGTGCAGCTGAGGAACTTCTTTGAAACACCAGAGGCAATGGAGATGCATGTAGTCCTTTGGCACGTGGCCAGATGCACAGGTGCTGAGGACTTTGTCGGAACTGCTGAGGACTTTGTAGGAGCTGAGGATTTTGGAGGAGCAAGGGCAGCATGAGGAATTGGCCGTGAGGGCACAGCTGAGGAACTTGGCCGTGAGGGCACTTTTGGTGAAGCACTTGGCTTGTGTGCGGGCTTCTTTGCCATAGATTTTCTTGGCTTGATAGAGGCCTCAGTGGCAGCAGCAGTAGCAGAGTCCTCATTAAATTTCCTCACAGCCTCATTGGCTTGTCTTGCCAATTTGGCTTGGCGCTTGGCCCATTCTTTAGGAAAGTCCTCACCACGCTTGATGCTGGTGGGGTCAGCTTCTTGACCAGGTGCCAATGGAGCTCTTGGGCATGGATGATTGAGAGCGAATTTCTTCATGTACTTTGGAGTAACATATCTGTACTCCCTCCATTCCCTTGCCCATCTCCTTTCAATCCTTTGAATGCGCACCTTGCGCTGATTTTTGTTTTCTTTGCCGAACTCGGCTTCATTAGGTGTGCAATAATCAGCATATATTTCCTCAGGGATCTCAAACGCAGTCATGACCTCAGGCCTCTTTCCTCCTTTCTGTGGCTTCTTTCCTTCTGCCATATTCTTCAGGTGAGGAATTTGAACAAACGAATTCTCTGAAGAAGTAAGCATCTTTTCTTCGAGGAACGTTGCAAATGAGTTAAGTTGATGAGAACCTAGTGATTCAGCAGCGGACATGAGTACCTGTGAATAGAGTATAGTTGCGAGGAATTTGGAGATGTCATATGTGTTCTCAGAAGGTTTTTCTAAAAGAACTAGTTTGAGGAATTTGACCAGATGAGCCTTGAAGAATTTCACTAAGCGATCTTTGTCTTAGGTTCCAGAGTTGTATAGATCAAGGATCCACACAATTGAGGAATCTTGAAGAAAATCATTGCTTAGAGAAACGAATCAAGAGCATATTTTGTTTGAGGTGTTCATATGTGTGAAGATTTGAAGAATAAACACCTTTGAAGATTTTCAGGAAGGTTTGAGAATAAAAGCGAGTAATAAAAGTAACTTTTAATTACCCGAAGTGAAGAACACGACGAACTGAGAAGTGTAGATTAGAAGTTGGTCAGGTTAGATCTTCCACGCCCTAACTTGGCGGAGGAAGACAGCTACGGCGGCTGCGGAGTGAAGATTTCCGCGGTCGGCGCGAGTACGTCGGCGACGAGGTCGAGGCAGTGAAGCTTTTCCTTAGCGGCGACGATGGAGTAGCGGCGGCGCTAGGGTTTAAGAAGCTCGAGCGAGAGAGAGAGGTCGAGCGGAGTAAAGGAAGTCAGGAAGGGGAGAGGGGGTATATATAGCCACGGTGAAAAACCGATCGCCCGAAGATTTTGGACGAACGTGCCCCTGACCCTTCTCATTCGCTTAACATGTGTCACCCATGTACTGAAAAGTGAAGATCGTGTTAGATCGTGGGTGAATAGATAAGTCTATCATGGGATGCGGAACGGTTTGAGCGGCAAAAACGAAAGTTTGGATAAGATCAGTTTTAAAGTTCCGTTCGCAATTTCTTCAGCTGACAAGGACACAGTGAAGATTTTGAACGAGTTTCAAATAGAACGCACATGAAGAATTTGTGAATGGATTGGGTTGAGTATAGCATAGAGGGGGAAGGGTCCGATCACATTCACTTAGCGGAAAAATCGACTTGAAGAAATAGCCATAAGTGAATGCTGTAGAGGACATAAACCCATATATATATATATATATAGCTAATGAAGAAAAACGCCGGAAACAATGAAGATTTTGAAAAGTTGAAGAATTTGAAAAACTGAAGAATTTCAAAAACTGAGGAAAAACTCAAATTGAAGATTTTCAACTTTGGTGGTGGCGTGACCCACCGTATAAGAATGATGATTTCAGACACGCGTACAATTGTCGAGGGTTCGAGAATCAAATTCTTCATTAATTTCTTCACACTTAGAGAGTTATTCTTATTGATTGAAGAAAACGTTTCTTCATGTGTTGCACATCTAAGTCATCAATTTTGCATAAGTGTCGGATGTGTGTCCTTTTCAAAGAACATTCAAGATTCTAAGATATTTAGCTCACACCGCAACTTGCTAAATCTCTTCTCATCCAAGGGCTTTGTGAAGATATCGGCTAGTTGTTCTTCGTCTTCACATGCTCGATGGAGATGTCGCCTTCAACACATGATCATGAAGAAAATGATGACGAATTTGAATGTGCTTTGTCTTCGAGTGCTGAACTGGGTTGTGAGCAATCTTGATGGCACTCTCATTGTCACGAGAGAGAGGCACATTCTTCACGTTGATGCTGTAGTCCTTGAGAGTTTGCTTCATCCACAACAATTGAGCACAACAAGAGCCAGCAGCAATGTATTCAGCTTCCACAAGAGACGGTGATACGCAGTTCTGCTTTCTTCGAGGACCAATGGACCAAAGATCGTCCGAGGAAATAACAAGTACCAGATGTTGACTTGCGGTCCACACGATCACCAGCATAGTCAGAGTTAGAATATCCAATGAGATCAAAAGTAGAGCCCTTGGGGTACCATAATCCTAGTGTTGGTGTGTGAGCTAGATATCAAAGAATATGCTTCACAGCCTTATGGTGTGATTCCTTCGGTGTAGCTTGAAATCGGGCACACATGCAAACACTAAGCATTATATCTGGCCTAGATGCACGTAAGTACAATAGAGAACCAACCATGGAGCGTTATACCTTGTGATCGAAGTCAATACCATTTTCATCAGTGCATAGATGGCCATTTGTGGGCATAGGAATTTTGACACCTTTGCAATCTTGCATGCCGAATTTCTTCAGGACATATTTGAGGTATTTCTCCTGAGATATGAATATGCCATTGTGTTGTTGACGAATTTGAAGACCTAAGAAGAATTTCAACTCTCCCATCATAGACATTTGATATTCTTCACTCATCCTATAGGCAAATTCATCACTATAATGTTGGTCAGTACAGCCAAAGATAATATCATCAACATATATTTGGCACACAAACAGTTCACCATCATATGATTTAGTAAAGAGAGTAGGGTCGAGTGAACCGGGTGTGAAGCCATTCTTCACGAAGAATTCCTTCAATGTATCATACCACGCCCGTGGGGCCTGTTTGAGACCATAGAGCGCCTTGTTGAGTCTGAAGACTTTGTCAGGATTCTTTGGATCTTCAAAACCTGGGGGTTGAGCAACATATACTTCTTCCTCAAGCTTACCATTGAGGAATGCACTTTTTACATCCATTTGATATAAAGTGATATTATGATGGTTAGCATAAGCAAGTAATATGCGAATAAACTCAAGTCTAGCAACAGGTGCAAAAGTTTCATCGAAATCAATTTCTTCAACCTGTGTGTAGCCTTGAGCTACAAGTCATGCCTTATTCCTTACCACAAGGCCATTTTCATCTTGCTTGTTGCGGTAGATCCACTTTGTGCCAATGATATTATGCTTGCGAGGATCTGGATGTTTGACCAGTTCCCAGACATTGTTGAGCTCGAACTGATGTAATTCTTCTTGCATGGGCTGAATCCACTCAGGCTCCAGAAATGCTTCATCTACCTTAGTGGGCTCTGTGATAGAGACAAAAGCATAGTGCCCACAAAAGTTAGATAAATGTGAAGCTTTTGAGCGTGTGAGAGGACCTGGCGCTTCAATGTCATTGATGATCTTGTCAACTTGCACTTCTTTTGCAACGCGAGGATGAGCTGGTTGTCGTCGAGGAATTTGATCATTTTCCTCAGCACCATTGTCTTCAACATTATCTTCAGGTGCATCAGCTCGACGTTCTTCACAGACAGAATGAATTCTTCATGGATTCTTCAAGAGGAATGACATCCTCGTTGTTTTGAACTTGATAGATTCCCAGAGCTGGTTCATCTAACACGAAGGTAGGTGCTCTCTTTGCGAGCCATTAGTTTCATCGAACCGCACATCTACAGTATCAACAATATTGTGAAGAGCGATGTTGAAGACTCTGTAGGTGTGCAATTCCTTTCCGTAACCAAGCATAAAACCTTCATGTGCTTTCGGTGCAAATTTAGAACTGTGATGAGGATCTCTAATCCAGCATTTAGCACCGAAGACTTTGAAATAACTCACATTGGGTTTCTTGTCAGTGAGGAGTTCATAGGCAGTCTTCTCGAAGAATTTGTGAAGATACACTCTGTTGATGATGTGGCACACGGTATCAATTGCATCAATCCAAAAACGACTAGGCGTTTTGTATTCATCAAGCATAGTGCGAGCCATCTCAACAAGAGTTCTGTTCTTGCGCTCCACGACGCCATTTTGCTGAGGAGTATAGGGAGCAGATAACTCATGAGTAATACCAAGTTCATCAAGATAGGCACCAAGACCGGAATTCTTAAACTCAGTTCCATTGTCACTCCTGATGTGTCTGATCTTCACACCAAAGTTAGTTGAAGCCCTCGAGGAAAATCGTTTGAAGACTTCCTGCACTTCATTTTTGTAAGTAACAATGTGTACCCATGTGTAACGAGAGTAATCATCAACAATAACAAAGCCATATAGAGATGCATCATTAGTGACTGCTGAGTAATGATTAGGACCAAAGAGGTCCATGTGAAGCAATTCGAAGGGATGAGTAGTGGTCATGATAGTCTTCGTTGGATGCTTGGCCTTGGTCATTTTTCCAGCTTCACAGGCTCCACACAAGTGATCCTTGAGGAATTTGACATTCTCAATGCCAATAACATGCTTCTTCTTTGCAAGCGTGTGCAAGTTCCTCATGCCTGCGTGACCAAGTCGCCGATGCCATAGCCAGCCTTATGAAGCTTTTGCAAGTAGACACACGGCTGGTTGTGGTCCTGTAGAGAAATCAACAATATACAAGTCTCCTCTCCTAAAGCCTTCGAAGACTTTGGAATTGTCAGCTTCCATAATCACAACACAACGATACTTTCCAAAGATAACAACCATATCAAGATCACACAGCATTGAGACTGACATGAGGTTGTATCCTAAGGACTCAACAAGCATGACTTTGTCCATGTGTATGTCCTTAGAGATCGCAACCTTACCAAGACCCAATACCTGACTTTTGCCTTTGTCAGCAAAGATGATATGCTTCAGATGTGACGGTGATAAGGGAGCACCCATCAATAGATTCTTGTCACCAGTCATGTGATTTGTACGTCCACTATCGAGGACCCACTCATTGGCTTTGGGTTGATCATCTTGCAGATGAATTAGTGCAACTTACGATCTCATATACTTCATTAGTGAAGAATATGATATCAAGTTCATCAGAAGAATTTCATCGAGCGTTATAACAGATAAGCAGTATGAGGACGTGTGAAATGAAAGTTCATTTCTTCATGATTAGCCTGCGTCCTTTCAAGCATTTTTGTCAGGCCCCCAGCAAATTCTTCAGACGTTTAAAGCACGTCTGGAGACCTGACCCTGCAGAAGAGGTTAGTTCTTTTTCTTCACCACCCACATCTGAAGGGGTGGCAAAGAGTTCATCACTCTGCAAGCACCATATGAGAATGGTGGCATAGAGGCCAATCCATTTCGTTTCACATAAGAAGGGTTAGGGTAAGCATATGAATAAGCAGAGAAATTCTTCGAGGACTTATGAACATATTGGTTTGAAGAATAATGCACATATTCATAGCCCTTAGCTCTACCCTGCGAAACAGAGTTGTTAGCACGACGATAATCATACGAGGACTTTGATCCTTTTGAGGAATTTGATCCACGTGAGGAATTTGGTCCATATGAGGACTTAAATCCATATGAAGAATTTGGTCCATATGAAGAATTTGATCTGGGGTTCCTTTTCTTCACAGGTGGTGTCATGAGGACATTCACCTGAAGACTTTCAAGGAACTTCTTGGGAACCCAGATTTTCTTCATAGGGGAACCGTTCCTGCAGTTAGTGCCAACATATCTAGCAAATACTTCACCATTCTGATTTTTGAACAGTTTATAGTTGGAGTCAAATGACTCATCAGAACAATGAGGAGATTCGCATGTAAAGCCAGATAAGTTAGATGGATCAACTTGGAGGTCCCTTTGCAGCAACCCATGAGGTTTTGGGATACTGCCCAGGCTTCCAATATGTTCCATCAGCATTGAGTTTCCTCTCAAAGACAATACCCTCTTTCCTAGGGTTCCTGTTGAGGATCTGCTTTTTAAGCACATCACAAAGAGTCTGATGCCGTTTGAGGCTTTTGTACATGCCTGTCATGTACAATTCCTTCAGCCCTGCATCGTCAGTGATACTAGCAATGTCCTCAGATGAGGAATTAGTGATAGCAGAGGCAGGTGAAGAATTTGTAACAGTTGAAGCATTTGAACATTCGGTGAAGAATTAGCGATTCACGCTCAATGCACTTTAAGCATGGAGGAACAAATTCTTCCCGAGAAGCGCTGATTTGTTGAGCAAGTAATGAATCGCGCTCCTTCTGAAGTTCTTCATAACTCACTCTTAGCTTCTCAAGATCTTGCTTTCTTTAAAGAAATTCATAAGAAAGTTTCTCATGATCGACAAGAGAGTGTTATGATGACCTTGAAGGTTGTCAAACCTAGGATCAAGTCTCTGAAGATTTTCAGTCAGGGCTTTAGTGCGATCCATTTCTTCACCTAACATATCATCACTTTTATCTAGCATGTTTTGAACCTTTTCAAAAGCCCTTTGTTGTTTTACAGCAATCTTAGCAAGTTTTGAGTAGTTGGGCTTTAGATCTTCATCAGATTCATTTTCACTAGATTCAGAGGAGGTATATTTGAGTACCTTGGCACCCTTTGCCATGAAGCAATAGGTGGGAGCGTAGTCATCACTATCTTCATCAGCTTTGTTGGTGAGGTCATTTTCTTCACAGTTGAAGATGGACTTGCTGACGAAAACAGTAGCGAGAGCTAGACTCGCCACACCAGACTCAGATTCTTCTGATGCCTCCTCTTCCTCATGTTCCTCAGATTCAGCTTCAGAGTCCATTTCCTTGCCAATGAATGCCCGAGCCTTCTTGGATCTGCTTTTCTTGTGAGAAGAGGGCTTTGAGGATTTTGATGATGAAGATTTTGACGATTTCTTCTTCTTCTTAGCGTCATCAGAACTGTAATCCTTGTATTTCTCCTTCTTTAATTCCTTTTCCCACTGAGGACAATCTTGAATGTAGTGACCAGGTTTCTTGCATTTGTGGCAAAGTCTTCTCTTATAGTCACTGGATGAGGAATCACTGCTCCTTGAGGATTTTCCAAAGCGACCACGCCTTGAGAACTTCTGAATTTCTTCACGAGCGGTGCTAGCTCCTGGCTCAATTCTTCAGATCTCCAAGGCTACTACGAGTCTTCACACTCAGATTGAGACACAGCCTTGGCCTTGTGGCACGTGTTTTCCATAGCTAGAACCATAGAGATCTCTCTTTTCAGCAAGCTGGAACTCATGAGTATTTTGCCTCTCGAGGATATCAGTTGGATCAAGTGACTCGTAGTCAGCACGCTCTTGTATCATCAGTGCCAGAGTATCAAATGAGGAATCAAGCGATCTCAACAATTTCTTCACCACCTCATGGTCGGTGATGTCAGTGGCACCAAGCGCTTGAAGCTCATTTGAGATGTCAGTGAGGCAATCGAAGGTTTGTTGAACATTTTCGTTG
Source organism: Aegilops longissima (assembly GCA_021605205.1). NCBI lineage: Eukaryota > Viridiplantae > Streptophyta > Magnoliopsida > Poales > Poaceae > Aegilops > Aegilops longissima. The sequence goes on along the minus strand of CM038681.1, from coordinate 636,193,951 downwards.
TCGAGTATTTTGAAGCGGTTGAAGAGATTGCGAAGAACATCAACTCGAGAGTCACGCTGAGTTGAGACTCCTTCATTTACTTTGGACAGCCTGTCCCAGATGAGCTTGGCAGTTTCCAAAGCACTCACTCTTCCATATTGTCCTTCGCTCAGATGGCCACATATGATATTCTTCGCTTGAGAATCGAGTTGCTAGAATCTCTTCACATCGGCAGCATTCAGAGAAGGTGTGACTGAGGGAACACCATTTTTCACAACATACCAGAGATCGTTGTCAATTGCCTCAAGATGCATTCGCATCTTGTCCTTCCAGTAGGGGTAGTCCGTCCCATCAAAGGTAGGACACCTTGCTGAGACCTTGATCATACCTGCGGTCGACATAACTAAAACTCCAGGTGGTTAAACCAAAATCACACAGAACAAGGGGGTACCTTGCTCTGATACCAACTGAAAGTGCGTTATATCGACTAGAGGGGGGTGAATAGGCGATTTTTATGAATTCTTCACTGAGGAATTTGCCGGTGAGGAAATTCCTTAGCGAAGAACTACTTGCAGCGGAATAAGTACTCAGAAGTAAGCATAAGAGAATGCGGGCATGGTCATAGTGATGAAATGAAGACAATCAAAGAGTACAGAAAGCGTAAACATAGGATAGCACAAGATGAAGACAAACAGACTGAAGAAATTGAACTGAGGAAATTGAGAAAGTCTTCAGTCAAAGTCTTCAAACACAGATATGAATGAACACTCAACACAGTAATGACGAAATGAGAGGGTTGAGGAAATAGAACCAGTAAGGTTGGTGAAGACAATGATTTGGTAGACCAGTTCCAACTGTTGTCTCGGTTGTACGTCTGGTTGGAGCGGCTGAGTATTTAAACTCGAGGACACACAGTCCCGGACACCCAGTCGCTGAGCACGCAGCTCAGGACACCAAGTCCTCACCGTATTCTCCTTGAACTAAGGTCACACAGACCTCGTCCAATCACTCATGGTAAGTCTTCAGGCGACTTCCAAATCTTCACAGACTTGGTCACTCGGAGATCCACAATTCCTCTTGGATGCTCTAGACCATGACGCCTAACCGTCTGGAAGAAGCACATTCTTCAAAGGTAAGAAGCGTCGGATCCACGCAGGATCAATCTCTTCAGTGATGCTCAATCACTTTGGGTTTGTAGGGGTTTGGTTTTGGGGTTTTTCCTCACTCGATGATTTTCGCTCAAAGTCCTCAGAGGATGGGTTGCTCTCAAATGACAAGTGTCAAATTCTCTCGGAGCAGCCAACCAGCTAGTGGTTGTAGGGGGCAGCTATTTATAGCCGAGGGAGCAGCCCGACATGATAAGACATAAATGCCCTTCAATGATATGACCGTTAGGTGGATAAGATATTTTGGGACAGGTGGCAAGAGAAAGCAACGGTCGGAAATTTGACTCTCAAATTCCTCGGGGCTATCATGTTCCTCATGTGTAGGCAATCCGCCTTTGGCGAATTCCTAACTCCTCGGTCAGAACAAATTCCTCGTAATGAAGAACTTCGTCTTTGTCATCAAGAAATTGACTGAACTGTATGAGATTTCAATGGCTTCACTCGAAGGGATTGGTAGGTGTAAGATTTTGAGTTGAGCATCACATGGAAAATTTTCCTTAGTATTTCCTCGACCCCTTTAACGAGACGGTGTTTCCTATGACTCAAGAAAGAGAAAAACGAAACTACGAAAACAAAAGTCTTCACGCTTCATGTTCCTCAAATGAATACCAAGTCTTCAAGGTCACACCAATTTCTTCACTTTCAAAGTCTTGAGAAAGTCTTGTAATATCAAAGTCTTGATCAAAGAACTTCATCTTTAGGGTCGACTTTCTTTGTAAATATCAAACTCCTCATAGACTTATAGACCTGTGTACACTCATAAACAGATTAGTCCCTTAACCTATAAGTCTTCAATACACCAAAATCACTAAGGGGCACTAGATGCACTTACAAGGATGGCCTGCTGCTGCGCCTGTAGATCCCCGTCGCAAGCGTCCCCCACATCCTCCTCCTCCGGCTCATCCCCCTCCTCCTCAAAGTCCTCCTCCTCCTCGTCCTCCTCCTCCACCACCACCACCTCCTCCTCCTCCTCCAACTCCTCCTCCGGATTCACTGCATTCGAAGGTAGCCCGCCGGCGATCCGTGCTTCGCGCCTAGCTCGGATCTGCTCAAGGAGCTCGAGTCGGCGCTTCGTCGTCAGAAATGGCTCGCTGATCACCCGGCGGTGTGGGGGCATGGCTACTAGGCGGATGGGTGGATTGGAAAATGGCGGCGGCGGTGGACAGGAGGAGGAAAATGTGGATGGATGGTAGGGTTTCAGTGCCGCCGGTCGACTCAAATAGCCGGACAATGCACTACGCAGCCCGCCGGAGCTGCGCCACGCGGTGCCATCGGTCCGACAGAGGAGACGAGCTTCTGATGGGGAACGTTGGATGAAAATCAAAATAATTGCTACAAAACACCCAAGATCTAATCTAGGAGATGTATAGCAACGAGGGGAGTGGTCTCTAAATACCCCAGTAGACCGAAAGCGTTAACGATCTAGAGATCATGGTTGGCGTAGTCGTACTCACGCCGCGATCCAATTAGATCCAAGTACCGCACGTGCGGCACCTCCAATTTTAGCACACGTACGGCTCGACAGCATCCTCTCCTTCTTGATCCAGTAAGGGGGAGAGGAGGTAGATGAGATTTGAACCAACACGACGTGGTGGTGGTGGTGGCAGTGGAACTCCTACAGGGCTTCGCCAAGCACTGACGGAACACGGAGAAGGAGTAACGGGAAGGAGACGGGGCAAGCACGGAAGGGCTGGCTCCCCCCTTCGCATCCCCACTATATATAGGGGCGAAGGAGGGGCATGGCAGCCCTACCCCCCCCCCCCCCCAAGGCAGGGGCGGTAGCCAAGGGGGGAGGAGTGCCCTGCAAGCCAAGTGGAGGCCCTTAGGGTTTCCCCTCCCCCATGCGCATGGGCCTTGTAGGGGATGGTGCCCCTGGCCTATTAAAGCCAGGGCGCCCCCTATAGCCCATTGTGCTGTATGGGACATGGTGAAACCCTCCGAGGACTTCCGGACCCCTTCGGAACCCTCTGGAACCTTCCGGTGGCTTCCCGGTGAAGGAAATATGCCCTAGAGGCAATAATAAAGTTATTATTTATTTCCTTATATCATGATAAATGTTTATTATTCATGCTAGAATTGTATTAACCGGAAACATAATACATGTGTGAATACATAGACAAACAGATAGTCACTAGTATGCCTCTACTAGACTAGCTCATTAATCGAAGATGGTTATGTTTCCTAACCATAGACATGTGTTGTCATTTGATTAATGGGATCACATCATTAGGAGAATGATGTGATTGACATGACCCATTTCATTAGCTTAGCACTTGATCGTTTAGTATGTTGCTTATGCTATCTTCATGACTTATACAAAGTTCCTGCAACTATGAGATTATGCAACTCCGTTTACGGAGGAACACTTTGTGTGCTACCAAACATCACAACGTAATCGGGTGATTATAAAGGTACTCTACAAGTGTCTCCGAAAGTATATGTTGAGTTGGCATGAATCAAGATTAGGATTTGTCACTCCGATTGTCGGAGAGGTATCTCTAGGCCTTCTCGGTAATACACATCACATAAGCCTTGCAAGCATTGCAACTAATGAGTTAGTTGTGAGATGATGTATTATGGAGCAGTAAAGAGACTTACCGTAACGAGATTGAACTAGGTATTGGATACCGACGATCGAATCTCGGGTAAGTAACATACCGATGACAAAGGGAACAACGTATGTTGTTATGCGGTTTGACCGATAAAGATCTTCGTAGAATATGTAGGAACCAATATGGGCATCCAGGTTCCGCTATTGGTTATTGACCAAGAATGGTTCTAGGTCATGTCTACATAGTTCTCGAACCGTAGGGTCCGCACGCTTAAGGTTTCGATGACGGTTATATTATGAGTTTATGTATTTTGATGTACCGAAGGAGTTCGGAGTCCCGGATGTGATCACGGACATGACGAGGAGTCTCGAAATGTTCGAGACATAAAGATTGATATATTGGACGGCTATATTTGGACACCGGAAAGGTTCCGGAAGTTTCCGGAGAAAACGGAGTGCGGAGGGTTACGGAACCCCGGGAAGTAATGGGCCTTATTGGGCCAAGAGGGGAGAGAGAGGGCTGCACCAGGAGGTGGCGCGCCCCCATGGGGAGTCCGAATTGGACTAGGAGGGGGCGCGGCCCCCCTTTCCCTCTCCCTCTCCCTCTCTTTCCTTCCCCCTTCCCTCTTCCTAGTAGGACTAGGAAAGGGGAGTCCTACTCCTACTAGGAGGAGGACTCCCCCCTCCCTTGGCGCGCCCCTAGGGCTGGCCGGCCCTCCCCCTTGCTCCTTTATATACGGGGCAGGGGGGCACCCTAGAACACACAAGTTGATCTTCGTGATCGTTCCTTAGCGTGTGCGGTGCCCCCTCCACCATATTCCACCTCGGTCATATTGTAGCGGTGCTTAGGCGAAGCCTGCGCGACGGTAGAACATCAAGATCGTCACCACACCGTCGTCTTGTGGAACTCCTCCCGACGCTTTGCTGGATCGGAGCCCGGGATCATCATCGAGCTGAGCGTGTGCCAAGAACTCGGAGGTGCCGAGTAACGGTGCTTGGATCGGTCGGATCGTGAAGACGATGACTACATCAACAGCGTTGATATAACGCTTCGCTTTCGGTCTCACGAGGGTGCGTGGGCGGACACTCTCCCTCTCGTTGCTATGCCATCACCATGGTCTTGCGTGATCGTAGGAAAATTTTGAAATTACTACGTAACCCAACACCGATCTGATGCGAAAAACCTGGAGTTTTTCCCAGAACCCCGAAAACAACTTTCCATATATAAATCTTTACCTCCGGACCATTCGAGAGCTCCTCGTGATGTCCTGGATCCCATCCGAAACTCCATACAACATTCGGGTTTTCCACTATTAATATCTCAATACTACCCAAGCGCTACCAAACGTTAAGCGTGCAACCCTACGGGTTCGAGAATCATGCAGACATGACCGAGACTCCTCTCCGGTCAACAACCAATAGCGGAACCTGGATGCCCATATTGGTTCCTACATATTCAACGAAGATATTTATCAGTTGAACCACGATGTCAAGGATTCAGACAATCCCGTATGCAATTCCCTTTGTCCGGCGATATGTTACTTGTCCGAGATTCGATCATCGGTATCTCCATACCTAGTTCAATCTCGTTACTGAGAAGTCTATATACTCGTTCCATAATACGAGATCCCGTGGCTAAACTCATTAGTCACATGCTTGCATGATTCTTGTGATGTTGTACTACTGAGAGGGCCCAGAGATATCTCTCCGTTACACTAAGCGACAAATCCCAGTCTCGATCCGTGCCAACCAAACAAACACCTTCAGAGATACCTGTAGAGCACCTTTATGATCACCCAGTTACGAAGTGACGTTTGGATACACACTAAGTATTCCTCCGGTGTCAGGGAGTTGCATGATCTCATGGTCTAAGGAACAGATACTTGACATGATGAAAGATGTAGCAAATAACCAAATGATCTGATGCTAAGCTTATGGTTGGGTGTTGTCCTTCACATCATTCTCCTAATGATGTGATCCCGTTATCAAATGACAACTCATGTCTATGGTTAGGAAACCTTAACCATCTTTGATCAATGAGCTAGTCTAGTAGAGGCATACTAGGGACACGGTGTAGTTTATGTATTCACACATGTATTTAAGTTTCTGGTCAATACAATTCTAGCATGAATAATAAACATTTATCATGAACGGGAAATATGATAATAACCACTTTATTATTGCCTCTAGGGCATATTTCCAATAGTCTCCCACTTGCACTAGAGTCAATAATCTAGATGACATTGTAATGAATCTAACACCCATGGAGTCTTGGTGCTGATAATGTTTTGCTCGTCGAAGAGGTTTAGTCAACGGTTCTGCCACATTCAGATTTGTATGTACTTTGCAAAGTTTTATGTCTCCCTCCTTGATGTAATTGTGGATGGAGTTGAAGCGGTGTTTGATGTGCTTGGTCTTCTTGTGAAACCTGGGATCTTTTGCTATGGCAATTGCACCAGTGTTAACACAAAAGATCATCATTGGATCCGATGCGCTAGGCAGAACTAGGGTCCTAGATTGGATATGAAGCCCTTCATCCAGACTCCTTCATTCGCTGCTTTCAAAGCAGCTATGTACTCCACTTCACATGTAGATCCTGCTACGACGCTCTGCTTGGAACTGCACCAACTAACTGCTCCACCATTCAAAATAAATATGTATCCGGTTTGTGACTTCGAGTCATCCGGATCAGTGTCAAAGCTAGCATCGACGTAACCCTTTACGACGAGCTCTTCGTCACCTCCATAAATGAGAAACATGTCCTTAGTCCTTTTTAGGTACTCAAGGATATTTTCGACCGCTGTCCAGTGATCCACTCCTGAATTACTTTGGTACCTCCCTGCCAGACTTATGGCAAGGCACACATCAGTTCTAGTACACAACATGGCATACATTATAGAGCCTATGGCTGAGGATAGGGGATGACCTTCATCCTTTCTCTTTCTTCTGCCGTGGTCGGCCTTTGAGTTTGACTCAACTTCACACCTTGCAACACAGGCAAGAACCCCTTCTTTGACTGGTCCATTTAGAACTTCTTCAAAATCTTGTCAAGGTATGTGCTTTGTGAAAGTCCTATCAAACGTCTCGATCTATCTCTATAGATCTTAATGCCCAATATGTAAGCAGCTTCACCTAGGTCTTTCATTGAAAAACTCTTGTTCAAATAACCCTTTATGCTTTCCAGAAATTCTATATCATTTCCAATCAATAATATGTCATCCACATATAGTATTAGAAATGCTATAGAGCTCCCACTCACTTTCTTGTAAATACAAGCTTCTCCGTAAGTTTGTATAAAACCAAATGCTTTGATGACCTCATCAAAGCGTATATTCCAACTCCGAGATGCTTGCACCAGTCCATAGATGGATCGCTGGAGCTTGCATACTTTGTTAGCATCCTTGGGATCGACAAAACCTTTCGGGTGCATCATATACAACTCTTCCTTAAGGAAACCGTTAAGGAACGCTGTTTTGACGTCCATTGATGACACATAATTATTGGGGATCAATCTTAGTCCTTCCGATAAGGAAGAGTGTCGAACCCCACGAGGAGAAGAAGGAAATGACAGGCGGTTTTCAGCAAGGTAATTTCTGCAAGCACTGAAATTGTCGGTAACAGGTAGTTTGATAGCAAGATAATTTGTAACGAGCAAGTAACGGTAATGGTAAATATAGTGCAGCAAGGTAGCCCAATCCTTTTGTGGCAAAGGACAAGCCAAGACGGTCTCTTATAATAAGCAAAGTGTTCTTGAGGGCACACGGGAATTTCATCTAATCACTTTCATCATGTTGGTTTGATTTGCGTTCACTACTTTGATAATTTGATATGTGGGTGGACCGGTGCTTGGGTGCTGTTCTGACTTGAACAAACCTCCCACTTATGATTAACCCCCTCGCAAGCATCCGCAACTACGAGAAAAGTATTAAGATAAAATATAACCATAGCATTAAACATGGATCCAAATCAGTCCCTCACGGAATAGCGCATAAACTAGGGTTTAAGCTTCGGTCACTCTAGCAACCCATCATCTAATAATTACTCCACAATGCATTCCCTTGGGCCCAAAGATGGTGAAGTGACATGTAGTCGACGTTGACATGACACCACTAAGGGAATCATAACATACATACAATCAAAATATTGAACACATATCAACTTCACGTGATTACTTGCAACATGACTTCTCCCGTGACTTCAAGAACAAAAGTAACTACTCACAAATGATATTCGTGCTCAAGATCATAAGGGTATTAAATAGCATATGGATCTGATCATATAATCTTCCACCAAATAAACCATATAGTAATCAACTACAAGTTGTAATCAACACTGCTAGTCACTCATAGGTACCAATCTGAGGTTCCGGTACAGAGATTGAACACAACAGATGAATTAGGGTTTGAGATGAGATGGTGCTATTGAAGAGGTTGATGAAGATTGGCCTCCCAAAGATGAGAGGGTTGTTGGTGATGACGATGGCCTCTATTTTCCCCTCGGGGAGGGAAGTTCCCCCCGCGGAAGCGCTTCGCCGGAGGGCAAAAGTGCTCCTGCCCAAGCTCCGCCTCGAGACGGCGGCACTTCGTCCAGAAAGTCCTCCCCTTATTTTTTTTCTAGGTCAAATGACCTTATGTACCGGAAGATGGGCACCGGAGGTGGGCTGGGTTGACCACAACCCACCAGGGCGCGCCTGGGGGGGCTGGCGCGCCCAGGTGTCTTGTGGTCACTAGGTGGCCCCCTTCAGTAGTTATTGGATCTAGTGCTTTTATATATTCCAAAATAATTCTCCATAAATTTTTAGCTCATTTGGAGATGTGCAGAATAGGTATCTCTGACATAGCTTTTTCAGGTCCAGAATTCCAGCTACCGGCATTCTCCCTCTTTGTGTAAACCTTGCATATTATGATATAAAAGGCATTATAATTACTCCATAAAGCATCATTATGCATAAAAACATTATAAATAACAGTAGGAAATCATGATGCAAAATGGATGTATCATCCATTTGCCAGATCTCGTAATCATAGTATGCGACAATTGCTAACATAATTCAAACAGACTTAAGCATCGCTATGGGTGAGAAAGTCTCATCATAGCCAACTCCTTGAATTTGTCGAAAACCTTTTGCGACAAGTCGAGCTTTATAGATCCATTTATTCTGAATGGCTTGTCGGTCAACGGGAAAGTCCACCAAAGTCCATACATTGTTCTCATACATGGATCCTATCTCGGATTTCATGGCCTCAAGCCATTTTTTGGAATCCATACTCAGCATTGCTTCTTCATAGTTCATAGGTTCGCCATTGTCCAACAACATTACTTCCAGGACAGGATTACCGTACCACTCTGGTGCGGAACGTACCCTGGTCGACCTACGAAGTTCAGTAGTAACTTGATCTGAAGTTTCATGATCATCATCATTAGCTTCCTCTTCGGTTGGTGGATACATCATGGGAATTTCTTTCTGATGTGCTACCTTCCAATTCGAGAGAAGGTACAATTACCTCATCAAGTTCTACTTTCCTCTCACAAACTTCTTTCGAGAGAAACTCCTTCTCTAGAAAGGACCCATTTTTAGCAACAAAAATCTTGCCCTTGGATCTGTGATAGAAGGTATACCCAATGGTCTCTTTAGGGTATCCTATGAAGATGCATTTCTCCGCTTTGGGTTCGAGCTTATCAGGCTGAAGCCTCTTGACATAAACATCACATCCCCAAACTTTAAGAAATGACAACTTAGGTTTTTTGCCAAACCATAATTCATACGGTGTCGTCTCAACGAATTTAGACGGTGCTCTATTTAAAGTGAATGTGGTTGTCTCTAATGCATAACCCCAAAACAATAGTGGCAAATCGGTAAGAGACATCATAGAATGCACCATATCAAATAAAGTACGGTTATGATGTTCGGACACACCATTGCGCTGTCATGTTCCAGGTGGCGTGAGTTGTGAAACAATTCCACACTGTCTTAAATGAGCACCAAACTCGTAACTCAAATATTCACCTCTACGATCAGAACGTAGAAACTTTATTTTCTTGTTACGATGATCTCCACTACATTCTAAAATTCCTTGAACTTTTCAAATGTTTCATACGTGTTTTTCATTATGTAGATATACCCATATCTACTCAAATCATCTGTGAAGGTAAGAAAATAATGATATCCACCGCGTGCTTCAACACTCATCAGACCGCATACATTGGTATGTATTATTTCCAATAAGTCAACAACCCGCTCCATTGTTCCGGAAAGTGGGGTTTTATTCATATTACCCATAAGGCATGGTTCACATGTATCAAATGATTCATAATCAAGTGATTCCAGAAGTCCATCAGCATGGAGTTTCTTCATGCGCTTTACACCAATATGACCTAAGCGGCAGTGCCACAAGTATGTGGCACTATCATCATTAACTTTGCATCTTTTGGCATCAACATTATGAACATGTGTATCACTACGATTGAGATTCAACAAGAATAAATCATTCACAAGGGGTGCATGACCATAAAAGATATTATCCGTATAAATAGACCAACCATAATTCTCTAACTTAAAGGAATAAACATCTCGCAATAAACAAGATCCAGATATAATGTTCATTCTTAACGTAGGCACCAAATAACAATTATTTAGGTTCATAACTAAACTTGAAGGTAAAGGTAGAGGTAGTGTGCTGACAGCGATCACATCAACCTTGAAACCATTTCCGATGCGCATCGTGACCTCATCCTTAGCTAGTCTCTGTTTATTCCACAGTTCCTATTTCGAGTTACAAATATTAGCAACCGAATCAGTATCAAATACCCAGGCACTACTACGAGCACTAGTAAGGTACACATCAATAACATGTATATCGCATATACCGTTGTTGACATTGCCAGCCTTCTTATCTGCCAAGTACTTGGGGCAGTTCCGCTTCCAGTGGCCATTCCCTTTGCAATAGAAACACTCAGTCTCAGGTTTGGGTCCAGCCTTGGAATTCTTCACGGAAGCGGTAACTGGCTTGCCATTCTTCTTGAAGTTCCCTTTCTTTCCCTTGCCTTTCTTCTTGAAACTGGTGGTCTTGTTGACCATCAACACTTGATGCTCTTTCTTGATTTCTACCTCCGCGGCCTTAAGCATTGCTAAGAGCTCAGCGATTGTTTTCTCCATCCCTTGCATATTATATTTCATCACGAAGCTCTTATAGCTTGGTGGCAGTGACTGAAGAATCCTGTCAATCGCTACTTCATCCGGAAGATTAACTCCCGACTGATTCAAGTGGTTGAATTACCCAGACATTTTGAGTACATGCTCGCTAATAGAGTTGTTCTCTTCCATCTTGCAGCTAAAGAACTTGTCGGAGACATCATACCTCTCAAACCAGGCGTGAGCCTGAAATACCAATTTCAGCTCCTGGAACATCTCATATGCTCCGTGGTGCTCAAAATGTCTTTGGAGCCCCGGTTCTAAGCCATAAATCATGGCGCACCGAACTATCGAGTAGTCATCAGAATGTGCCTACCAGACATTCACAACATCCACAAACGACGCTGGAGGGGGTGGTGTTGGGGAACGTAGTAATTTCAAAAAAATTCCTACGCACACGCAAGATCATGGTGATGGCATAGCAACGAGAGGGGAGAGTATTGTCGACGTACCCTCGTAGACCGTAAGCGGAAGCGTTATGACAACGCGGTTGATGTAGTCGTACGTCTTCACGATCCGACCGATCCAAGTACCGAACGTACGGCACCTCCGAGTTCAGCACATGTTCAGCTCGATGGCGATCCCGGACTCGATCCAGCAAAGTGTCGGGATGAGTTCGTCACCTGACGGCGTGGTGACGATGATGATGCTCTCGGCGCGAGGGCTTCGCCTAAACTCCGTGACGATATGACCGAGGTGGAATATGGTGGAGGGGGGCACCGCACACGGCTAAGGAACGATCCGTAGATCAACTTGTGTGTCCATGGGGTGCCCCCTGCCCCCGTATATAAAGGAGCAAAGGGGGAGGAGGCGGCCGGCCTAGGAGGGGCGCGCCAAGGGGAGTCCTACTCCCACCGGGAGTAGGACTCCCTCCTTCCTTGTTGGAGTAGGAGAAGGGGGAAAGAGGGTGAGAGGAGGAAGGAAAAGGGGGCCGCACCCCTTGTCCAATTCGGACCAGAGGGGGGTTGCGCGCCTCCTTCCTTTCGGCCTCTCTCCTCTATTCCCGTATGGCCCAATAAGGCCCATATACTCCCCGGCGAATTCCCATAACTCTCCGGTACTCCGAAAAATACCCGAATCACTCGGAACCTTTCCGAACTCTGAATATAGTCGTCCAATATATCAATATTTACATTTCGACCATTTCGAGACTCCTCGTCATGTCCCCGATCTCATCCGGGATTCCGAACTCCTTCGGTACATCAAAACTCATAAACTCATAATATAACTGTCATCGAAACCTTAAGCGTGCGGACCCTACGGGTTCGAGAACTATGTAGACATGACCTAGAACTGTTCTTGGTCAATAACCAATAGCGGAACCTAGATGCTCATATTGGCTCCTACATATTCTACGAAGATCTTTATCGGTCAAACCGCATAACATACGTTGTTCCCTTTGTCATCGGTATGTTACTTGCCCGAGATTTGATCGTTGGTATCCAATACCTAGTTCAATCTCGTTACTGGCAAGTCTCTTTACTCGTTACATAATGCATCATTCCGTAACTAACTCATTAGCTACATTGCTTGCAAGGCTTATAGTGATGTGCATTACCGAGAGGGCCCAGAGATACCTCTCCGACAATCGGAGTGACAAAACCTAATCTCAAATCGCCAACCCAACATGTACCTTTGGAGACACCTGTAGTACTCCTTTATAATCACCCGATTACGTTGTGACGTTTGGTAGCACCAAAGTGTTCCTCCGTGGCGGAGTTGCATAATCTCATAGTTACAGGAACATATATAAGTCATGAAGAAAGCAATAGCAATGTACTAAGCGATCAAGTGCTAGGCTAACGGAATGGGTCAAGTCAATCACATCATTCTCCTAATGATGTGATCCCGTTAATCAAATGACAACTCATGTCTATGGCTAGGAAACTTAACCATCTTTGATTCAACGAGCTAGTCAAGTAGAGGCATACTAGTGACACTATGTTTGTCTATGTATTCACACATGTATTATGTTTCCGGTTAATACAATTCTAGCATAAATAATAAACATTTATCATGATATAAGGAAATAAATAATGACTTTATTATTGCCTCTAGGGCATATTTCCTTCAGTCTCCCACTTGCACTAGAGTCAATAATCTAGTTCACATCATCATGTGATTCAACATTAATATTCACATATGTATGTGATTAACACCCATAGTTCACATCATCATGTGACCAACACCCAAAGGGTTTACTAGGGTCAATAATCTAGTTCACATCGCTATGTGATTAACACCCAAAGAGTACTAAGGTATGATCATGTTTTGCTCGTGAGAGAAGCTTAGTCAACGGGTCATCACATTCAGAGCCGTATGTATTTTGCAAATATTCTATGTCTACAATGCTCTTGCGGAGCTACTCTAGTTAATTGCTCCCACTTTCAATATGTATCCAGATTGAGACTTAGAGTCATCTGGATCGGTGTAAAAGCTTGCACCTATGTAACTCTTTACGATGGGCTCTTTTATCACCTCCATAATCGAGAAATATTTCCTTAGTCCTCACTAAGGATGTTCTTGACCAGTGTCCAGTGATCTACTCCTAGATCACTATTGTACTCCCTTGCCAAATTCAGAGCAAGGTATACAATAGGTCTGGTACATAGCATAGCATACTTTATAGAACCTATGACTGAGGCATAGGGAATGACTTTTCATTCTTCTTTCTATTTTCTGCCGTGGTCGGGTTTTGAGTCTTACTCAATTTCACACCTTGTAATACAGGCAAGAAACTCTTTCTTTGACTGTTCCATTTTGAACTACTTCAAAATCTTGTCAAGGTATGTACTCATTGAAAAACTTATCAAGCGTCTTGATCTATCTCTATAGATCTTGATGCTCAATATGTAAGCAGCTTCATTGAGGTCTTTCTTTTAAAGAACTCCTTTCAAATACTCCTTTATGCTTTCCGGAAAAATTCTACATCATTTCTGATCAACAATATGTTACTCACATATATTTATCAGAAAGGCGGTAGTGCGCCCACTCACTTTATTGTAAATACAGGCTTCACCGCAAGTCTGTATAAAACTATATGCTTTGATCAAACTATCAAAGCGTTTATTCCAACTCCGAGATGCTTGCACCAGTCCATAGATGGATCGCTGAAGCTTGCACATTTTGTTAGCTCCTTTAGGATTGACAAAACCTTCTGGTTGCATCATATACAACTCTTCTTTAATAAATCCATTAAAGAATGTAGTTTTGACATCCATTTGCCAGATTTCATAAAATGTGGCAATTGCTAACATGATTCGGACAGACTTAAGCATCGCTACAGTTGAGAAAATCTCATTGTAGTCAACACCTTGAACTTGTCGAAAACCTTTCGCAACAAGTCGAGCTTTATAGACAGTTACATTACCATCAGTGTCAGTCTTCTTCTTAAAGATCCATTTATTCTCGATGGCTTGCCGATCATCGGGCAAGTCAACCAAAGTCCATACTTTGTTCTCATACATGGATCCCATCTCAGATTTCATGGCCTCAAGCCATTTCGCGGAATCTGGGCTCATCATCGCTTCCTCATAGTTCGTAGGTTCATCATGGTCTAGTAACATGACTTCCAGCACATGATTACCGTACCACTCTGGTGCGGATCTTACTCTAGAAGACCTACGAGGTTTGGTAGCAACTTGATCTGAAGTTTCATGATCATCATCATTAACTTCCTCACTAATTGGTGTAGGAATCATGGAACTGATTTACGTGATGAACTACTTTCCAATAAGGGAGAAGGTACAATTACCTCATCAAGTTCTACTTTCCTCCCACTCACTTCTTTCGAGAGAAACTTCTTCTCTAGAAAGGATCCATCTTAGCAACGAATAACTTGCCTTCGGACCTGTGATAGAAGGTGTACCCAATAGTTACCTTTGGGCATTCTATGAAGACGCACTTTTCCGATTTGGGTTCGAGCTTATCAGGTCGAAACCTTTTCATATAAGCATCACAACTCCAAGCTTTAAGAAACGACAGCTTAGGTTTACTGTTAAACCATAGTTCATACGGTGTCGTCTCAACGGATTTAGATGGTGCCCTATTAAACGTGAATGCAGTTGTCTCTAATGCATAACCCCAAAACGATAGTGGTAAACCGATAAGAGACATCATAGATCGCACCATATCTAGTAAAGTACGATTACGATGTTCAGACACACCATTACATTGTGGTGTTCCAGGTGGCGTGAGTAGCGAAACTATTTCACATTGTTTCAAATGAAGACCAAACTCGTAACTCAAAAATTCATCTCCACAATCAGATCGTAGAAACTTTATTTTTCTTGTTACGATGATTTTCCACTTCACTCTGAAATTCTTTGAACTTTTCAACTATTTCAGACTTATGTTTCATCAAGAAGATATTCGCATATCTGCTCATATCATCTATGAAGGTCAGAAAATAATGATACTTGCCACGGGCATCAACACTCATTGGATCGCATACATCAGTATGTATTATTTCCAACAAGTTTGTTGCTCGTTCCATTGTTCTGAAGAACGGAGTTTTAGTCATCTCGCCCAAAGGCACGGTTCGCAAGCATCAAATGATTCATAACCAAGTGATTCCGAAAATCCATCTTTTATGGAGTTTCTTCATGCGCTTTACACCGATATGACCCAAACGGCAGTGCCACAAATAAGTTGCACTATCATTATTAACTTTGCATCTTTCAGCATCAATATTATGAATATGTGTATCACTACGATCGAGATCCAACAAACTATTTTCATTGGGTGTATGACCATTGAAGGTTTTATTCATGTAAACAGAACAACAATTATTCTTTGATTTTAAATGAATAACCGTATTGCAATAAACATGATTAAATCTTATTCAAGCTCAACGCAAAAGCCAAATAACATTTATTTAGATTTAACACTAATCCCGAAAGTATAGGGAGTGTGTGATGATGATCATATCAATCTTGGAACTACTTCCAACACTCATCGTCACTTCCCCTTCAACTAGTCTCTGTTTATTCTGTAACTCCTGTTTCGAGTTACTAATCTTAGCAACCGAACGAGTATCAAATACTCAGGGCTACTATAAACTCTAGTAAGGCACACATCAGTAATCTGTATATCAAATATACTCTTGTTCACTTTGCCATCCTTCTTATCCACCAAATATTCAGGGCATTTCCGCTTCGAGTGACCATTTCCTTTGCAGTAGAAGCACTTAGTTTCAGGCTTTGGTCCAGCTTTGGGCTTCTTCGCAGGAGTGACAACTTGTTTGCCATTCTACTTGAACTTTCCCTTTCTTTCCCTTTGCCCTTTTCTTGAAACTAGTGGTCTTGTCAATCATCAACACTTGATGCTCTTTCTTGATTTCTACCTTCATCGATTTCAACATCACGAAGAGCTCGGGAATCTTTTTCGTCATCCCTTGCATACTATAGTTCATCACGAAGTTCTAGTAACTTAGTGATGGTGACTAGAGAAGTCTGTCAATCACTATCTTATCTGGAAGATTAACTCCCACTTGATTCAAGCGATTGAAGTACCCAGATAATCTGAGCACATGCTCACTAGTTGAGAGATTCTCCTCCATATTTTAGCTATAGAACTTGTTGGAGACTTCATATCTCTCAACTCGGGTATTTGCTTGAAATATTAACTTCAATTCCTGGAACATCTCATATGGTCCATGACGTTCAAAACGTCTTTGAAGTCCCGATTCTAAGCCGTTAAGCATGGTGCACTAAACTATCAAGTAGTCATCATATTGAGCTAGCCAAACGTTCATAACGTCGCATCGCTCCTGCAATAGGTCTGTCACCTAGCGGTGCATCAAGGACATAATTCTTACGTGCAGCAATGAGAATAAACCTCAGATCACGGATCCAATCCGCATCATTGCTACTAACATCTTTCAACACAGTTTTTCTAGGAACATATTAAAATAAACATATGAAAGCAACAAACATAGGGAAGCAACAACGCGAGCTATTGATCTACAACATAATTTGCAAAATACTACCAGGACTAAGTTCATGATAAATTTAAGTTCAATTAATCATATTACTTAAGAACTCCCACTTAGATAGACATCTCTAGTCATCTAAGTGATTACGTGATCCAAATCAACTAAACCATGTCCGATCATCACGTGAGATGGAGTAGTTTCAATGGTGAACATCACTATGTTGATCATATCTACTATATGATTCACGTTCGACCTTCGGTCTCCGTGTTCCGAGGCCATATCTGTATATGCTAGGCTCGTCAAGTTTGACCTGAGTATTCGCGTGTGCAACTGTTTTGCACCGTTGTATTTGAACGTAGAGCCTATCACACCCGATCATCACGTGGTGTCTCAAGACGAAGAACTTTCGCAGCGGTGCATACTCGGGGAGAACACTTCTTGATATTTAGTGAGAGATCATCTTATAATGCTACCGTCAATCAAAGCAAGATAAGATGCATAAAGGATAAACATCACATGCAATCAATATAAGTGATATGATATGGCCATCATCATCTTGTGCTTGTGATCTCCATCTCAAGCACCGTCGTGATCACCATCGTCACGCGCGCGACACCTTGATCTCCGTCGTAGCATCGTTGTCGTCTCGCCAACTATTGCTTCTACGACTATCGCTACCGCTTAGTGATAAAGTAAAGCAATTACATGGCGTTTGCATTTCATACAATAAAGCGACAACCATATGGCTCCTGCCGATTGCCGATAACTCGGTCACAAAACATGATCATCTCATACAATAAAATATAGCATCACATCTTGACCATATCACATCACAACATGCCCTGCAAAAACAAGTTAGACGTCCTCTACTTTGTTGTTGCAAATTTTACGTGGCTGCTACGGGCTGAGCAAGAACCGTTCTTACCTACGCATCAAAACCACAACGATAGTTTGTCAAGTTGGTGTTGTTTTAACCTTCGCAAGGACCGAGCGTAGCCACACTCGGTTCAACTAAAGTGAGAGAGACAGACACCCGCCAGTCACCTTTAAGCAAGGAGTGCTCGCAACGGTGAAACCAGTCTCGCGTAAGCGTACGGGTATTGTCGGTCCGGGCCGCTTCATCTCACAATACCGCCGAACCGAAGTATGACATGCTGGTAAGCAGTATGACTTGTATCGCCCACAACTCACTTGTGTTCTACTCGTGCATATAACATCAACGCATAAAACCTGGCTCGGATGCCACTGTTGGGGAATGTAGTAATTTAAAAAAAATTCCTACGCACACGCAAGATCATGGTGATGGCATAGCAACGAGAGGGGAGAGTATTTTCCACGTACCCTCGTAGACCGTAAGCGGAAGCGTTATGACAACGTGGTTGATGTAGTCGTACGTCTTCACGATCCGACCGATCCAAGTACCGAACATACGGCACCTCCAAGTTCAGCACACGTTCAGCTCGATGGCGATCCCGGACTCGATCCAGCAAAGTGTCGGGATGAGTTCCACGACGACGGCGTGGTAGCGATGATGATGCTCTATCGGCGCAGGGCTTCGCCTAAACTCATGACGATATGACCGAGGTGGAATATGGTGGAGGGGCACCGCACACGGCTAAGGAACGATCCGTAGATCAACTTGTGTGTCCATGGGATGCCCCTGCCCCGTATATAAAGGAGCAAAGGGGAGGCGGCCGTCCTAGGAGGGCGCCAAGGGGAGTCCTACTCCCACCGGGAGTAGGACTCCTCCTTCCTGTTGGAGTAGGAGAAGGGGAAAGAGGGTGAGAGGAGGAAGGAAAGGGGCGCACCCTTGTCCAATTCGGACCAGAGGGGGCTGCGCGCCTCCTTCCTTTCGGCCTCTCTCCTCTATTCCCGTATGGCCCAATAAGGCCCATATACTCCCGGCGAATTCCGTAACTCTCGGTATTCGAAAAATACCGAATCACTCGGAACCTTTCCGAACTCGAATATAGTCGTCCAATATATCGATCTTTACGTTTCGACCATTTCGAGACTCCTCGTCATGTCCCCGATCTCATCCGGGACTCCGAACTCCTTCGGTACATCAAAACTCATAAACTCATAATATAACTGTCATCGAAACCTTAAGCGTGCGGATCCTACGGGTTCGAGAACTATGTAGACATGACCTAGAACTATTCTTGGTCAATAACCAATAGCGGAACCTAGATGCTCATATTGGCTCCTACATATTCTACGAAGATCTTTATCGGTCAAACCGCATAACATACCTTGTTCCCTTTGTCATCGGTATGTTACTTGCCCGAGATTTGATCGTTGGTATCAATACCTAGTTCAATCTCACATCTTGGCAAGTCTCTTTACTCGTTATGTAATGCATCATTCCATAACTAACTCATTAGCTACATTGCTTGCAAGGCTTATAGTGATGTGAATTACCGAGAGGGCCAGAGATACCTCTCCGACAATCGGAGTGACAAAACCTAATCTCAAATCGCCAACCCAACATGTACCTTTGGAGACACCTGTAGTACTCCTTTATAATCACCCGATTACGTTGTGACGTTTGGTAGCACCAAAGTGTTCCTCCGTAAACGGGAGTTGCATAATCCCATAGTTACAGGAACATATATAAGTCATGAAGAAAGCAATAGCAATGTACTAAACGATCAAGTGCTAGGCTAACAGAATGGGTCAAGTCAATCACATCATTCTCCTAATGATGTGATCCCATTAATCAAATGACAACTCATGTCTATGGCTAGGAAACTTAACCATCTTTGATTCAACGAGCTAGTCAAGTAGAGGCATACTAGTGACACTATGTTTGTCTATGTATTCACACATGTATTATGTTTCCGGTTAATACAATTCTAGCATAAATAATAAACATTTATCATGATATAAGGAAATAAATAATAACTTTATTATTGCCTCTAGGGCATATTTCCTTCAGGTGGCGCACCGCGCGGTGCATCAAGGACATAAGCCTTCTGTGCAGCAGTGAGGATAATCCTCAAATTACGGACCCAGTCTGTATAGTTGCTTCCATCATCTTTCAACTTAGCTTTCTCTAGGAACACATTAAAATTCAGGGAAGCTACAGCGCGAGCCATTGATCTATAACACAATTTTGCAAAGACAGTTTAGACTATGTTCATGATAACGGGTTCAGTTAATCAAATTACTAGTGAACTCCCACTTAAATCAACATCCCTCAAGTTGTCTAAGTGTCCACACGATCCATATCAACCAACCCATGTCTGATCATCACGTGAGATGGGGTGGTCATCAACGGTGAACATCTCAATGTTGATCATATCTACTATATGACTCGTGTTCGACCTTTCGGTCCTCCGTGTTCTAAGGCCATGTCTGTACATGCTAGGCTCTTCAAGTTTAACCCAAGTATTCTGCATATGTAAAACTATCTTACAACCATTGTATGCGAACGTGGAGTCTATCACACCTGATCATCACGTGGTGCTTTGAAACAACAAACTTTCTCAACGGTGCTACTTAGGGAGAACACATTTATCTTGAAATTAAGTGAAGGGATCATCTTATAATGCTATCGCCGTCCTAAGGAAAATAAGATGCATAAAACATAAACATCACACACAATCAAAATATGTGACATGATATGGCCATTATCATCTTGTGTTTTTGATCTCCATCTCCAATGCACCGGCATGATCTCCATCGTCACCGGCATGACACCAGGATCTCCATCATCGTGTCGTCACGTGGTCGTCTCACCAACTATTGCTTCTATAACTATTGCTAACGCGTAGCGATAAAGTAAAGCAATTACATGGCGGTATTTGTTGACACGCAGGTCATACTATAAATTAAAGACAACCATATGGCTCCTGCCGGTTGCCGTACTCATCGACATGCAAGTCGTGAGCCTATTACAAAACATGATCATTTCATACATCAACATATATAACATCACGTTTTAGCCATACCACATCACAACATGCCCTGCAAAAACAAGTCACGTCCTCTACTTTGTTGTTGCAATTTTTGCGTGGCTGCTAGGGCAAACTATAAGAACCGTTCTTATCTACACAAAACCACAGCAGTGATATACAAGTTGCCTTTTAACCTTCTGCAAGGACCACCCTTGTCAAATCAGATTCAACTAAAGTAGGAGAGACAGACACCCGCAAAACCACTTTTATGCAACACAAGTTGCATGTCAAACAGTGGAACCGATCTCATGTGCATGTGATACGTCTCAAACGTATCTATAAATTTTTATTGTTCCATGCTATGGTATTATCTGTTTTGGATGTTTTATATGCATTAATATGCTATTTTATATTATTTTTGGGACTAACCTATTAACCTAGAGCCCAGTGCCATTTTCTGTTTTTTCCTTGTTTTTGAGCTTCGCAGAGAGGGAATACCAAACGGAGTCCAAACGGAATAAAACTTTCGCGATGATTTTTCTTGGACCAGAAGACACCTCGGCGACTTAGAGTTCAAGTCAGAAGAGCCACGAGGCGGCGACAAGGGGGGAGGCAAGCCCCCTGCCTTGTGGGCCCCACGTGGTTCCACCGACCTACTTCTTCATCCTATATATTCACATATATCCCCAGACCACTAGAAGCATCCACGAAAACACTTTTCCCCTGCCGCAACCTTCTATTCCCATGAGATCCCATCTAGGGGCCTTTTCCGGCATCCTGTCGGAGGGGGATTTGATCACGGAGGGCTTCTACATCAACTCTATTGCCCCTCCGATGAAGCGTGAGTAGTCCACCTCAGACCTACGGGTCCATAGCTAGTAGCTAGATGGCTTCTTCTCTCTCTTTGATTCTCAATACCATGTTCTCCTCGATGTTCTTGGAGATCTATCCGATGTAATCTTCTTTTGCGGTGTGTTTGTCGAGATCCGATGAATTGTGGATTTATGATCACCTTATCTATGAATATTATTTGAATCTTCTCTGAATTCTTTTATGCATGATATGGTATCTTTGTAATTCTCTTCGAACTATCGGTTTGGTTTGGACAACTAGATTGTTTTTCTTGTAATGGGAGAAGTGCTTAGCTTTGGGTTCAATCTTGCGGTGTCCTTTCCCAGTGACAGTAGGGGCAGCAAGGCACGTATTGTATTGTTGCCATCGAGGATAAAAAGATGGGGTTTTACATCATATTGCTAGAGTTTATTCCTCTACATCATGTCATCTTACTAAATGTGTTACTCTGTTCTTTATGAACTTAATACTCTAGATGCAGGCAGGAGTCGTTCGATGTGTCGAGTAATAGTAGTACATGCAGGCAGGAGTCGGTCTACTTGACACGGACGTGATGCCTATATTTCATAATCATTGCCTTAGATATCATCATAACTTTGCGCTTTTCTATCAATTGCTCGACAGTAATGTGTTCACCCACCGTATTATTTGCTATCTTGAGAGAAGCCTCTAGTGAAACCTATGGCCCCCGGGTCTATTTTCCATCATACAAGTTTCCGATCTACTATTTTCCATCATATTAGTTTCCGATCTACTATTTTGCAATCTTTTATTTTAAGATCTATAAACAAAAATACCAAAAATATTTACTTTATCGTTTGTTTAGTTTCATCTATCTATATTAGATCTCACTTTTGCAAGTGGGCGTGAAGGGATTGACAACCCCTTTATCACATTGGGTGCAAGTTGTTTGATTGTTTGTGCAGGTATTGGTGATTTGTGCGTTGTCTCCTACTAGATTGATACCTTGGTTCTCTAACTGAGGGAAATACTTATATCTACTTTGCTGCATCACCCTTTCCTCTTCAAGGAAAAACCAACGCAAGCTCAAGAAGTAGCAGCATGGACATGTAAGGTTGGTCCGAGCCGCTTCATCCCACAATACCGCCGAATCCAAATAATTCAAGGGAAGTAAGCAATTTGAACATTAACGCCCACAAAAACTTTGTGTTCTACTCGTGCATATACATCTACACATAGACCTAACTCATGATGCCATGATACGTCTCCAACGTATCTATAATTTTTTTATTGTTCCATGCTATTATGTTATCTGTTTTGGATGTTTAATGGGCTTTTATATGCACTTTTGTATTATTTTTGGGACTAACCTACTAACCGGAGGCCCAGTGAAAATTGCTCTCTTTTTTTGCCTATTTCAGTGTTTCATAGAAAAGGAATTCAAACGAAATCCAAATGGACTGAAACCTTCGGGAGAATCATCTCTTTGGAACAAACACAATCCAGGAGACATGAAGTGGACGTCAAGGAAGCAACAAGGCGGCCACGAGGTAGGAGGGCGCGCCCAGGGGGGTAGGTGCGGGCCCCCATCCTCGTGGGCCCCTCGTGGATCCACCGACCTACTTCCTTCGCCCATATATACTCTTATACCCTGAAAACATCCAGGAGCACCATGAAAACCTATTTCCACCGCTGCAACCTTCTGTACCCGTGAGATCCCATCTTGTGGCCTTTTCCGGCGCTCCGCCGGAGGGGGAATCGATCACGGAGGGCTTCTACATCAACACCATAGCCTCTCCGATGATGTGTGAGTAGTTTACCACAGACCTTCGGGTCCATAGTTATCAGCTAGATGGCTTCTTCTCTCTCTTTGGATCTCAATACAAAGTTCTCCTCGATCTTCTTGGAGATCTATTCGATGTAATACTTTTTGCGGTGTGTTTGTCGAGACCTGATGAATTGTGGGTTTATGATCAAGATTATCTATGAACAATATTTGGTTCGTCTCTGAATTCTTATATGCATGATTTAATATCTTTGCAAGTCTCTTCGAATTATCAGTTTGGTTTGGCCTACTAGATTGATCTTTCTTGCAATGGGAGAAGTGCTTAGCTTTGGTTCAATATTGCGGTGTCCTTTCCCAGTGACAGCAGGGGCGACAAGGCACGTATTGTATTGTTGCCATCGAGGATGAAAATATGGGGTTTATATCATATTGCTTGAGTTTATCCCTTTACATCATGTCATCTTTCTTAATGCGTTACTATGTTCTTATTAACTTAATACTCTAGATGCATGCTGGATAGCGGTCGATGTGTGGAGTAATAGTAGTAGATGCAGAATCATTTTGGTCTACTTGTCGCGGACGTGATGCCTATATACATGATCATGCCTAGATATTCTCATAACTATGCGCTTTTCTATAAATTGCTCGACAGTAATTTGTTCACCCACCGTAAATTATGCTATCTAGAGAGAAGCCACTAGTGAAACCTATGGCCCCCAGGTCTATCTTCCATCATATTAATCTCCCGTCAACTAGCTATTTCTGTCTCCTTTTATTTTGCAATCTTTACTTTTCCAATCTATACCATAAAAATACCAAAAATATTTATCTTCTTATCTCTATCAGATCTCAGTTTTGCAAGTGGCAGTGAAGGGATTGACAACCCCTTTATCGCGTTGGTTGCAAGGTTCTTATTTGTTTGTGCAGGTACGGGGGATTTGCGTGTAGTCTCCTACTAGATTGATACCTTGGTTCTCAAAAACTAAGGGAAATACTTACGCTACTTTGATGCATCACCCTTTCCTCTTCAAGGGAAAACCAACGCATGCTCAAGAGGTAGCAAGAAGGATTTCTGGCACCATTGTCGGGGAGATCTACGCACAAGTCAAGACATACCAAGTATCCATCACAAACTCTTATCCCCCGCATAACATTATTTGCCATTTGCATCTCGTTTTCCTCTCCCCCACTTCACTCTCGCCGTTTTATTCGCCCCTTTTTCGTTCTTCTCTTTTCGCTTGCTTCTTGTTTGCTTGTGTGTTGGATTGATTGCTTGTCACAATGCCTCAAGACAATACTAAATTGTGTGACTTTTCCAATACCAACAATAATGATTTTATTAGCACTCCGATTGCTCCTATTACCAATGCTGAATCTTGTGAAATTAATGCTGCTCTGTTGAATCTTGTCATGAAAGATCAATTTTCTGGCCTTCCTAGTGAAGATGCCGCTACCCATCTAAACAACTTTGTTGATTTGTGCAATATGCAAAAGAAGAGAGATGTGGATAATTATATTGTTAAATTGAAGCTTTTCCGTTTTCGCTTAGAGATCGAGCTAAAACTTGGTTCTCTTCTTTGCCTAAAAATAGTATTGATTCATGGAATAAGTGCAAATATGCTTTTATCTCTAAGTATTTTCCTCCCGCTAAGATCATCTCTCTTAGAAACGATATTATGAATTTTAAGCAACTTGATCATGAGCATGTTGCACAAGCTTGGGAGAGGATGAAATTAATGATACGTAATTGCCCTACACATGGTTTGAATTTATGGATGATTATACAAAAAATTTATGCCGGATTGAATTTTGCTTCTAGAAATCTTTTAGATTCGGCCGCGGGAGGCACTTTTATGTAAGTCACTTTAGGAGAAGCTACTAAACTCCTAGATAATATTATGTTAATTATTCTCAATGGCACACCGAAAGATCCACTAGTAAAAAGGTTCATGCGATTGAAGAGATTAATGTTTTGAGTGGAAAGATGGATGAACTTATGAAATTGTTTGCTAATAAGAGTGTTTCTTCTGATCCTAATGATATGACTTTGTCCACTTTGATTGAGAATAATAATGAATATATGGATGTGAATTTTGTTGGTAGGAACAATTTTGGTAACAACGCATATAGAGGAAACTTTAATTCTAGGTCGTTCCCTAGTAATTCCTCTAATAATTATGGTAATTCCTACAACAACTCTTATAGAAATTTTAATAAGATGCCCTCTGATTTTGAGACTAGTGTTAAAGAATTTATGATTTCGCAAAAGAATTTCAATGCTTTGCTTGAAGAAAAAATGACTAAGATTGATGAGTTGGCTAGGAACGTGGATATAATTTCTCTTGATGTTGATTTTTTGAAACTTAGATCTATTCCACCTAAGCATGATATCAATGAGTCTCTCAAATCCATGAGAATTTCCATTGATGAGTGCAAAGAAAGAACCGCTAGGATGCGTGCTCAAAAGATTGCTTTGTGAAAGCGTGTTCTTCTAGTTTTCACGATAATAAGGATGAAGATCTAAAAGTGATTGATGTGTCTCCTATTAAATATTTGTTTTCCAATATGAATCTTGGTAAAGATGGGACTGGAGAGGAGTCAAATTTAGTTAAAATGTATCCTAATGATTCGGAGTTTTTAGATATTGATGCAAAAATTGGTAAAAGTGGGATTGAAGAAATCAAAACTTTACACAGCAATGAACCCACTATTTTGGAATTCAAGGAATTTAATTATGATAATTGCTCTTTGATTTATTTCCTTGTTGCAATTCGTGCTAAATTCTCCTCATGCTTATAGTCAAAATAAAGCTTTTACTAAATATATTGTTGATGCTTTAATGCAATCTTATGAAGAAAAACTTGAATTAGAAGTTTCTATCCCTAGAAAACTTTATGATGAGTGGGAACCTACTATTAAAATCAAGATTAAAGATCATGAATGCTATGCTTTGTGTGATTTGTGTGCTAGTGTTTCCACGATTCCTAAAACTTTGTGTGATGTGCTAGTGTTTCCACGATTCCTAAAACTTTTGTGTGATGTGCTAGGTTTCCATGAATTTGATGATTGTTCTTTAAATTTACACCTTGCGGATTCCACCATTAATAAACCTATGGGAAGGATTAATGATGTTCTTATTGTTGCAAATAGGAATCATGTGCCCGTAGATTTTATTGCTCTTGATATAGATTGCAATCCTACATGTCCTATTATTCTTGGTAGACCTTTCCTTAGAACGATTGGTGCAATTATTGATATGAAAGAAGGAAATATTAGATTCCAATTTCCATTAAGGAAAGGCATGGAACACTTTCCTAGGAAGAAAATTAAATTACCTTATGAATCTATTATGAGAGACGCCTATAGATTGCATACCAAAGATGATAATACCTAGATCTATTCTTGTTTTTATGCCTAGCTAGGGGCGTTAAACGATAGCGCTTGTTGGGAGGCAACCCAATTTTATTTTTTGTTCCTTGATTTTTGTTCCTGTTTAGTAATAAATAATTCATCTAGCCTCTGTTTAGATGTGGTTTTATGTTTTAGTTAGTGTTTGTGCCAAGTAGAACCTTTAGGATAACCTACGGTGATAGTTAATTTGATCTTGCTGAAAAACAGAAACTTTTGCGCACACCAGATTAGTTTTCATAAATCACAGAAACGTTCTTTTCAGTTGATTCTTTTTGCAGAAGATTAATAAACAAATTACCTAGGACTTCCTAATTTGGTAGAATTTGTGGAGTTCCAGAAATATTCGAAAGTTACAGATTTCTACAGACTGTTCTGTTTTTGACAGATTCAGTTTATCGTGTGTTGTTTGCTTATTTTGATGAATCTATGGCTAGTATCGGGGGGTATGAACCATAGAGAAGTTGGAATACAGTAGGTTTAACACCAATATAAATAAATAAATAATGATTTCATTACAGTACCTTAAAGTGGTGGTTTGTTTTTCTTATACTAACGGATCTCACGAGATTTTCTGTTGAGTTTTGTGTTGTGAAGTTTTCAAGTTTTTGGGTAAAGATTTGATGGATTTTGGAATAAGGAGTGGCAAGAGCCTAAGCTTGGGGATGCCCAAGGCACCCCAAGGTAAAATTCAAGGACAACCAAAAGCCTAATCTTGGGGATGCACTGGAAGGCATCCCCTCTTTCGTCTTCATCTATCGGTAACTTTACTTGAGGCTATATTTTTATTCACCACATGATATGTGTTTTGCTTGGAGCGTCTTGTATGATTTGAGTCTTTGCTTTTTAGTTTACCACAATCATCCTCGTTGTACACACCTTTTGGGAGAGACACACATGAATCGGAATTTATTAGAATACTCTATGTGCTTCACTTATATCTTTTGAGCTAGATAATTTTGCTCTAGTGCTTCGCTTATATCTTTTTAGAGCACAGTGGTGGTTTTATTTTATAGAAATTATTGATCTCTCGTGCTTCACTTATATTATTTTGAGAGTCTTTTAGAACAACATGGTAATTTGCTTTGGTTAAAATTTTAGTCCTAAAGTGATGAGCATCCAAGATAGGTATAATAAAAACTATCATATAAAGTGCATTGAATACTATGAGAAGTTTGATTCTTTATGATTGTTTTGAGATATGAAGATAATGATATTAGAGTCATGCTAATGGAGTAATTGTGAATTTGAGAGATACTTGTGTTGAAGTTTGTGATTCCCGTAGCATGCACATATGGTGAACCGTTATGTGATGAAGTTGGAGCATGATTTATTTATTGATTGTATTCCTTATGTGTGGAGGTTGGGATCGCGTGATGGTTAACTCCTACCAACCCTTTCCCTAGGAGCATGCATGTAGTACTTTGTTTTGATGACTTATAGATTTTTGCAATAATTATGTGAGTTCTTTATGACTAATGTTGAGTCAATGGATTATACGCACTGTCAGCCTTCCATCATTGCTAGCCTCTCTTGTGCCGCGCAACTTTCGCCGGTATCGTACACCCACCATATACCTTCCTCAAAATAGCCACCATACCTACCTATTATGGCATTTCCATAGCCATTCCGAGATATATTGTCGTGCAACTTTCCACCGTTCCGTTTATTATGACACGCTCCATCATTGTCATATTGCTTTGCATGATCATGTAGTTGACATCGTATTTGTGGCAAAGCCACCTTTATAATTCTTTCATACATGTCACTCTTGATTCATTGCACATCCCGGTACACCGCCGGAGGCATTCACATAGAGTCATATTTTTTTCTAAGTATTGAGTTGTAATTTTTGAGTTGTAAGTAAATAAAAGTGTGATCATCATCATTATTAGAGCATTGTCCCAAGTGAGGAGAGGATGATGGAGACTATGATTCCCCCACAAGTCGGGATGAGACTCCGGACTAAAAAAATAAAAAGAGAGAGAAAGAAAAGAGGCCATAAAAAATAGAAAGGCCCAAAAAATGATAGAAAAAGAGAGAAGGGACAATGTTACTATCCTTTTACCACAGTTGTGCTTCAAAGTAGCACCATGACCTTCATGATAGAGAGTCTCCTATGTTATCACTTTCATACACTAGTGGGAATTTTTCATTATAGAACTTGGCTTGTATATTCCAATGATGGGCTTCCTCAAATTGCCCTAGGTCTTCGTGAGCAAGCAAGTTGGATGCACACCCACTTAGTTTCTTTTGTTGAGCTTTCATACACGTATAGCTCTAGTGCATCCGTTGCATGGCAACCCCTACTCACTCACATTGATATCTATTGATGGGCATCTCCATAGCCCGTTGATACGCCTAGTTGATGTGAGACTATCTTCTCCTTTTTGTCTTCTCCACAACCACCATTCCATTCCACCTTTAGTGCTATGTCCATGGCTCACGCTCATGTATTGCGTGAAGATTAAAAAAGTTTGAGAATACTAAAGTATGAAAGAATTGCTTGGCTGAACCCGGGGTTGTGCATGATTTAAATATTTTGTGTGATGAAGATAGAGCATAGCCAGACTATATAATTTTGTAGGGATAACTTCCTTTGGCCATGTTATTTTGAGAAGACATGATTGCTTTGTTAGTGTGCTTGAAGTATTATTATTTTTATATCAATATTAAACTTTTGTCTAGAATCTTTCGGATATGAACATTCATGCCACAATAAAGAAAATTACATTGAGAATTATGCTAGGTAGCATTCAACATCAAAAATTCTGTTTTTATCATTTACCTACTCGAGGACGAGCAGGAATTAAGCTTGGGGATGCTTGATATGTCTCCAACATATCTATAATTTTTTATCGTTCCATGCTGTTATATTATCTGTTTTGGATGTTTAATGGGCTTTTATATGCACTTTTATATTTTTTTTTGGGACTAACCTACTAACCGGAGGCCCAGTGCAAATTGCTATTTTTTGCCTATTTCAGTGTTTCGCAGAAAAGGAATATCAAACGGAGTCCAAACGGAATGAAACCTTCGGGAGAATCGTTTTTGGAACAAACACAATCCAGGAGACTTGGAGTGGACGTCAAGGAAGCAACGAGGCGGCCACGAGGTAGGAGGGCGCGCCCCCCACCCTCGTGGGCCCCTCGTGGCTCCACCGACCTACTTCCTTCACCTATATATACTCTTATACCCTGAAAACATCCAGGAGCACCACGAAAACCTATTTCCACCGCCGCAACCTTCTGTACCCGTGAGATCCCATCTTGGGGCCTTTTCCGGCGCTCCGCCGGAGGGAGAATCGATCACGGAGGGCTTCTACATCAACACCATAGCCTCTCCGATGATGTGTGAGTAGTTTACCACAGACCTTCGGGTCCATAGTTATTAGCTAGATGGCTTGTTATCTCTCTTTGGATCTCAATACAAAGTTCTCCTCGATCTTCTTGGAGATCTATTCGATGTAATACTTTTTGCGGTGTGTTTGTCGAGATCTGATGAATTGTGGGTTTATGATCAAGATTATCTATGAACAATATTTGGTTCTTCTCTGAATTCTTATATGCATGATCTTGGTGACACGTAGGAAAATTTTGAATTTCTGCTACGTTCCCCAATAGTGGCATCATGAGCTAGGTCTATTGCGTAGATTCTTTGCACGAGTAGAACACAAAGTAGTTGTGGGCGTTGATTTTGTTCAATATGCATACCGTTACTAGTCCAATCTTGTTTCGACGGTATTGTGGGATGAAGCGGCCTGGACCGACCTTACACGTACTCTTACGTGAGACAGGTTCCACCGACTGACATGCACTTGTTGCATAAGGTGGCTAGCGGGTGCCATTTTCTCCCACTTTAGTCGGAACTGATTCGATGAAAAGGGTCCTTATGAAGGGTAAATAGCAATTGGCATATCACGTTGTGGTTTTGCGTAGGTAAGAAACGTTCTTCCTAGAAACCCATAGCAGCCACGTAAAACATGCAAACAACAATTAGAGGACGTCTAACTTGTTTTTGCAGGGTATGCTATGTGATGTGATATGGCCAAGAAGAATGTGATGAATGATATGTGATGTATGAGATTGATCATGTTCTTGTAATAGGAATCACGACTTGCATGTCGATGAGTATGACAATCGGCAGGAGCCATAGGAGTTGTCTTAATTTATTGTATGACCTGCGTGTCATTGAACAAACGCCATGTAATTACTTTACTTTATTTCTAACCGGTAGCCATAGTAGTAGAAGTAATAAGTTGGCGAAACAACTTCATGGAGACACGATGATGGAGATCATGGTGTCATGCCGGTGACGATGATGATCATGGAGCCCCGAAGATGGAGATCAAAAGGAGCAAAATGATATTGGCCATATCATGTCACTATTTGATTGCATGTGATGTTTATCATGTTTATGCATCTTATTTGCTTAGAACGACGGTAGTAAATAAGATGATCCTCATTAAAATTTCAAGAAAGTGTTCCCCTAACTGTGCACCGTTGCGAAAGTTAAATGTTTCAAGCACCACATGATGATCGGGTGTGATAGATTCTTACGTTCACATACAACGGGTGTAAGCCAGATTTACACACGCGAAACACTTAGGTTAACTTGACGAGCCTAGCATGTACAGACATGGCCTCGGAACACAAGAGACCGAAAGGTCGAGCATGAGTCGTATGGTAGATATGATCAACATGAGGATGTTCACCGATGATGACTAGTCCGTCTCACGTGATGATCGGACACGGCCTAGTTGACTCGGATCATGTAATCACTTAGATAACTAGAGGGATATCTATCTGAGTGGGAGTTCATAAGATGAACTTAATTATCCTGAACATAGTCAAAAACCCTTTGCAAATTGTGTCATAGCTCGCGCTTTAGTTCAACTGTTTTAGATATGTTCCTAGAGAAAATATAGTTGAAAGTTGACAGTAGCAATTATGCGGACAGTAGAAGGCTTATGTCCTTAATGCATCGCTCGGTGTGTTGAACCTCGAGCGTCGATGCGTGGATGTTGCGAACATCGACATACACGTCTTGATAACTACGTGATAGTTTAGTTAAGCGGTTTAGAGTTGAGGCACCAAAGGCGATTTCAAACGTCGCGGAACATATGAGATGTTTCGAGGGCTGAAATTGGGATTTCAAGCTCGTGCCCACGTCAAGAGGTATAAGACCTCCGACGATTTTATTAGCCTGCAAACTAAGGGAGAAAAGCTCAATCGTTGAGTTTGTGCTCAGATTGTCTGAGTGCAACAATCACTTGAATCGAGTGGGAGTTGATCTTCCTGATGAGATAGTGATGTTTCTCCAAAGTCATTGCCACCGAGCTGCTAGAAGCTTCGTGATGAACTA
Source organism: Aegilops longissima (assembly GCA_021605205.1). Lineage (NCBI taxonomy): Eukaryota > Viridiplantae > Streptophyta > Magnoliopsida > Poales > Poaceae > Aegilops > Aegilops longissima. Next base: position 636,161,858 of record CM038681.1, on the reverse strand, counting down.
TAACATATCAGGGATAGATATGATGATCCTTGAGCTATTCGCAATGTTCGACACCGCGAATGTAGAAATCAAGAAGGAGCATCAATTGTTGATGGTTAGTGAAACCACTAGTTTCAAGAAGGGCAAGGGAAAGAAGGGGTACTTCATGAAACGGCAAATCAGTTGCTGCTCTAGTGAAGGAACCCAGGGTTGAACCCAAACCCGAGTCTAAGTGCTTCTGTAATGAGAGGAACGGACACTGAAGCAGGATTACCCTAGGTACTTGGTAGATGAGAAGGCTGGCAAGGTCGATAGAAGTATATTGGATATACATTATGTTAATGTGTACTTTACTAGTACTCCTAGCAGCACCAGGGTATTAGATACCGGTTCGCTTGCTAAGTGTTAGTAACTCGAAATAAAAGCTACGGAATAAACGGAGACTAGCTAAAGGTCAGCCGACGGTATGTGTTGGAAGTGTTTCCAAAGGTTGATGTGATCAAGCATCGCCTGCTCCCTCTACCATCGAGATTTGTGTTAAACCTAAATAATTGTTATTTGGTGTTTGCGTTGAGCATAGACATGATTGGATTATGTCTATCGCAATACGGTTATTCATTTAAGGAGAATAATGGTTACTCTATTTATTTGAATAAAACCTTCAATGGTCTTGCACCTAAAAGAATGGTTTATTGAATCTCGATCGTAGTGATACACATTTTCATGCCAAAAGATATAAGATAGTAATGATAGTACCACTTACTTGTGGCACTTGCCATGTAAGTCATATTGGTGTAAACGCATGAAGAAGCTCCATGTTGATGGATCTTTGGACTCACTCGTTTTGAAAAGTTTGAGACATGCGAACCATTTCTATTGGTGTATACGCATGAACAAACTCCATGCAGATGGATCGTTTGGACTCACTTGATTTTGAATCACTTGAGATATGCAAATCATACCACATTGGCAAGATGACTGAAAAGCCTCGTTTTCAGTAAGATGGAACAAGATAGCAACTTGTTGGAAGTAACACATTTTGATGTGTGCAGTCCAATGAGTCTTGAGGCATCTGATGAATATCGTTATGTTCTTACTTCACAGATGATTCGAGTAGATGTTGAGTATATTTACTTGGTGAAACACAAATCTGAATTATTGAATGGTTCAAGTAATTTCAGAGTGAAGTTAAAGATCATCGTGACAAGAGGATAAAATGTCTATGATATGATCATAGAGATGAGTATCTGAGTTCTGAGCTTTGGCACATAATTAAGACATTGTGGAAATTGTTTCACAATAAATACCGCTGGAACACCATAGTGTGATGGTGTGTCCGAACATCATAGTTGCACCCTATTGAATATGGTGCGTACCATGATGTCTCTTATCGAATTACCACTATCGTTCATGGGTTAGGCATTAGAGACAACCGCACTCACTTTAATAGGGCACCACATAATTCCGTTGAGACGACACCTTTTGAACTATGGTTTGGAGAGACCTAAGTTGTCGTTTCTTAAAAGTTTGGGGCTGCGATGCTTATGTGAAAAAGTTTCAGGTTGATGAGCTCGAACCCAAAGCGGATAAAAATGCATCTTCATAGGACACCCAAAACAGTTGGGTACACCTCCTATCTCGGATCCGGAAGCAAAAGTAATTGTTTCTAGAAACGGGTCCTTTCTCGAGGAAAAGTTTCTCTCGAAAGAATTGAGTGGGAGGATGGTGGAGACTTAATGAGGTTATTAAACCATCACTTCAACCAGTGTGTAGCAGGGCACAGGAAGTTGTTCATGTGGCACCTACACCAATTGAAGTGGAAGCTGATGATAGTGATCATGATGCTTCAGATCAAGTCACTACCGGACCTCGTAGGTCGACAAGGACGCGTACTACTTCAGAGTGGTACGCAATCCTGTCTTAGAGGTCATGTTGCTAGACAACAATGAACCTACGAGCTATGGAGAAGCGATGGTGGGCCCGGATTCCGACGAATGGCTCGAGGCCATAACATTCGAGAGAGGATCCATGACTTTGGAAGAAATACTTGATGGTCGTGGGGCGTTCGGTAAAGATGGATTTTAAAAGGAAGACAGACAATGATGGTAAGTATCACCATTAAGAAAGCTCGACTTGTCGTTAAAGATATTTTGCGACAAGTTCAAGGAGTTGACTACGGTGAGGCTTTCTCACTCGTAGCGATGCTAAGAGTCTGTTGGAATTGGATTAGCGATTCTGCATTATTTATGAAATCTTGCATATAGGATGTCAAAACATTGTTTCCTTGACAGTTTTCTTGAGGAAAGGTTGTATGTGATACAACCGAAGGTTTTGACAATCTGAAAGACGCTAACAAGTATGCAAAGCTCCAGCTATCCTTCTAAGGACTGGAGTAAGCATCTCGGAGTTGGAATGTACGCTTTGATGAGATGATCAAAGATTTTGGGTCTATACAAAGTTTATGAGAAACTTGTATTTCCAAAGAAGTGAGTGGGAGCACTATAGAATTTCGATGAGTATATGTTGTAGACATATTGTTGATCGAAATGATGTACAATTTCTAGAAAGCATATAGGGTTGTTTGAAAAGTGTTTTCAATGAAAACCTGGATTAAGCTACTAGAACATTGAGCATCAAGATCTATGAGGATAGATCAAAACGCTAAATGGTACTTTCAAGTGAGCACATACCTTGACATAATCTTGAAGGTGTTCAAGATGGATCATCAAAGAAGGAGTTCTTGCACGAGTTGTAAGGTATGAAGTTAAGAGTTAAAGCTCGACCATGGCGAAGAGAGAGAAAGGACGAAGGTCGCCCCTATGCTTCAGACGTAGGCTCTATAGTATGCTATCTTGTGTACCGCACCGGAAGTGTATACGCCATGAGTCATCAAGGCGTACAAGAATGATCCAGGAATGGATCATTGGACAGCGGTCAAAATTGTCCTTGGAGTAAATAAGGACATGTTTCTCGATTATGGAGGTGATAAAGAGTTCGGCATAAAGGGTTACGTCGATGCAAGCTTTAACACCTATCCGAATGACTCTGAGTAGCAAACCGGATACGTATAGTGGAGCAACCATTTGGAATAGCTCCAAGTGGAGCGTGGAAGCAGCATTTACAATATGACCTAGAGATTTGCGAAGTACATACGGATCTGAATGTTGCAGACCCATTGACTAAAACCTCTCTCACAAGCAAAACATGATCAAACCCCAGAACTTGTTGAGTCTTAATCACATGATGATGTGAACTAGTTTAGTGACACTAGTAAACTCTTTGGATGTTAGTCACATGACGATGTGACCTGTGAGTGTTAATCACGTGGCGATGTGAACTAGATTATTGACTCTAGTGCAAGTGGGAGACTGTTGGAAATATGCCCTAGAGACAATAATAAATTAGTTATTATTATATTTCCTTGTTCATGATAATCGTTTATTACCCATGCTATAATTGTATTGATAGGAAACTCAGATACATGTGTGGGTACATAAACAACACCATGTCCCTAGTAAGCCTCTAGTTGACTAGCTCGTTGATCAACAGATGGTTACGGTTTCCTGACCATGGACATTGGATGTCATTGATAACGGGATCACATCATTTGGAGAATGATGTGATGGACAAGACCCAATCCTAAGCCTAGCACAAAGATCGTAGTTCGTATGCTAAAGCTTTTCTAATGTCAAATATCATTTCCTTAGACCATGAGATTGTGCAACTCCCGGATGCCGTAGGAATGCTTTGGGTGTACCAAACGTCACAACGTAACTGGGTGGCTATAAAGGTGCACTACAGGTATCTCCGAAAGTGTATGTTGGGTTGGCACGAATCGAGACTGGGATTTGTCACTCCGTTTAACGGAGAGGTATCTCTGGGCCCACTCGGTAGGACATCATCATAATGTGCACAATGTGACCAAGGGGTTGATCACGGGATGATGTGCTACGGAACAAGTAAAGAGACTTGCCGGTAACGAGATTGAACAAGGTATCGGCATACCGACGATCGAATCTCGGGCAAGTACAATACCGCTAGACAAAGGGAATTGTATACGGGATTGATTGAGTCCTTGACATCGTGGTTCATCCGACGAGATCATCGTGGAACGTGTGGGAGCCAACATGGGTATCCAGATCCCGCTGTTGGTTATTGACCGGAGAAAGTCTCGGTCATGTCTGCATGGTTCCCGAACCCGTAGGGTCTACACACTTAAGGTTCGATGATGCTAGGGTTATAGGGAATAGACATACGTGGTTACCGAATGTTGTTCGGAGTCCCGGATGAGATCCCGGATGTCACGAGGAGTTCCGGAATGGTCCGAAGGTAAAGATTTATATATGGGAAGTCCTATTTTGGCCACCGGAAAATGTTCGGGATTTTTTGGTATTGTACCGGGAAGGTTCTAGAAGGTTCCGGAGTGGGGCCCACCTGCATGGGGGGACCCACATGAACGTGGGTACTGGGGGCAAGGCCCCACACCCCTGGTCAAGGCGCACCAAGATCCCCCCTTAGAAGGAATAAGATCATATCCGGAAGGGATAAGATCAAGATCCCTAAAAAGGGGGGATAACAATCGATGGGGAAAGGAAAGGATGGGATTTCTTTCCTCCCACCTTTGCCAACGCCCCAATGGACTTGGAGGACAAGAAATAATCCCCCTCCACCTCTATATATAGTGGGGAGGCGCATGGGAGCTGCACCCTTGCCCCTGGCGCAGCCCTCCCCCTCTCCCAAGTCCTCCTCCTCTCCTGCGGTGCTTGGTGAAGCCCTGCAGGATTGCCACGCTCCTCCATCACCACCACACCGTCGTGCTGCTGCTGAATGGAGTCTTCCTCAACCTCTCCCTCTCTCCTTGCTGGATCAAGGCATGGGAGACGTCACCGGGCTGTACGTGTGTTGAACGCGGAGGTGCCGTCCGTTTGGCACTAGGATCTCCGGTGATTTGGATCACGACGAGTACGACTCCTTCAACCCCGTTCTCTTGAACGCTTCCGCTTAGCGATCTACAAGGGTATGTAGATGCACTCTCCTTCCCCTCGTTGCTAGTTTCTCCATAGATAGATCTTGGTGACACGTAGGAAAATTTTGAATTTCTGCTACGTTCCCCAACAATCATGTCATCTTTCCTAATGCGTTACTCTGTTCTTATGAACTTAATACTCTAGATGCATGCTGGATAGCGGTCGATGTGTGGAGTAATAGTAGTAGATGCAGAATCGTTTCGGTCTACTTGTCGCGGACGTGATGCCTATATACAAGATCATGCCTAGATATTCTCATAACTATGCGCTTTTCTATCAATTGCTCGACAGTAATTTGTTCACCCATCGTAAATTATGCTATCTTGAGAGAAGCCACTAGTGAAACCTATGGCCCCCAGGTCTATCTTTCATCATATTAATCTCCCGTCAACTAGCTATTTCTGTCTCCTTTTATTTTGTAATCTTTACTTTTACTATCTATACCATAAAAATACCAAAAATATTTATCTTATTATTTCTATCAGATCTCACTTCTGTAAGTGACCGTGAAGGGATTGACAACCCCTTTATCGCGTTGGTTGCGAGGTTCTTATTTGTTTGTGCATGTATGAGGGATTTGCGTGTAGTCTCCTACTGGATTGATACCTTGGTTCTCAAAAACTGAGGGAAATACTTACGCTACTTTGCCGCATCACCCTTTCCTCTTCAAGGGAAAACCAACGCATGCTCAAGAGGTAGCATGCCACTGATGGGGAACGTTTCATGAAATTCGAAAAAAAATCCTACAAAACACCCAAGGTCTAATCTAGGACATGTATAGCAATGAGTGGGGAGTGGTGTCTACATACCCATGTAGACCGAAAGCGTTAACGATCTAGAGATTATGGTTGGCGTAGTCGTACTCGCGTCACGATCCAATCTGATCCAAGTACCGAACGTGCGGCACCTCCGAGTTTAGCACACGCACGACTCAACGGTGTCCTCTCCTTGTTGATCCAGTAAGGGAGGGAGAGGAGGTAGATGAGATCTGAACCAACACGACGGTGTGGTGGTCATGGTGGCAGCGGAACTCCGGCAGGGCTTCGCCAAGCGCTGACGGAATGTGGAGAAGGAGTAATGGGAGGGAGACGGGGCAAGCACGGAAGGGATGGCTGCCCCCTGCGCCTCCCCACTATATATAGGGGTGAGGGAGGGGCGTGGCAGCCCTAGCCCCCCTCACAAGGGAGGGGGGCGGCGGCCAAGGGGGAGGAGTGCCCTCCAAGCCAAGTGGAGGCCCTCCCCTTAGGGTCTCCCCTCCCCCATGTGCATGGGCCTTGTAGGGGCTGGTGCCCCTAGCCCATTAAGGTCAGGGCGCCCCCCTACAGCCCATGCTACTGTATGGGACGTGGTGGATCCCCTCTGAGGACTTCCTAACCCCTTCAGAACCCTCTGGAACCTTCCGGTGGCTTCCCGGTACAATACTGAAAAAAACGGACTTTTTTCCGGAACCCGGACAACAACTTTTCATATATAAATCTTTACCTCCGGACCATTCCAGAGCTCCTCGTGATATCCCGGATCCCATCTGGGACTCCGAACAACCTTCGGGATTTTCACTATTAATATCTCAATACTACCCTAGCACTACTGAACGTTAAGCGTGCAACCCTACGGGTTCGAGAATCATGCAGACATGACTGAGACTCCTCACCGGTCAATAACTAATAGCGGAACCTGGATGCCCATATTGGTTCCTACATATTCAACGAAGATCTTTATCGGTTGAACCACGATGTCAAGGATTCAGACAATCCCGTATGCAATTCCCTTTGTCCGACGATATGTTACTTGTCCGAGATTCGATCATCGGTATCTCCATACCTAGTTCAATCTCGTTACTGACAAGTCTCTTTACTCGTTCTGTAATACAAGATCACGTGACTAAACTCATTAGTCGCATGCTTGCAAGCTTCTTGTGATGTTGTATTGCCGAGAGGGCCCAGAGATATCTCTCCGTTACACGGAGCGACGAATCCCAGTCTTGATCCGTGCCAACCCAATAGACACCTTCAGAGATACCTGTAGAGCACCTTTATGATCACCCAGTTATGAAGTGACGTTTGGACACACACTAAGCATTCCTCCGGTGTCAGGGAGTTGCACGATCTCATGGTCTAAGGAACAGATACTTGACATGATGAAAGCTGTAGCAATTAACTGAACAATGTGATGCTAAGATTATAGTTGGGTCTTGTCCATCACATCATTCTCCTAATGATGTGATCCCGTTATCATATGACAACTCATGTCTTTGTTTAGGAAACCTTAACCATCTTTGATCAAGGAGCTAGTCTAATAGAGGCATACTAGGGACACGGTGTAGTTTATGTATTCACACATGTATTTAAGTTTCCGGTCAATACAATTCTAGCATGAATAATAAACATTTATCATGAACGGGAAATATGATAATAACCACTTTATTATTGCCTCTATGGCATATTTCCAACAGCTTCGGACCGCCGGGTTTGAGGGCGTTTCTGGATGGGACCCCTTCGTCAATCCGACGCCGCGGGCGTGCCCAGGTGCGCCCGTGTGTCCCATATCTGCACCATATTTGGGTTGGGTATGGGGGGTGCCGGTCAGCCCGGGCGTTTGAGGCCCGTTTGAGGCGTCCGTCTGGGTCAAAAAAACGTGACTGGTCAGTGATCGGGCGGCCGCCCGGGCGTATGAGGCGGGTTCGAGAGGTCCGGTTGTGGATGCTCTTAGTGGAGGAAAAAAGAAAATTGCATAGGTTTTTTGTCCTGGCCGGATGAACTTCAAACACCTCATAATATATGTCACAAAACATTCAAATTAAAACATGCATAATATAATTGTTAACAAGCATATAGTTTCATCGATAACGAATTTCAAATTGAAACATGCATAGTTCATCCAAAAGGCATCACCTAAACACAAAGTTTGATCCAAAATCATCACAAACATAGCATGTGTTATGTTGTGGATCGTGGCCAACCAATGGCATACACGAACTCAGACAATGTCCTCGTCGAATAAATCACCACCGCCACCACCATGCTCATGGCCACCATCACCACCACCACCACCACCCTATCAGCCACAATCACCATCATCACCACCACCATCCTCTCGGCCACCACCCTCTCAGCCTCCACCACCACCACCCTCTCGGCCACCACCCTCTCAGCCGCTACCACCACCACCATCATTCCTAAGAGAGACTTCGGTTTGGGTCAAGACCTCCCAACGAGTGAGCGGTGGGGTGGTTTAGGGACAAGCCGGCAGCGATAGCCGGCGGGGTGGCGGGAGGCTCTTGGCTACCCATTCCGTCGATGGGATGGTCATCGGTGGCGACGACGACGCGCGGGGCGGAGGTGGCTGGAAGGAGGCAACCGCGAGGGCGGGAGAAAGAGGCGGCAAGATCATACTCGGCCGTGCGGGCATTGATTATATTTAGGCGCCATAAATTTTTACTCCCTTATAGATTTTATGAGTTCGGCTATGTGACGGTTAGAGGAGTAAAATGAAAATTTTACTCCCTTATAGACTTTGAGGGGATAGATTAGAGTTGCTCTTAGAAGACAAAAAAAATGTGCTGAGACGCCCTCGTCGAAAAATAGGGACAAAGGTAAGGATGAGTGTACATGCATGTATGTATCATCCTTGTACTTTGTCTCTAGAAAGGAAAAACAGCGACCAAGGTAGACTGTCAAATGTTAATCAGGCCTTTTGGACCTACATAACAAATAATCGAGGATTTATTTGTATCGAACAAGGGAGAGGGATATGGAAAGGATTAAGTAATGAAAGAGGAAGTCATATAGAATCCAATTTTCCCTATACCAATTTCTCCATCTCATTTTCCACCCTTTTTTCCAACCAATAACCCTATGTGTTTCCCATGCATCCACTAATAAATAAACGATCAAACAGATTACTCTAGCTAGGATCATTACCAAAATATCCGTCAAAAAGGATCATTACCAAAATAATGACATACATCACATGCATTAACCCAAACTAATTAGTAGGTACACTAAACCCTAATTAACAACATGTAGTTTTTCCTAGGGATAATTGACATTATCTCTTCTCTCGTTGTCTCTCCGCCTGATTCCCTCCTGCCAAGTTGTCCTGCTTTTTTCAGCAATTTTCACCGCAATATTTCTTGCTATTTTCTCCGCTCCTATTATTTGTGACCTTTGCGAAAGGATGTTATCAAATATTTCATGGCAAAAAAATGTTGAAGGCACCATGTGGTTGCGGGGGTGGGGAAGATGGTAGCTGTACGATGCCATGGGGGTCGCCACCAGCCCCCAATCCGCAACCATGACAGCCAAGCTATGGCAACGATAGTGAAGGCCTATGCGGGGCGGAGGCTCTAAGGTGATGCCTCCAACAAGAAAGACAATTTCGGCGCCCGATTTGCAAATACGAAATTTGAGTATTTCACCCCGAAGAAGGCTGCCGAGAGGGGATAGGAGCTCCATGACCTCGCCTTTACGCTGCCGAGAGGCGTCGCCACGATCGGTACAGACTCGACGTCAGAGCAATAATTTCTGTCACACCTCCAAATAATCACCCAATAGTGTCGCCGCCACCATGAGCACTAAAAATATCGGGGAAGCATCACCATCGACGGTTTGGTGAGTGAGAGACGAGGGTGCTACAATGGCCGCCACCAACCATGGGAGGAGCGATGGCATCTACCGAGTGCGGATCTCAGCATTTTCAAGGACGTTGGCAACGGAAGATTCTTTCTTTTTCTTTGAAATCTTGGGCGCGTGATCTTAATTGCTTACTAAGTACTAGTATCACCGTCGTCTAATCAGCCCCGTCTGCTTCAAGTACTAGCATCACCATCGTCTAAGCACCGATCACTCTCCGATGGATCATTTGGCCATTGTCGTGGCACTTGTTGTCGCCGCCTCGTCCATTGCCATCCACTTCCTCACCAGGGCCAGGAAAAGACAGCCGGCCAACCTGCCCCCGGGCTCCCTCGGCCTGCCGGTGATCGGCCAGAGCCTCGGCCTCCTCCGGGCCATGCGCGGCAGCGACGGCGGCAGCCGGTGGATACAAGACCGGATCGACAGGCACGGGCCCGTGTCGAAGCTGTCGCTGTTCGGCACGCCGACGGTGCTCCTGGCCGGACCGGCGGCCAACAAGTTCCTGTTCTTCAGCAGCGCGCTCTCGACGCGGCAGCCCCGGTCCGTGCAGCGGATACTCGGAGAGAACAGCATCCTCGGCCTCCACGGCGCCGACCACGGGCGCGTCCGCGGCGCTCTGCTCGAGTTCCTCAAGCCGGACATGCTCAAGATGTACGTGGGCAGGATCGACGCCGAGGTGCGGCGGCACGTCGAGGAGAACTGGGCCGGCCGCGGGACCGTGACGGTGCTGCCGCTGATGAAGCGGCTGACGTTCGACATCATCTCCGCGCTGCTCTTCGGGCTCGAGAGGGGCGCCGTGCGGGACACGCTGGCCGGCGACTTCGCGCGCATGGTCGAGGGCATGTGGGCCGTCCCGGCGAACCTGCCGTTCACGGCGTTCAGCCGGAGCCTCAAGGCCAGCGGCAGAGCCCGTAGGGTGCTGGCGGGGATCACGCGGGAGAAGAAGGCCAGCCGGTGCCAGCCGGAGCACGGCAAGGCGCCGCGGAGCAGCGACCTCATAAGCTGCCTGCTCGGCCTGACGGACGGGCATGGCGAGCGGCTGCTGAGCGACGAGGAGATCGTGGACAACGCCATGGTCGCCCTCATCGCCGGCCACGACACGTCGTCCATCCTCATGACCTTCATGGTCCGCCACCTCGCCAACGATGATGCCACCCTCGCCGCCATGGTCCAAGGCAAGTGGCCACTGGCCAGTGAATCAATCGTTGCAACCTGCCATGGTCACTCATGATGTGTGCTTTGTTTCGTGACACAGAGCATGAAGAGATCGCCAGGAGCAAAGGCGACGGAGAGGCTCTCACCTGGGAAGACCTGACGAAGATGAAGTTCACATGGCGAGTCGCGCAGGAGATCCTCCGCATCGTCCCTCCACTCTTCGGCAACTTCAGAAGAGCGCTGGAGGACGTGGAGTTCGACGGCTACCTCATCCCAAAAGGATGGCAGGTCGGTTGCTTGCTGCTCGTCAACTCGCCTCCTATCCTAAGCCAACCTCGCGGAGGCTGAGAAATCTGATGCAAAAACTCTTGCCGTTTTCAGGTGTTCTGGACGGCGAACGTGACGCACATGGACGCGAGCATCTTCCACGAGCCGGCCAAGTTCGACCCGTCCCGGTTCGAGAACCAGGCAGCGCAGCCGTGCTCATTCGTCGCCTTCGGGGCCGGCCCGAGGCTATGCCCCGGGATAGACTTCTCCCGGATCGAGACGCTGGTGACGATGCACCACCTTGTGAGGCGGTTCAGATGGAAGCTCTGCTGCAAGGAGAACACCTTCGTGAGGGACCCCATGCCGTCGCCGCTGCGTGGCCTGCCCATCCAAATCCAGCACAGGGCCTCCCCTCCTCCACCGTGACCAAGCTTCTTCACAGCAATCTCACTGTCATCGTCGTTCGCACTGCATTAGAATTAACCAAACTGCGCGGGGTGCACGTGTATTGGCCATGAGTAATAAATCAACGTATTTGTTAATTATTGTCTGGATAAAAACTACTACATCATTTAATTAATAAAAAAAAAGAAAATCAGAACGAATCTTTTACATTTATCAAATGGAGCAGGACTTAGAGAAGACTTAGTTAATTTTGGGGAGTACTTAGAACTCATCTAGATGAGATGTAATTTGGTCTCATTCACTTTGAAAACAGGAACAGATACAACCCACGTTAGCACATACGCATCTTATAGCATCACATCCAATGGCTATAAAAGTTGAATGAGACCAAATTAGATACCATCTAGATGAGTTCTAGCAAAACTGTTAATTTTGATCTAGATGAGTGCTTGCCACCCCTAGAAAACTTGATGCATGGGAGTATGTAGCAGTGGCCAAGAGCCTTTTTTTTCTTAAGTGGGATGTCCTTGTGAAGAATACACTAAGAGCATCTACAGCCAGGCACATCAAACCCGCCCCATATGCCCGGGCAGGCCGCCCGGTCACTGTCGGTCACGTTTTTTCGACCCAGACGGGCTCCTTAAACGGGCCTCAAACGCCCGGGCTGATTGGCACCCCCCTCATATCCAGCCTAAATATGGGCCGGATATGGGGGCGTCCGGGCACGCCCGGCACGTAGGACGGATGAAGGGATCCCACGCGGACTCGCCCGTAAACCTAGCGGTCCGACGGATGCCTCCTCCGTCGCTGCGGTGTGGATGTCGCGTGGCGCCGCTCCGGCTTGCCACCCGAGAGCAAATCAGTCTATTTAAGCCAGCCGGAGTCCCGCAACCCTAGTTCATCCACCCCCCCCTTTCCGTGCCGCCACTCCGAGCCCATCCACCTCCTCCCTCTCCCGCTCTGGCGCTCCGCCATGGCCCGGACTAAGATCACGTACTACGCAATGCTCACGCAGGAGCGCCGCGCCGAGATCCAACAGCAGATCTGGGGGAGACAAGCTGCGCGCGCAGCCCGCATCGCTGCCGGCCTGCCTTCGGACTCTCTGGAGCCGGAGGAGGAGAAGCAGCTGGGGGAAGAGGAGGAGGAGGAGCTGGTGCCGATGGAGGTGGAGGAGGCGGAGGAGCCGGATCAGCAGGTGTCGGCCTTCAACATGGAGCAGGCGGAGGCGGAGTTCGCTGTCGCCCAGTCCGACGAGATGGCGGAGCGGCAGGCCATCATGGAGTCCATCCAGAATGAAGCCTATGTGGAGGCCAACCGGGCGTTCCTCCGGCGGGAGCAGGCGGAGTCCGACGTGCTCTTCGCCGAACTCGACGCGGAGGAGGCCGGAGCGGAGCAGCCGAAGGAGCCGGAGCTGCAGATGTAGCCCATGCTGCCGAAGCCGGGAACGGAGATCGTCGTGATCTCTAACGAGGAGTAGCTAGGATCGACGTAGTAAGTAGGTTCTACTTCCTTTTGCATGTCTTTGTATGAATTTAAGAATATAGTATGAGATGTCCGGATGCAACAAATAAAATTTGAGGCATGCCCGGTCGGAATTTTTGTCCAAAAAGACCACCCGCCCAGTGTAATTGACAGAAAAGACCACCTCTGAATCAAATTGACAGAAGAGACTAGCTGGTCCGTGGCGGCAGGTGTTGGAAATATGCCCTAGAGGCAATAATAAATTAGTTATTAGTATATTTCCTTGTTCATGATAATCGTTTATTATCCATGCTATAATTGTATTGAAAGGAAACTCAGATACATGTGTGGGTACATAGACAACACCATGTCCCTAGTAAGCCTCTAGTTGACTAGCTCGTTGATCAACAGATAGTCATGGTTTCCTGACTATGGACATTGGATGTCATTGATAACGGGATCACATCATTAGGAGAATGATGTGATGGACAAGACCCAATCCTAAGCATAGCACAAGATCGTGTAGTTCGTTTTGCTAGAGCTTTTCCAATGTCAAGTATCTCTTCCTTAGACCATGAGATCGTGTAACTCCCGGATACAATAGGAGTGCTTTGGGTGTACCAAACGTCACAACGTAACTGGGTGACTATAAAGGTGCATTACAGGTACCTCCAAAAGTGTCTGTTGGGTTGACACGGATCGAGACTGGGATTTGTCACTCCGTATAACGGAGAGGTATCACTGGGCCCACTCGGTAGTGCATCATCATAATGAGCTCAAAGTGGCCAAGTGTTTGGTCACGGGATCATGCATTACGGTACGAGTAAAGTGACTTGCCGGCAACGAGATTGAATGAGGTATTGGGATACCGACGATCGAATCTCGGGCAAGTAAAATACCGATTGACAAAGGGAATAGTATACGGGGTTGATTGAATCCTCGACATCGTGGTTCCTCCGATGATATCATCGAGGAGCATGTGGGAGCCAACATGGGTATCCAGATCCCGCTGTTGGTTATTGCCCGAGAGCCATCTCGGTCATGTCTGCATGTCTCCCTAACCCGTAGGGTCTACACACTTAAGGTTCGGTGACGCTAGGGTTGTATGAATATGAGTATGCAGCAAACCGAATGTTGTTCGGAGTCCCGGATGAGATCCCGGACGTCACGAGGAGTTCCGGAATGGTCCGGAGGTAAAGATTTATATATGGGAAGTCTTATTTTGGTCGCCGGAAAAGTTTCGCGCGTTATCGGTGTTGTACCGGGAGTGCCGAAAGGGGTCCGGGGGTCCACCGGGGGGGTCCACCTGCCCCGGGGGGGCACATGGGCTGTAGGGGGGTGCGCCTTGGCCTATATGGGCCAAGGGCACCAGCCCCAAGAGGCCCATGCGCCTAGAGATCAAGGAGAAGGAGAGTCCTAAGAGGGGAAGGCACCTCCGAGGTGCCTTGGGGAGGATGGACTCCTCCCCCCCCTCTTGGCCGCACCCTTCCTTGGAGGAAGGGGCAAGGCTGCGCCCTCCCCCCCTCTCTTGCACATATATAAAGGGAGGGGAGGGAGGGGTGGCCGCACCCATAAGCCCTGGCGCCTCCCTCCTCCCTGCAACACCTCCTCCTCCTCCCGTAGTTGCTTAGCGAAGCCCTGCCGGAGTTCTGCTGCATCCACCACCACGCCTTCGTGCTGCTGGATCATCATCAACCTCTCCTTCCCCCTTGCTGGATCAAGAAGGAGGAGACGTCATCCGCTCCGTATGTGTGTTGAACGCGGAGGTGCTGTCCGTTCAGTACTAGGTCATCGGTGATCTGAATCACGGCGAGTATGACTCCATCATCCCCGTTCCATTGAACGCTTCCGCACGCGATCTACAAGTGGTATGTAGATGCAATCACTCTCCCATGACTCGTTGCTAGATGAACTCATAGATGGATCTTGGTGAAACCGTAGGAAAAATTTTAATTTTCTGCAACGTTCCCCAACAGTGGCATCATGAGCTAGGTCTATGTGTAGTTCTCTATTGCACGAGTAGAACACAATTTGTTGTGGGCGTAGATGTTGTCAACTTTCTTGCCGCTACTAGTCTTATCTTGCTTCAGCGGTATTGTGGGATGAAGCGGCCCGGACCGACCTTACACGTACGCTTACGTGAGACTGGTTCCACCGACCGACATGCACTAGTTGCATAAGGTGGCTAGCGGGTGTCTGTCTCTCCCACTTTAGTTGGAGCGGATTCGATGAAAAGGGTCCTTATGAAGGGTAAATAGAAGTTGACAAATCACGTTGTGGCTTTCACGTAGGTAAGAAAACGTTCTTGCTAGAACCCTATTGCAGCCACGTAAAACTTGCAACAACAATTAGAGGACGTCTAACTTGTTTTTGCAGCAAGTGTTTTGTGATATGATATGGCCAAAGTTGTGATGAATGATGAATGATATATGTGATGTATGAGATCATGTTCTTGTAATAGGAATCACAACTTGCATGTCGATGAGTATGACAACCGGCAGGAGCCATAGGAGTTGTCTTTATTTTTGTATGACCTGCGTGTCATTGAAGAACGCCATGTAAATTACTTTACTTTATTGCTAAACGCGTTAGCCATAGAAGTAGAAGTAGTCGTTGGCATGACAACTTCATGAAGACATGATGATGGAGATCATGGTGTCATGCCGGTGACAGGATGATCATGGAGCCCCGAAGATGGAGATCAAAGGAGCTATATGATATTGGCCATATCATGTCACTACTATATATAATTGCATGTGATGTTTATTATGTTTATGCATCTTGTTTACTTAGAATGACGGTAGTAAATAAGATGATACCTCATAACAATTTCAAGAAAGTGTTCTCCCTAACTGTGCACTGTTGCTAAAGTTCGTCGTTTCGAAGCACCACGTGATGATCGGGTGTGATAGATCCTTACGTTCACATACAACGGGTGTAAGCCAGATTTACACACGCGAAACACTTAGGTTGACTTGACGAGCCTAGCATGTACAGACATGGCCTCGGAACACAAGAGACCGAAAGGTCGAGCATGAGTCGTATAGTAGATACGATCAACATGAAGATGTTCACCGATGATGACTAGTCCGTCTCACGTGATGATCGGACACGGCCTAGTTGACTCGGATCATGTAATCACTTAGATGACTAGAGGGATGTCTATCTGAGTGGGAGTTCATGAGATGAACTTAATTATCCTGAACATAGTCAAAAGATCTTTGCAAATTATATCGTAAGCTCGCGCTTTAGTCCCACTGTTTAGATATGTTCCTAGAGAAAATATAGTTGAAAGTTGACAGTAGCGATTATGCGGACAGAAGAAAGCTTATGTCCTTAATGCACCGCTCAGTGTGCTGAACCCCAAATGTCGTCTATGGATGTTGCAAACATCGGACATACACGTTTTGATAACTACGTGATAGTTCAGTTAAACGGTATAGAGTTGAGGCACCAAAGACGTTTTCAAACGTCATGAACATATGAGATGTTTCGAGGGCTGAAATTGGGATTTCAGGCTCATGCCCACGTCAAGAGGTATAAGACCTCCGACGATTTTCTTAGCCTGCAAACTAAGGGAGAAAAGCTCAATCGTTGAGCTTGTGCTCAGATTGTTTGAGTGCAACAATCACTTAAATCGAGTGGGAGTTGATCTTCCAGGTGAGATAGTGATGTTTCTCCAAAGTCATTGCCACCAAGCTGCTAGAGCTTTGTGATGAACTATAACATATCAAGGATAGATATGATGATCCTTGAGGTATTCGCGATGTTTGACACCGCGAATGTAGAAATCAAGAAGGAGCATCAATTGTTGATGGTTAATGAAACCACTAGTTTCAAGAAGGGCAAGGGCAAAAAGGGGTACTTCCTGAAACGGCAAATCAGTTGCTGCTCCAGTGAAGAAACCCAAGGTTGTACCCAAACCCGAGACTAAGTGCTTCTGTGATGAGAGGAACGGACACTGAAGCAGAACCACCCTAGATACTTGGTAGATAAGAAGGCAGGCAAGGTCGATAGAAGTATATTGGATATACATTACGTTAATGTGTACTTTGCTAGTACTCCTAGTAGCACCAGGGTATTAGATACCGGTTTGGTTGCTAAGTGTTAGTAACTTGAAATAAAAGCTACGGAATAAACGGAGACTAGCTAAAGGTGAGCTGACGATATGTGTTGGAAGTGTTTCCAAGGTTGATGTGATCAAGCATCACACGCTCCCTCCACCATCGAGATTTGGTGTTTGCGTTGAGAATAGACATGATTGGATTATGTCTATTGCAGTACGGTTATTCATTTAAGGAGAATAATGGTTACTCTGTTTATTTGAATAATACCTTCAATGGTCTTGCACCTAAAAATGAATGGTTTATTGAAATCTCGATCGTAGTGATACACATCTTCATGCCAAAAGATATAAGATAGTAATGATAGTACCACTTACTTATGGCACTGCCATGTAAGTCATATTGGTGTAAAACGCATGAAGAAGCTCCATGTAGATGGATCTTTGGACTCACTCGTTTTTGAAAAGTTTGAGACATGCGAACCATGTCTATTGGTGTATACGCATGAAGAAACTCCATGCAGATGGATCGTTTGGACTCACTTGATTTTGAATCACTTGAGATATGCAAATCATACCACATGGGCAAGATGACTGAAAAGCCTCGTTTTTCAGTTAGATGGAACTAGATAGCAACATGTTGGAAGTAACACATTTTGATGTGTGCAGTCCAATGAGTGCTGATGCATGCAGTGAATATCGTTATGTTCTTACTTCACAGATGATTTGAGTAGATGTTGAGTATATTTACTTGATGAAACACAAGTCTGAATTATTGAATGGTTCAAGTAATTTCAGAGTGAAGTTGAAGATCATCGTGACAAGAGGATAAAATGTCTATGATATGATCATAGAGATGAGTATCTGAGTTACGAGCTTTGGCACACAATTAAGACATTGTGGAAATTGTTTCACAATTAATACCGCCTGGAACACCATAGTGTGATGGTGTGTCCGAACATCATAGTTGCACCCTATTGGATATGGTGCGTACCATGATGTCTCTTATCGAATTACCACTATCGTTCATGGGTTAGGCATTAGAGACAACCACACTCACTTTAATAGGGCACCACGTAATTCCGTTGAGACGACACCGTTTGAACTATGGTTTGGAGAAACCTAAGTTGTCGTTTCTTAAAAGTTTGGGGCTGCGACGCTTATGTGAAAAAGTTTCATCGTGATAAGCTCGAACCCAAAACGGATAAATACATCTTCATAGGATACCAAAAATGGTTGGGTATACCTCCTATCTCAGATCCGGAAGCAAAAGTAATTGTTTCTAGAACGGGTCCTTTCTCGAGGAAAATTTTCTCGAAAGAATTGAGTGGGAGGAAGGTGAAGACTTGATGAGGTTATTGAACCGTCACTTCAACTAGTGTGTAGCAGGGCACAGGAAGTTGTTCCCGTGGCACCTACACCAATTGAAGTAGAAGCTTATGATAGTGATCATGAAGTTTCGGATCAAGTCACTAACGTACCTCGTAGGGTGACAAGGATGCGTACTACTTCAGAGTGGTACACAATCCTGTCTTAGAGGTCATGTTGCTAGACAACAATGAACCTATGAGCTATGGAGAAGCGATGGTGGGCCCGGATTCCGACGAATGGCTCGAGGCCATAAAATCCGAGAACGGATCCATAACTTTGGAAGAAATACTTGATGGTCGTAAGGCCATTGGGTACGGATGGATTTTTGAAAGGAAGACAGACAATGATGGTAAGAATTACCATTAAGAAAGATCGACTTGTCGTTAAGATGTTTACCGACAAGTTCAAGGAGTTGACTATGGTGAGGCCTTCTCACTCGTAGCGATGCTAAGAGTCTGTTGGAAATGGATTAGCGGTTACTGCATCATTTATGAAATCTTGCAGATAGAATGTCAAAACATTGTTTCCTTGACAGTTTTCTTGAGGAAAGGTTGTATGTGATACAACCAGAAGGTTTTGACAATCCTGAAGAACGCTAACAAATATGCAAAACTCCAGCAATCCTTCTAAGGACTGGAGTAAGCATCTCGGAGTTGGAATGTGTGCTTTGATGAGATGATCAAAAAAAATTTGGGTTTATACAAAGTTTATGAGAAACTTGTATTTCCAAAGAAGTGAGTGGGAGCTTTATAGAATTTCTGATGAGTATATGTCGTTGACATATTGATGATCAGAAATGATGTAGAATTTTCTGTAAAGCATATAGGGTTATTTGAAAAGTGTTTTTCAAGTGAAAACCTGGATTAAGCTACTTGAACATTGAGCATCAAGATCTATGAGGATAGATCAAAACAGCTCAATGGTACTTTCAAATGAGCATATACCTTGACATGATCTTGAAGGTGTTCAAGATGGATCACCAAAGAAGGAGTTCTTGCACGAGATGTAAGGTATGAAGTTAAGACTTAAAGCTCGACCACGGCAGAAAAGAGAGAAAGGACGAAGGTCGCCCCTATGCCTTAGACGTAGGCTCTACAGTATGCTATGCTGTGCACCGCGCCGGAAGTGTGCCTTGCCATGAGTCAGTCAAGGGGTACAAGAATGATCCAGGAATGGATCATTGGACAGCGGTCAAAATTGTCCTTGGAGTAAATAAGGACATGTTTCTCAATTATGGAGGTGATAAAGAGTTCGGCGTAAAGGGTTACGTCGGTGCAAGCTTTAACACCTATCCGAGTGACTCTGAGTTGCAAACCGGATATGTATAGTGGAGCAACCATTTGGAATAGCTCCAAGTGGAGCGTGGAAGCAGCGTTTACAATATGACCTAGAAATTTGCAAAGCACACACGGATCTGAAAGGTTCAGACCCGTTGACTAAAACCTCTCTCACAAGCAAAACATGATCAAACCTCAGAACTCATTGAGTCTTAATCACATGATGATGTGAACTAGTTTACAGACACTAGTAAACTCTTTGGATGTTGGTCAGATGGCGATGTGACCTATCAGTGTTAATCACATGATGATGTGGACTAGATTATTGACTCTAGTGCAAGTGGGAGACTGTTGGAAATATGCCCTAGAGGCAATAATAAATTAGTTATTAGTATATTTCCTTGTTCATGATAATCGTTTATTATCCATGCTATAATTGTATTGAAAGGAAACTCAGATACATGTGTGGGTACATAGACAACACCATGTCCCTAGTAAGCCTCTAGTTGACTAGCTCGTTGATCAACAGATAGTCATGGTTTCCTGACCATGGACATTGGATGTCATTGATAACGGGATCACATCATTAGGAGAATGATGTGATGGACAAGACCCAATCCTAAGCATAGCACAAGATCGTGTAGTTCGTTTTGCTAGAGCTTTTCCAATGTCAAGTATCTCTTCCTTAGACCATGAGATCGTGTAACTCCCGGATACCGTAGGAGTGCTTTGGGTGTACCAAATGTCACAACGTAACTGGGTGACTATAAAGGTGCATTACAGGTATCTCCAAAAGTGTCTGTTGGGTTGACACGGATCGAGACTGGGATTTGTCACTCCGTATAACGGAGAGGTATCACTGGGCCCACTCGGTAGTGCATCATCATAATGAGCTCAAAGTGGCCAAGTGTTTGGTCACGGGATCATGCATTACGGTACGAGTAAAGTGACTTGCCGGCAACGAGATTGAATGAGGTATTGGGATACCGACGATCAAATCTCGGGCAAGTAAAATACCGATTGACAAAGCGAATAGTATACGGGGTTGATTGAATCCTCGACATCGTGGTTCGTCCGATGATATCATCGAGGAGCATGTGGGAGCCAACATGGGTATCCAGATCCCGCTGTTGGTTATTGCCCGAGAGCCGTCTCGGTCATGTTCGCATGTCTCCCGAACCCGTAGGGTCTACACACTTAAGGTTCGGTGGACGCTAGGGTTGTATGAATATGAGTATGCAGCAAACCGAATGTTGTTGAGTCCGGATGAGATCCCGGACGTCACGAGGAGTTCGGAATGGTCGGAGGTAAATATTTATATATGGGAAGTCTTATTTTGGTCGCGGAAAAGTTTGGCGTTATCGGTGTCGCATCGGAGTGCCGAAAGGGGTCCGGGGGTCCACCGGGGGGTCCACCTGCCCCGGGGGGCCACATGGGCTGTAGGGGGTGCGCCTTGGCCTATATGGGCCAAGGGCACTAGCCCCAAGAGGCCCATGCGCCTAGATATCAAGGAGAAGGAGAGTCCTAAGAGGGGAAGGCACCTCCGAGGTGCCTTGGGGAGGATGGACTCCTCCCCCCCCCCCTCTTGGCCGCACCCTTCCTTGGAGGAAGGGGCAAGGCTGCGCCCTCCCCCATCTCTTGCACATATATAAAGGGAGGGAGGGAGGGTGGCCGCACCCATAAGCCCCTGGCGCCTCCTCCTCCTCGCAACACCTCCTCCTCCTCCCGTAGTTGCTTAGCGAAGCCCTACCGGAGTTCTGCTGCATCCACCACCACGCCGTCGTGCTGCTGGATCATCATCAACCTCTCCTTCCCCCTTGCTGGATCAAGAAGGAGGAGGCGTCATCCGCTCCGTACGTGTGTTGAACGCGGAGGTGCTGTCCGTTCAGCACTAGGTCATCGGTGATCTGAATCACGGCGAGTACGACTCCATCATCCCCGTTCCATTGAACGCTTCCGCACGCGATCTACAAGTGGTATGTAGATGCAATCACTCTCCCATGACTCGTTGCTAGATGAACTCATAGATGGATCTTGGTGAAACCGTAGGAAAAATTTTAATTTTCTGCAACGTTCCCCAACAGCAGGTGCGCCAGCCGACACGTGGCGCCTGCTGCCACATGCGTAGGCGGCAGCCCTTGCCACCAAAGGCCTAGGTGGCAGCTATCGTGAAACAGAAAACAGTGCCCAGTGACAGAACGGAGTGGGCCATGGGGCCCGCTCTCAGGCCACATGGAAGCTGCCGCCAGTCCACCAGGCGGCATGCACTGTTTTTCCATATGTTTGAGTTCTACGAGGTGTCTGGAGTGCGCGACGGCCAGGCGCGGGCATAGTGGGAGCTGAGCTTTTCAGACACATGAGCATAAGAGCATCTCCAGCCGTTGGCCCCCCAGGGGGTGCCTAAAATCGCCGCCTGGGGGCGAGCCAGCGGAAAAAAAGGGCCTGGGGGCGAGTTGGTCCCTAGTCGCCGGCCCCAGTGCCGCCCCCAGATGCGCATAATTTTTTCAAAAAAAAGTTCGGCGAAGTTCGGTTAAACACGGCGAAATTTCGGCAAAGCTTGGCATATATTGACATGTTCGGCGGTACATAGCAAAATATAACTAAAAAAGAAATCGCTGGACGCCGAGTAGTCACCGCCGCCGTCGTCGGCCTTCTCCTCCTTGATGCGGCCGTCCCTGGTGGACCCCTGACCGGCGTCGCCAACGCGGACTGGTGGCGGCGGCGCGTCGTCATCATCGCTGTCCTCGATGATGACGACTCCCCCTTTCGTCGCGGCCCCGGCGGCGCTGCTCGATCCGCCGCAGGGCAGCGCACTGGCTCGGGAGGGGTCAATCTCCATCAACATCTTCACCAGCACCATCTCCTCTCAAACCCTAGTTCATCTCTTGTATCCGATCTTTGTCTCAAAACCTCATATCGGTACGTGTGGGTTTCTAGTAGTGTTGATTACTCCTTGTAGTTGATGCTAGTTGGTTTATTCGATGGAAGATCATATGTTCAGATCCTTTATGCATATTAATACCCCTCTGATTATGAACATGAATATGATTTGTGAGTAGTTACGTTTGTTCCTGAGGACATGGGAGAAGTCTTGTTATAAGTAGTCATATGAATTTGGTATTCGATCGATATTTTAATGAGTTGTATGGTGTCTCTCCTCTAGTGGTGTTATATGAACATCGACTACATGACACTTCACCATTGTTTGGGCCTAGAGGAAGCCATTGGGAAGTAATAAGTAGATGATGGGTTGCTAGAGTGACAGAAGCTTAAACCCTAGTTTATGTGTTGCTTCGTAAGGGGCTGATTTGGATCCATATGTTTCATGCTATGGTTAGGTTTACCTTAATTATTCTTTCGTAGTTGCGGATGCTTGCGAGAGGGGTTAATCATAAGTGGGATGCTCGTCCAAGGAAGGGCAGTACCCAAGCACCGGTCCACCCACATATCAAATTATCAAAATAACGAACATGAATCATATGAGCATGATGAAAGCTAGCTTGACGATAATTCCCATGTGTCCTCGGGAGCGCTTTCCTTTATGTAAGAGTTTGTCCAGGCTTGTCCTTTGCTATAAAAAGGATTGGGCCACCTTGCTGCACCTTAGTTACTTTTGTTACTTGTTACCCGTTACAAATTACCTTATCACAAAACTATCTGTTACCGATAATTTCAGTGCTTGCAGAGAATACCTTACTGAAAACCGCTTGTCATTTCCTTCTGCTCCTCATTGGGTTCGACACACTTACTTATCGAAAGTACTACGATAGATCCCATATACTTGTGGGTCATCAGGCTCCTCATTAGTTGTCATACGGGAGACAAGCTCGTCATCAGACAATGCCCAAATACACCTGGACATGGTGCATGATACTAGGACACGTCTCCAGGAGTCAAGACAACCGCACAAGGGGCATATATCCTGGACTGACATGTTGCAACACTTGAGAACATCAGTCGTAGGGAGAGAGTGGTGTGCAAGTCGCCACAAAAAGATTCTGATCTTCGACGGTACTTTCATTTTCCACAGCGAGCTCCATGATTTCCCGTCCCTCTGGACATTAGATGATCCTCCTCTCCGCTCTAACCATTCTTCTTGCTGCAACTTCGTTTTGATCAAGAACTTATAGGCCGAAGCAACTAAAAACTTGCCCTTTCTTTCCGGATACCAGGCCCAGAAATCCTCCGTGTTGTTAGTGCATGTGGGTAACTTCAAGATCGCCTCTGCATCTATCGGTAAGAACACCGACCACACCAGTTGTTCACTCCATGACGCCGTGGCTGGCAACAGTAATTCAGACACCATTACCGGTGGGTTCGCAACAAGGCTGGTGATCAATCTCGGTGTTGTCTCCTTGGGAATCCAGTTGTCGATCCAAATATTCGTACTTTGGCCATTACCAATCCTCTTGATTAAGCCCTGTTTCAGCAAGTCACGTCCTTCGAGTATCGCCCTCTATATCTGGGATGGCCTGGATCCTAGCTCCGCCTCAAGAATGCTTCTGTTGGGATAGTAGGACGCCTTCAAGATCCTCGCACTCAGCATGCCTGGCTCTTGCATCAACCTCCATGATTGTCTTGCCAAGATGGCCAGGTTAAAAACTTCAAGATCTTTAAAGCCAAGTCCTCCCATATTTTTAGGTCATGTCATCACGTCCCATGAGACCCAAGCTGGTTTGCGATTTCCTTGTTTACAGCCCCACCAAAATTTCCGTATGATGGATTTTATATGATCATATAAACCTCTTGGGAGCTTGAAACAAGACATCGAGTACACCGGAATAGCATGTGCTACTGCTTTGATGAGGACGTCTTTCCCTCCTACAGACAAGCATTTGCCCATCCAACCCTTCACCTTGTCCCAAACTCTGTCACTGAGGTATTTAAAAGCCTTTTTTTGAGTGCCCCACATCTGTTGGAAGGCCCAAATACATGTCACTCAAAGATTCGTTAGGAACATGGAGGTAACCCTTAACTGCATTGCGCACTATCTCCGGACAGCCCCTGCTGAAAAAAAATCGAGGACCTTTCTTTGTTAATTCTTTGCCCCGAGGCCATACAATATGTATCCAAAAGGTTTGATACCTCCTCCGCTATGTTAACACTTGCCCTGAAGAACAGCAGGCTGTCATCCGCGAATAAAAGATGGTTCACCGCCGAGGACGATGGTGCCACCTTAACGCCGCTGAGCTGGGACGACTGAATCTAAGATTTTAATAGGCACGAAAGGCCCTCCGCTGCTAACAGGAAAAGGTAAGGGGAGATAGGATCTCCCTGTCGAATACCTCGTGTTGGTTTGAACACTTCTAGCTTACTTCCATTAAACATCACCGAAAAAGAGACTAAGCTCACCATGTTCATAATTATAGAAATCCACGGTGCTGCAAAACCCAACTTCTCCATAATTGATCTTAGATAAGACCATTCCACCCGATCATACGCATTCATCATATCTAGCTTTAGGGCTGCAAAACTGTTACTCTTGGCTCTATTCCGCTTCATAAAATACAGGCACTCATAAGCAGAAATAATGTTGTCAGTGATGAGTCTCCCTGGTACAAACGCTGATTGCTCCTCAGAGATGATATCTGGAAGAATCAACTTAAGGCGGTTTGCGAGCACCTTTGAAGCAATCTTATAGAAAACGTTACATAAACTGATAGGACGGAATTGGGAGAGCAACATGGGGTTCGATACCTTAGGAATCAGTACCAACAAAGTGTCATTCACGCATGTTGGGCTTTCTTCTCCCTTCACAATGCCTAGCACGGCTTTATTGACCGCCTCCCCGCAGACGTCCCAATGCTTCTGGAAAGAATGGACAGGGAACCCATCCGGACCTAGAGCTTTAGTTGGGGACATCTGGAAAAACGCTGTGTTGACCTCCAACAAAATATCGTTCATCGCTGATGTCACCTTGAGAGCTACATGTTCAAGCACATCCTCCACTCCTTGCACCCCCTCGGAGTTATACAAGTTCTTATAGTAATCAAGTGCGAGCTGCTGCATCTCGGTCATGTCAGCCGTCAACTGCCCATCCACACGCTGTAGTGCTCTAATCAGGTTTTCTCGTCGCCTCATAGATGCCCTTAAGTGAAAAAATGTGAGTTCCAATCGCCTTATGATAGCCATTGAACACGGGACCTCTGCCTCCACATTATTTCCTCGAGCAAATAGAGTTCAATGAGACGATCATTAATTTTAACTTCTGCATGGGACGGACCCGCTCGTGATGGATCACTTCGAAGTCGCTCGAGCTCCTTCTTCAAGCCTCTAATCTGCCCCTTGACACTTCTGAAAGTGTACATTGACCAATCGCCAAGATTATTAGCAAGAGCTTCAAGATTGGCCCGTACATCGGCTGTTGTTAGGCTGTTCCCGCCAGGATCCCACGAGTGTTGAACCGTAGCTTTCAGGTCTGAGTGTGTGTCCCACATAACCTCGTATCGAAACAACCTTGCTTGTTTAGCCGGCTGTGCAAGTTGTAATAACAGGGGACAATGATCTGAGGTAGCCACTGTGAGGTGCTCCACCATAACAGCAGGGAATTTTTCACACCACTCAGGCGTGCCGAGGACTCTGTCTAGGCGGACGTGCGTGAAAGTGCCTCCCACAACCTTCTTTTCAAATGTCCACCTCGTCCCTTTAAAGCCAAGGTCAACCAAACCACAAATATCCACTGCATCTCTGAAGCCTTGAATCTGGGCTTGACTTCTGCTGCCAATTCTGTCATGCTCATCATGCTTTAAAACTTCATTGAAATCTCCCATGCATACCCAGGGCAGATTGTGTAGCATAGACATATTTTTCATAGTATCCCACGTTTGATGATGAAGGTGGGTTTGCGCATCACCGTAGAAGCAAGATAGCCTCCACGGATCACCCCCTAAGTCACTAACTTTTGCATCTATGTGATATTTTGAATAACCCAAAATATCAATCTTTATTTCATCATTCCTAAAAATAGCTAAATCTCCGCTTCTACCGGAGGAGTCAACAGCAAAAGAATTATCAAAACCTAAGTACTCTTTAAACTTTCAGCTCTTTCTCCACTAATCTGAGTTTCAACTATTCCGAGCACTTTAGGGGCAAACTTTCTTGCGAGTTCGCGCAACTCTTGAATTGTCGGGGCGTTGCCAATCCCCTGACAATTCCAGCACAAGCAATTCATTGTGCGCGGCGGTCCTCCGCCGGGGAGGCCGCCGATCTTGCATCAATGTTTTCGTCCATTGTAGGGGTCTTCTTAGTACCACTGTTGTTGCTTTTCTCGCTTTGCAAAAAAATCTTAGACCTCTTGGGATCTTGTTTCGGGGGTGGGCTCAGAGGAACAGCACCAGCACTAGTCTTGGGCACAAGTACGAGCTCCCATCCAGTTACCGTTTGCTCAGGCACCCCGACCACTTGGTCTGAAGATCGTTTGCGATTAGCATCTCCTGTTTCCATATCAACATCATTCAACTCCTGGCTTCTGAGCTCATCAGACTCCACGCCTTTCTCTGGTCCCGCATCTCCAGCATGGCCATCTTGCTTCTTGGCCTGATTGTTGTTACGGCGACGGGTGCCCCAAGCTGTGGTCGCCGGCGCATGCAGATTTTTGAAGATCAAAGTTGATGGCGGATGCACCCTGTCCCCATGCTCCTTGAACTCGTGGCCCATCATACCGCAGACTTGGCACCAGTCCGGCAATGCTCGTATTTGACTGCGAAGATTTCCCTCTCACCTCCACGGATCAATGAGGTAGCTTTTTTCAATGGGTTACGCACATCCAGGCGCACCCTAACTCTGTAGAAGTTGCCCTCGAAGTCAAAAGATGACAGCTCTGAGTCCACGAACTCGCCCACCCTCGAGGCTAACGCTTTCACCTTGCCATGGTAGGCTATGGGGAGATCAATGATGCGTACCCATATCTCAAACTTAAAGAGCTCGATAGATGACGGCTTCGAGTATCCATCATAGGGAGCAATGATCACCAGATTTCCCCGGAAGTGCCATGGCCCTCCCTGGGTAACCCTCTCCCAATCCCCAAGGTCGTTGAATTGCATCATGAACAGATTTTCCTCCAAAGTTTTGATCTTGACCTTCCTGGCTAGATCCCACGCCGTGCACATATTGCGGAAGAACCAGTAGGTGTTGAATCCTTTGTCCATGTGGACACAAACAAGAATCATCCAACGTATGTCCTCATCGGTCGGGGCGTCAGATTCCTCAAAGATCACATCGTCCAGGTCGTCCTCCTTTAGAGCCAGCTCCTTCATGAGGTACTCCACTTTGCTTTTCCCCTTGGACCCTGATGCAGACGGGTTCTCGCGCCGCGCCATGCTTCCGATCGGCAAGTTAGATCGATCTCTCGGTCCGCCTGACAGAAAGATCCCACAAAAACCCTAACCCTACCCTAGAAAACAGCCCCTGCCAAGGCCGGGCGGTAGTCCAGGACTACCCCTTAGTCATCCTGAGCAAGGAGGACAGTAATCCGGGGAGGAGAAGGGCACAAACTTTCTCAACGTCGCCGGCGGCGACGAGCGGAACCAAAACCCTAGCGAGAGGGAAAAAGACTGGAACCTAGGAGCTCTCCTTAACTAGTTGCTCTCACGTCCTCTATATGATGAACAGAGAAAGGGGTCAGGGGAAGCTGGGCTGGGCCATGTGAAACCCAACTAGACAATGTTCCACTGTTTTTTTTTTCTATCAAGTGATTCTGGTTAAAAGTGCAACTTAGCACATAGATACTATGCATATGTTTTAAGTAGCACACAAAGTTTGGAGGCAAAAAGAGTTAACCAAATAATTGTTTATTTTTGCAAAGGCCATTTTATTTGTTGTTGTACCAATAAAATATTTGTTGGGGTCAATTTAGGGAGCCAAGTGAAGCTTGTGTTATTTTTACAATTGCTTGGAAATTTTATGACATATTATGAACAATTTTATTTAGCTTGCTGTGAGATCTTATGACACCCCGACCCCCTAACCCCGACACTCCAACCCCTCGACCCTTGACACGACACCCCGACACCCCGACCCCTCGACCCTCGACACAACACCCCGACCCCTCAACCCTCGACCCAACACCCCGACCCCTCGACCCTCGACACGATACCCCGACCCCCTGACCACGGCACCCCCGACACCCCAATATTAATTATTTTATGTTTTTAGGTATTCAATTTTTTATTATGTTCATGATGATGATACACACTAAATTTTTTTCTTATGTTTACGTTGTACTAATTTCTTTTACTCTTTGTCATTGCAAGTGTTGACAGATGGTGGTCTTGGGTCGAGAGCCCTCCGAGCCTCCTACCTCGGCGCATGGTAGGGGTGTTGTTATTGCACCCCAGAACCTTCGGAGGGTGCTGGTAGACAGCATACAGACACCCCTAGCACCTTCGGTGGGCGCTTCTTCTTCGGTCGGGAGAGGAGGTCGTGGTAAGAAGAGGGGTGCAGGTAGAGGTGGACGGGGCGCTGGGAGAGGTAGGAAGGTTGTTGTGCCTTCCTCGCCTCCCCCCCCCCCCCAGCTGAGTCTCCGGACCACCGGAGTTCCGTCTCAGGTGGACCCGTGTCGGACTCCGGTCCATGAGCCTCGGGTCGACGAGCCTATGGTCGCCGAGCCTCAGGTCCTAGTGTCTTCCTCCCAGGAGACTCGGGTCACACAGTCTTCCTCCCGGGAGACTAGGGTACTAGAGTCTTCGTCACACGTGACTCCGGAGACTAGCGACCATGATGATGGTCTCGAGGAGACCTTATCTGAGGATAGCTACAGCGAGAGCGAGCGGGTTGAGGAGGGCAAGAAAGTCTACCAGCGTGGTGGTACTAAGCTACTGTCCGTGCCGGCGACCCGCAACCAGAGGTGGTTGATTCAGCCTAACGGGGAGAAGTAAGTGCATTTACTCTTTTTTAACATTTTACCTTCATGTTTGTTCAAATTAATATCTATGTGTTGGCCTTGTCATACTACAGGGGTTGGATACACACAGATCGTGTCCGCAGGCCCAACCAGGTCCTTGGTACTCTAGTCCGGCACCACTTCCCGGGGTGGGTCACGTTGCGTGGTGAGGGTGAGATTCGACAGCTAGCACTCACCTGGGAGCTGTACCAGGCTGCCCCGGCCCCGCCGGGGGAGATAGTCGACGGTGTCATGTGCGAGACGGTGGCCGACATTGTGAGACGGCGGTTTTGGGTAATTTCTCCTTTACAGAATTAGAAATCAACAGTACCTAGTGATTGTACTAATGATCGGTGTTGTCTTCTTTGATTGCAGACCTTCTACATGTGTCTTGAGGAACACGAGGCGGGCGCGTCTATGGTTCTCGAAGCCAAGTCCAAGCGCCTACTTCAGAACACACGGCACGAGGCTCGGGTGCAGGCTGTCCGAGACTACTACGCCTCGACTAACATCAGGAGGCAGAAGAAGAAGTGTCACGTCAAGTATCTGAGTAAGGAAAAGTACATGAAGGTAATTACCTATTCTTAAGGCCTTGTACCAGTTTCCTTGATTTGATTCGTAGGCGTAGCGTTGAAATTTCTCTTTGTCTAACTTAGGTGCCCTCGAGATGGTGCGCGGATAAGATCGACTGTTGGAGAGGTTGGTGGATGAGTGGTGCTCTCCCCATTGGCTATCCGTCCACAACAAGGCCAGGGACAAGCGGGCCCAGATGTGAGGTGTGACGCACCATTAAGGGAGCTCCAACCTGTTTGAGTATGGGGATCACTGGATATGTGGTTCGATTCATGCAATTTCATTCTTCATGCTAGCTTTAATTACTAATTTACCATGTTCCTCTCTTTCAGGCGCGACACAACAAGAAGGAGGTGCCGCCGCTGTACGACCTCTATGCCATGGCCCATAGTGCCCCGTACAAGAAGGCTAGGGCATTCTCGAAGGATGACCTCAATCATCCAGATAGCTTCACCAACATCTCTTCCCACGACAAGCTTGTGAGGTACAGAGACTGGGGGAAGCAGATGAAAGGCGAGGACTTCAACCCGAGCCAGAGTCCTTTTGATCTGAGATCATGATGCTATCTGGTGATGGGAGGAAACATGGCCACGTAGCCATCGGGGATGGACTCATACATTGTCCTAGAAGTCTCCCAAAGATCAAGAAGCGGCAGACAAAGCCTCTTCTCGAGATGAGGCCTCGACCACGGCCAGTGGATCTCGCTATCGAAGCTAGGGCCCAGGAGCTTGTGGCTGAGGCAACCAGGCAGGCGGATGATAAGGTGAGGGAGATGGAGGAGAGGACGGCTAATCTGTTGGAGGCGGAGAGGAACCGGAACGACGCGAATCACCGGGCCCTATACAAGATCCTCGTCGTAAGCTTCTCTCGCATACTAGCCAAATCATGCACGCAATGTTCGTTTCATTACTAACTAATATGACTGACTCGTGAAAACAAAATGTGCAGTTCGTGTGCGAGAAAACCGGCCAGACCCCTCCGCCGATGCCCCAGATTGCTATAGCGGACACGGTGAGTTTCATTTGAATCGTCATTAGTTACTAGTATTCACATTTCAGTTGCATCATGATAACTAAACATTGCAAATGATCTTTCGTGCAGCACGCCTCCCACAAAGGATCGACCAATCCTTCTCCGTCTCGCGGTGGCGCAACCCCGGCCGGTCCTTCACCTCCCGGATCATGGTAATTTTTCCCAAGTGTTTTGCTTAACAAATGCTTTGTTAGCTAGAAAATGGCATAAGAACCTAGGATAGCTCAATAATGATCTATAGCTAGCTTAGCTAGTTCATTTATGACATAATTAGCTCACTTAGGTACAAAATGGCATAACAACCTAGGATAGCTCAATAATGATCTATAATTAGCTTAGCTACTTCATTTATGACATAATTAGCTCACTTAGGTACAAAATGGCATAACAACCTAGGATAGCTCAATAATGATCTATAATTAGATTAGCTACTTCATTTATGACATAATTAGCTCACTTAGGTACAAAATGGCATAACAACCTAGGATAGCTCAATAATGATCTATAATTAGCTTAGCTACTTCATTTATGACATAATTAGCGCACTTAGGTAAAAAAAATGGCATAATAACCTTGGTTTAGCTTCAAACTATCAAATAATTAGTTTATTTTCCTCCAAAATGACAAAATAACCTTACCTAGCTCCAAATGACCGATTTTAACTAGGATAGCTCTAAAATGACCTACACTTACCATTTTGTCCTACAAAATGAATAAATATGCTTAGTTAGCTAAAAAATGGCATGACTACGTAGGTTAGCTCCAAAATGACCTATTTACCTAGCTTAGCTCTAAATGACCTACACACTTAGCATTTTTACCTACCTTAGCTAAAAATGGCATTTTTACCTACCTTAGTTAGAAGAAGAAGAAGAAGAAGAAGAAGAAGAAGAAGAAGAAGAAGAAGAAGAAGAAGAAGAAGAAGAAGAAGAAGAAGAAATCTTCTTCTTCTTCTAGCTAGTCTTCTTCTTCTAACTTTCATCTTTCCTAATTTGCAGATTTGCTTGAGATGAGGAAGCTAGCATTGAAGGAAACTTGATGCAAACTTTTACTTGTGCTTGTGCTTCCTTTTTATTTATGGAAACTTGTTGCAAACTTGTTGCATATGTTGTTGGAAACTTGTTGGATATCTTGTTGCAAACTTGTATATATGGAATGTTGTTGGAAACTTGTATATGTTATTGTTGTTGGAAACGTGTATATGTTGTTGGAAACTTATTGTTGGTATGATTGTTGAAATTATTTTGAAATGTATATATATATATATATATATATATATATATATATATATATATATATATATATATATATATATATATATATATATATATATATATATGTGTGTGTGTGTGTGTGTGTGTGTGTGTGTGTGTGTGTGTGTGTGTGAAATTCTGTCAAAATTGAATGAATTTAAGAAAAAACGGAAAAAATAGGGGCTATATAGACACTTTGTCGTCTGCTGGTAGACGGCAAAGAACTTTGTCGTCCACCAGCGGAGGGCAAAGCTGCCACGCGGCAGCTACCTGTGCAACCTGGGGTTTAGGGGGACTGGCCTATTTGGCAGATTTGCCGTCAGCCAGCGGACGGCAAATGCTTTTGCATCTTTGCCGTCCGCTGGCTGACGGCAAAGAACGCCGTTAACCACTTAGCGGACCTGAACTGCCATGTGTGCCGTCCAGGCTATTTGCCGTCTGTCAGTGGACGGCAAAGCCCATTTCATCTTTGTCGTCCGCCAGCTGATGGCAAAGAGGCCTTTGTCGTAGCCTATTCAGCCGGACATGTTGTTGTCTGCTGGCTGACGGCAAAGGTCTTTGCCGTCCGCCATGTGTGCCTTTGCCGTCAGCCATGGCTGACGGCAAAGTGCCTGATTCCTGTAGTGTCGGGGACCGGTCGTTCTCGAACATCTATGGACGCATGGGACTTGGGATTCTGGAAAGGCATCGACTTTCGATGGCGGGTTGTGGTGGTCGACATCGCGTGGGTAACTAAGACATCTGTGGTTGGCGCTGATGCAAATCTATGGCGGTTGGAATTACTGGATGCCATTGGGGGCTCTGGATTTGGAGACGCTAGATTTGATGGGGCATCGATGGCCTTCTTTCCAGTGGCACGGGCCGATAGGCCTCCTCCCCATGGCTGGCCTCTTCCATCTGGCTTGGCCATCCCAATCTAAGTTGAGATGGAGACTATCTGGATGGTGGGGGAGAAGGGTACTTCCCCTCTAGCTGGTGGCTTCCTCGCATTTTGCTTGGTATGCCGGATGGCAGCCCTAGGAAGTGGACTGTGCGGTCGGCATTGCGATTGTGGTGGCTCATCTCCTTGGCTTTGTGGATAGTGAGGCACGGGGCGGAAACAGATTGCAGGGCCAGGGGATCATTCCCTTGACTCTTACTGATGATAAATTTTTTTCACTCCGCAAGAAATAGAACAAAAAACTACCGAATAGAACAAACATTCGTAAACCATTTCTCGAAGTACGCGTCCCGATAGTCCTTGGGAATTCTTGATTGTAACTGAGCTAACCATAGCCCAAAGCGTATCTGCTTGGTCAATGAAACCCAAAAGGACCAGCTGAGTGCTTTCGCCATTGGTGTTCTATCCGATCTCAATGCACTTCATCGCTTCACACGAAATTTTCTCTGCCCATACCGTACTCCAGCTTGGTAGTTTCCACCACAGGTCCAGGTTGAGCCGTGGGATTTGACGTTGGACTTGAAAAGCCACCTAAAGACGCTTTACGCCCAAAATATTGTTTGAAAGCTACCGCTTAGTTGACCTACCTATTGTCAAGGATGAATTCCTCCACTAAGCAAATGTATTTTGCTATTCCGTTGGATCAGCCTCTTATGTTTGCATACATTAAGCAAATTTGTGCAACTACGTACTAATCGCTGTAGGTTTAATAATCTTACCATAACCCACCACTCACATATTACTTGTGATGCGCGTGATTTTGACTACAGATGTCATCCTTGAAAGTGTTGGTGGACAAGTTGGTGAACAGGCCGGGGTACTAGCCATGAACAGACATGGAAGATTGTTGTCTGATTTGTTTTGCATAAGTTGAGCTTATCCAGGTATGTGGATCAGAGGTTGATTAAATGCTGACCTTATCGAGGACTGTTGTCACGATGTTCATCAACTTCCGCTGACAGGAAAACCATGCAACCAGCATAAAATGTTCATTGAAAAGACAGTTTGAACCTGAAGAACTTGTAAATTCGACGCAAGAGAGTCTATGAACCTTTGACTTTTTGAACAGGCATGAAATTCCGTGAGCAAACAGTTTGAACCCAAATATTAACCATTCTAAAGAACCATGCCGATGAATTGTCAAAGGCCACAGAACTCAGAAACCAGAACTAGACGGCCATTAGTATAAATTCAGTCAAGTTTATGGTTGAGTTCATACTGTTTTGGACGTGGCTACAAAACAAACATAGAACCAGAACCAACACATGTGCCCATGATGGCGCCCACGACCGACACCACCAGCACACGC
This sequence comes from Aegilops longissima, assembly GCA_021605205.1. Taxonomy (NCBI): domain Eukaryota; kingdom Viridiplantae; phylum Streptophyta; class Magnoliopsida; order Poales; family Poaceae; genus Aegilops; species Aegilops longissima. The sequence goes on along the minus strand of CM038681.1, from coordinate 636,127,235 downwards.
ACGTGGCTGCGACATCTGATATCCACCTCAGTAGATTTCCAGTTTCAGATGGTAACGACCGTGCACAACAATTTGGTCAGAGGGAAAAATGGTACCCTAGCATCTTTACTGCCTCGAGGTTTATCTCTGTAAATTTGGTCGCGTTCACTGCAAATTTGTGACTGGATGAATGTTCCACGAGCTAATTTGTGCCTCCCAAATAAACACGCTTCTTCGTTTTTTTCTTGATAAATTTGGTTGAAGTTAAAAACGTTTGACTTGGGACAAACAAGCGGTGTGTTGCAAACCGGATCGGAGTGAGCAGTAGAAAATGGTACGCATGAAATTCTGCCGTATAATCAGTCGTGTGGTCAGAGCCATCTTCCACTCAGATTTGCTCTTCTCTCCTTTGGCCCAAAGCACGTGCCATTGTCAAGCTTGGAACGGGAAAATATCAGGTGATATCAGCCCTTACATGCTATCATGATACCAACTTCTAAAATTCAAATTTAAACATGTCACAAAATTCTGAAAAAAATCATGGATGTTGACAACACAAATGTCGACAATCCTTAAAAAATTCAGAACGAAATTGAAGATACACATGGAGAAACAAAAAAGACAAATCTACCATGAATAGTGTTAAAAGAAGACAAAAGCAAAAAATGACACTATTCACATCTGAATTTGTCTATTTTGTTTCTCGGTGTGTGTTTTGAATTTTGATCTGAATTTTTTAGGGGTTGTCGACATGTGTGTTGTGAGCATCCATGATTTTTTTCAGAATTTTTTGACATATTTAAATTTGAATTTTAGAAGTTGGTATCATGGTATCATGTAAGGGTTGGTATCACATGGTACTTAGAGCAACTTCAATGGGCCGACCCATTTCGTCCGCCCGCGTTCGTTTGGGTCCGTCGGGGATAAAATTGGCGTCCGTTCCTTGTCCGTGCCGACCCAAACTCAATTCGTGTCCGCCTGGCGTTCGCGCCGACCCATTTGCGCCCCAAATGCGTCGGCGCGGACAAGGAACGGACGCCTCGCGCGCCTCCTCGCCGTCCGTCGCGTCCCCACCTGGCGGCCGTCCAACTACGACGGTCAACATTATTTATGACGACCGTCCACCTTGGGCCCATGCGTCAGCGACGGAGGTCGTCCTTTTTTAAGCCGGGCGTGCGGCGAGGCCGTCCTCATCCACTGCCACTCGCCCCCGTCCCCATCTGGCCACCCCTGCCCCCACGCCGGTGACAACCCTAGCCACCGCCAGCATGGGCTTCTTCTCCGGCATTGGCAGCAGCCGCAAGGGCAAGGCCACCACCGCCACCGACGCCTCGGCGCCTCCACAAGGCCTCGGCAGAGGCGGCAGATCAATGTGCTTGGTGCACCAGCCGAGTGACACTGGCAAGACCGCGTGCCTCTGCCAGATTTCGACGCGACATTGCCGTGATGATCGCATTTGGATCGAGAGATCGAGCAGCGCGTGGCGCCATGATCGGCGAGCCCCTATGCGGAGGAGGCGCGGCGCCAAGCAGCGTTGCGACGCCGAGCAGCAGCCGAACCGCAAGATGCCGCCGACTTCGCCTAACGGCTCGATGGTTCGCCGAGCACGAGGAGGCGAGACGACGCGGCGCCCGGGCGTCGACCACGACCGCAGCCGCTTCGCTTCGTCGCCCGCGACGAGACCGAGGCCGAGCCGCCTACCAAAGTGCCATTAAGGGAAGGAGGAGGCGCGGTGGAGGAGGCGGATGAGGCGGCTTTCGAGCTGCCATGGCGGAGGCCATGGCCTCTCGCGGGCGGCGGCTGATCGGCTGTGCGCCGGTGACTCGCTTAAAGACGAGCCGAGGAACCGGCCTACCTCGAGCGCTACTCTGAACCGGAGTAGTGCGCGAGAGGTCGTCGGCCCGCCGATCCGCTCGGGCGACGGCGGCGAGGCGGCCTACCTTGACCACTGGCGCCGCGATCGGCTAGCCGATGAGCGTCGGGAGGGTGAGCGCCTGGAGATGGTCGAGCGCAAGGCCGAAGAGGAGGCGCAGCAGGCCCATGTAGCGGCGGCGCAGCCCGACATCGCCGCCCTCTGGAACACGGCGTTCCCACAGGCGACCTGCGCCGACGACGCGATCGACCTCACCGCACCGACAGACTCGCGCCGACGAGGACACCTAGGGCGGCGCGTCGTCTAGTTTTTAGTGTTTTTATGCTAATTAATGTAATGTGGACTTTCGCCGGCCTTCCTGGCCGGCTTTATGTTTAATTAAATGCATGTATTTATTTTTAAAAGTTTTTAAACTTTTTTTTGGCGCGCCGACAAAATGAATCGGACACAGTGTCGGACGTTTTTGTCCGCCGGGCCGACCCAAACGGACAAAAGGCGGACAAAAGCGCCGTCCGTTTGGGTCGGCCCGTTGGAGTTGCTCTTACCCACCTTGGAACACTGCATTAGCACAGTAAAACAACCTCGAAAACAGGCTGAGCGGAACTCATGGGCGGGCTGCTGCACATGGCAGCAGTGAAGCAAGGCACGCTTGGAGTGTCAGGCAGGGGATAACATCTCCAGGTGATAACCATGATTGGTGACAACCCAACCCGCGGGAGAAGATAACAATCATGCATGCCATTCGGAACAAGCCGAGGAGAAGTTCACACACAAACCAAACCAGCTCAAAAGCAACCACGCTTTTCCTTTCTCCATCCCTATACTATACAATCCTTCCCCGGGTGAGGTGGTAGGCCGCCCTAATCAGTGCCTGGGACGGACTGGGGGTGTTTGCTTTCAAGTAGAGTATAAGACTCGCAGGAACAATCTGAATAATACTTAAGCTGAGACCTGAACAGTAACAGGTACTCGAAAGCACCCACGACGCCATGGTCGCTTTCGGATGAAGCGAGCGAGAGCGAGAGCAGCAGCTCCCCTAACCGTGCCGTGGACACTCACTCCATCGGGGTCAGTTTGTTTGCTGCCAAGTCACACCATGCACATGAGCAAACCATCACCGGCATCCCACACGATTAATACGGCGCAACCCGCAGCAACCACGCACACGAGCATTGAAAGCTATCGCCCGCTGGCTAGCTAACCAGCACCGGCATCTCCGTCCGTCCCCAAGCCGGCGGCATGGGCAGCCATGCCATGCCAGCCTCCATGTGCCGCCACGCCATGGCTGCACCTGCACGCAGATGCAGCCTCTTGGTGGAAACAGTGCTCTTCGCCTCACCTCGGTTCCTCCACTGGAGCGGCAACAAGGCACATGGATCCACCGCTGCTGCCTTCTTCACGTCCAAGCTGCAGTGCCACTGCAGCAGTCAGCTTACCTGGCAGCCGGGGAGTGATTCCGGCACCACAAGATCAAGACCAAGTTGGTCAGGTCACAACTCGAGATGCCCCCCTGCCCTGCATCTGCCGCTGATGATAGACAGCCGGAGCCAGGTTAGCAAAAGCGGCAGCAGCAGATAATATATACAGATACACCCAGGGGCACATTGCATTACACTGCACTTTGGTCAAAAAGCCATGGCAAAACATCTTTGCCCAAAAGGGAGCATGAGCATGATCATGATGATGGTGGTGGAATGATGCTGCCTCCAATGGCACCTCGAAAGAAAGAATGCAAGATCCTCTTTGCGATGCGGCTTGTTCCCGCGTTTTCCCGGTCTCCCTCTCCACACCTCCATCACAACAGTGGAGGTCAGGATGGATAGATAGGAATAGGATATGCAGCAGTCCCAGTGATAGATGATGCAGATGCACTTTGCCCAGCACAGGCGGGCAGCAGCTAGTGCTTTGAGAACCATGCTGGCTCACAGTGGACATGCATGGATGATGAAACAAGCGATAAGCAGGGTAAATTTCGTTTCACAGGGACAGAAACTGTCTTGCGCAGCTCGGGTGTCTTGATACAGCATCATCAGCATGATGATGACTCCTGTTGACAGCATAAATATCATCAGTATGACCAGGCCTGGCCCAGAGAGACAAGGCATGTTGTGTTACCTGCAGATGCAGCAGCCTGATTATTAAAGCACCACAGCCTGACACAAGTTAACACGCACGGTCATGGCCCGACATTTCGTCAAATCTCAGCCTCTTCATTCATTTTGATCAGCAAAACAGTAAAACAGCAGCGTGCTCTGCTCCCTTCATATGCTCTCCACAAAAATTTCAGTAAATTCAGTGCAACAGGTGAGCAGTAAATTCACTGAAACGATTGAAACCATATCTCAAAATTTCAGAGAATTATAAAAGCAACAGCACAGATAAACATGGTTATCATGAACCAAAAAGATGAAAAAGCAATTCATAATCTGAGAGGATCAGAAACCACAGCCGACATAGATAGATAATCATGGTTATCTCCCGTGCTACATGAACACAACAACCAGCATTCACGGCTGCTCATACACATACATAAATGCAGCAGCCTAGCTCCCCGTGAAGAACACAGGGAGCCACTGTGCGTGCTTCATCAGGCGAGAGCTTCCATTCTGCAGAGCTACTGCCTACTAGTTGGTATGCACATTAACAAATATAGTACCAGCTTCATTGAGATATTTGCATCCTCAATTCATATCTTGCTTCGAAAAGAACACAAAAGATCACATGGCCAATTTAGCCACATCGCACTGCTGACAATGAGATTGGCAATAACATAACAAATGCTGGGAGCCTCACTGTAACTGGGATATTTGCATCCTCGACTCACATCTATGCTTCGAAACAATACAAAAGATCACATGGCCAATTTAGCCACATTGACAATTGGCAATAACATAATCAACTCAAGAGGATTAAACAAAACAAAGCAGCAGTGACATCTCAAGAGGCAATGCAGTTAATTAAATAACTCTCCAACATGCTAATATAATATCCATTATGTCCACAAAGGATTGTATGTACATCTAAAGCACACCAAGCAGCAGCACTCACTCCTAGTTGCATATCACAGAACGAACGAACCCCAAACCAAAAACTTCTAAACAAAAAGGGGAAAATTATAGGTGAATTACTAGACACAATAACGAATTCCAACTAGACATATTTAACCCATATTGACTCCGACGATCCAACGAACGAACGAACGAAAATTGGCTGGCAGACAGACTCTGTTAACCCATACTGAATTTAGGATAGGCGGCTTGAGCTGGCTGGCGATCGATCACGACACGGTCGGCTTCACCGCCACCGGCTTGGATGGCTCGGTCCCGAGCACCGCCGAGGAAGCCGACATGCCGCCGCCGTTGACGGCCGAAGGGTACTGTGGGAGCAGGCCGGTGTAGTAGACGGCGCGGCCGTTGCTGTCGTACGCCACCTGCGGGAAGCCCTGAGCGCTCGACACGGCCGGGGCGGGGGCGGTGCCGTTCCCGTTGGCATTGCCGTTGTTGTGCGGGACGGCGTAGTAGGAGGTGCCGCCGGGGTTGGCGCTGGTGTAGTAACCGTGGGGCGGCGCCGGGATGAAGAAGAAAGGGCCAGGGTCAGCGCCAGAGCCAGGGGCAACAGATCCATACCTGCCCGGCACCGGCAGGAAGGCCGACGCGGGGGGAGCCGATGATGGAGGCGGGACTGGGGGCTTCTCCGGGAACTTGGTGACATAGTACTCTGCTGCGGCGGTCGGGGTGGCGGTGGCTGGAGGGTAGGCGCGGGTGAGGGAGTCGTCGCTGCCGTTCCTCGACAAGGGCGCTGGGACAGGGGCGGCCGGGGCGACGACCGGAGCAGGAGCAGGGGCGGCCTGGGGAGCCGGAGCCGGAGCAGGAGCTGGTGGTGGCTGCTGCTGCTGGGTGGCGTTGTCGGCGAGCTGGAGCTTCTCGAGGTCCGGGATCTGGCGAGGGAACTCGGCGGGCGAGACGGCGGGGGAGACCATGGCGTTGTTGTTGTTGTCGGCGACGGGGTTGGGGTTGGGGTGCCGGTCCTCATTCTTGGGCGGGATCTCGACGGGGACGTTGTCTCTCATCTTGGGCGGATCGCCGGCCGGGTCCTTGACCTTGACCGCGGGCGGAGGCATGAAGCCGTAGTCGAAGCCGAAGAGGTAGTCGGGGCCGGTCTTGGACGCCGCCACCACCGACTGCGGCACGGCCATGGGCGCCGCGGGAGGGGGCGACTGGACGGGCGCCGCCTCCTGCTTCATCATCATCTGCGGCTGCTGCATCTGCGCCGGCGGGGGCGGCAGGGCCTGCGGCAGCGGAGGCGGGCTGGCGGACTTGAGGTCGAGGTACCACTCGCGCTGCAGCTCCTGCTGCGGCGGCGGCTTGGGCGGGGATGCGGGGCGCGGGGGCGGGGCGACGGGGAAGAGGAAGACGCGGAGCCTGGGCGTGGACCCGCCGCGCGACGACCCCCCGCCGCCAGATCCCGGCGCGGCGCGGAAGAGGTGGAGGCGGTCGTACTCGATGACGAGGTGGTCGAGGTCCTCGTCGTTGGTGACGGAGACGAGCGCGTCGAGGTCCTCGCCGGGGAGCTGGTACTTGACGCAGAGGTCGGCGCGGGCGGCGGCGAGGGAGGCGAGGCGGGCGTAGAAGTCGGGGAAGCGGAGCGGGCGGTCGATGGAGAGGATCTTGGTGTCGCCGTTGACGTAGGAGAGCTGGTTGTCGTGCGGGCGCGGCTGGATGCGGCCCCCGTAGCTCACCATCAGCCGCACCTTGGCCGGCACCGCGGGGACCGGGGGCGGCGCCGCGGCAGCCGCCGCCTGCGAAGCGACGGTCTCCGGGGAGGCGTTGGTGGTGGCGGCGGGGTCGGGGTGGTGGTGGTGGTGGTGCGCGTCGTCGGCGGCGGAGTGGGGGGAGGAGTCGCCGGAGTCGGCCATGGCGGCGCGCGGCGCGGGGGGGGCTCCTAGGGTTGGTGGCGGCGATGGGGATGGATGGGGGGATGGGGCGCGTGGAGGGCGGGGGGAGGCGTTATAAGGGATGCGGGCGGGTGGGTGTGGGTGGGGATTAGCGGTGCGATTAGGGGGGCTGGGATTCTGGAAGCGGGCCCGCTTTTGGGGGGGCGCTCGTGTTGACTGGCCGAGTTTTTGGCGGGGAGTTGGGCTCCTCTCTGGGCTCGGCTGCGTCGGGGGATGCGTGGCGACAGTTGGCGCTCGCTCGGCGCTGGCTGTGCGGTGCGCTGCGGCGCGGCCGCGAATGCGTGTGCTGGTGCGGCGGGGCCCGCGCTGCCGCTTTTCGCTGCTGTTCGGTTGGGTTCTACATTTTCTTTTCTTTTCTTTTTGTGTCGTTCTTTTTTTTATCTGATGGATTGGAAATGCTGGGTGTACCCTGGAGGTGAGGTGTTGGGTGGGCGGGGCGGCGCGATGCGATGCTTCTCGTCTAGGGTGGGGATGGTTTTCCTCTCCTGGTGGAGGTGGTACAAATGATTGATTTGCTTCGGGCGAGTGGCATCTGATTTTAGTTCTAGGTGCGCACGCTATGTATCATTCATCGGGACATCTAGATGTTGCCATTCTCTAGGAGGAGTATATATGATCTCTGTTGATGCTACCTGTGTAACTGTGTTACCTGCGCTCTTCTATCGACCACTTATGTCTGGTGGCACGTATTAAGGATGGCGGGGTTGGGACATTATCGAACAGCTGTCCCAGAGTGAAATGTGCCTCTCGAGCCATCGATGTTTTTCCCTATAAAGGTTGCATCATATATAGATACTTATTCCAAACGTGTTCGGTCGATTCAAACGTCAATGAGCGTCCATAGATTTATGTTATAGTGACCTCCGACGATCACGACGGCAAAATCGGGCATCGATGAGAAGGACAAAGCCTTCGTCGGTCACGGGTGCAACCATAGGACGCATTTATCGTAAAGATCTTGTAGATAGTACGGGGGGTAGTTTTGGGTAGGAGGGTGACACCAATTGTGGCCAACAACCTCCAACTGCCCTCCTCCTCTAGCCAAATTTACGAGCATCTATCGTTGAGTAAAAACGATGACGACGGATGCCCTCGTGCGACAAAATGCATGACTACATAGGTATGAGAAGGCACCGTGCCCCCTAAAAAAAGCGCTCGTTGTACCGACAGCTAGATAACCGGAGAGGGGTAGTTGTCACTGGTAAAAAAAACGACCGTAGAAGAATATGAGAGGACTGGCCCGTGAAAAAATTGGATGGCATATAGATTATCAAGTAAAAAGTGATGATGATCGTTGCGTTAATGGAATTTTCTAGAGAATAAATGCATTATCTACATAAGTAGCAGGTGTTGCACCCCACACGGAGAAGGGTGTGAGAGCCGCTGCCGGTGAAAAAATTGAATGTCGTATAAAATCTTGGTGAAGGGTGATACCATGGGTAAAAAATTGGAATGAAATAGTCATACTTTGGCCAAGGATGATGATCGTGGGACAGAAAACAGAATATTACCGAACGACTGCCCCAGAGTGAAATGTGCAACTCGAGTTGATGTTTTTCCCTATAAACATTGTCGAATATTTAGATGCGTATTCAAAATGTGTTCGGTTGATTCAAACATGGATGAACGTCCATCCGGTGGAAAACTCTCGCGAATGTTTTTCCCTATGACATGACGGATTATGTTATAGTGACCTCCCGGGACCATGAAAGCAAAATGGCCATTGGTGAGAAGACCAAAGCCTTCACCTATCGGGTGTAGGTATAGCAGTCATTTATTCGTAAAGACAATGTGGATTGTACATGAACAATTTTGTGTATGAGGGCACCATCAATTATGGCTAACAACCACCAACTATCCTTCCCACCGCCACCCCTCCCTTGAATATTTAATTACGATTGCCTGTTATCGAGTAAAAGTGGTGATGATGGTTGTTTTTGTGTGAGAAAATGCATGATCAACATAAGTAGGAGGAGGAATTGTGCACCCTAAAAAATGGTCTTCTTGTACCGAAGGCTAGACAACCAGAGAAGGATATCAATCTACGGAAAAAGACAATCAGAAAAGGATAGTGGTCTACGGTAAAAGACAGCCTGAGATGAATATGGGAGCGTCCACGAGTGAAAAAATAGAATGACATATAGATGTGCTTCAAGCGAGTGTTGTATGACTTCACATCCGAGGCATGTTATGCATCGATCTGAAGTTTTAGATATAGTCATTCCCTAATATGATCTCTTCATATGCTACTTCTGTTACCGGTGCTCCTCTATCGGTCGATTGTGTCGGATGACATGGTTGATACATTACCGAAAGTCCACCCCAAAGTGAAATGTGTCGAGTCGTCGAAGATTATTCATATACACAATTGTCCACTGATGCATTGATGAATGTCCATCCCCTGGATGGTGTAAGGGCAAAGGTGACGACCACGACATACCACCATTGACCGACGAGAATCATAACACAATGGACTATGTTGCAACGACCTCCGACGATCACTATGTACAGTAGGCGTCGATGAGAAGGCACCAAACCTTCATCGATCATGAATGTAGGTATATGAGGCATTTATTCATAAATATCTCGTAGATGCACGTGTGCAATTTTGGTCACGAGGGCAACACCAATTATGGCTAACAAGCCACAACTCCCCCCGCCCAAACATCATCATTATTGAATTCATGCTCCAACAAGCTCATCCAAAAGTCCAACCTAATGAAGTGAGGCTGGTAACATATTTCAACAACCATCAAGTAAAAAAGCGGTGACAAATGTTACGTTTATGGCCCTTTATTGAGAGAAAATGCATGATCTACATAAGTAAGAGGCAGTGCTCCCTCTAGAAAGACGTATTGACGGCGAGAAAAAGCGGAGAAGGTTAGCGGTCAGCAGTAAGAAAGAAAAACCGGACAAGAATATGAGAATTGTCGCCGGCGAAAAAATTTAATTGCATATAGAACTATTATTTTTGTGAAAAATAGCATTTTTTTGGTGATGGGTGGTATCATCATTGGTGAAAAATGAATGACGTGTAATAGTATTTTGGTGAAAGATGATAATCATGGATTCATGGGACAGGACAATAGAGGGGATTACTACTCACACGACAGGACTACTAGGCCGTAAACCAGATCCGAGAATATAATAAAACCCTTGTCATCAACGACCGTGCTTGAAAAATCGCAGCTCCCGGGGTAACCGGATCCGGCGTGGGCGCGCGGCACGAGTTTGGTGGACGCAGCGATTTCGCGACGGCCTACAAACGTTTCTTTTTTATCTCCCCGTTCGTTTCGCGGTGGGCAGTTGTCTTTTGCGCAGCTGCCGTGCCGTGCGTGCCTCGCGGTGCGCGACGCTGACAACTGGGCCGCGCGTCGCTCACCCTCGCGCCGAGCCACTATCGGACCGGGCTCGCCTGGAAAGCCACGTCCTCCCTCCGTGATCGGACCCCCGCGCTCGGTGCGTTTCCGTGGGCGGGGCACCCGCGGCGGCTCCGTTTCCAACCGACAGGCCACACCCACACGACCGTGCACGCAGCCCCGGTGGTGGTGGGCGCGTCGCACGCTCGCTCCCCATCGCCAGGACGCGCCCACAGTAACCCCACGCGGCGGTAGAAATCTGGCAGGGCGCCACGTCCACGTCCACGAGTCACCACCACCGGCAGCAGCGGCGGCAGATCTTCCATGTGCCGCCGCGGCAGGGAGGCAGTCAGGCAGTCGGTCTGGACCCTGGGCCACGCCGTCGCGCGCGCGGGCAGGCGGAGGAGGAGTTAATTCCGGCAACGTGTTAGGCAGTCGGGTAGGGAAGGCCCAGCCCAGCCCGCCGCAGTGGCGCACTGGCGCGCTGTCGCCGCCGGGGGAGATCCGGTCGACTCGTTTCCCCTGGTCAAAATCTGGGCCAGGCCACGCCACGGCGATCGCGCAGGCGCAGGCGCTGGCTCCCACCTGTCTGCCTGCCCGCCTGGCCCCGGCCGGAGCGCTCGGCCGGATCTTTGTTACTGCCGCTGTCGAATTCCCGTGAGCACTGAGCACTGCCGATCCGGATCTGCGTCGTCGTCGGCGACAAAACTCACCGCTTGCATCCTGGCGATCGACGGTGGATGGATCTGGCAGGCTGCTGGCACAGCACGGCGGCGCATGCGGCCAAACCAGCCGTCAAACGTTAGGCCGCCAAAGGCGCCGGGCGCCCGGCGACGACGAGACTCGCTGCTCCGTGACCCCGTCAATACTTAAATGTTCATCATACACTGTGCTGATAATAAAGCTCGCTTGCTAGGCGCACTAATGGGTGCCCTCAGAAAGGTACCCTGGGATGCCATGAGTGACTACGCTGGCACACTGAAATATGGGACCCGCCTGAAATAATGGAACCCATGGAAGCGCGTGGACCCCCGGTTTGTGCTACAAGGGTTTTTTTTAGATCGCCGCCGGTGGATAATGCAAACAATAAACTTTATTAACAACTGAACTCATGATATGATTAGTGGTACGATGCCTATATAACGAATGTTTTCTGTGACTCTAATAAGTGACGCAAAAAATAATCGCTGCAATCTTTTCATTAGTTCGTAGAAGATGTCGCTAACTTATCCCATGTCTTTTCGGGTGAAGTATTCTAAAGAATTTGTAGGAATTCATGCTTTGATAAACAAGGATGCTCACATGCATGGCCAGACCTCACTGACTAACGTGATTAGTATTGACCCAGATGCATGTATCCATATTATTCGCACTAGCCTAGTACCACCACAAGCTAAATTAACTAACAACACATGCATGAGGCCATGTGACCGCCAGTTGGTAGTTAGCGGGCACGAAAGCCGGGTTGTTGGTAGTTTCTGTGGATGAGACTCGCCAGAGTACAATGCTAGTAATTTAGTTCGTCCGAGGCATGTTAATCGCTTTGTTTAAGCATGCATTAGGAGGAGGATTAAAGAATGATTAGGAGCCTTCTGACTAAAGGCGCCGGAGCGCAGGAAAACACCTGTATCTATCCATCTGCATATGGATGCATTGTATCCTCTGCCACTGCCACGCCGCACATCTGGCTGGAAAAGCGGCAGCGCCGTCGGATTAGGTTATGCAAATCGGCTTTTTAATCGTGGCGAAAGGGGTTGTTCATGCCGTGACGACGGCGCCATCATTGGCTGTGCAAGTTTAGTAAGTAAGGTGCTTCGGAAGTTTGCTAGTGCTGATATGTGATCATGCTTTCCGTTTCCATTTAAAAAAAATGAAATGGTGACGCCAAGTTGCCGACCGACGGGGTGTTTATCCGGTGAGCGTTTCGAGAGTTCATCCAGTATTGCTATTATTTTTACTTACCTTGAAATTGCTGCTTCCCATTTTCATTTTGGCTCGTGTTTGCGGCGTGGTAATAATTATTCTAGAAATGAGCCGAAATACTGTGTTTATCCAGCGCATGGGGACTGACCGTGTCGTCGTCAAACGGGCCCGGCGTGTCGTCGGCTAGGAACAGTGCGGGCCTTCCGCGCGGGCCGTGCACGAATTGTGTGATCCTATCCGAGTGGCCACGATCCACCGAGGACCCGGGCTGGCCTATCAGCCTGGTCAATCACATAATTTTTGTCCAAAAAGACCACCTGCCCAACGAATTGATGAAAAAAACCACCCCGAATCAGTTGGCAAAGAGACCAGTTGAGACCGTGGCGGCAAGGCGCCGCCGCCGCCACGCGCGCGCCGCCACATGCGGAGGCGGCAGCCCTGCCGCCACAAGCCCAGCAGCAATCGCCGCGAAGCGAAAACAACGCCCAATGACGGAACGGAGTTGGCCGTGGGACCCGGCTCTCAGCCCACGTGGAAGCTGCCGCCACTCCACCAGGCGGCATGCACTATCTTTCCATATGTTTGAATTCTATACGAGGCGGCTGGAGTGTGCAACGGCCAAGCGCGGGCATAGTTGGAGCTGGGCTGTTCAGGAACGTGAGCCTGATGAGATTTGTTGCTGAAAAGAAACCTACAGATATGTTTTTTTTTATTTTTGAGCTGAAGCCTGCATGTACGTGGAAAGCATGACATGATAAGAGATGAAATTATGTAGAGGGATCCAGCGGCCAGCAGGGTCAAAATATTTAGGGGAAACAGTACAGGCCGCTGGTGGACTGGCGGCAGCCTCCACGTGGGCTGCGAGCCAGGCCCCATGGCCCATTCCGTTCTGTTGCGCTCGCCGCTGGGCACCAATTTCCGTTTGCAGCAGCTGCCGCCTGGGCCTGTGGCGGCAAGTGCTGCCGCCCCCTCATGGTGCAAGCGCCACGTGTCATTTTGGCGCTCGCCGCCACAAAGCAGCCGGTCTTTTTTGCCAATTCATCTAAGAGATGGTCTTTTTTGTCAATTACATTGGACAAGTGGTCTTTTTAGACAAAAATTCGTCAATCACATATCATCCATCCATGGGACCATGGGGAAGGCCGTAGTAGTACCACCGCAGCAGTACCACTGACCCACTGTTCTATCTCTAAAAAAAATCTTGCTTACTACCCAATTTAGTAGGAGTACGGTGATTAGTGAAGGGTAAATTTCTGTTTGGAAGGTAGTGAAGAGTAATGGCGCATGCACCTGCCGAACCTGCTCCTAATTTGCCTCGAACGATTTCAGGCCGACCTCTTTGGGTTGCACGAACAGGAGAAGCATGCGTTCAGGCCCAAAGTAAAATATTTGTGCAAAGTCAGGTCTCAGAAAAGTCCGTTAAATTGAATTTGCGTGATCCATCATGGTCCAAGGTAAGAGGGAACACCGATTTTGTCTCCTTTGGTGACAAGGAAAGGACTGGTGCACTAGGGGCTGTCGCTGTAGGAATGTGGTGCAGGGGTGGCAAATACTCGGCGTGCCGACCGGCCTCCCGGCGTCGCTGTTGAGAGCCCGATCGAGACCAGCACGCTGATGAGGATCGGCCGTGTGTCGCCCGTGTACCATGTTTGCGTGACTCTGCGCCCGTGTGAAGGGAATTGTGGACTGGCCTAGCTTGACACACAACATGTTCTCCCGGCCGGCGAAAGGAGGAGACGATGGCAAGATGATAGGAGTACACGTACACCCCCCTCCAACCCAGGATAAAAAGGGCTAGTATTTCAGACCGCGTTACCGTAGGTCGGTACGTATCCGAAATTCCGACTACGATGTACGCTCTGACTTTGAATTACGTATGTACAGTACGTCCTAGGTGTGGTAAGATCGTGTTGGAGTCTAGTCGTGCAGAGGGTTTGGAATTTTGACAGGACCATGGATCGATCTGTAGCGTGTGGTTCCAACCACAACCAGCCAGCGGTGAACAAACAAACAAACAAACAAACCGACCGGCCATCTCATCTCATGGACGTCGTCGGTGCAGGCCGCGCCAAGGGAAGAAGGCCTCCGGGCGCCACCGTCGCGGGTCGCCGTCCGCCAAGATCGATCGATCGATTCACTGGTCGTGGCAGTAAGATTTTGTTGGGGAAGGCGACAGATTAGATTAGGATTAGGATTAACAAAACATCATAGTACTACACGTACTAATTAAGCCCCTTTCAGCCGGCTCCCTTGGCTTCCACATGCGTGCTGCGAGGAGGACCAGCTTGCGCGGCGCTGCTCGCTACCTAATTTGTTTAATCCTTGGGTTGAGCCGGGGCACGGGACACGCAAACGCAGTGACGCAAGTGTTAATGGTACTCGAATTTGTGATTTGTTTAGCGCACACATGGCCACATGGGGGCGCGTACTGGTTAGTCAAGCTGAGCAGGAGGACTGTGCTGCGCTGGTCTCGCCGAAGAAAAACTACTGTACTGCTGGTTGAGTGCATTGATTAGGAGCACCAATCCGGTTGACTCATGGAAGGAGATGCTTGCTAGTCTGATGATCTTGGCGGCTAGCGCCTCTCGTTAGATCTGAGAAGCTCAAACTGCATTTGGGAAAACTGTGGCATGAGAGCAACTCTAGCGGAGCCCGCATCTGGCGCAAACCCATATAATTTCGGCGATTATAGGGGCTCGGCCCATTTCTTTTATCAGAGCAGAGTCCACATCGGTGTCCGCTGCGTAAACATTTTTGCCGCAGCCCACAAACGCTACCCCGTGCGTACAAGATAACTCGCTGGTTTGCGGGCGATCTTGGTCGAAACCCTACCCCGAGCCAAGATAATCTGCGGGTTTGCGAAGCGCGATGCGGTCGAAACCCTAACACACCCACAGCGCTGCGTTGCCCCAATTCCCCACCGCGCCGCTCGATTTGTCGCCGTCGGCGAGCCTTTGACCGCCATGAACGACTCGGGGGACGACGCGCGAAGTCTTGTGGTGAAGTGCGTCGATGGCTCAACCGCGGCGCCCGGCCGCCGCCGCTTTCAACCGCCGCGAGCTTGAGGACTTCGATCTCGAGCTCGGCCGTCGCCGCCACACCTTCTTCGGCAACTGGTCCGCGGAGAGCTCATCCGGCAGCTGGTCCGCGGGGTGCTCATCCGCGGGCGCATCAAGCTCGCGGCTCGTTCCGGTGAAGAGGGAGCCGGAGGAGGCCGTGCCCGATGCGCTCCCGCGCCGAGGCGTCATCGGGCCTGAGGACTACCTCCCCCTGTGGCAGGAGGAGCTCCTCGAGCGCGTGGTCCTCGAGCGGTCGACGAGGGAGCAGGAGGAGATGGAAGAGCGCATCCGGCGCGAGCTCGAGTACGAGCGGCTCTTCTTCGAGACGGGCGTCATGGCATCGCAGGCGCATGCATCGAAGGAGGCTGACCTGCGCGTGATGAAGGCGGAGCAGGCGAAGCTCTACATCGACCTCGACTCCGACTCCTCCGACTCTGACTGATCGCCATCGGTGGGCAGCTACCGCAGGAGCTCCGGTGAGCTCAATTTTGTTGTAGTGGTGCGGTAGCATAGGCCACATCTAGCATATCTGACCTTTAATATGTATGTATGTGAAGAAGAACCATCTATGCGAGCGAGCTCCGGCGAGCTGCTGCTTAAATTTCTCGCGCGAAATATTTTTTTTTTCAATATTCCGGGTTTGTTTGTTGTTCTGCTGCCGCATTTTTCAGCCTGTATAAGCGTCTCATGCGACCTACAAACTCAGTTTACAGTTCGGTAAAATGCAGGATCGGCTAGAGTTGCTCTGATCGATCGGTTTCAGGATGGCTAGCTGTTGCCGAAAACCGTGGCAGGGGCAGCAGTGATGAGAGAGCTATTATTGTTCAGAAAGAGAAAATGTTTAGCTCGAAAGAAAATCGAGACCAGGGCTGATCATACAACTTACTTTTATGGGGAAAGAGGCAGTTAAAGCATTCCGCAAGATCAGGATGGCTAGCTGCTTCGTCAGTGGCCATGTGTGTTTCTGTTCTTTTTTTGCCAGAGAAATCATAATGCACACGATGTTTTTTTTTGTTTTTTTAGGGGTATCACCAAGCTTTATTGATCAAACTCCACATAAATTGGCATTACAATTGGGTCGTGAGGTTGCATCAACCACACATGTCTACCCTGATCTAAAGAGTTTGAAAACTTGGCTAACCTATCGGCGTGACGGTTAACCGCTCTGCCTTCGAAACTAAAACTGCAATTAAACAAAAGAGACCTATGTCTTCCAACGGCCTCGCAGGGATTGGTTCTTCGGCCCATCAGTTCCGGGCTCTGGCCCACTTGTCGCCTCTGACAAGATGAGAAACGCTCACTCTTGTCTCAAAAAAAAAAAAAGAAGAGAAACGCTCACTCCATCAAGTAGTCTGGCCCATTTAGCAGCTAAGCCCTCTGGACAATCCCAGTTTTAGGAACTTTCACAAGGTTCGGTTCCGGCTTTAACCGGTTTCAGGAGTGCAGGATCAAGTTTTTTTTTCCTGCGTATTTTACCGGTTATCTTTGGTTTATTTTCCCATTTTCAAAAGAGTTACTTTTAACGAAAAAACCTATTCACAATTTCAAAATATATTCATGTTTTAAATTATCTCACAAATTAAAAAATGTTCACATTTTCAGAATATGTCCGGTGATTTCAAAATTTGTTCAGCATAAGTGACGAGCACGTTGCCTCCAGGACCAAGTTACTGCGACGACCAATTAAAGCCAGACAGCTCCCTTTCTCGCCGGTCGCCATCTGCCTTAATTGATAGTGGCAGTACTGGTTATGGTGGGAGTAACTTAGCAAGTAACATAGTGCATTTCAAGACAGGTTTGTTTATGTGGCATAGAGTTAATGAGGAAATAGGTGTTTGGAGTAACATAATATATTACTATAACATAACGCTATGCCACATCGCCGCTTCTTGGCCGAGGCAGCCTTGGCCAGCCAGAAGAAGGCAGCCGCCGCGCCGCCAAAGCCGGATCGGCCGTGCCACCCACGCCACGGGCTCCGCACCGCCCCACGACGCAGTAAGAGGAAGAACCCCGCCACCGCCGTCAGCCCCGGCTATCGCGGCGGCATCCTTCGGCGGCGGCGGAGGGAGGGGAGGAAGGATGGAGACCCCCGGCGGCTAGGGTTTCAGATCCCGCCCGAGTCGTCCGAGCGGGGGCGACGCGGGACGCGTAGCCAGACTTCACTGACTAACGTGATTAGTATTGACCCAGATGTATGTAACCATATTATTTGCACTAGCCTAGTACTACCACAAACTAAATTAACTAACAACACATGCATGAGGCCATGTGGCCGCCAGTTGGTAGTTTAGCGGGCATGAAATTGAAAGCCGGGCTGGGGTCGTTTCTGTGGATGAGACTCGCTGCGCAACAATAGTTTAG
Organism: Aegilops longissima; assembly: GCA_021605205.1. NCBI lineage: Eukaryota > Viridiplantae > Streptophyta > Magnoliopsida > Poales > Poaceae > Aegilops > Aegilops longissima. The sequence goes on along the minus strand of CM038681.1, from coordinate 636,109,727 downwards.
TTGGTCCGAGGCATGTACTATGAGCAGGTTAATCGCCTTGTTTAAGCATGCATTGGGAGGAGGATTAAAGAATGATTAGGAGCCTTCTGATTAAAGGCGCCGGAGCGCAGGAAAACACCTGTATCTATCCATCCGTATGGATGCATTGTATCCTCTGCCTCTGCCACGCCGCATATCTGTCTGGAAAGTGGCAGCGCCGTCGGATTATGTTATGCAAATCAGCTTTTTAATTGTGGAAAGGGGTTGTTCATGCCGTGACGACGGCGCCATCATTAGCTGTGCAACTATAGTAAGTAGGGTGCCTCGGAAGTTTGCTAATGCTAATCCTCTAAAGTAGGATATGTGATCATGCTTTCCGTTTTTTCTAATTGAAAAATGGTGACGCCAAGTTGCCGACCAGACGGTCTGTTTATCCAGTGAGTGTTTCGAGTGTTCATGCAGTTTTTTTTCCTGTACTTTTCTTGAAATTGCAGCTTCCCATTTTCATTTTGCCTCGTGGTTGCGGCGTAATAATAATTCAAAAAAAGAAATGAGCCGAATTACTCCGTTTATCCAGCGGAGGGAGACTGACCGTGTCATCCTCAAATGGGCCCGCCGTGTCGTCGGCCAGGAACAACGCGGGCCTTAGGCCAACTCCACCGCGCGGCCCTAAACGGACGTCCGTTTTCTCCGGATTTTGTCCATTTAGGTAGAGGATGGGGTCATGTTCGGGCATGTCCTGGGATGCGGTGGCTGTGCGCCCAGCGCGCGGCCGCATTCTTTACCCCATCCTGTCCGCGTCCATTAAAAAAAAAAGAGAAACGTTTCAAATGCCAAAGCCCTACGGCCCCAGTTCAGCAAGCAGGCCGGCAACAAAACTAGCTGCCGGCAACACAGCCAGCCTCCAAAATGAATGGTTGTCCTCGCCAGCAACACAGCCAGCGGCCGGCAACACAGTCGGCCTTCAAAATGAATGTTTTTCTCGTCGGCACACGGCCGCCGCCACCGGTGGGCGGCGGCACCCATGCCACCTCCAAAAAGAACGGCCACGGTGATCGGACGACCTAGTTCAGCCGTCGGCGTCGAAAGCATCTCCTTCGCCGCCTCGAACCAGGCCCTCGTCTTCTCGCTCATCTTCGACAAGTCCACGCTCATGATCGCGAGGGCCACCTCCTTCGCTTTGGTGGCGGCATTGGTGGCCTCGATGTCGAGCTGCCTTTGCCTGACCTTGACGCTCTCGGCCTCGATGTCGAGCTGCATTTGCCGGGCCGCCTCCTCCATGTCGAGCTGCCTCTGCCGGGCCGCCTCCTCCATCTCAAGCTTCCTTCTCTTGGCCGCCTCCTCCATCTCAAGCTTCTTCGTTTGAAGCTCTAGGTATTGCTTCATTTGCTCGTCCTTGCTTTGCTGCTTCTTCTCGTCCCTCACATCCTTTTGCGACATCATGCCATGCAAAGTGTCATGCAATGCCATGAATGAGGCATCACGAATGTCATCAACCTTGGAGTTGGTCTTGCCCCTCGGCCTCTTCAACGCCTCGCCATCTCCACCTCCGGCAAACTTGGCCATCTTCAGGCCTCTCTTCCTTTGGAGTTCACGGTATTGGTCCTTGAACTTAGGGCAATTGTTGATCATAGTCCAACAATGCGTAAGAGTGAATGGTTTGTCATTGTGCCGGGCCTTGAATGCCTCCAAAGATTGAAATGCCTACACCATATGAACAACAAGTGACCATGCAAACATGTACAAGGCCGAAGTCCCATGGCCGTAGCAAGAAAAGGGCAAAAGAAGGAGAGCATACCATGTCTCCAACGCCGGGACCACTCACAGGTCGTGCTTGAACGCTCTCAAATGCGGCTTGATACTTGTTGCACTCTTGTTGGATGAACAACCATCTCTTTTGAATCGAGCCGACGCCACGGTTGCTTTCAAATTAGTAGGGCTCAAACAACTTCCTTTCATGGAATGTTTTGTGGACTCTCGTCCAAAAAACAATGCCCTTTTGTTGCGCGCCGGTCCTTGGATCTTGGCTAATCTCCATCCAAGCTTGGCAAATCAACTTGTCCTCATCTTGTGTGTATGAACCCGTGCGGATGCTCTTCCTCTTCTTTTGTGCTTTCACTCTTTGTGTCAACTCGTCGATGAACAATGGCTCGCCACTAATGTCAACGTCATTGCTTTCTTCTTCATCACCATCATCTTCGACATAGATGTCATCGTCTTCATGCCACGAGTCACCATGGTCGTAGTCAGCACGGTCGTCGGCCTCTTCATCGGCAGTGAACTGGTCGCGGCCATCCTGACTTTGGGTCTCCTCGGGGTCGAAGGCAGGGACGTGGCCACCCTCGTAGATCACTTCCTCCATGAACTGCTCGTAGTAGGGGTCGTCGACCGGTGCCGTTGGGGTTGGCATTCCGTCGAACAAGACGCAGGGTGTTGGGGATATAACTATTTGTGTAAGCCGCCCAGGAGGGGCCGGGTTACGTAAAGAGTTACCAGACAGAAGCCCAAGTCCAAGCATGAAGATGGCGTCTCAACAAGGGGCCTGAGGCCCACAGGCGACTTAAGGCCCGTTGTAGTAAACCGCCATAATGGCATGACTTGTATCATAAGGTAGACTTGACTAGTCACCGAGCGGACCTTTGCTTATGAGCCGCCCGGGACTCTGTAAGCCGCAGGGCGTCAACCCGTGTATATAAGGGGACGACCCTACGGCGGCTTAGGGCAAGAAACAACCCTTCGAGAATCGGGCATAGCGTATCTCGCTCCCTGGTCATTGAAACCTCAAGCAATACCAACCCAACTAGACGTAGGCTTACCTTCACCGTAAGGAGCCGAACTAGTATAAACCCTCTCGTGTCCTTTGTCCCGATTAACCCCTTTAAGCTTCCTAGTTGCGATGGCTCCACGATTAAGTCCTTGCAAGAGGACATCTGCCGTGACAATTCCACGACAGTTGGCGCCCACCATGGGGCCTGTGCATGGTGGATTTGAGTTCTTGAAGGGCAGCTTCGAAGGGCTCAAGGGATACGCAGTGGGCCGGATGACCAAGAGTCGTCGCCGCAAGATCTACATCGACAACGAAGGCTGGGGCCCCGAGGCCGACTCAATTGAGTACGGGTACCGGGTCCCCTTTGGCGGAGTTCACGTCTTCATCGGCCGGATTAGTGAGCCGGGCCCAGAGCCGGACAGCTGTACCGACCTCATTGATCTGACTCGGCGGCGAGACCCGCCGATTCACTGTGATGAAGCGTGCCTTTGTGGGTTGTGTTCATGGAGAGGCACTTTCGGAAGGATCTAAAGATGGCGAAGAGACGGCCGTCCCATCAGATGATGATTCGTCCTCCGGCTCAACAGATTCTCTCATGTCGTCCAAGAAGGCATGCTAGGGGCTGTTCGACGACTCTAGCGTTCAGTTGCTATGAGCCGCCAAGTCTGGCAGGAGTCTTCACGACTGGTACCCAACCCGGCCAAAACTTGACGGCTGCGACAGCAATAACGTCCAGGTTAGGAGCGGCCGGGGCAGGAGGCCCCGCACGCCCGCCGACTCAGGTGCTGATAGATCTTATGGACAAGTTGACGGCCTTGTTAACCTCCACGGTTATTCCTGCAAATCCATATGAGCATAACGCGGAGGTGGCAAAGGTGCGTGAGGAGATAGCCCAGGCCAAGGAGGCCTTGGCGGCTGAGGACACCAGGCTAGCTGCAGAGTGGGCGGCTTTAGATGCACGGGCGCAGCGACTCAAATCGAGGCTTTCCACTTAACATGAGTCCTGAATGCATCCAATGAGGTGATGAGAAGGAGACATCGAAAACCCGGTCCGTCGCCTCCGGTCTATGATCCTCGGAATCTTTTCACGACACCGGAGTTGGTCCTAGCAATCCGCCCGAAGCCAATCAATTTATGACACCGGGAGGGAGGGCGGTTCAGCCTCGAGAGGCGGCACCTCTTCACGGGAGCATGGCCCGCCCGATACATACCAACACCTCCGGCCACTTTTCCAACCCCATGGAGAACACGATGAAGCATCGGCGCGTCTGGCGGCTCTTCCGGTGGATGGTGCCGACCGACGGCGGTGGAAACCCGGAGGGTTAGGGAGCTTCTTCAGACGGCCTTGGCACGACAAGAGGCCTATTCTTCTGCGAGGACATGATTCATTCCACTCCTCGGCTTTGGGCAGCACCTCGCCCAAACCGGAGTCCGAAAGTTCTGGCAGACACATGGAGTCGAGGCGTTATCAAATGCGCCCATCGTCGCAACCAACCCGGCGGCTATAACCCGGTGCAGGATCGATTGCGCCAGGAGGATGAACGGGCGGCTCAATTCGCGGCTCAGTAGACGGCATATGATGGTTTCCCAGAGTATCCAATGACTTCTATTGGAGCAGGGGTGGCCACTAGAACCGGCGGTGTCCCTTGTCTGGTGCCGGCTCTTCGAGATGTGCGTCTGCCCAAGGATTTCAAGGGTCCTCAAAAGGTGCCGAATTACACGGCCGACTTACAACCGGGGGCGTGGATTGAAAGTTACGAGATGGCCATGGAATTATTGGAAGTCAGCAACGTGGCAATGGCTAAGTATTTCACCATGATGTTAGAAGGAACGGCCCGAACTTGGTTGAAAAGCTTGCCTCCCAATTCCATCAGTTCATGGGCCGAGTTAAAGGCCCGGTTTATCCAGACTTTAAGGATACTTGCAAGCAATCTATGTCCATTGTGGACTTTACCAATTGTAAGCAGGAGGAGGGTGAGTCCACAACTCATTGGGTGCGCCGGGTCAAGGAAATAATACATTCATCGATAAGATGGATGCCGCTCATGTACTCATGGTCCATCGAATTGTCGTTTTGTGCCGCTGAAGCAGAAGCTGGGGCGCCTTAAGCGTGATTGCAATGACATGGGTACGCTGATGGTGGCTTTGGTTAAATATGCCGATTCTGATACTACTGATGATCTCGTGTCTGAGGAGGAAAAGATAGGGAAGGGAAAGAAGAACGGCAACGGAAAGGGTCAGCAACAACAACCGGTAAATCAAGGTGGTAACAAGCGTAAGCCGGACGGTAACCCGGCGTTTGTGGCCAATGCTAATGCCCAAGGTAATAATAAGAAGCGTAAAGGGAGAGGACCTCCTCGATCTGGTGGCTCAGGTCCGTCTCTTGAGCAGCTTCTAAATGAGCCATGTCCAAGACATGGTACTCGGGAAAATCCAGCCAGCCACTTATGGAAGGACTGCGCGATCATGAAGGCTTTCAAGAATTCAAACATGTTTGATGGCAATCACGGATCAGGTGGCGGTTCAGGAGCAGGTGGTTTCCATGGCCCGGGTGGCGGCTCAAGTTCCGGTTTTCAAGGTGGTCAAGGTGGCTATAATCAGTAGCAGTCCGGTCAAGGAGGACAACAGCAGCAGCAGTCAGGTTATCAGAGCCATCCAAAACAGTTAAACGATGAGCAATACCATGTGTTTACCACTAACTTGTGTAAACGTGACCAGAAGGTTCATAAAAGGGCTGTGAATTCGGTTGAACCGGCGGTTCCCCATTATCTGAGGTGGTCAGAGCAGCCTATCGTTTGGAGTAGGGAAGATCACCCCCTCCGGGTTGATAACCCGGGTCAGTTGGCCTTGGTGGTGGCCCCTCAGGTTGGTGGATATAAATTCACTAAGGTGCTCATGGACGACGGAAGCAGCATCAATATTCTCTATTATGAGACCTTTCGCCGTATGGGGCTGACTAATAAAGACTTGAGGACGTCTAACACTGTTTTCCATGGGGTGGTACCCGACGAGGACGATGACGACGCGAGTGACGCGTCCAATCCTGTTGGAAAGATCGAGCTGGAAGTGGCTTTTGGAGACGAGTACGATTCCAGGGCTGAGAAGCTAACGTTTGAGGTAGTCAAAATCAGAAGCCCATATCATGCTCTATTTGGACGTCCGGCTTATGCCAAGTTTATGGCACGGCCGTGTTATGTTTATCTGCAGCTCAAGATGCCGGGTTACAAGGGCACCATCACTGTGCATGGGAGTCGCAAGGTGGCCTTGGAGTGCGAGGAAGGCGATGCGGCTTATGCTAAATCTGTTTCTGCTGAAGAGGAGCTGAAGTTTTATCAAACTAATGTTGACCCGGCAGATATGACCTCCTTGAAGAAGCCAACCATAGAGCAAGATTCGGCGTTGAAATTTAAATCGGTCGCCGAGACAAAATTGGTTGACTTCACTCCAGGCGAATCTTCCAAGCAGTTCAGCATCAGTAACAATCTGGATCCCAAATAGGAAAGCACGCTCATCGAGTTCATCCATGAGAATCGGGACATCTTTGCATGGAAACCTTCTGACATGCCGGGTGTCCCGAGAAAACTCGCTGAGCACACTCTTAATATTGATCCAAAGTATAAGCCGGTCAGGCAGTTTCTCCAGCGATTCAATGAGGAAAGGCGAAAGGCTATAGGGGAAGAGGTCGCTCGGCTCTTAGCGGCTGGGTTCATTGTGGAAGTTTTTCACCCGGAGTGGTTGGCTAACCCGGTGCTTGTGCTCAAGAAGAACGGCACCTGGCAGATGTGTATGGATTACACGGACCTAAATAAAGCTTGTCCGGATGATCCCTTTGCTCTGCCCCACATTGATCAAATCATCGACGCCACAGCGGGTTGCGAACGGTTGAGTTTTTTGGATGCTTACTCTGGTTATCATCAGATCAAGATGGCAGTTAAGGACCAGGAGAAGACGGCTTTCATTACTCCATTTGGAGCCTTCTGCTATGTGTCTATGCCGTTTGGGCTCAAGAGTGCCCAGGCGACTTATCAGCGGTGTGTGCAGAATTGTCTCCACAACCAGATTGGGCGCAATGTTCATGCTTATGTGGACGACATTGTAGTGAAGTCCAGAGAGAAGGAGACCTTGATCTCCGCCTTAAAGGAAACCTTTGACAATCTCCGGGTCTACAAGATGATGCTTAACCCGGACAAATGTGTATTTGGTGTACCTGCAGGCAAACTTTTGGAATTCTTGGTCTCAAATAGGGGCATTGAAGCTAACCCGGAGAAGATCAAGGCGATTACCTCTCTGGCTAAACCGGCGTGCATCAATGATGTTCAGCGGCTGGCGGGTCGCGTTGCTGCTTTAAGCCGATTCATAAGCCGGCTGGGGGAGAAGGCTCTACCGCTGTATCAGATGATGAAGAAAACAGACACCTTTATCTGGAGTGAGGCTGCTGATGCTGCCTTTGAAGATTTAAAGAGACAGTTGGTTGAGCCGCCGGTTCTCGCAGCTCCGATTGACAAGGAGCCATTGCTATTGTATGTTGCGGCTAACTCACGTGCTGTTAGTGTGGCCATTGTGGTGGAGCGTAAGGAGTCCGGCAAGGAGCATCCGGTTCAGCGGCCGATTTATTACATCAGTGAGGTGCTCATAGAGTCCAAGCAAAGGTATCCGCATTGGCAAAAACTGGTTTATGGGGTGTTCATGGCGAGCCGGAAGCTAAAGCAGTACTTCCTGGGTCATCCTATAACGGTGGTTAGTTCAGCCCCCTTGGGAGACATCATCCAGAACAGGGAAGCCACAGGACGAGTTGCCAAGTGGGCCATCGAGCTTGGGCCTCACGGTTTGAAGTATATGCCGCGCACAGCTATCAAGTCTCAAGCCCTAGTGGACTTTATTAATGATTGGACGGAGTTGCAGGCACCAGAGGAGAAGCCGGATAACACGTATTGGACTATTCACTTCGATGGGTCCAGGCAGTTGGAGGGCTCGGGGGCTGGGGTTGTTTTAACTTCCCCCCGAGGTGACAAATTTTATTATGTGCTCCGGCTTATGTTTCCATGTACTAACAATGTAGCTGAATATGAGGCTTTACTCCATGGCCTCCGGATGGCCAAAGAGATGAATTTGAGCCGGGTAAGATGTTTGGGCGATTCAGTCCTCGTCGCTCAACAGGTGTCAGGCACATGGGATTCTAAGGATCCCCTCATGGCGGCTTATCGTCGCGAGGTTGATGCGGTGGCTGGGCACTTCAAAGGTTATCAAGTAGAGCACATTGATCGAAGGAAGAATGAGGCGGCTGATGCTTTAAGCCGGCTGGGATCTCAGCGTAAGCCAGTGCCGCCTAATACCTTTCTTGACATTTTGCATAACCCTTCTGTCAGAGTGCCTACAGAGGAAGAGATTGCAGTACCAGACCCGGAGGCGCAGCTGGTGGCGGCTCTCGCCACCCCGGACTGGGCGGTCCCATACTTAGCCTATATGACCCGGGGAGAATTGCCTGAGGACGAGACCTTGGCAAGACAAATCGTCAGGCGGTCCAAATCCATGACAATTGTTCATGGTGAGTTGCATCACCGCAGCGTCACTGGGGCGTTTCAACGTTGTGTATCACCTACGGAGGGTCAGGAGATACTTTGTGAGATTCATGAAGGTGATTGCGGTCATCATGCCGGTTCAAAGTCTCTGGTGGCCAAGGCTTTTCGTCACGGTTTTTATTTGCTGACGGCTCATGCTGATGCGGAGGATCTGGTCAGCAAATGTGACGGATGTCAAAAATTCTCAAGACGAGCTCATGTGCCGGCTCAAGAATTGAGGATGATTCCAATTACTTGGCCGTTTGCAGTCTGGGGGCTTGATATGGTTGGACCTTTCAAAAGGTCTAAAGATAAGAAGACACACCTGTTGGTGGCAGTGGATAAATTCACCAAGTGGGTTGAAGCAGAGCTGGTCAGTAAGTGTGATGCAGCCACGGCGGTTCAGTTCATAAAAAAGGTGATCTTTCATTTTGGTTTTCCGCACAGTATTATAAATGATAATGGCACTAATCTCTCCAAGGGTGCCATGGAAGAGTTCTGTCAACAAGAGCACATCCGGCTTGATATTTCGGTTGTTGCTCACCCCCAGTCTAATGGTCAAGAAGAAAGAGCTAATCAAGAGATCTTGAAAGGTATCAAACCCCGACTCTTAGTTCCTTTACAGCAAACTCCGGGTTGTTGGGTGGAGGAATTACCTTCTGTGCTATGGAGCATCAACACAACGCCTAACAGGTCTACTGGTTATACACCTTTCTTCATGGTGTACGGAGCAGAGGCGGTTCTGCCAAGTGACATCCGGCATGATTCGCCCCAGGTGGCGGCTTACGTTGAGGCTGATAACGAAAAAGCTCGACAGGATGCACTTGACTTGTTGGATGAAGAGCGAGACTTGGCCATAGCCCGCTCGGCGATTTACCAGCAAGACCTGCGCCGTTATCACAGCCGCCGGGTTAGAAGCAGAACTTTCCAGGAAGGCGATTTAGTGCGCCGGCTCATCCAGGATCAAACTAATATGCACAAGCTGTCCCTCCTTGGGAAGGACCTTTCGTGGTCAGTAAGAATCTCAACAACGGGTCATATTACCTCATCGATGTTCGAGAGCACAAAGACTCACGTAAGTCGGAGGAGGAGACCGCCGCCGTGGAACATAGCGCATCTCGGCCCTACTATACTTAAGCCGCTGGCTTTGAGTATATTTATCCTTTCTTTTTAGCAATGTATATATTATATAAAGCAATAAAGCAGGACCTCTTTCTTTCCATCCTACAAGGTTTATGTGTCTTCTTTACGTGTGATGGAAACGACTAACAGGAGCGGATCATATCTGAATCCAGTTTTCCTTTGGTCCGCTTATGATCATATCTGAATCAAGCCATGGTCATTTGGGGCTTCTGTTCAAACATAGGTCGTATTCGAACCAAAGAGAACATAGCTGTCAATACCCAATTGATTGGCACACACCGAACCCACTTGGGGTTCTTGATCATATTTGAATCATAGCTTAACCTCTTTGGGCCTGACGTGGATCGATTGAATCAGCCATTAAACAACTCTCATGGTCACTTGGGGCTTCTGTTCAAACATAGGTCGATTCGAACCAAAGAGAACATAGCTGTCGATACCCATTTGATCGGCATCACCAAAGCCATTGGGGCTATATGATCGTATCCGAATCTTAGCTTAACCCTCTCGAACGGTTCTACTGATCGTATTCAATCGAGGCCTTTGAAAATCAGGTTTACTTTATTCTATAAAAATAAATAATACTAAGGGCCAGGTAAACATTATATGTGCCAATTTTCAGAAGTTAAGTATAACTGTCTGCTTTTTTGGGATCAAGTAAGCCGGTAAGGTACGCCTTAAACCGGCTGATACTTATGATGTTTTGGTTCCTACTCCGGATTAATGTTATCTTACATGACCCCGGATGTGGTGAGACGACATGGTGCCGGTAAACGGCGGCCGTGCTTGCTTTCTTTGCATCTCGGCGGACGACCGGCCGCCGCTGCTGGACCCAGGGGTGACGTTGAGGTCGATGACGGCCGAGGGGCGTGGTGTGGACGACGCGATCACGCTCACATCCGGCGACCCACCGAAACGGGTCTGGCCATCGTGCCTTGGCGGAGGAAAGCCGGGCGACAAGGGCGTGGTCCGCGACGTCGGCGATCGGCGAAGGCGGAGGCGAGCGACCGACGACCAGGTTGCTCGCCGGACCGACGGCCCCCCCAGAGAAACCGGGCGGGCGACAAATGCCGGCCATGAGAAGGGCGTGCGCTTTGCTGACGATGGCCTCCTTCTCCTCGACCTCGGCCTTGTGCGCGCGGCCTCAATCGCGGCGCTCGGCGGCTCTCTTGGCGCGGCGATGTTGGTCTTGGCGACCGCCTCCGGCTCCTCCTCTTCGCCGATTCCGCGTCCAACTTGGCGATCTCCTCCGGCGTGCACTCCGACCGCGGCTTCCTTGGCGCCTTGCCCTTCTTCTTCTTGGCCATTCCGGGCCGCTCGACGGCCAGCCCGCCGGAGTTCGGCTGGGCATCGGCCATCGACGGGGGAGGGAGTGGGACGGGCGGGACGTGGGAGGGTTTGGGAGGAAATGGCGCCAAAGGGGCCGCGGGGGTTTTTGCTCTGTGTCACCGACACGCGGGCCAGGGACGGACAAGCGCGTGCGTCCCGCCCGTCCGCGCGCTGTCCATTTCGCCCCAAAGCGGTGCAAACTTGGGCTGCGGATGGGTCACAAGTGGACACAAACGGACAAAAGTCCGTTTGCTTCATGTATTTGGTAGCTTCGTTTGTCTGCTTTTACTTCAAACGGATGGGGACGGACGAGGATAGGTCAGGCAAGTGGAGTTGGCCTTAAGCACGGGCCATGCAAGAATTGTGTGATCCTATCCGAGTGGCCACGATCCACTGAGGACCCGGGGTGGTCTATCAGCCTGGTCAAGCACATCCATCATCATCCATCCATGGACCATGGGGAGGGCCGTAGTAGTACCACTGACCCACTGTTCTATCTCTAAAGAAATCTTGCTTACCCAATTTAGTAGGAGTACGGTGGTTAGTGAAGAGTAAATTTCTGTTTGGAAGGTAGTGAAGAGTAATGGCGCATGCACCTACCGAACCTGCTCCTAATCTGCCTCGAACGATTTCAGACCAACCTCTTTGGGTTGCCTCCAACGATTTCAGACCAACCTCTTTGGGTTTGCACGAACAGGAGAAGAGAGAAAGATAAACCATGCATTCAGACCCAAGGTAAATATTTGTTCAATGTTAGAGCGTTTCTAACCGATCCTTTATAACCATTTAAAGGAGTAATTTTTTTGTTTTACCACTCTAACCGGCACTTAGCCAATCCCATATCCGCCGCAAGGGAGTAAAATTTTACTCTCTCAAATCTTCGCTCTAAATGTGTTCCGTCGATTGGCGACTGAGCAAAAGCCGCGCCACTCCCTCGCGTCGCCCCTGCACATGCACTTTCACCGACGCGACTCGTGGCGACCCCCCCTCCCCCCCCCCCCCCCGCCGCCGCCGCTACCTCGTTAACTCCCCTGCCCTCCGCCGCCCTTCTGCCCGGCGTCCAACTCTTTCGGGCCCCGTCCCCATCGTTGAAATTAGGTGAACTGCCGCCGCCGTCGACATTGGTGTTGATTCGACGGATTGCTTCTTTTCTTCTTCTTTTTCTGTCGACCGCCGCATCTTACGTTGATTGCACACCGTTGTTGGTCATTCCCTCTCGTCGCCGCCTGCCTGTTTGGTCAGAATGAGACCGGCCGGCTGGTGCACCACCAGCGCACCGCAAGTGTTCGACAGATTGCTAGGTGAGATGTTTTATCGTTTCCTTGTGAACTGGGCCGTTCGGATCGAACCAAGTTGTCTGAATTTTAGATGAAGAGGTTGAGGGAGATGGCTTTGGAGGACTCATTGTCATCCGAAGAGGAAGATGACGATGACTTTGACACTGTTTTAGGCATGATTTTCAATGATGATGTTCCGGCGGCCGAGGAGAGGATCATAGTTTGGCCCCATACACATCAATCGTGGTAGAGCAAAGGGTCATGCGAAGATCATGAGAGACTACTTTGACACAAAGGCAACCTATTTGGAAAAGTACCTTCGCCGACACTTTCGGATGCACACATGTCTTTTTCTCACCATTGCAAAAGCCGTTCAGAGATATGATGATTTGTTCAAGCTTCAAAGAAATGCATGTGGAGAGATAAGTGCAAGCACTCTGATGAAATGCATTGCGGCTATTCGAGTCTTGGCATATGTGTGTTCTGCTGATGCAATCGATGACTACGTCCGCATTGGTGAAGACATAATCTTGGAGTCTGTTCAAAGATTCACTAAAGCAAGGATTGCTGTCTTTGGCCCGGACTACTTGAGAGCACCAACCAAGGAAAACACTCAGAGACTGATGACTGAGAGTGACGCAAGAGGAAGGCCAGGGATGCTTGGATCAATTGATTGTATGCACTGGATATGAAAGAATTGTCCTGCAGGGTGGAAGGGTTGGTACAAATGTCACTGCAACGATCCAACGATCATTCTTGACACAGTTGCATCGAAGGATCTTTGGATATGACATTCATTCTTTGGTTTGCCTGGATCTCACAATGACTTGAATGTGTTGTCGAGATCACCTCTGTTTTCTAGGCTTATTAAAGGTGAAGCTCCTACTTGCAACTACTCAGGCAACGGGCAAACCTACTCGATAGGTTACTACATTGCGGATGGCCTCTATCCACGATGGGCCGCCTTGGTCAAAACAATTCTGCGCTCAAAAGGTAACAAAAACATTCACTTTACCCAATGTCAAGAAGCTGCTAGGAAATATGTTGAGAGAGGATTCGGTGTGCTTCAGAAGCGCTTTGCAATTGTTCGTGGCCTTGCCGAGTACTGGAACTCCAAGGTTATGGCGGATTATGACTTGTTGCATCATATTGCATAACATGATCATTGAAAACGAGAGAGATATGCCTGAGAAATTTCGGTGCATCACGAATGGGACTCCGGTTGAGCTAGAATACACACATGATCTTGGCATTCCTTGAGGAGCATCGCGCAAGATCGAGAACCGTCAAGTTCATTCTCAGCTCCAACAAGATCTAGTTGAACATCACTGGCAGCGTCTTAGCGAGTCGTAGTTGTTCTATTACACGCTACTTTGCTACATTTGAACCATACGGCGTGTTTAAATTTGAATAATTCGAATTGTAAAATTTGAATTCGGTTTGTAAACTATATTGGTGATTTGCGTGAACATTCAAATTTATATGTCTAGTTCTATATGTATGCTAATATGTAGTTGTAATTTATACCAGAATCACAAAGTTTAGAAAAACAAAATTTACTCCCTTAAATATAGGGGATCGGTTAGGTTCGGCCAAAATTTAGTGGAGCGTTAACTCCACTGGATACTCTTAAAAAAAGTCCGTTAAATTGAATTTACGTGATCCATGGTCCAAGATAAGAGGGAACACCAATTTGTTCTAAAAAAAAGGGAAACACCAATTTTGTTTTCTTTGGTGACAAGGACTCGTGCAGTAGGGCTGTCGCTATAGGAATGTGTTACAGGGGTGGAAAATACTCGGCGTGCCGACCGGCCTTCCGGCGTCGCTGTTGAGAGCCCGATCGAGACCAGCACGCAGGTGAGAATCGGCCGTGTGTCACTCGTGTACCCTGTTTGCGTGACTGTGCGCGTTGAGTGAAACGAATTGTGGACTGTGCGGGCGGAGCTGGACAGAACATGTTCTCCTGGCCGGGGCTGCTGATGTGAAAGACGGCGAGTCCACGTACGCCCAACCCTCCACCCAAAGGAAACGGGCAGGTTCATACCGCGTTGCCATAGGTCGGTACGTATCAGAAATTCCGAGTGCGATGCACGCTTTGACCTGCGAATTTACGTGCTAGGCGTGGTAAGATCGTGTTGGAGCCTACCCGTGCAGAGGTTTTGGGATTTGACAGGCGCGGTGAAAACATGGATCAATCTGTGGCGTGTGGTACTCCGGCAGGTGCAAACTATTCCAACCAGCAAGCAAGCAACGAGGCCACCGCCACCGCCACCGCCACGGGCAGCGGTGAACAAACAAACAAACAAACCGACCGGCCATCTCATCTCGTGGAGGTCGTCGGTGCAGGTCGCGCCAAGGCAAGGCTTCCCGGCGCCAACGTCGCGGCCGGCCGTCCGGCCGTCGCGGTCACTCACGTACCATCGGCATTCAACTCAAGTGCTGGGCACGTTACCTCCATGACCAAGTTACTACCGGATTACCGCGACCAATTAAAGCCAGACATCTCCCTTTCTCCCGGATCGCCATCCGCCAAGATCGATCAATCCACTGGTAGCGCAGTAAGATTTTCTTTATGAAGGCGACAGGTTAGATTAGGATTAACAAAACATCATCATAGTACTGTACGTACTAATTAAGCACCTTTCAGCCCGATCTCTCCCCTTCCACATGCGTGGTGCTGCTCGCTAATATGTTTACTCCTTGGGTCGAGCCGAGGCACGCGGCACGCAATGACGCAAGTGTTGATACTACTCTAAATTTGTACCACTACGTAGTACTCCCTTCGTCCGAAAATACTTGTCGGAGGAATGAATGTATCTAGACGTATTTTAGCTTTAGATGCATCCATTTATATTCATTTCTGCGACGAGTATTTCTGGACGGAGGGAGTAATAATTTGTTTAAGACACACATGGCCACATGGGGGTGCGTACTGGGCAGTCAAGCTGAGCAGGAGGACTGTACTGTGCTGGTCTCGCCGAAGAAAAACTACTGTACTGCTGGTTGAGTGCATTGATTAGGAGCACCAATCCGGTCGACTCATGGAAGGAGATGCTTGCTAGCCTGATGTTCTTGGCAGCTAGCGCCTCGTTAGAGCTGACAAGCTCAAACCGCATTTGGGAAAACTGTGGCCTGATCGTCTTGCCGAAAACTGTGGCAGGTGCGGCAGTGATGCTCGCTCGCTTCTTCTGGTACAGAGCGGGCTAAGCTTGGCAGCCGATCGATTCCATGTGGCCAGAGGTACAGGATAAATCTACTCCAGATCCTAGCGTCTAGGAAAGAGGACGTGTGTGTGTGTGTGCATGGCAAGGCTAGATGCAAGTGGCGGCTGTTAATTAACACAAGCTGATCATGTCGTTGTACAACTACTTGAGTGCAGCTCAGTTCGGTTCAGCTAGCTGTCTTCAGGATTATCCATGCAATGAGTAGCCAAAACCAGAAAACTGAGAAAAACTGCACTTGGCAAACACGTTTGTGGTTTTGCTAAAACCGAGAAAAACAGTGGTTTTTAAAAACCAGAGTATGCATTGCCCACACATTGAAATACTGAGGTTTTCATTTACTCTGGTTTTAGAAAAATTGTGTTGCCAAACTAGCTGGAAAGAAGATCGAGACCAGGGCTGATGATACAACTTGCTTCTATGGGGAAAGAGGCAGTTAAAGCATTCCGCAAGATCAGCACCTCGATGCTACTTGGGACGAGCTGCTTCGTCAGTGGCCATGTGTGTTTCTGTTTTTTTCTAGAGAAATCAGAATGCACAAGATGTCTTCCAATGGCCTCGCAGGGATTGGTTCTTCGGCACATAAGCTTCGGGCTCTGGCTCACTTAGATATCAGGTAGTCTGGCCCATTTAACAGCTAAGCCCCGCTGCACAATCCCGGTTTTAGGAACTTTCACAACGTTCCGATCCGGTTTTTAACGAGTTCAGGTTCAAGTTATTTTTCCGGTGTATTTCACTGGTTATCTTTGGTTTCTTTTTTCATTTTCGAAAGATTTCTTTTTTAAGAAAATATTATTAGAAATTGCAAAAAATGTTCATGTTTTAAAATATCTGTTCCGACTTCATAAAATTTACCGTTTAGTTTTTTTTCACAAATTCAAAAAATGTCTACATGTTCAGAATATGCCCAGTAATTTCAAAATCTGTTCAGAATAAGTGACGAACACGTTGCCTCGAGGACCAAGTTACTGCGGGGACCAATTAAAGCCAGACATCTCCCTTTCTCGCCCGTCTCCATCTGCCTAGATCAACTCGTAGTGGCAGTAAGATTTTCTTTAGGATGACAACAGTTTAGGATTAACAAAACATCATAGTACTGTACAGTACTAATTAAGCCCATTGTGCAAGTAAGCGCCTTGGGTAACTTGAGCTGAGACCCCGGAGCACGCAATGACGCAAGTGTTGGTGGTGATTTGTTTAGAGCACACATGCCACATGGCATGGGCGTGCGTGCTGGGTAGTCAAGCTAAACATGAGCAGTACTGTACTGGTCAGACCAACTACAGTACGTGAGTAGCACCAATCCGATTGACTCCTATATACATTTACAAAAGAAATGGCAGGAGTGGTACTGGTAATCCCATCTTGGAAGCTAGCGCCTCGTTAGATCTGAAAAAGTTCAGATTGCATTTGGAAAAAGAGGTAATATCACTGAAAATCATAAAACTTGCGCTCAATGTTTAGTTTAGTGCTAAAATTTTAAAAATACGGATTTGTGGTCATATAACTTGTCCCCGCGTGCATATATGGTGCTTCCTCTCGTATCCAGTCACATGGCCTGTCCGCATGGCGTGCCAGCCTGGTGGAGGTCCACTTGTCAGTGGTTGGGAATGCACAAGGCACCAGGTGACCATAGCACGCTGGATTTTTTTTTACAGAGAACTCCTTCAAAATTTATTTAATTGCGCACAAAGCCCTCAAATATAATGAAAAAAGATGGCACACATGGGGTTCAAACACGGGACCTGTTAATAAAATAGTCTGCCATACATCATTCCATCAGTGCCGATTGACGTTCAACATGATCAACTAAAATTCGTTTAATCACAAACAGAAGCACCAACGCGAAGTGAGTGACGAAAAAGGGTGGCCCAACAGATCCGATCTCTCAACCTCAAGCGTGCAGGACACACAGGAGCTAAACGCTACACTAAGTACCAACCAGTGTCTATAAAGACAGAAGCCGGATTTTATATATTGTCCACGACCACTACTCGTATTCAGGTTCTTTTTCTCTCAGACCGAAATTTCGACAACCGACCAGTCCCCAGAAAATTTGGCGGTCCCCGGAAAAAATGTTATCGCCCAAAATTTTGAATTTAAACGACAAAAACTATGTAAAATATAATATCTTTTGTGTGCATACAATATCATAATGACACAGTTAGCTTAGTGGCAGGGGCCTTGATTCTATTCCTTGTATTGTGAAATATATTTTTCTTTATTCATGCTCATTTATAAAAATGGTCTCGAACTGTAACAATGAATTGAACATGCAAACTTCTATATAAGAGAGGAGTTGAGCTGACCACTGTAACATGCGTCACTTTTTTTTTGCTAAATTAAATATATTTAGACGATAAGAAGATTTGAATCCAAAATTCATTTCAAAATTTTGGTAGATAAAAACTGGAATTGCCAAGATATTTCGAAACCCGGATTTTTTTGACCCCTCTCGAAAAAAAGGAATAAAAAATTCTCGCTCATGACAAAGTTTTGTACGGTATGGATTAAACATTATACATTTTGAAACAGTTTTCTTAATTGTTTTTTGGTGAAAAAAGGTGAGATTTTCCTGTATCCAGTTTTTACTAGCCGAACCTGGTAAAAGAATGGAATCTAGGAAGAACTGCGTCTAGTATAAAATCAGGTTTACCTCTTTACAGGAAGGAATATGTAATTGGTGTAGTGGTTTGCTTGTGCATGGATGTACCCGAGGTGTATGGAGTTCAAATCCCTGCGGGGGTGTACTTTTTATTTTCATTTTTCACACCACCTCATGCTGACAAGTGGGACACACAGAGGGGATTATGCTCAATTAAATTAATTAAATACAGAGCAAGGGTGCTTCTGCAAAGAAAAAACGCGGCAAGCTGTTTCGGTCACTAAGAGTGGGCCATAGCCACGCTCGGGTGCCATGTAAGCACGGGATACGTCTGAATAAGACCAAAGTGACGGTACTTGCACAAGAACGCAAGTTGGATGACCACAAATCTGTATTTTTAAAGTTTTAGCACCAAACTGAACATCGAGCACAAGTTCTATGACTCCCACTGATATTACCTCAAAGTGTACTGCCTTGGCCTGATCGATTTCAGGATGGCCAGTTACTGCCGTGAAGGCAGGTGTCTATTCTTTGATGCTCCCTTGCTTCTTCTGTTAGGTGGATTGCTTGTCCTGGACATTTTTTCGTACTACTTGGGATGAACTGCTTCGTCACTGGCACAAGTTCTTTTTTTGGAGAGAAATCAGTGGCCAGGTGCGTTTACTGTTTTCTTCAGAAATCAGAATGCACAAGAACAAGATGTCTTTCAACGGCCTCGCAGGGACTTGTTCTTGGGCCCATCAGCTTCGGACTCTAGCCCACTTGTCTCACCAAAATGAGCCGGCCAACACGTGAGGAAACGTAGCGGAAGTTTTCTTTTGTTTTATTACAGTAATTTTATTTACATTTTTATTGAAATCCTAAAAAGTTAATTTTTTTATTGAAATCCTAAAAAGTTAACTGATCATTTAAAAAATGACGATTCAATGAGTGCTGATACCATTTGAAATAAAATGTTTGTGACATTCACAAAATGTTCGTGATATTTTAAAAAGTTCGCATGCCATTCGAAAATGTATTTGATATTTTGACAAAATGTGCATGCATTTAAAAAATACCATGGTATTTTAAGAAATGTAAAAAAATGTTCTCATAGTATAAATAAGTGTTAAATACCATGCAAAAGAATGTACATGGCATTTAAAATAAAAAATTACGGGGTTTTAAAAATATTCTTCCATTATAAAAATTTCACCTATATTTTAGAAAATGTTTACCATGTATTCAAAAATATTAAAAAGGTATTGGAAAAAATACATCATGAATTTGGAAAATGTTCAACGTGTATCAATAAAGTGATCCACATTGATACTAAAAATGTAAAATGTGTATTGAAAAAATAGACATGTGTTTAAAAATAAAAAGTAAAAGTAAAAAATAAAATAAAATAATCAAAGAAAACCGGTGAAGAAATGTTGAAAACTAAAACCCCAAAGAAAACCAGTGAAGAAACAAAGAAAAACAAGCACGACGATCGATGCCATTGCTTGCGGTGTGGTATATGTAAATCCGAGATTGAGATACACTACTCCTTGATGGATCACTCGACCACCCACGTGGAAATGTTGATTGCATAGGGTCGAAGCCAATCCTTGACAAGCCCCCAGAGCCTCAAGGCGAAGCGACACTTTGTAGAAAAGGTGTGACACCATTTTGTTTCCTCTTTTGCATAGGGGCCAAAGTCCACAAGGTGGCCACTCGTTCTTGGACAAGTGGTCGGAGTTCCAAATCCTATCTTGGATTGCAAGACAAGCAAAAAAAAAACCTTCAAAGGCACCCATAGCTTCCATATTGTTGTTTTCTTGGGCGTCTGGACCAGTCCCAAGAATTGGACATGGTAGGCGATGGTCGTGGAGTAATGACCACTCGAAGTTAGTTTCCAAACAATGCCATCCTTAACATCCTCGTGGAAGCGTGTTGTGAAGGCACACCGAGAGGGTGGTACATTCCCTGATGAAGTCTAAAGTCCAAGTGGTAGAAAATTTTTCCATGCATCATCTTTCATTTCCTCTCTAGCCTTCCACCTTTTCCTCGTGGAGGAAAAAATGAACCGGGCGATCTCCTTTGGTTTGCTCCCATGGACCCAAGGCCAATCCCAAAATGGGGTACAATCACCATTAGCACAATGATGTTTATGGAGGCATAAAACACATTGAGGTCTGATTCATAAAATGGGTTCTTCATTCCCGCCAATTTTTTTGATATATACTTCCATTCGTACCATAGCAAACAGAGCCTAAGGGCTCGAGAGAACTTTCCGAGATTTACGATACCAAGCTCTCCTAGCCCGAGGGTGTGGCAAACGACCTCCCAATTTACTTTACATTTGGCACTAGTCACTTTGTTGGGTTTTCCCATAGGAAGGCGCGATTGATCTTGTTTAGGTTGTGGGAGGCACTTGGAAGAATGACAAGCAGGTGTGGTGGTACACCGCTGGGGAAGTGAGGACCTACTTGACAAGGGCCATGCGCCCATGATGCCAATTTATATCCCATCCGACGTTGTGAGCCTTGCTAGGAATTTATCCTCAGGAATTGGCAGTCCACCCTCTTTAGTTGCTAAATCAAAAGGGGAAGGACCAAATATTTGATAGGTAAAGTCGTCCGGGCAGCCGGGAAGTTTGCCAGGATAAGGTCAAGTTGCCCCACACCGAATAGGAACCACAGAGCTCTTCAAGAAATGTTGGGCATCCCCGTGGCATCACTGCAACATTGTAATATGCAAGAGAGATTGTCGATAGCCGGACTATAACCTTTGGCCGGACTCCTGGACTATGAAGATACAAGATTGAAGACTTCGTCCCGTGTCCGGATGGGACTTTCCTTGGCGTGGAAGGCAAGCTTGGCGACACGGATATGTAGGTCTCCTCCCATTGTAACCGACTCTGTGTAACCCTAGCCCTCTCGGTGTCTATATAAACCGGAGAGTTTTAGTCCATAGGACGGACAACAATCCGGGTTTAGCCTCTCTGATCTCGTGGTAGATCTACTCTTGTACTACCCATATCATCAATATTAATCAAGCAGGAGTAGGGTTTTACCTCCATCGAGAGGGCCCGAACTTGGGTAAAACCATCGTGTCCCTTTGTCTCCTGTTACCATCCGCCTAGACGCACAGTTCGGGACTCCCTACCCGAGATCCGCCGGTTTTGACACCGACATTGGTGCTTTCATTGAGAGTTCCTCTGTGTCGTCATCTTTAGGCCCGATGGCTCCCCCGATCATCAACAAAGATGCGGTCCAGGGTGAGACTTTTCTCCCCGGACAGATCTTTGTATTCGCGACTTTTGCTGCGGGCCAATTAAGCAGCCATCTGGAGCAGATCGAAGCTACGCCCGCCATCAGTCGATTTGGAAGTTTGAACTACGGCCGGCGTCGCGGAGACTTGATCTTCGACGGGTTCGAGCCACAACCGAGCGCGCCGCACTGTTACGATGGGCATGATCTAGCTCTGCCGCTGAACAGTGCCCTAGAGGCCGCACCCGTGTCCGCTCCAACCCTTAGCTCGGAGCCGACTGTACCAATCGAGGATGGGTGGCTGGACACCGCCTCGGGGGTTGCAATCTCTATGGCGATCGAGCCAAACACCAGCCTTGTCCTCTGCGAAGCTTGTGACTCCATGGTGACGGACTCCGAACCTTCCGCGCCCCTGCCGATCGAATCCGATTGGGCGCCGATCATGGAGTTCGCAGCCACGGACATCTTTCAGCACTTGCCCTTCGGCGACATTCTGAATTCACTAAAGTCTCTCTCTTTATCAGGAGAGCCCTGGCCGGACTATGGTCAGCAAGGTTGGGATGCGCACGATGAATAAATTCAAAGCCCACCCACCACCCACTTCGTAGCCACTGTCGATGATTCAATCGACATGCTCGACTTCAACTCCGGAGACATCGACGGTATGGACGCCGATGCAGGAGACGACCAAGAACCAGCGCCTATAGGGCCTCGAAGGCCACCTCGTCAGATGACATATACATGGTGGACACCCCAAAAGAAGGGAAGGGCGACGGAACAACGGAGGATGACCCTCCAAGAAGCAGCCTAAACGCCGGCGTGGCGCGCTCTAAATCCGCCAAAGCAAAAGCGGCGATTCCAAAGACGGAGATAATAACACCGGACGGTCAAGACAACCCCTCCGGCAGGATTCAACACGATGGGATGGAGAAGCCAGCCCTCATGAGAGAGCGGCGCAGAGAGGTAGAGGACGATAATTACATGCCTCCCTCGAAGACGAGGCAAGCCTCGACGACAGCAATTTGTCGTGCTCGAGGATCCCGTCGAACAAGAGCGTTTCAAACGCAGGCTTATGGCCACGGCGAGCAGCCTCAAGAAAAACAGCAACAACTTAGAGCTGACCAAGACTTGCTAGTCGACGGATGGATCAAGTCCTTGCGGCAAGAGTACGAACTCGAACGCCCTCCAAGAGCTACCCAAAGCGCAAGCTGCTACCCCGATTAGAGGAGGAAGCACCTAAACCTACATCACCAGCGCACGACGCGGCCGACCGGCCACCGCGTGGCCACGACAGAGAGGCCTCTCGGCCCTCCACTCAAGCCACACCCCGGCGTCGCTCAAAAAATACCAAGGCACGGGGAAATGCGCCAGACCTGCGAAATATATTGGAGGACAAGGCAAAGCAAACAAGATCGATAACCGTAATGCCGGATATGGCAATTCCGGCCGGGCCGAACACAGTAGACAAAGCTCATTTGAGCTACGTCGTGATATAGCCCAGTACAGAGGCGCCGCACACCCACTATGCTTTACAGATGAAGTAATGGATCATCAAATCCCCGAGGGTTTCAAACCCGTAAACATCGAATCATACGATGGCACAACAGATACTGCGGTATGGATCGAGGATTATCTCCTTCATATCCACATGGCCCGCGGTGATGGTCTACACGCCATCAAATACCTCCCACTCAAGCTTAAAGGACCAGCTCGGCATTGGCTTAACAGCTTGCCAGCAGAGTCAATTGGTTGTTGGGAGGACCTGGAAGCCGCATTCCTCGATAATTTCCAGGGCACCTATGTGCGACCACCAGACGCCGATGACCTAAGCCACATAATTCAGCAGCTAGAGGAATCGGCCAGACAATTCTGGATACGGTTCCTAACCAAGAAAAATCAAATAGTCGACTATCCGGACGCAGAGGCCCTCGCAGCCTTCAAGCATAACATCCGTGACGAGTGGCTTGCCCGGCACCAAGGACAGGAAAAGCCGAAATCCATGGCAGCCCTCACAACACTCATGACCCGCTTTTATGCTGGATAAGACAACCTAGCTAGCTCGTAGTAATAACATGACCAAGAGCCCCGTAATTCGGATACCAAGGACAGCAATGGCAGGTCGCGTCGCAACAAGCACAAGCGCCGCATTAACAGCGACAATGCTGAGGATACAACAGTTAATGCCGGATTTAGAGGCTCTAAACCCGGTCATCGGAAAAAGCCATTTAAAAGAAATACTCCGGGCCCGTCCAGTTTGGACCGAATACTCGATCGCTTGTGCCAGATACACGGCACTTCAAAACCAGCCAATCACACCAACATGGATTGTTGGGTGTTCAAGCAGCGAGCAAGTTAAATGCCAAAAATAGAGACAAGGGGCTGCATAGCGATGACGAGGAGGCCCCCCGCCCGAACAATAGGGGCGAAGGGCTTCCCCACAAGTGCGGAAGGTGAACATGATGTACGCAACCCACATACCCAAAAGGGAGCGGAAGCGTGCACTCAGGGACGTATATGCGTTGGAGCCAGTCGCCCCAAAGTTCAACCCGTGGTCCTCCTGCCCGATCACTTTTGATCGAAGGGACCACCCCACTAGCATTCGCCATGGCGGATTCGCCGCATTGGTTCTAGACCCAATCATTGACGGATTTCACCTCACTAGAGTCCTTATGGACGGCGACAGCAGCCTGAACCTGCTTTATCAGGATACAGTGCGAAAAATGGGCATAGATCCCTTAAGGATTAAACCCACAAAGACGACCTTTAAAGGCATCATACCAGGTGTAGAGGCCAACTGTACATGCTCAGTTACACTTGAGGTGGTCTTCGGATCCCCGGATAATTTCCAAAGCGAGGAGTTAATCTTCGACATAGTTCCGTTCCGCAGTGGCTATCAAGCACTACTCGGACGAACCGCATTTGCAAAGTTAAATGCGGTGCCGCACTACGCATACCTCAAGCTCAAGATGCCAGGCCCTCGAGGAGTCATTACGGTCAATGGAAACACCAAACGCTCTCTCCGAACGGAGGAGCATACGGCGGCCCTCGCGGTGGAAGTACGAAGTAGCCTCTCAAGGCAATTTTCTAGTCCGGCTATTAAACGTCCGAACACCGTCAAGCGCGCCCGGAGTAACCTACAACAAGACCGCCTGGCACGTTCCGAGCAAGCGTAGCAATGCGGCCCCAATCCCAGCCCTCGTGAAATCACGAAACCAGTACTACGCGTACATAATTACGCTCTGGAAATACCATGGGCATAAGGGAGGGCACAACCACGCATGCGCCCAAAATGCGGCTCAACCGCACCAGGGGCTCCCGATTTTGTCATTCCTTTTTTCTTACTTTCAGGACTCCACTCTCCGAAAGGCCTGTCCGACAGTACAATCGTCGAACACACGATGCAACAGCCAGGGAGGCAGAAAGCTACGACGAATGTCCAGGTGGTCTCTATAACGAGCAGTATACTTGTTTCACATATCATCCCGTAGCTCGCCCCTGGAGGGGGACATGTCAAATAGTCTCATCTCTTGCTTATCGCACTATTTGTATCGTTCTGCTTTTACCGCAGCTTTTTCGAATAAACAATACATAGCTTTTGTCTATTATTGCATTCCTTTTTGTGTAAATATGTTCAGTTATGACATTATGCAACCGTACACTTTGGTACGGCCAATACACCAGGGCTTAAGTACCCCAGAATATGGTGTGAGAAGTCCGAACACTCTCATGAGTGCGGCACCCCGAACTTATATCATTATATGCATCGGCTTCGAATCATGTCTTGGGTCAATAGTTGGGTTTGCCCGGCTCCCATGTTTTGGTACCTTACGTTCCGCTATATCGGCTAAGGTAGAGCTGGGAGAACTACTGCGATTGTGCCCCGGTTGAGCTAGGTTAAGCACCTCAGTAGAGAAAGCTAAAACTGACCGTCATGATAGGCGAGTGCTGGTCGCTGTTCGAGAGGTTTCGAGTCCCTAAAGACTTATGCCGCTTAGAGCGAGGAGTTGGCTTTGTCCGGCCTAGGCGTGGATAGCGCCCCAAACTCGGTCTTCCGAATACTAGGGGCTTCGCCGAAATTTAAAATTATAGAATTCTATGGCTAAGTGAGAGTGATAAAGCATTATAGTCCGATTGCCTTGTTCGTTGTGCTGAGCGCCTACCTTGAAGGACCCAAGAATGGGAACACGAGCGCCAGAGGTTTATCCGAACACCCCAAAGACTCGTGGCATGGGGGCGAAGCGACGACTCGCCATCTCTCGGTAATAAACAGGCGCATGAAGGTAATATTTTAAATTCAAAAAGCGTTGTTTAGCGATATGAACAAGTTTTCAGCATGCAGTGATAACACGAGCGAAGTTTACTCAAAATTACATCCTTGGAACATTCATCCGCCACAAGGCAGGAACCCTTCAGACGCCTCATAATACATCTCTGCGGTGGCCCATCATCACCACTTCTCAAAGATCCATCTTGCCCAAGTGCACTTTAACACGGGCAAGGCCCTCTGACGGCACCTTCGATGCATCGGAGCTCTTGATGACTTCAAAGGCGTCGACAGGCATCCGCCAGCCGCCTCACCAGCCCAAAGTAGCTCCCAGGCATGACCTCTCCAGGCCATAGCCGGACTATAAGGCCCTTCATGGCCTGTTCGACCACCTTATGGAGCTCGACCAGCTGCTTCAGCTGGTCGCTCAAGGGCACCGGGTGTCCGGCCTCAGCATACTGAGACCAGAACACCTTCTCCGTCGAGCTCCCCTCCTCGGCCCGGTAGTATGCAGCAGCGTCGGACACACTGCCGGGCAGATCTGCGAATGCTCCTGGAGAGCTCCGGACTCGGGTAAGTAACAAATAATTCACTTTCACGTGCTTGCTTTGCATAAAAATGCCTTACCCGCCGCTATCTTCTTCATCGCCTCAATTTCCTGGAGGGCTTTTTGGGCTTCGGCCTTGGCAGATTTAGCGCTCTCAAGGGCCGAGGCAAACTCGGACTCTCGAGTCTTTGAGTCAAGCTCCAAAATCTTGTGTTTTTTCATGAGAGCCTGGAGCTCTTGCTGCACCTCCGCCACCCGCGCCTCCTGCTTTTCTCGCTCGATGCGCTCCACGGCCGCATTGTCTTCGGCCTTGGATAGCGCTTTCTTTAGGGTTGCCACCTGGGTTGTGGCCCCTGTAATACTCACGTTGGTCCTGTCATTTTTTGCAACCACATCTTTTTTATATACTTACATAAGGTATTACTTACCTTCCTTGTTCTCGAGCTGCTTCTTGGCAAGGCCGAGCTCGTTCTCGGACCGCCGAGGCTCGCTTCAATGCATCGACCTCCATGATCGGTCTGGCAGAGGTCGGCAGCAGCCTGCATTCCCATATTGGCATACTTATGTTAGACTCCTGCAGATATCTTTTAGATCCTCGCCCGGCTTTTCTTTCCGAACACCAAACTGAGCATCGGGGCTACTGTCTATGCGATAATATTTTTACATATCTTAAATACATACCTCAAAGCCTGTTAGAAGGCTGGCACAGGCTTCAGTCAGCCCGCTCTTGGCGGACTGAACCTTCTAGATCACCGCACTCATAATAGTGCGGTGCTCCTCGTCGATGGAGGTGCCGTTAAGCACCTCCAGCAAGTTATCCGGTGCCTCCGGTTGGACGGAGGTCACCGGCGTCGTAGGCTTTCCCTTCTTACTAGGGGGCCGCCTGTCGGACTCCGGAATCATTGAAGCTTCCTGTGCAGTGTCCGGCCCGGTGCCGGACTTGGAGCCCTTGGGGGTTTTGTCCCCTTTGCGCCTGGAATCCGGGAGGTCGCCTTGCGGCGCCTCCAGGACCACCTCCTCCTGGCTTGGACCCTTTTGGGACTCCACCTCGGCATCGTCCGTAGGGCGAGGGGAGGTAGCGGTCGGAAGCGAATTCACATATGACGAATCCAAGGAGCCGCTCGATGAAGCGTCGAGCCGGGCCTTAGGCGGACTGCATGATTATTTCCGGCGTCAGGGAAAGCTTTGAAATAAAAGAACACTATGAATCACTCTGGTGTCTGAACACTTACGACTTCGCCAGGGGCGTGGCCCTGGGCGGCAACTCCTCCTCATTTGTCGGCGACGTTGGAGTAACTGGGAAGGGCTCTTCCTTCTTGACCCTCCGGCCTCCCGGTTGGGGCGGCTTTCCTTTCTTTTCTTCCCCGCCGAGAAGAAACTCTCTTTCCTCCTCCTCGTTTTCGTGGAAGGAGTGCGCCTCGGAGTCATCGGACGACGAGTCCGGCTCCACCGGGCGCCG
The DNA here is from genome assembly GCA_021605205.1 of Aegilops longissima. Classification (NCBI taxonomy): domain Eukaryota; kingdom Viridiplantae; phylum Streptophyta; class Magnoliopsida; order Poales; family Poaceae; genus Aegilops; species Aegilops longissima. The sequence goes on along the minus strand of CM038681.1, from coordinate 636,082,342 downwards.
GGAGCTCTTCCGGGTTCCCGCGGCTTTTTTCTTGGCCTTCTTCTCCGGCACCATGTAAGGTGCCAGGACCAGCAGCTTCGCCAAGCGGGCATCTGCTGGGCCTTCGGGCAAAGGAGCCGGACAGTCGATCTGTTGTAGGACCTTGAAGTATGTCTAGAGGGGGGGTGATTAGACTACTTGACCAATTAAAGGCTATGCCTTTTCCCAATTTTAGACTTTGGCAGATTTTAGCTATCTTTGAACAATTCAAGCAATCATCACGCAATTCAAGCAAGCATGCAAAGAGTATATAGGCAGCGGAAAATAAAGCATGCAACTCCCAAGAATGTAAAGGGAAGGGTTTGGAGAATTCAAACGCAATTGGAGACACGGATGTTTTTGTCGTGGTTCCAATAGGTGGTGCTATCGTACATCCACGTTGATGGAGACTTCAACCCATGTAGGGTAACGGTTGCGCGAGTCCACGGAGGGCTCCACCCACGAAGGGTCCACGAAGAAGCAACCTTGTCTATCCCACCATGGCCGTCGCAAACGAAGGACTTGCCTCACTAGCGGTAGATCTTCACGAAGTAGGCGATCTCCTTGCCCTTACAAACTCCTTGGTTCAACTCCACAATCTTGTCGGAGGCTCCCAAGTGACACCTAGCCAATCTAGGAGACACCACTCTCCAAGAAGTAACAAATGGTGTGTTGATGATGAACTCCTTGCTCTTGTGCTTAAAATGATAGTCTCCCCAACACTCAACTTTCTCTCACAGGATTTGGATTTGGTGGAAAGAAGATTTGAGTGGAAAGCAACTTGGGGAAGGCTAGAGATCAAGATTCATATGGTTGGAATGGAATATCTTGGCCTCAACACATGAGTAGGTGGTTCTCTCTCAAAACTGGTAAGTTGGAAGTGTAGGTATGTTCTGATGGCTCTCTCCACGAATGAAGAGGAGGTGGAGGCGTATATATAGCCTCCACACAAAATCTAACCGTTACACACAATTTACCAAACTCGGTGGGACCGAATCATCAAACTCGGTCAGACTGATTTAGTAAACCTAGTGACCGTTAGGGTTTTCGGTGGGACGGACATGCAACTCGGTAGGACCGATATGGTTAGGTTTAGGGCATAATGTAATCTCGGTGAGACCGATTACACAAACTCGGTGAGATAGATTTTGGTAATTAGCTAACCAGAGAGTTGGTCAGGTAAACTCGGTGGGACCGATTTGCTCTTTCGGTGAGACCGAAAAGTTATAAAAGGGAAACAAAGAGTTTACATTGTAATCTCGGTGGGACCGATCGCTCACTTCGTTAGACCGAAACGTTCTGAAGGGAACAGAGAGATTACAATCCCATCTCGGTGAGACCGAGATCCCTATCGGTGAGACCGATTTGCCTAGGGTTTGTGGCAGTGGCTATGACATCTGGACTCGGAGGCGCCGGATAGAAAGAATCGGTAGGGCCGAGTTTGACTTTAGGTTTAGGTCATATGTGGATGTGAGAAAGTAGTGGAGGGTTTTGGAGCATATCACTAAGCATATGAAGCAAGAGGCTCATTAAGCAACACCTCATCCCTCCTTGATAGTATTGGCTTTTACTATAGACTCAATGTGATCTTGGATCACTAAAAAGTAAAATGAAGAGTCTTGAGCTTTTGAGCTTGAGCCAATCCTTTGTCCTTAGTATTTTGAGGGATCCACTTTCATCATCCATGCCATGCCAACTATTGAGCTTTCCTGAAATATTTATCTTGGAATAGTATTAGCTCAATGAGCTATATGTTGTTATGAATTACCAAAACCACCTAGGGATAGTTGCACTTTCAATCTCCCCCTTTTTGGTAATTGATGACAACATGTAGATCAAAGCTTTGATAAATGATAATAAGATTGAAAAACATCTTCGCTTTGAGAAGTATGTGATAAGCAAGAGCTCCCCCTAAATTTGTGCATATCTTAAAATTAGGCTCATGGGTTACTCCATGTCACATACATCTTGGTGGAGCGCTCAAAATAATAATGATTGAATACATGCACTCATCACCAAGCACAGTGAATGATCATATAAGGATAGATAAGATAATATCATAAAAGGCATAAGTGTAGCTTATGATCAAACACATGATCATCAATGTCTCACAGGTAATGCATAGTACCTCAAGCAATCAAACGCAAAAAAAAAAGTTCAACCAAGAAGACAAGAGAGAACAAAAGCAAATCTCTCTCTCTCGAAGCCTATGATCTATACATTTTTCTCCCCCTTTGGCAACAAGTTACCAAAAAGTTCCTAGAAAATGCATAGGACTATATCGTCTCTCAGGCTTGGTCTTCTAGTGGTGGTGGTGTCCGGAGAACTCCAAGAACGAAGGCTTCAAATCGATGTAGAAGGAGTGAAGGAGTTGGTCTTTGGAGCAGGTGGTCTTTGGAGCCAGAGCTGGAGCCGATGAAGTGACTCGTGTCTTGAAGCTGGCTCTGCTGATCTCTCGAGCTCGTGGCACTCTGGCAAATGCATCGATCGTTGTCCCGCCCTTCCTCTCCTCGCATGTCATCCTCAGTAGCTGCTCCACACGGTGATCAATCTCGCCACCTTGACATCAAGATCATAGAATTTTTGTTCCATGATTCTTTCCAGTGCTCTCCTAGTTTTGAGTTAGGTGGCCAACCCTTCTCAATCCGCAGAGTTGATGCTATCAAGCAACCAAGTTGCTCTCGCTTGTTTTTCAGAAAGTATTCAGATGCTCGCTTGAGTTGGCATCTTGGCAGCCTTCTCTTTCCTTGCTTTCTCCTTCTTTTCTTGCGCTTTGTTTGGTGTTGGTTCATTCTCACCATGACAACTTGATTGTCCTCAAAGTCAGGATAGAGAACCATGTGTTCCTTATCCAACAGATACTTTCCTGTGCCCATCTTTGAGTTAATCAACTCCTGAATCTGTGGGGCATATCCATAGCTCCTCTTCTGTTCTGCTGCAGTCCTCTTGATAGTTTCAACTATGAGGCTCATGACTTTGAATTTCTGAGGCACATAAAAAACGTGAAGCAAATTGATTGCATGCCCTCTGATCATGTTGTGGTCACCTGATTTGGGCAAAAGAGTGTGCCTTAGGATCCAGTTGATTGTAGGCAGCCCTGACATAAGATAATGAACTGATCCAAACTTGAAGGACTCAAGTGCATCGTTTGGGATTTCCTTGTACATGTGTGACATTGAGTTGTGACCCATCTTCTTCTTGGCATAAATGTCCAAGTCATCTTCATCTTCCTTTGGGGCATTGATCGACTTGCCCATTCCTCTATGGTTGGTGATATCTCGCTCCTTCGACATCCAAACTATCCTCGCCATCCTGGATAGAAATGTGTTGTGGAGTAGAATTGCATTATGAGCTCGTCTGCTCCAATTTGTGAGCTTCGCCCAACAAAATCTGCAACTCCACAAGCTTTGAAGCTGTCATATACTCCGGGATAGTGTTCTTCATTCTCCGAATGTAGGTCCAATCGACCCACCTCATATCACAAACTATGGGCTTCTTATCCAACAAGATAGTCTCATAGAAGTCCTGTTGTTCCTTGGTGTGGAACACCGTAATCCACAACAGTCCTTCTCCCCGTGCCATATGGATCGACTCTCTCCATATCCTCAACCCTTGATCTCTCCCCGATCTTCATGTTCTCACCACAGGATGAGCATCATTGTGGTGCAGGATCTTGGGTTTGAGCTTCCTTAGGACCTACCCTTCTTCATCTTCCTCAAGATCAACCTCGAGTAATCAAGCCTTGTTCTTCTCTGTTGCTGGTATGCTCCTGGTATTCCTCTTTGGTGCACTCTTGGGCTTGGTGGCAGCTTTGGGCTTTGAAGTTGCAGCCCCTGACTTTATGGCATCACCCATGTAGCGACCAGACCTCAAACAGTCTGATCTCTGTGCTCAGTGTCATCCCTGGTTCAGTAATGCTGACACCACATAGTACTCGAAGGATTTATAACAGAGTAGCAATCACACACTTATTACAATCGAAAGTCTCAAGAGAGAACTTAATAAAATAAATATGGCCTAAGGCCATCTAATACGATAACAACGGAAGGCTTGGAAGAATAAGCGAGTCCATCAACTCCAACGTCATCACTGAGTATAGAACCACGACCTATGCACCTTAATCGTCGTCTGAAAAGTCTGCAACATGAAACGTTGCTGCCCGAAAACGGGTCAGCACATGGAATATGCTGGCAATGTAACACATAGAGAATAATGGAATGATAAGCCTATACTACATGCTTATATGGCTGGTGGAAAGCTCTATGGTTACAGTTTTGCATAAAGTCAATTTTTCCCTACTGCAAAGGAATAAATTTAATTAACTATCATGTGGTTGTGAAACATTGAGAATGGTTGACAGCATTCTCAATCCCAATTAAAATTACTCATTAACAAACCCAACAATATTAATTAGAAGTAACATGATGAGATTCACATGATATCCAAGTACTAGATACTCAAGATGTCCATAACCGGGGACACGGCTAACCATGATTAGTTTATACACTCGCAGAGGTTTATGACTTTCCCCACAAGACTCGATCGCCTCCGCTTGGTTTCTCGCACTACATGGTGTTTGAGAAACGGATGACCGAGACATAGTCTTTCATAAGCGCTAGCACCTTACATGTGGGTAGACCGTACCAACCTACATCCCCTACATCTGCTAGCCTACCCGTAAGAGTTCGCACAACTTAGTCAACTACGCCAGAGCCCATAATGGCTTGTGGCTGCACAGGGAAGTTTCTAGTTTGAATAATCTCATGATCCTTTTGAGCCTGGGTGGCGGTCCGAAGAAAAACAGGCAAGTCCTGATAGAAACCAGGTGCCTCAATCCACCCAGATGTGTGTTTAAGTTGCCACCTTAAATAAACCATTAAATAACAATCTCACATCTTTCATGGATACACTCACCCAATCCACGTCTACTAGCATAGCATGGCATAACTCCCAAGGGTTGATAATAAACAGGTAATAGGTACTACCTCAATCTATTTCCCATCCCACAATTTAATTAGATCCTAATCATGCAATGTTTGAGGATTGATCTAATGCAATAAAACTGGGTATGAGAAAAGATATGATCAAAGTGTTACTTGCCTTGCTGATGATCCGCGTAACCTAGAGACTCGAAGTAACAAAGCGGCGACCGGGTAATCTATCGCAGACAAACAAACAAGCATACAATAAATACTCATCTAATGCACAGGTAAAACTCAAATAGATCTAACCAGATAGTTCAACTTAAGAACTCCGGTTTGCAAAAAGAATCAAATCAAACGAAGCAACGAAAGTCAAACGGCGGAAGAAAATAGCTTCGTTTTACTAATCTGGATCTAGGTCAAATTTTATAGAAGCAAAAACTTTTTTAAGTATATTATTCGGAAATAGGGTTTCGAGACGAAACTCTAGGCGCTTGAATCGCCTGATTCCGATAAACGAGCTAAAAGTTATACTAAAACGAAAATCGGATCTGGAATCGCGATCAGAAAAATCGCGGATTAAATCCGAGAAAAAGAAAAAAAACAACAAACAGATTCGAACGAAAAAATAAATAAATAAAAAGAACCCGAAGAAAACCGATCGGTTTTTTTATTAAAAAAACCGGCAAGGAAATCGAGGCGGCGGCGAAACCTCGGTATTGCTTCAAGGGCGGCGGGTCAATGCTAGGGTTTGGGGCGTGGGCGGGCTCGGGGGTGGGTTGGCGGCTCGGGCGGTCGCTATTTATAGCGTGTTCCCGAGCGAGTCCCGCTGGCACGGCCCAGAAGCGATCGCGTTTTTTAAGAAAAATAACTCGCAGAAAAAAAATCAAAAGAAGTACTAAACGGACTCCAAAAATCCTCGAATAATTTTCCCGCTTCTAAAATCAAGCGGATTTAATGAACATTTATTTGGGGCCTAAATGCAATTTTGAAAACGTGCATTTTCCTAAATTCAAATAAAAGGTGAAAACTCCAAAATAAAATCTTATTTGATTTTATTATTAAATCTTAATTATTTCTTTATTTTGGGTAAGTCATTTTATCCCTCTCTCATATTTTTGTAATAGAAATAATTGAAGATAAAATAACTAAAATCAAATGATCCTATTTTAAAATTTGAGAAAACCCAAATATGAAAATAACGAAAATCCCCAACTCTCTCCGAGGGTCCTTGAGTTGTGTAGAATTTCTAGGATCGAGCAAAATGCAATGAAAAATATGATATGCAATGATGCGCTATGTATAACATTCCAAATTAAAATTTGGGATGTTACAAACCTACCCTTAAGATGAATCTCGCCCTCGAGATTCGGGTTGGCTAGAAAATAGGTGAGGGTGGTCCTAAGCAAATCTTCCTCTCGCCCGTGTGGCTTCATCCTCTGTGGTGGCTCCCTTGAACCTTGCAAAACTTAATGACCTTGTCTGCGGGTGACTCTGTGGCATACTCCAAAATCTTAACTGGTTTCTCCTCATAAGTCAAATCATCATTCAATCAATCGCTTAAAGGGCACGGTATCTCTCGGTGGTATATCAGCCATCTCTGCGTGACACTTCTTCAAGCTGTGAAACATGAAACACATCATGAACTCCCGACAATCCTTGGGTAATTCCAACTTGTACGCAACTTCTCCTTGCGCTCCAAAACACGACAAGGTCCTACAAATCGAGGTGCTAACTTTCCTTAACTCCAAAACGCTTAACTCCTCAAGTGGCGATATCAAGATAAACTCATCTCCGACTTCAGATTCATCTCCTTGCGTTTTGAATCCGCATAGCTTTTCTCTTGGTGGGCTACCTTGAGCCTATCGCGAATCAACTTTACTTTCTGCGGACTCCTTAATCAAATCTGGTCCAAACAATGGCGGTCTCCAACTTCATCCCGCAACAACGGGTCCTGCATCTCCTTCCGTATAAGGCTTCGAAGGTGCCATCTTGATCTGGTTTGGTAGCTGTTGTTATAAGAAAACTCGCATACGGCAAATTGTCATCCCAACTTGATCCATAATCCAAAGCACAAGCTCTAAGCATATCCTCCAAAATCTGGTTAACTCTCTCGGTTTGTCCATCTGTTTGTGGATGAAAAGCTGTGCTAAACTCCAGCCTGGTTCCCAGAGTTACGTGTAACTGCTTCCAGAACTTTGAGGTAAATTGGGTTCCTCTATTTGATACGATACTCCTCGGAACTCCATGCAAGCATACAATCCTTGTCATGTATATCTTAGCCAATTTGGCATTCTTTGTAAGTAGTCTTTATCGAATGAAATGAGCTACCTTCACAAACGATCGACTATAACCCAAATCGAATCATAGCTTGAACGAGTCCCGGCAATCCGTGATGAAATCCATACCTAGTTTATCCCACTTCCATTTGGGCATAGGCAATGGCTGTAACAATCCTGCTGGCTTCTGATGTTCTGCCTTCACTTTGTGACATACATCACAAACTGCTACGTACTCTGCAATATCCTTCTTCATTCCGGTCCACCAGAAAGTATTCTTCAAATCCAAATACATCTTGGTATTTCCTGGGTGAATCGAATATGGTGAATCATGTGCCTCTTGTAGAATCAACTTCCTGATCTCCGGGTCATTGGGCTCATAAACACGGTCCTCAAACCATAGGGTATCGTGCTCATCCTCACGGACACTAGTAGAAAAAGGGTCAAATGTGAAGCACATTAGTGCCGGTTTGTAAAAAAACCGGCACTAATGTGATCAATAGTGCCGGTTCGTGGCTGCGATCAATAGTACCGGTTCGTGTTGAGCCTTTAGTACCGGTTCGTGCCACGAACGGTACTAAAGGGGTATGGTGGCAGTCAAGGCCAAAGCCGGGTCCCCACGAGCCAACCGGTACTAAAGGTCTAACCTATAGTACGGTTCGTGCCACGAACCGGTACTAAAGGGGACAAGTTTTAGTACGGGTTCGTGCCACGAACCAAGATTAAAGGGCCAATTTTCAAACTCTACCCCGGTGTATCGCCATTTCAGTTTTGAAAAATCAAAAGAAAATGATAAAACTTCAAAAATAAAATCCTTCAAGAGGTAGTTATATTACTATATCTACTAGTTAGGAAAATTTGAAAACTTAAATTTGGACATGTTTTGCAAAAGTGTAGGGAAAATGTAAACGGTATAACTTTTGCATACGATGTCGGAATAAAACGATAATATATCAAAAATTCAGCACGAAAATCCGATCCGATGGAGACCGCCACGGCCTGTTTGGAAGTTTTAGAATCCTCAAATTCGAAAAGGAAAAAGATATGGTCAAATTTCAATTTTTTAAAAAATTGGTTAAATTTGGTCAAACTACTTATTCAAGAAGTATTAATGTTACTACATAATTATTCAAGAATATTAGTGTTACTAAATAATTATTTCAATTTTTGAATTTTGGTCAAAGGTCAAACTATGGTCAAACTATGGTCGACTTATTCAAGAAATATTAGCGTTACTAAATAATTACTGTTTTTTAGAATAATAGTTTCAAACTCAAACGGTGAAATGTGTGACTTCATGCTCAAGCTAAACTCCCGAGGGTTAATAGGATTGACATCTTACTATTGTCGAAAACAACAAGTGCGACTCGGAAACGAAGGAGAATAGAACCCAAAGTTAAGCGTGCTTAATGGAGTAGTGAGAGGGATGGGTGACCGGTCGGGAAGTTATATGATTTGGAATGAGTGATCCACACTTGAGCAGTTAAGAGAGGTGATTAGAGACTAAATCATCAAATAATTCAGAAAAATTAAAAATAAAAAATCAATTTTTTTCCATAATTTTCAAAAAAATTCAAAAAAAACCTTCAAGATGCGGTTGGTAACACCACCCGTACTAAAGGTCCCCATACTAGGGCGCGAGCTCACGCCACGTGGTGGCATTTTTAGCGCCGGTTCGTGCGTTTAACCGGTACTAAGGGGGCTTTAGTGCCCACACTTTAGTGCCGGTTCCATAACCGGCACTAAAGGCCCTTACAAACCGATTTTAAAGCTCCGTTTTCTACTAGTGGAAATCCCTTTGCCTTTCCTTCGCCCATTTTCTCTTTTATAGAGGCAATCTCTTTGTCAGTCTTCTGAGCTTCCCTGATCTTATCCATCAAAGTTGACTGAATCTCCAATGCTGCTACATAGCCTCTCGGAACTATTTCCAAACATAGCTCTCAAAGATCCTCGGCTAACTCCTTTGGTATTTCTCCCGTCATTAATGTATTGACGTGACTCTTATGGCTCAACGCGTCTGCTACAACGTTAGCCTTTCCGGGGTGATAATGCAATCTCATATCATAATCTTTGATGAGCTCCAACCATCTCCTCTGTCTGAGATTTAGCTCCTTCTGCGTGAAGATGTACTTCAAACTCTTGTGATCTGTATACACCTCACAATGATTTCCAATGAGGAAATATCTCCACGTTTTCAACGCATGCACTACGCCTGCTAACTCCAAATCATGCGTGGCATAGTTTAGCTCATGAGGCTTAAGCTGTCGTGAAGCATACGAAACAACTCTCCCCTCCTGCATAAGCACTGCTCCAAGTCCTCGACGTGAAGTGTCGCAATATACTTCGTAATCCTTGGTCTGATCTGGCAGAATTAACACAGGTGAGGTAACCAAACGTTTCTTCAACTCTTGGAAACTAGCTTCACAATCCTCGGTCCAAATGAACTTGGTATCCTTCTTCAATAATTCTGTCATAGGCTTCGCAATCCTTGAGAAATTCTCAATGAATCTCCGGTAGTATCCTGCTAGTCCAAGGAAACTCCGGATCTCTCCAACTGTTGTTGGCGCCTCCCGGTTTGTTACAGTGACAACTTTAGTGGAGTCTACTGCTATACCTTCTCCGGATATAACATGTCCAAGAAATCCAACTTCCTTCAATACTCGATAATCAACAACCATTCTTAATGATCCATCCTTCTTCTCCACTAGCAGTACTGGTGATCCCCAAGGCGAAGAACTTGGGCGAATAAAACCTTTATCCAGTAACTCCTTAATTTGCTTCTTAATTTCCTCCAAATCTTGGGCTGGCATCCTATACGGTCTCTTAGATATCGCCCAAAGGTTCGCAATAGTTCAATCGAAACTCAATGTCTCTATCCGTGGCATGCTCAGCAACTCTTAGGAAACACGTCGGGTAATCCCTTACCACCGGTACTTCCTCCGCACAACTCATGATAAGGAATTTACATGTGCTCTCCTCGGCTCATGCCGTGATACATACGTGGTCCTCCTTCCTTCTGGGGTGGTAAGCAAAATTGACTTACTGGTGCAATCTATGTTCCCTCCATACTTCGATAACCAATCCATGCCTAATATCACATCCAATCCTTGGGATTCCAGAACTATTAGGTCCGAGGGAAAAACATAGTGTCCAATCCTTAATGGCAGTCGATCACACCATATACTAGCCATGTATTCTGCTCCGGGTGAGGTTACTAGCATGGGTTACCTAAGGGCTTGGGTTGGTAATTTGTACTTATCCACAAATCCCCTTGATATGTATGAATGCGATGCACCAGTATCAAAAAGAACAACTGCAGTAAAAGTCTTAACCAGAAACTTACCTATTACTGCATCTGGCTGAGCTTCAACCTCCTCCACGGTAACGTGGTTCACTTGTCCTTTGTTAAAAGGATTCGGCTTGTTTCCTGAGCCCCCATTGCCATTTCCATTCTGGCCTTCTGGACATTCGTTTGCATAATGCCCAGTCTTGCGGCATTTAAAGCAAGTGACGTGGCTCAGGTCTACCTTGGATGGTGTTGACGGGTTGGTGCGGTTCTGTCCATTGCTTCCTCCATTCCGCTCCCATTCTTGGTGCCATTATGGTTGTGCGAGCTACCTCCTCCATGGGTATGATGAAATTGTCCTCCGGCTTCGGGTAAAGCGAAGTTTCACGAGCTCGAGTTATTCTTCCCCGTCCATACTTCCTCTTGCGATTATCAATCTGCTGCCGCTTCCTTCAATCATGAGAGCACGATCTACTAACTCTGGTAGTTATTGAAGGTGGCTACCATCAAGCTGCATGCTCAGCTCATCATTCAGTCCTTCTAGAAACTTCTCCGCTTAGTCTGCGTCCGTAGTAACGCTATCCGGGGCATAACGTGCTAGCCATCAAATCATCCACATATCGCCAACCGCCGTCCTCCTTAGCGTAAGTTTCTGAAACTCACGTTTCTTCATGGCCATAGCTCCTGCTGAAACATGGGCGTAAAGCTTATCAAACCGATCCCATGTGGCGGTGTCTCTGTGGTAAGTGGCTGTAAAATTCTCCCACCATCTTTCTGCGGGTCCTTCAAGCTGGTGTGCGGCAAACTTCACCCTTTCTCCATCAGACATCCTGCAGTGGTCAACTCCTCCCTATCTTACGGAGCCAATCATACGCAATAATCGGCTCGGTGCTCTTGGAAAACACCGGCGGATTCAGCCTTAAGAAACGGGTCAAATGGTCAACAGGTGGTGGTGGCGGTGGGTTGTTGTTGTTGTTGTTGTTGTTGCCTTGGTTATGTACCAATGTTTGAATCAAGGCATTCTGCTGCTGAATCAACTGAGTGATCTCTGGCGGGAAGACAAATTCGGGGTCGCGTTTCGGAGGCATCTGAGGGGTTTAAAGAAAAGACGAGAATTTAGAATAGAATGAGGTCTAGAGAGAAACACTACCCATATGCACATGAGACAAATCACACAATATCACTCCAATCAATTCAAACAAGGCATACAACGGTCTATCTATCGTTACAAAGTGCTGAAACTAAAACTAATATAACATGGGGTAATCTACTACTGTTATGGTGGTCAACTAGAAAAACTGCTCCGATGAAGACTCCATGATATCTGCTCCAGCTTCATCTTCATAATCATCATCACTAGGATCGGAATTGGTGTCGTCGATGATGATGTATATCTCTGGACAGGTGCTATCTTCATCTCCTCCTCCGGGTGTTGAATTTCCCATGAGTTCTTCAATCTTCTCCTTAAGATCGCCATTTTGTCCCACTAGAGCTACAATCTCCTCCATGTAGTCCTTGCGAGTGGCCTTCAGTTCTCCTTCTAGTTCGATAATCTTGGCTTTTGCTATCTTCAACTCCATCATGTCTGCGCACATCTGGTTCTCCTGACGTCGAATGTGTTGGTTTAACTCCTGGATGAAAGCTGCAATGGATCTATCCTTCTTAGTGCAAACTATCTCCCATTGTTCATCTCGGCGCCTGAAAATCTGGTATATAGTATCCTTGAGGTCTTCTTTATAAACTTCTCCAATGCGCCCCATGGTTATATGAGCTGCCATACTCTTTCCCAGACTCCAGGTTGGTGCATTTAAAACACACTCTATGGGCTCCGTGATTGGCGCAAACGTCCTTCCGGGAACTTGAGCTTGAATCTTCCAGCGCTCCTCTTCGGGTAAAGTGGAATTGTAGGTCCCGGTGAAGCTTGGTAATCCAATGTTTAGGTACTTAGTGACTTCCTTCAGGTCTCGTCCAAAGGGTGTATCTTAATCCGGCTGGGTGAACTTGATCCTCGCTTCCATCATCCTAAAAGAGTAGAAAGGATGAGGAGTCAGAGATGAGAAGAGAGAGTAGTGATCTAGGGCTTTAGCTTAATGGTCGTGGTCTCTACAATCGTGTGGTGCTCGATACCATCTTTGTAGCGACCAAACCTCAAGCAGTCGATCTCGTGCTCGATTGTCATCCTCGGATCAAGAATGCCGACACCACACAATACTCGAAGGATTTATAACAAAGTAGCAATCACACACTTATTACAATCGAAGGTCTCAAGAGAGAACTTAATAAATTAAATATGGCCTAAGGCCATCTAATACGATAACAGCGGAAGGCTTGGAAGAATAAGCGAGTCCATCAACTCCAACGGCATCACTGAGTATAGAACCACGACCTATGCACCTTAGTCGTCGTCTGAAAAGTCTGCAACATGAAACGTTGCAGCCCGAAAACGGGTCAGCACATGGAATATGCTGGCAATGTAACACATAGAGAATAATGGAATGATAAGCCTATACTACATGCATATATGGTGGTGGAAAGCTCTATGGTTACAGTTTAAGCCAATTTTTCCCTACTGCAAAGGGATAAATTTAATTAACTATCATGTGGTTGTGAAACATTGAGAATGGTTGACAGCATTCTCAATCCCAATTAAAAGTACTCATTAACAAACCCAACAATATTAATTAGAAGTAACATGATGAGATTCACATGATATCCAAGTACTAGATACTCAAGATGTCCATAACCGGGGACACGGCTAACCATGATTAGTTTATACACTCTGCAGAGGTTTATGACTTTCCCCACAAGACTCGATCGCCTCCATTTGGTTTCTCGCACTACATGGTGTTTGAGAAACGGATGACCGAGACATAGTCTTTCAGAAGCGCTAGCACCATACATGTGGGTAGACCGTACCAACCTACATCCCCTACAGCTGCTAGCCTACCCGTAAGAGTTCACACAACTTAGTCAACTACGCCAGAGCCCATAATGGCTTATGGCTGCACACGGAAGTTTCTAGTTTGAATAATCTCATGATCCCTTTGAGCCTTGGTGGCGGTCCGAAGAAAAACAGCAAGTCTCGATAGAAACCGGTGCCTGAATCCACCCGGATGTGTGTTTAAGTTGCCACCTTAAATAAACCATTAAATAACAATCTCACATCCGTCATGGATACACTCACCCAATCCACGCCTACTAGCATAGCATGGCATAATAAGCAAACGAGAAGTAACTCCCAAGGGTTGATAATAAACAGTAATAGGTACTACTCAATCTATTTCCCATCCCACAATTTAATTAGATCCTAATCATGCAATGTTTGAGGATTGATCTAATGCAATAAAACTGGGTATGAGAAAAGATATGATCAAAGTGTTACTTGCCTTGTCGATGATCCGCGAACCTAGAGACTCGGGTTACAAAGCGGCGACCGGGTAATCTATCGCAGACAAACAAACAAGCATACAATAAATACTCATCTAATGCACAGGTAAAACTCAAATAGATCTAACCAGATAGTTCAACTTAAGAACTCCGTTTGCAAAAAGAATCAAATCAAACGAAGCAACGAAAGTCAAACGGCGGAAGAAAACAGCTTCGTTTTAGTAATCTGGATCTAGGTCAAATTTTACACAAGCAAGAACTTGTTTAAGTAGATTATTCGGAAAGAGGGTTTCGAGACGAAACTCTAGGCGCTTGAATCGCCTGATTCCGATAATCGAGCGAAAAGTTATACTAAAACGAAAATCGGATCTGGAATCGCGATCAGAAAAATCGCGGATTAAATTCGAGAAAAAGAAAAAAACAACGGACATATTCGAATGAAAAATAAATAAATAAATAAAAAGAAACCAAAAAAAACCGAAGAAAACCGATCAGTTTTTCTTTAAAAAAAACCGCAAGGAAATCGAGGCGGCGGCGAACCTCTAAGCATTGGCTGCTCCGGCCAAGGCGGGTCAGAAGCGGCTAGGGTTTGGGGGCGCGGGGCGGGCTCGGGTGGGCTGGCAGCTCGGGGCGGCCGCTATTTATAGTGTGCCCCCAGAGCGGAGTCCCGCTCGGGTACGACCCATAAGGCGGTGCACGTTTTTTTTAAGAAAAATAACTCGCAGAAAAAAAATCAAAAGAAGTACTTAACGGACTCCAAAAATCCCGAAATAAATTTTCCCCGGCTTCTAAAATCAAGCCGGATTTAAAGAACATTTATTTGGGGCCTAAATGCAATTTTGAAAAACACGCATTTTTCCTAAATTCAAATAAAAGGCGAAAAACTCCAAAATAAAATCTTATTTGATTTTATTATTAAATCTTAATTATTTCTTTATTTTGGGAAAGTCATTTTATTTCCTCTCTCATATTTTTGTAATATAAATAATTGAAGATAAAATAATTAAAATCAAATGATCCTATTTTAAAAATTTGAGAAAACCCAAATATGAAAATAACGAAAATCCCCAACTCTCTCCGAGGGTCCTTGAGTTGTGTATAATTTCTAGGATCGAGCAAAAATGCAATGAAAAAAATATGATATGCAATGATGCTCTATGTATAACATTCCAAATTGAAAATTTGGGATGTTACAAACCTACCCCCTTAAGATGAATCTCGCCCTCGAGATTCGGGTTGGCTAGAAAATAGGTGAGGGTGGTTCTTAAGCAAATCTTCTTCTCGCTCCCAGGTAGCTTCATCCTCTGTGTGGTGGCTCCACTGAACCTTGCAAAACTTAATTACCTTGCTGCGGGTGACTCTGCTGGCATACTCCAAAATCTTAACTGGTTTCTCCTCATAAGTCAAATCATCATTCATCTGAATTGCTTCCAGTGGCACGGTATCTCTCAGTGGTATATCAGCCATCTCTGCGTGACACTTCTTCAACTGTGAAACATGAAACACATCATGAACTCCTGACAATCCTTGGGTAATTCCAACTTGTACGCAACTTCTCCTCATGCTCCAAAACACGATAAGGTCCTACAAATCGAGGTGCTAACTTTCCCTTAACTCCAAAACGCTTAATTCCTCAAGTGGCGATATCAAGATAAACTCATCTCCGACTTCAGATTCGCCTCCTTGCGTTTTGAATCCGCATAGCTTTTCTGTCTTGACTAGGCTACCTTGAGCCTATCGCGAATCAACTTTACTTTCTGTTCAGACTCCTTAATCAAATCGGGTCCAAACAACTAGCGGTCTCCAACTTCATCCCACAACAACGGGGTCCTGCATCTCCTTCCGTACAAGGCTTCGAAAGGTGCCATCTTTAGACTGGTTTGTTAACTCTTGTTATAAGAAAACTCTGCATACGGCAAATTGTCATCCCAACTTGATCCATAATCCAAAGCACAAGCTCTAAGCATATCCTCCAAAATCTGGTTGACTCTCTCGGTTTGTCCATCTGTCTGTGGATGAAAAGCTGTGCTAAACTCCATCCTGGTTCCCAGAGTTTCGTGTAACTGCTTCCAGAACTTTGAGGTAAATTGGGTTCCTCTATCTAATACGATACTCCTCGGAACTCCACGGAAGCATACAATCCTTGTCATGTATATCTTAGCCAATTTGGCACTGCTGTAAGTAGTCTTTACTGGAATGAAATGAGCTACCTTCGTCAAACGATCGACTATAACCCAAATTGAATCATAGCCTGAACGAGTCCTGGGCAATCCCGTGATGAAATCCATACCTAGTTTATCCCACTTCCATTCGGATATAGGCAATGGCTGTAACAATCCTGCTGGCTTCTGATGTTCTGCCTTCACTTTCTGACATACATCACAAACTACTACGTACTCTGCAATATCCTTCTTCATTCCGGTCCACCAGAAAGTATTCTTCAAATCCAAATACATCTTGGTATTTCCTGGGTGAATCGAATATGGTGAATCATGTGCCTCTTGTAGAATCAACTTCCTAATCTCCGGGTCATTGGGCACATAAACACGGTCCTCAAACCATAGGGTATCGTGCTCATCCTCATGAAATCCCTTTGCCTTTCCTTCGCTCATTTTCTCTTTTGTAGAGGCAATCTCTCTGTCAGTCTTCTGAGCTTCCCTGATCTTATCCATCAAAGTTGACTGAATCTCCAATGCTGCTACATAGCCTCTCGGAACTATTTCCAAACATAGCTCTCGAAGATCCTCGGCTAACTCCTTTGGTATTTCTCCCGTCATTAATGTATTGACGTGACTCTTACGGCTCAACGCGTCTGCTACAACGTTAGCCTTTCCGGGGTGATAATGCAATCTCATATCATAATCTTTGATGAGCTCCAACCATCTCCTATGTCTGAGATTTAGCTCCTTCTGCGTGAAGATGTAATTCAAACTCTTGTGATCCGTATACACCTCACAATGATTTCCAATGAGGAAATGTCTCCACGTTTTTAACGGATGCACTACGCCTGCTAACTCCAAATCATGCATGGCATAGTTTAGCTCATGAGGCTTAAGCTGTCGTGAAGCATACGAAACAACTCTCCCCTCCTGCATAAGCACTGCTCCAAGTCCTTGACATGAAGCGTCGCAATATACTTCGTAATCCTTGGTCTGATCTGGCAGAATTAACACTGGTGAGATAACCAAACGTTTCTTCAACTCTTGGAAACTAGCTTCACACTCCTCGGTCCAAATGAACTTGGTATCCTTCTTCAATAATTCTGTCATAGGCTTCGCAATCCTTGAGAAATTCTCAATGAATCTCCGGTAGTATCCTGCTAGTCCAAAGAAACTCCGGATCTCTCCAATTGTTGTTGGCGCCTCCCAGTTTGTTACAGTGACAACTTTAGTGGGGTCTACTGCTATCCCATCTCCGGATATAACATGTCCAAGAAATCCAACTTCCTTCAATCCCCGATAATCAACAACCATTCTTAATGATCCATCCTTCTTCTCCACTAGCAGTACTGGTGATCCCCAAGGCGAAGAACTTGGGCGAATAAAACCTTTATCCAGTAACTCCTTAATTTGCTTCTTAATTTCCTCCAAATCTTGGGCTGGCATCCTATACGGTCTCTTAGATATCGGCCCAGTGCCTGGCAATAGTTCAATCGGAAACTCAATGTCTCTATCCGTGGCATGCCCGCAACTCTTAGGAAACACATCCGGTAATCCTTACCATCGGTACTTCATCCTGCACAACTCCTCATAAGGAATTTACATGTGCTCTCCTCGGCTCATGCCGTGATACATACGTGATTCTCCTTCCTTCTGGGGTGGTAAGCAAAATTGACTTACTGGCGCAATATATGTTCCCTCCATACTTCGATAACCAATCCATGCCTAATATCACATCCAATTCTTGGGATTCCAGAACTATTAGGTCCGAGGGAAAAACATAGTGTCCAATCCTTAATGGCAGTCGATCACACCATATACTAGCCATGTATTCTGCTCCGGGTGAGGTTACTAGCATGGGTGACCTAAGGGCTTGGGTTGGTAATTTGTACTTATCCACAAATCCCCTTGATATGTATGAATACGATGCACCAGTATCAAAAGGAACAACTGCAGTAAAAGTCTTAACCAGAAACTTACCTATTACTGCATCTGGCTGAGCTTCAACCTCCTCCACGGTAACGTGGTTCACTTGTCCTTTGTTAAAAGGATTCGACTTCTTTCCTGAGCTCCCATTGCCATTTCCATTCTGGCCTTCTGGACATTCGTTTGCATAATGCCCAGTCTTGCGGCATTTAAAGCAAGTGACGTGGCTCAGGTCTACCTTGGATGGTGTTGACGGGTTGGTGTGGTTCTGTCCATTGCTTCCTCCATTCCCGTTCCCATTCTTGGTGCCATTATGGTTGTGCGAGCTACCTCCTCCATGGATATGATGAAATTGTCCTCCTAGCTTCGGGGTAAAGCGAAGTTTCTGCTGAGCTCCAGAGTTATTCTTCCCCTGTCCATACTTCCTCTTGCGATTATCAATCTGCTGCTGCTTCCCTTCAATCATGAGAGCACGATCTACTAACTCCTGGTAGTTATTGAAGGTGGCTACCATCAACTGCATGCTCAGCTCATCATTCAGTCCTTCTAGAAACTTCTCCTGCTTAGCTGCGTCCGTAGTAACGTCATCTGGGGCATAACGTGCTAGCTTATCAAATCATCCACATACTGGCCAACTGTCCGTCCTCCTTGGCGTAAGTTCTGAAACTCACGTTTCTTCATGGCCATAGCTCCTGCTGAAACATGGGCAGACGGAAAGCTTATCAAACTGATCCCATGTGGCGGTGTCTCTGAGGTAAGTGGCTGTAAAATTCTCCCACCATGCTGCTGCGGGTCCTTCAAGCTGGTGTGCGGAAAATTTCACCCTTTCTCCATCTGTACATCCTGAAATGGTCAACTCCCTCCCTATCTTACGGAGCCAATCATCTGCAATAATCGGCTCGGTGCTACTGGAAAACACCGGCGGATTCAGCCTAAAGAAACGGGTCAAATGGTTAACAGGTGGTGGTGGCGGTGGGTCGTTGTTGTTGCCTTGGTTCTGTACCAATGTTTGAATCAAGGCATTCTGCTGCTGAATCAACTGAGTGATCTCTGGCGGGAAGACAAATCCGGGGTCGCGTCTCGGAGGCATCTGAGGGGTTTAAAGAAAAGACGAGAATTTAGAATAAAATGAGGTCTAGAGAGAAACACTACCCATATGCACATGAGACAAATCACACAATATCACTCCAATCAATTCAAACAAGGCATACAACGGTCTATCTATCGTTACAAAGTGATGAAACTAAAACTAATATAACATGGGGTAATCTACTACTGTTATGGTGGTCAACTAGAAAAACTGCTCCGATGAAGACTCCATGATATCTGCTCCAGCTTCATCTTCGTAATCATCATCACTAGGATCGGAATCGGTGTAAATCGATGATGATGTAGTTCTCAGACAGTGCTATCTTCATCTCCTCCTCCGGGTGCTGAATTTCCCATGAGTTCTTCAATCTTCTCCTTAAGATCGCCATTTTGTCCCACTAGAGCTACAATCACCTCCATGTAGTCCTTTCGAGTGGCCTTCAGTTCTCCTTCTAGTTCGATAATCTTGGCTTTTGCTGTCTTCAACTCCATCATGTCTGCGCACATCTGGTTCTCCTGACGTCGAATGTGCTGGTTTAACTCCTGGATGAAAGATGCAATGGATCTATCCTTCTTAGTGCCAACTATCTCCCATTGTTCATCTCGGCGCCCGCAAATCTGGTATATAGTATCCTTGAGGTCTTCTTTATAAACTTCTCTAATGCGCCCCATGGTTATATGAGCTGCCATACTCTTTCCTGGACTCGTGTTGGTGCATTGAAAACACACTCTATGGGCTCCGTGATTGGGCAAAGCGTCCTTCCGGAACTTGAGTTTGAATCTTCCAATAGCTCCTCTTGGGTAAAGTGGAATTGTAGGTCCCGTGAAGCTTGGTAATCCAATGTTTAGGTACTTAGTGACTTCCTTCGGTGTCGCCCAAAGGGTGTATCTTCATCAATTTGGGTGAACTTGATCCTCACTTCCATCATCCTAAAAGAGTAGAAAAGATGAGGAGTCAGAAATGAGAAGAGAGAGTAGTGATCTAGGGCTTTAGCTTAATGGTCGTGTCCTACAGTCAGCGTTGCTCTGATACCATCTTTGTAGTGACCAAACCTCAAACAGTCTGATCTCTGTGCTCAGTTTCATCCCTGGATCAATAATGCTGACACCACACAGTACTCGAAGGATTTATAACAGAGTAGCAATCACGCACTTATTACAATCGAAAGTCTCAAGAGAGAACTTAATAAAATAAATATGGCCTAAGGCCATCTAATACGATAACAGCGGAAGGCTTGGAAGAATAAGCGAGTCCATCAACTCCAACGGCATCACTGAGTATAGAACCACGACCTATGCACCTTAATCATCGTCTGAAAAGTCTGCAACATGAAACGTTGCAGCCCGAAAACGGGTCAGCACATGGAATATGCTGGCAATGTAAAACATAGAGAATAATGGAATGATAAGCCTATACTACATGCATATATGGCTGGTGGAAAGCTCTATGGTTACAGTTTTGCATAAAGCCAATTTTTCCCTACTGTAAAGGAATAAATTTAATTAACTATCATGTGGTTGTGAAACATTGAGAATGGTTGTCAACATTCTCAATCCCAATTAAAAGTACTCATTAACAAACCCAACAATATTAATTAGAAGAAACATGATGAGATTCACATGATATCCAAGTACTAGATACTCAAGATGTCCATAACCGGGGACACGGCTAACCATGATTAGTTTATACACTCTGCAGAGGTTTATGACTTTTCCCCACAAGACTCGATCGCCTCCGTTTGGTTTCTCGCACTACATGGTGTTTGAGAAACGGATGACCGAGACATAGTCTTTCAGAAGCGCTAGCACCTTACATGTGGGTAGACCATACCAACCTACATCCCCTACATCTGCTAGCCTACCCGTAAGAGTTCGCACAACTTAGTCAACTACGCCAGAGCCCATAATGGCTTGTGGCTGCACACGGAAGTTTCTAGTTTGAATAATCTCATGATCCTTTTGAGCCTGGGTGGCGGTCCGAAGAAAAACAGGCAAGTCCTGATAGAAACCAGGTGCCTCAATCCACCCAGATGTGTGTTTAAGTTGCCACCTTAAGTAAACCATTAAATAACAATCTCACATCTGTCATGGATACACTCACCCAATCCACGTCTACTAGCATAGCGTGGCATAATAAGCAAACGTAGAAGTAACTCCCAAGGGTTGATAATAAACAGGTAATAGGTACTACCTCAATCTATTTCCCATCCCACAATTTAATTAGATCCTAATCATGCAATGTTTGAGGATTGATCTAATGCAATAAAACTGGGTATGAGAAAAGATATGATCAAAGTGTTACTTGCCTTGCTGATGATCCGCGTAACCTAGAGACTCGAAGTAACAGGCGGCGCACTCCGGGTAATCTATCGCAGACAAACAAACAAGCATATAATAAATACTCATCTAATGCACAGGTAAAACTCAAATAGATCTAACCAGATAGTTCAACTTAAGAACTCCGGTTTGCAAAAAGAATCAAATCAAACGAAGCAATGAAAGTCAAACGGCGGAAGAAAACAGCTTCGTTTTAGTAATCTGGATCTAGGTCAAATTTTACAGAAGCAAAAACTTGTTTAAGTAGATTATTCGGAAAGAGGGTTTCGAGACGAAACTCTAGGCGCTTGAATCGCCTGATTCAGATAATCGAGCGAAAAGTTATACTAAAACGAAAATCGGATCTGGAATCGCGATCAGAAAAATCGCGGATTAAATCCGAGAAAAAGAAAAAAAAACAACGAACAGATTCGAACGAAAAAAAACCGAAGAAAACCGATCGGTTTTTTTAAAAAAAACCGGCACGGAAATCATGGCGGCGAACCTCGGGTGCGTATTTGCTCGGCAAGCAAATTTGAAGCGGCTAGGGTTTGGGGGCGAGGCAGGCTCGGGTGGGCTGGCGGCTCGGGGCGGTCGCTATTTATAGCGTGCCCCCGAGCGGAGTCCCTTGGCACTGACGATAAAGGCGCCATGCGTTTAAAAAAAAAAATAACTCGCAGAAAAAAAAATCAGAAGAAGTACTAAACGGACTCCAAAAATCCCGAAATAAAGTTTCCCCGGCTTCTTAAATCAAGCCGGATTTAATGAACATTTATTTGGGGCCTAAATGCAATTTTGAGAAACGCCCATTTTTCCTAAATTCAAATAAAAGGCGAAAAACTTCAAAATAATATCTTATTTGATTTTATTGTTAAATCTTAATTATTTCTTTATTTTGGGAAAGTCATTTTATTCCCTCTCTCATATTTTTGTAATAGAAATAACTGAAGATAAAATAATTAAAATCAAATGATCCTATTTTCAAAATTTGAGAAAACCCAAATATGAAAATAACGAAAATCCCCAACTCTCTCCGAGGGTCCTTGAGTTGTGTAGAATTTCTAGGATCGAGCAAAAATGCAATGAAAAAATATGATATGCAATGATGCTCTATGTATAACATTCCAAATTGAAAATTTGGGATGTTACAACCCATCAGCTTTTGTGCCTTGGGTGCAGGCTCAGCAACCTCTTCTTCTTCCTCTTGCTCCATCATAGATGGTTTCCCAATCACTCTGGCCATGGTCTTCTTGAGCCTTTCCTTCCTTTTCTTTCCTTCAGCAGCAGCAAGCTCTTTGGGTTGGAATTCCAAAGAAGCTTGAGTGGAGACTCCTTGCTCTTGTGCTTCAAATGATAGTCTCCCCTACACTCAACTCTCTCTCACAGGATTTGGATTTGGTGGAAAGAAGATTTGAGTGGAAAGCAACTTGGGGAAGGCTAGAGATCAAGATTCATATGGTTGGAATGAAATATCTTGGCCTCAACACATGAGTAGGTGGTTCTCTCTCGAGGCTGGTAAGTTGGAAGTGTAGGTTTGTTCGATGGCTCTCTTGCGAATGAAGAGGAGGTGGAGGGTATATATAGCCTCCACACAAAATCTAACCGTTACACACAATTTACCAAACTCGGTGGGACCGAATCATAAAACTCGGTCAGACCGATTTAGTAAACCTAGTATTTATTAGGGTTTTCGTGGGGATGACATGCAACTCGGTAGGACCGATATGGTTAGGGTTAGGGCATAATGTAATCTCGGTGAGACCGATTACACAAACTCGGTGAGACCGATTTTGGTAATTAGCTAACCGAGAGTTGGTCGTAAACTCGGTGGGACCGATTTGCTCTTCGGTTAGACCGAAAAGTTACAAAAGGAAACAAAGAGTTTACATTGTAATCTCGGTGGGACCGATCGCTCACTTCGGTTAGACCAAGCGTTCTGAAGAGAAACAGAGATTACAATCCCATCTCGGTGAGACCGAGATCCCTATCGGTGAGACCGATTTGCCTAGGGTTTGTGGCAGTGGCTATGACATCTGAACTCGGTGGCGCCGGATAGAAAGAATCGGTAGGGCCAAGTTAGACAAGAGAGAACAAAAGCAAATCTCTCTCTCTCGAAGCCTATGATCTATACATTTTTCTCCCCCTTTGGCAACAAGTTACCAAAAAGTTCCTAGAAAATGCATAGTACTATGTCGTCTCTCGGGCTTGGTCTTCGGTGGTGGTGTAGACAGGACTCAAGGACGAACGATCATGAGCGTGGTAGGAGCTGACGAAGTTGGAGCTGGAGCTGGTTGAGCTGGAGCTGTAGCTGGAGCTGAAGTAGTGGCTCTGGTGTCTGGAGTTGGTACTGCAGCTGACCTCTGAGCTCTTGGCACTCTGGCAAATGCATCAGTTGTCGTCTTGCCCTTCCTCTCCTGCATATCATCTTGTAATTGCTCCACAGGTGACTGAATCTCAGTCACTTTGACATCAAGATCATAGAATTTTTGTTCCATGATTCTCTCCAGGCTCTCCTGGTTTTGAGTTAGGGTGGCCAACCCCTTCTCAATCCGCAGAGATGATGCTATTAAGTAACCAAGCTGCTCCTGCTTGCTCTTTAGAAAGTAGTCAGATGCCTCTGCTTGAGTTGGCATCTTTGTAGCTTTCTCTTGTCTTGCCTTCTCCTTTCGCTCCTTAGCTTGCACTGATGATGGTTCATTCTCGGTCATGAAAAATCGATTGTCCTCAAAATCAGGATAGAGAACAATGTGTTCCTTATCCAAGAGATACTTTCCTGTGCCCATCTTTGAGTTTATCAACTCCTGAATCTGTGGGGCATATCCACATCTTCTCTTCTGATCTGCTGCTGTCCTCTTGATTGTCTCGACTATGAGGCTCATGGCCTTGAATTTCTGAGGCACATCAAAGACATGAAGCAAATTGATTGCATGCCCTCTGATCATGTTATGGTCACCTGATTTGGGCAATAGTGCATGCCTTAAGATCCAGTTGATCGTAGGCAGCCCCGACAATGAGAAAATGGGTGATCCAAACTTGAAGGTCTCAATTGCATCATCCGGGATCTCCTTGTACATGTGTGCCATTGAGTTATGATCCATTTTCTTCTTACCATAAATGTCCAGGTCATCCTCACTTTCCTTTGGGGCATTGATCAATTTGGCCCATTCCTCTATGGTAGGCGATATCTGGTTCCTTCGACATCCACACTATCACGCCATACGGATAGAAATGTCTTTGTGGAGTAGAATTGCATGATAAGTTCATCGTTCCAGTTGGTGAGCTTCTGCCCAACAAAATCAGCAACTCCACAAGCATTGAAGATGTCATAAACTCCAGGGTAGTGTTCTGCATTCTCCTTCATGTAGGTCCAGTTGACCCATCTCATATCGCAAACTATAGGCTTCTTATCCAGCAAGACAGACTCATAAAAGTCTTGCTGCTCCTTGGTGTGGAATCTGTAATCCACAACAATCCTTCTCCTCATGGCATATGGATCTGTCTCTCTCCATAGCCTCAACCCATTATCTCTCCTGATCTTCATGTTTTCAGCCACAGGATGAGCATCGTTGTGGTCTGGGATCTTGGCTTTGAGTTTCCTTAGGACCTGCCCTTCTTCTTCTTCTTCTTCAGCTTCAACCTCAGGCAATGGAGCCTTGTTCTTTTCAGCTGCTGGAATGCTCCTGGTATTCCTCTTGGGTGCATTCTTGGGCTTGGAGGCAGCTTTGGGCTTGGAAGTTGCAGCCCCTGACTTGATTGCATCACCCATCAGCTTTTGTGCCTTGGGTGCAGGCTCTGCAGCCTCTTCTTCTTCTTCCTCTACCATCATGGAAGGCTTCCCTATCACTCTTGCCATGGTCTTCTTGACCCTTTATTTCCTTTTCTTTCCCTCTGTAGAAACAGGCTCTTTGGGTTGAGATTCCAAAGGAGCTTGAGTAGACACTCTAGCTTTGGACATTGGTTGTCTTCCTGCTGGCCTTTTGATTTTCAAACCAGGCTTCACTGCAGATGAACTGACCTCCCTCTTGAGCACTTTCTTCATGGAGCTTGCCTCATCCTCAACTGCCACATAATCCTCATCCTCAGGTTTTGAGGTCTTCTTCTTTCTTGACCTTGTGGCAGCCTTAGGCGTGCTTCTGCTCCCCTCATCTGAGCTGCTTGAGTGACTAGTGCCCTCGCTCAATTGAACCTGCTCTTCAGATTTGTTCGGCTGTCACTCACAGTGCGACATGTTTGTCCAACCGATCTTGACCCTGTGAATAGTTATAGATGAGGTAGAGTGGATGAGCATCACAAAATGCAGAGATTTTTGCAAAAGAATGATTCAAAAAACTTAGTTTTAGTTTCCCACTGAAAACATTTTGGATCTACCGATTTTCAAACTCGGTGATACCGAAGCAGTTTTGGAACCTAAACTAGTGAACTCGGTCAGACCGAGTCACAGTTCGGTGGCACCGAGACTGCTAGGGTTTCACAAAGTTCAGAAATCGGTCACACCGATTTGTAATTCTCGGTCAGACCGAGACTTACAAGTGCAATGGCATCAGCCAAATCGGTGGGACCGAGTTTTTCAACTCGGTGGGTCCGAGATGGTTTCGGCGGAAATCTAACCCTAAATTTTCGAATCGCAACTATTCTAGGGATTGATTTGACTGGATAGAAGTGATTCAATCGTGGCAAGATGCATAATGTTCACAATGTGCTGAGAATCGGATGAGGAAAGCACTGTGATCGAGTCCATACCCTAGTTCGGCGGGAACTCGCTACGGCGGCAACGGCGGAGGAGAATTCTGTTGACGGCGGCGGGGACCAGCGATCAGAGGCGGTGGCGGCGAAGTCGACGATCCGTGAGACCACGTTGGCGAGAGCGAGCTATGCTTGTGGCGAGAGGATTCGGAGAAAGTTTACCAAATTTTGCCCGTGCGATATATATAGCCCGACCCTGTCGGTGTGACCGAGTGGTACAACTCGGTGGCTCCGAGATGCAAAACTGTGAACAGTTATCGCAACTCGGTGTGACCGAAAAGTACAAATCGGTTGCACCGAGATGAAAACCTAGATCGACTTAGTAATCTCGGTATGACCAAAATGGAGGAATCGGTCAGACCGAAAATCACAAAGAAGTTTTGGAAGTTTAAGTCCATGACGAATCGGGGACTCCGAGTCCTCCTCACACAGAGTGGTTCGAATCTGACTTGATCAAATTTTGTGATGTAGCATGAATAGAGTTTGAGACGAGAAAAGCATAGATAGCTAGAGAAGGTTCTTAGGTATTCTTGTCCATCCACTTGGCCAAAGAAAGAAAAGCCAAACAATCAAAACAACAAGTGGATGTCCTCGAATGAGTAAAATATGCATTCAACATGCTCACACAATAAAATGACAAATGAAGTATGTGACAAAGCATGCACAACCAATTCTAGCATCTATCAAACAATTGGCGATGACTAGGTCATCTATATATGAGTATATTGACTTAGGAGTCAAATGTGAACATTTGATCATAGGTCATACTCATCGGTTAAGCTCAAGTGGGGTTACCACTTTTACATAAAGCATTTATGTGTTCACATCATTAGAGTTGCTTTGACTCAATTCTTAGAGTTAAGCTCCCCCTAGATGTGAGATCCCCCTTAGAGGGATAAACTAACCTTGGGTTTTGTCGATGATGACTTCATGTAGGTGTTGAAGATGTGGATGCTCAATGTTGATGTAGATCGCTTGGAGCAATCCTTTGGAGTGAGTTGCACTTTCAATACCTACATGGATTAGTCCCACAAGGAACAAACAAGGGTATCCATAGACATAGAGTGACGCTCACACAAAATGATGTCCATGAAAACATTAGGTTACCTTGTCCCTTGCCTTACCAACATGAGGGTTTGTGACTCCTTTAACTAGTGCAAGATATGGAAGTTGATTGCACTTGTCCTTTCCATAATGATATGAGTGAAAAAAAATGTTGGCGGAGTCACCCTCAAGAACTCTCTAGTTCTTCTTCTTCGGGATCCACATCAACTTGATGGGAATCCTTGGTGTAGTAGTTGTACTTGATGAAGTAGAACTTGACGTAGTCTTGGGAATCCACTTGACCAAGGCCTTAGGTGCTTCTTCAAATGCATCAATCTCCTCTTGAAGCTTGTCCTTGCCTTTATTCTTGTGGTCTTGTGGTGGAAGATCATCTTGAGTGTGTGTTCCCTTGAAGGAAGTAGGATCATACTTCTCTTGTTGAGGAACAAACTTCGTCTTGGGGTATTGATCTTCTTCCCACTCAACTCCACTGGCATTGAACTTTCGTTCAAAACCAACACCTTGATTCTTTCGGTGCCTTCCTTGCTTGCGTACAATTTCCTCAAATTGCTTACTCCCGGCAAGACTCTTGTATACACCTTTCTCTATAATTCCCTTCAATAAGTTGTTTTCTTTCTCAAGTGTAACTTGGCTAAGAGGATCATTAGTGGATCAAGAGAACTACTAGAAGCAACAATATTGGATTTGGCAATGTTATTGTTACTACTGGAAGAAGAATCTTTCTTGTTCTTGTTACTAGACTTGACTTGAGGCATGTAAGTAGATAAGAGTAAACGCTTGGCAATGTAAGAAGAACTTTTCTTACGAATATCACCATTGATTGCCTTTAAGAACTCATTCTCTTGCTCAAGATTGAGCTTTTCAAAGCGTAAATTCTCATGAGCCCTTAAAAGTTCTTGATGATCTTCAAAGATAGTTTCATGAGCTAACTTAACAGTGTTTAGTTCTTTAGTTAGACGCTCAATTTTCTCCTTATCATTGTCATTCGTTTCAACTTGATTAGCATGATTAATTGATGTTTCATCATAGTATTCATCACTAGAGTTGTCAACAAGTAAATCATCATCACCTAGCAAGTCATCTTCATCAACATCAAAATCAACATACTCGGGGTGTGTTACCTTAGGAGCTTTGGCCATGAAGCATCTACCAATTCCTTCATTTGGTGATTCAAATATGTCGTAGGAGTTGGTTGACACAAGTGCTAGACAGGAAACACCTTCATCTTGAGTGTATTCGGAGTCGGAGTGATAGCTTCTCTCGGAGTGATGGTCGGAGTCGGAGCCGGATACCCATTCACCAACATGAGCTTGATGTCTTCGTTTTGTGTAGCTCTTTGATGACTTGTCCTTTCTTTCTGAATCTTTGCTTCTCTGTGAGGGTCTTCGTTCATAACGATCATCTCTACTCCTTCTCTCTCTTGGTGGTGATTCTTCTCTTCTACTTCTTCTCTTGGGAGAATCTTCTCTTCTTTTGTAGGGTGCCGTACACACATTGGAATAGTGTCCGGGTCTCCCACAATTGTAGCAATTGCACTCTCGACTAGAAGATCTTTTGTCATTGTAGGACCTTGACTTAGAGCTTCTTTCTTTGCTTCTACTCTTGTAGAATTTGTTGAAGTTCTTCACCATTAAGCTCAATTCTTAATTGAAAGTTTGTTTCTCACTTGATGATGTGGGGGCTTCACATGAGGCTTTGTAAGCACCACTCGACTTGTTGTGAAGTTCCTCCTTATCCTTGAGTGACATCTCATGAGCAAAAATTCTATCAATGACTTCTGTAGGCTTGAGATCTTTGTAATTGGGCATCATTTGGATCAATGTGCACACGGTATCATATTTTCCATCCAATGCTCTTAGGATCTTTTTGATGATGAATCTATCGGTCATCTCTTAACTTCCTAAGCCGGCAATCTCATTTGTGATGAGAGCAAGCCTAGAGTACATTTCAGCGACACCTTCACCATCCTTCATTTTGAACTTGTCAAGCTGACTTTGGTACACATCCAACTTGGATTCCTTGACGGAGTCGGTACCTTCGTGCATATCAATCAAAGTATCCCAAATTTCCTTTGCATTCTCAAGACGGCTGATTTTGTTGAACTCTTCGGGGCACAATCCATTGAAGAGGATATCGCAAGCTTGAGCGTTGTATTGCAACATCTTCAAACCATCCGCACTAGCTTCACGATTCGGTTCTCTCCCATCAAAGAATTCACCTTGCAAGCCAATACACACAATAGCCCAAACGGCAGGGTTATGTCCAAGAATATGCATTTTCATCTTATGCTTCCATACTCTCCTAGGTTGTGAAGCCAAGGCTATGACCACCAAAAGCTATGGAAATCAAAGCAAATGGAGACCAAAGCTATGATACCACTTGTAGGACCTTGAAGTATGTCAAGAGGGGGGGGGGGTGATTAGACTACTTGACCAATAAAAACCTAACCTTTTCCCAATTTTAGACTTTGGCAGATTTTAGCTATTTTAGAACAAGTCAAGCAATCTACACACAATTCAAGCAAGCATGCAAAGAGTATATAGGCAGCGGAAATTAAAGCATGCAACTTGCAAGAATATAAAGGGAAGGGTTTGGAGGAATCAAACGCAATTGGAGACACGGATGTTTTTCTCGTGGTTCCGATAGGTGGTGCTATCGTACTTCCACGTGGGTGGAGACTTCAACCCACGTAGGGTAACGGTTGCGCGAGTCCACGGAGGGCTCCACCCACGAAGAGTCCACGAAGTAGCAACCTTGTCTATCCCACCATGGCCGTCTCCCACGAAGGACTTGCCTCATTAGCGGTAGATCTTCACGAAGTAGGCGATCTCCTTGCCCTTACAAACTCCTTGGTTCAACTCCACAATCTTGTCGGAGGCTCCCAAGTGACACTTAGCCAATCTAGGAGACACCACTCTCCAAGAAGTAACAAATGGTGTGTTGATGATGAACTCCTTGCTCTTGTGCTTCAAATGATAGTCTCCCCAACACTCAACTCTCTCTCACAGGATTGGATTTGGTGGAAAGAAGATTTGAGTGGAAAGCAACATGGGGAAGGCTAGAGATCAAGATTCATATGGTTGGAATGGAATATCTTGGCCTCAACACATGAGTAGGTAGTTCTCTCTCAGAACTGGTAAGTTGGAAGTGTAGGTTTGTTCTGATGGCTCTCTCCACGAATGAAGAGAAGGTGGAGGGGTATATATAGCCTCCACACAAAATCTAACCGTTACACACAATTTACCAAACTCGGTGGGACCGAATCATCAAACTCGGTCAGACCGATTTAGTAAACCTAGTGACCGTTAGGATTTTCGGTGGGACCGACATGCATTTCGGTAGGACCGATTTGGTTAGGGTTATGGCATAACGTAATCTCGGTGAGACCGATTACACAAACTCGGTGAGACCGATTTTGGTAATTAGCTAACCAGAGAGTTGGTCAGGTAAACTCGGTGGGACCGATTTGCTCTTTCGGTGAGACCGAAAAGTTACAAAAGGGAAACAGAGAGTTTACATTGTAATCTCGGTGGGACCGATCGCTCACTTCGGTTAGACCGAAACATTACGAAGGGAAACAGAGAGATTACAATCCCATCTCGGTGAGACCGAGATCCCTATCTGTGAGACCGATTTGCCTAGGGTTTGTGGCAGTGGCTATGACATCTGAACTCGGTGGCGCCGGATAGAAAGAATCGGTAGGGCCGAGTTCGACTTTAGGTTTAGGTCATATGTGGATGTGAGAAAGTAGTGGAGGGTTTTGGAGCATATCACTAAGCACATGAAGCAAGAGGCTCATTAAGCAACACCTCATCCCTCCTTGATAGTATTGGCTTTTCCTATAGACTCAATGTGATCTTGGATCACTAAAATGTAAAATGTAGAGTCTTGAGCTTTTGAGCTTGAGCCAATCCTTTGTCCTTGATATTTTGAGGGATCCACTTTCATCATCCATGCCATGCCATTCATTGAGCTTTCCTGAAATATTTGTCTTGGAATAGCATTAGCTCAATGAGCTATATGTTGTTATGAATTACCAAAACCACTTAGGGATAGTTGCACTTTCAATCTCCCCCTTTTTGGTAATTGATGACAACATATAGATCAAAGCTTCGACAAATGATAATAAAATTTGAAAAACATCGTCGCTTTGAGAAGTATGTGATAAGCAAGAGCTCCCCCTAAATTTGTGCATAGTAATATTTGCTTTGGACTGCAAATGCACAAGGAATTAGGCTCATGGGTTACTCTTTCATGTCACATACATCTTGGTGGAGCGCTCAAAATAACAAAGATTGAATACATGCACTCATCACCAAGCAAAGTGAATGATCATATAAGGATAAGTAAGATAATAACATAACGAGCATAAGTGTAGCTTATGATCAAACACATGATCATCAACGTCTCACAGGTAATTGCATATAGTATCTCAAACCATCAAAAGCAAATAGAGTTCAAACGACAAGAGAAAACAAAATCAAATCTCTCTCTCTCTCTCTCTCGAAGCCTATGATCTATACATTTTTCTCCCCCTTTGGCAACAAGTTACCAAAAAGTTCCTAGAAAATGCATAGGACTATATCGTCTCTCGGGCTTGGTCTTCTAGTGGTGGTGGTGTCCGGAGAACTCCAAGAACGAAGGCTTCAGTCGATGTAGAAGGAGCTGAAGGAGTTGGTGCTGGAGCAGGTGGTGCTGGAGCTGTAGCTGGAGCTGATGAAGTGACTCTGGTGTCTTGAACTGGCTCTGCAGCTGATCTCTGAGCTCGTGGCACTCGGGCAAATGCATCAGTCGTTGTCCTGCCCTTCCTCTCCTGCATGTCATCCTGTAGCTGCTCCACAGCTGACTGAATCTTAGTTACGTTGACATCAAGATCATAGAATTTTTGTTCCATGATTCTTTCCAGGCTCTCCTGGTTTTGAGTTAGGGTGGCCAACCCCTTCTCAATCCGCAGAGTTGATGCTATCAAGTAACCAAGCTGCTCCTACTTGTTCTTCAGAAAGTATTCAGATGCCTCTGCTTGAGTTGGCATCTTGGCAGCCTTCTCTTTCCTTGCTTTCTCCTTCTTTTCTTGCGCTTGTACTGATGTTGGTTCATTCTCAGTCATGACAACTTGATTGTCCTCAAAGTCAGGATAGAGAACCATGTGTTCCTTATCCAACAGATACTTTCCTGTGCCCATCTTTGAGTTAATCAACTCCTGAATCTGTGGGGCATATCCACACCTCCTCTTCTGGTCTGCTGCAGTCCTCTTGATAGTTTCAACTATGAGGCTCGTGACTTTGAATTTCTGAGGCACATCAAAAACGTGAAGCAAATTGATTGCATGCCCTCTGATCATGTTGTGGTCACCTGATTTGGGCAAAAGAGTGTGCCTTAGGATCCAGTTGATTGTAGGCAGCCCTGACATAAGATAATGAACTGATCCAAACTTGAAGGACTCAAGTGCATCGTCTGGGATTTCCTTGTACATGTGTGACATTGAGTTGTGACCCATCTTCTTCTTGGTATAAATGTCCAAGTCATCTTCATCTTCCTTTGGGGCATTGATCAGACTTGCCCATTCCTCTATGGTTGACTGATATCTCGTTCCTTCAGACATCCAAACTATCCTGCCATGTGGATAGAAATGTGCTGTGGAGTAGAATTGCATTATGAGCTCGTCGTTCCAATTTGTGAGCTTTTGCCCAACAAAATCTGCAACTCAACAAGCACTGAAGCTGTCATATACTCCAGGATAGTGTTCTTCATTCTCCTGAATGTAGGTCCAGTCGACCCACCTCATATCACAAACTATGGGCTTCTTATCCAACAAGATAGTCTCATAGAAGTCCTGTTGTTCCTTGGTGTGGAACCTGTAATCCACAACAGTCCTTCTCCTGGTGGCATATGGATCTGACTCTCTCCATATCCTCAACCCTTGATCTCTCCCGATCTTCATGTTCTCAGCCACATGATGAGCATCATTGTGGTCTGGGATCTTGGGTTTGAGCTTCCTTAGGACCTGCCCTTCTTCATCTTCCTCAGCATCAACCTCAGGCATTGAAGCCTTGTTCTTCTCAGTTGCTGGTATACTCCTGGTATTCCTCTTTGGTGCACTCTTGGGCTTGGGGGCAGCTTTGGGCTTTGAAGTTGCAGCCCCTGACTTTATGGCATCACCCATCAGCTTTTGTGCCTTGGGTGCAGGCTCATCAACCTCTTCTTCTTCCTCTTCCTCCATCATAGATGGTTTCCCAATCACTCTGGCCATGGTCTTCTTGACCCTTTCCTTCCTTTTCTTTCCTTCAGCAGCAGCAGGCTCTTTGGGTTGGGATTCCAAAGAAGCTTGAGTGGAGACTCCTTGCTCTTGTGCTTAAAATGATAGTCTCCCCAAAACTTAACTCTCTCTCACATGATTTGGATTTGGTGGAAAGAAGATTTGAGTGGAAAGCAACTTGGGGAAGGCTAGAGATCAAGATTCATATGGTTGGAATGAAATATCATGGCCTCAACACATGAGTAGGTGGTTCTCTCTCAGAACTGGTAAGTTGGAAGTGTAGGTTTGTTCTGATGGCTCTCTCCACGAATGAAGAGGAGGTGGAGGGGTATATATAGCCTCCACACAAAATCTAACCGTTACACACAATTTACCAAACTCGGTGGGACCGAATCATAATACTCGGTCAGACCGATTTAGTAAACCTAGTGTAACGCCCCGGATTCGATGCGCCAGGTGTCCGCCAGTTATTCGCCCTCGTTGCCATGTCATTTGCTTGCGTGTTGCTCTTTGCCATGTCATCATCTGCATTTTTATCGTGTCATCATGTGCATTTCATTTTGCATACGTGTTCGTCTCATGCATCCGAGCATTTTCCCCGTTGTCCGTTTTGCAATCCGGCACTCGTATGTCTCCCGGCGCCCCCTTTTACCTCTTTTCATGTGCGGGTGTTAAACGGTCTCGGAATGGACCGGGGTTTGTCAAGCGGCCTTGGTATAGCACCGGTAGACCGCCTGTCAAGTTTCGTGCCATTTGGAGGTCGTTCGATACTCCAACGGTTAACCGGGTAACCGCAAAAGCCTCTTTTGTATTGCAGCCCAACACCCCTTCCAAAGTGGCCCAAAACCCAGCAAACTCCTCTCCATGCTCTCGGTCGTTCGATCACGATCGCGTGGCCGAAAACCGCACCTCATTTGGACTCTCCTAGCTCCCTCTACCTATATATATGTCTTCCTCCCCGGGATTTTCGCAGTCCAACCCTAGAAATCGCCCTCCGCCGCCATCGGACGTGTCCGCGTCGCGCCGGACGCGTCCGCCGCCGCCACGTGGCCCTCCACCTCCTCCGCGCTGCGCTGCGCGCTGGGCCCATCCGGGCCCGCCCGGCCCGGCCGGTGCCGCCGCCAGCCCCGATCGCCGCCCGCGGCGTCGGTCGTCGCCGCCCGCCACCTCCTCTCGCCGCCCGCGGCCATTATTGTCGCCGCCCGGCGAAGGCCAGCGCCCGCCGACCTCGGCCGCGCCTCCCGCCGGTGGCTGGCGCCCCTGGC
The DNA here is from genome assembly GCA_021605205.1 of Aegilops longissima. Lineage (NCBI taxonomy): Eukaryota > Viridiplantae > Streptophyta > Magnoliopsida > Poales > Poaceae > Aegilops > Aegilops longissima. The sequence goes on along the minus strand of CM038681.1, from coordinate 636,047,631 downwards.
CGCCAGCGCCCGCGGCCGCCGCCCAGCGCCCTCCGTCCGGCGCCTCCCGCGCGCAAGCGCGCCATGGGCTTCGCGGAGCAGCTCTCCCGCGCCGCCCGGCCGCGCGCCGCCCCGCCCGGCGCTCCGCCCGCCGGCAGCGCCGCCAATGCCCGCTCCCGCGCCTCCTCCGGATCCCGCGCCGCCTGCCCGTCCCGCTCGCCGGAATCGCCGCCCTCGCCGGAGTCGGCCCGATCCAGATCCGGTCAAACAAGGTTGACTTCCACCCCCTCCGAAAATTCCACCAAGTCCCCGTGCCTGCAGATATTTTGTTGCATTTTCGTTGCATCATAACTCTCTGCTCCGTTTCGTGCGTATAATATGTCAAAATGTTCGTCTCGATGAGTAGATCATTTCATCTCATTGCATCATTTTCATTTGAGCTCATTTTGATGCCCGAAATGCTGTTAGAAGAGTGCTATGTGATGTTAGTTTCCGATTCTTATCAGAACATGCACTTTTGTCATTTTTGCCATGATTGATGTGTTCATCCTATGAACTTGAGTCCTACATGTGTTTTGTAATATGCCATGCCATCTTTCCAGGGGTGTATGCCATGTATTTTTGTGATCTCTGTGGTGACTAGCACGAGCATGCAAACTAGGCTTCATAATGTTCTTTGTTTTCAGCCCTGTTTTCTTGATATTTTTATGCCATGTTTACTTGATGCTACTGAGAGAGATCCATGCTTATTTTGAGATACTTCAGTAAGGATGTTTTGTTCTAAATGTCTTTCTCTATCCATCCATGCCCTTGTTTGCAACTATGGAGTGCCATAGCTTGAGTCAATCGAGCTCTACTTTTGCTATAAAATGTTTCCTAGCAGATTGTTTACATGTTATTCAATTTTGCCAAGGTTGTTGTAGTTGATCCTTGTATGCTATAATGTTGTTCTTGCCATGTATAGCTTCTATGCCATGTCTTCTTGATGTATGTATGCTTAGTATATCATGTATTGCTCTGTAGTGAGTGGTTCAAGCTCACCAACATGCCTACTTATTGTTGTTTCGCCATGTATGAATCTGTAATATAACTTGCCATGTTTACATGGGTGCTATCATATCTTTGATCCTTTTTGGCTCATGGTCAGTAAGGGACATTTGTTCTATGCAATTAGTAGATTCATGCCATGCCTTTGTTTGTCATGTTAAGTTCCTGTAGCATATTGTTTGATAGCTCTAAACATTGCAACCTTTGATGTTAATTTCTGCAAAGTCTGAAACTGTTATTATTTGCAATCTTGCCATGTGTGTTTGGGCATGTTCTAGTGGTTTCTGGAGATAGCTCAGTGTTCATGTTTTGTCATGCTTTACCTGTACATCATGCCCATGCCTTTTGTTTTCATGTTGAGATGATGTAGCTTATTGTTTTGGTGCTTGCAAAATGCCTAGTTGCTGTTATGGACAGATTGTTGTTATGTCTTGTATCGTGTGTATGTGTTGAACCGTTGCTCCGTTTTGAGTGTGCTCTATATGAAACTTGCTTGATTTTGCATGTAGTTTCATATTATCATGTTGCATCCTTGTTTTGAGGTGTTTGATTGATGTTTGTATGCATTTTGCATCAATGCCATGTTTAACTTGTTTTGCTCATATCTTCTAGGCCGTAGCTCAATTAAATGAACTTTATGTGTAACTTGACTAGAATTTCGTGTAGATCATCGTGGTGCATCTTAACTTGCTGTTTAACAACTTGAACATAAGGTTTATTCAGATCTGGACCAATTTCGAAATTTGCATATGAGGACTTACCGGAATTGTTATATGTTGTTTCCGGCCTCATTTAAACTTGCCTTGATGTGTTGCTCTTGTTTGCATCATCTCTTGCCATGAGTAGCTTCATGTAGCTTTGTCATGCATCATGTTTTTTGTGCATCTTGTCATGTTCATGTGTGGTGTGTTTACTATGTTGTGTGCTTCTTCTTGTTAGTTCCTGTTTCGTTGCGATCGTGAGGATTCGTTCGTCTTCGCTTGGTTCGGCTTCATCCGTTCGTCTTCTTCATGGAATCGTTCTTCTTCCTTGCGGGATTGCAGGCAAGATGACCGCTACCCTGGATCTCACTACTATCATTGCTATGCTAGTTGCTTCGTTCTATCGCTATGCTGCGCTACCTATTACCTGTTCCTCAAGCCATCCCAAATTGCCATGTCAGCCTCTAACCTTTTGCACCATTCCTAGCAAACCGTTGTTTGGCTATGTTACCGCTTTGCTCAGCCCCTCTTATAGCGTTGTTAGTTGCAGGTGAAGATGAAGTTTGTTCCTTGATTGGAACATGGAGATGTTGTTCCTTGTTGGAACATGTTTACTTGTTGGGATATCACAATATATCTTATTTAATTAATGCATCTATATACTTGGTAAAGGGTGGAAGGCTCGGCCTTATGCCTGGTGTTTTGTTCCACTCTTGCCGCCCTAGTTTCCGTCATATCGGTATTATGTTCCCGGATTTTGCGTCCCTAACGCGGTCGGGTGATTTATGGGACCCCTTGACAGTTCGCTTTGAATAAGACTCCTCCAAAGAAGGCCCAACATTGGTTTTACCATTTGCCTCACCTATGCCCTTTTTCCCTTGGGTTTCGGAGCCCAAGGGTCATCTTTATTTTAGCCCCGGGCGGTGCTCCTTCGAGTGTTGGTCCGAACCGAAAGCAGATCAGGGGCCACCACGGGCAACTCGAGGGCTGGTTTTACTCGAGGCTGACTTATCCGGTGTGCCCTAAGACCGAGGTACGTCGACTCCTATCAGGATTTGTCGGCACATCCGGCGGCTTTGCTGGTCTTGTTTTATTCTGTCGAAATGTCTTGTAGCCGGATTCGAGACTGATCGGGTCTTCCGGGAGAAGGAATATCCTTCGTTGATCGCGAGAGCTTATCATGGGCTAAGTTGGGACACCCTGCAGGTATAAACTTTCGAGAGCCGTGCCCGCGGTTATGTGGCAGATGGGAATTTGTTAATATCCGGTTGTAGTAAACTTGAAGCAAACTCTTCTAAAATACACCAACCGTATGCGAATCGTGAGTGTCTCTTTTGGGGTTGATCGAGAGGAGAACACGGTTTCGGGTTATGTCGGCGTAAGTAGGAGTTCAGGATCACTTCTTGATCATTACTAGTTGACGACCGTTCCTTTGTTTCTCTTCTCGCTCTCATTTGCGTATGTTAGCCACCATATATGCTTAGCGCTGCTGCAACCTCACCACTTTACCCCTTCCTTTCCCTTTAAGATTTGCTAGTCTTGATACCCATGGTAATGGGATTGCTGAGTCCTCATGGCTCACAGATTACTACCCGCCGATTGCAGGTACAGGTTGTGCGATGATCATGACGCGAGCGCGATGTTTTCTTGTGTTGGAGTTCTTACGCTTCTTCTTGATCGGGGATAGGTTCAGTCGGCAGCTGGGCTAGCAGTGGTGGATGTCGTTTGAGCTTCTGTTTATGTTCCATCTGTAGTCGGATGTTGATCTTGTATATGTTGCTGATGTATTATTGTGGCATTTGTGCCATATGTATGTATCCCCATCTATTATGTAATGTTGATGTAATGATATCCACCTTGCAAAAGCGTTTCAATATGCGGGTCTATCCTTGGTGGGACCGTCGAGTTCCTTTTGGATAGGGTCGCATATTGGGCGTGATAAGGTGGTATCAGAGCCTCGACCGACCCTAGGAGCCCCCTTGATTGATCGTGTAGTTTGGCCGCTGTTGAGTCTAGAAGAAAACTGTTTTCGGAGTCTAGTTATATCGGAGAGTTGGAATTCTTTTTACTCCTCTGCCCCTTCGTCGCTCTGGTAAGGAATTTTGACGTAGGTGTTTTGAATTACTCCTCTTCCCCTTCAAAATTTTTCTTTACGATCACGTGGTTAGTTTCGTGAGTTGTCCATCCTCTTTTGATCCGGTGCATTTCTCGTCAAGTCGACTCGACCATCTTCATCTTTGTGTTGAATCCTCAGCTCTTTTCGATCGATGTTGTTTCCTTGTCCGAAGTTGTCCTTGTTTTTTTCCACCCGCCCACCCTTCTTCTTCTCGGAACCGGAGTCCGTAATCGAGTATCCATCCTACTCGTGCGAAGTCTTTGAATTCTATCCTCATTGATTTCAACCGGTGTTTTTCTCTTCAAGATATTCGTCGATTTCCCCTTCAAGTTGTCTTTGTTTTCCCGCCCACCCACCCTTTTTCTTCCCGGAGTCTGACTCTCTCTCGGCCAGCTATTCCATTCGTGTGGAGCCTCTTCAGTCCTCCCTCAATTATTTTAACCGGTGAATTCTTATCTCATTCGTCATTCTTCATCTCTTTTCTTTTCCGGTGCACTCAAATCAAGTTTTTCGGGTTAATCATATTCTTTTCCTTTGAAGTGTTCTCTTTTTCTCGTTCGCCTCTCGCCAGTTTATCATTCCGGAGTCCCGAAGACATCTCAGGAGATTCGTCTGTGTTCCAATTAATTCGAGGTTGTCACCTCAGTCAAATATTTCAATTGTTCCGATGCATCATCTATCTGTTTATCATCCCTTTTCCAACGATGTTTTCTCTTCAGTGGGCCCTAACCCACAGGTCTTTTCCTAGGATCTTACCTGACTCTTCTGATTTTCCCCGGAGTTATTCCCAAATTCTTTTCAAGTGTGACGTAAGAATGGATTCCATCAGTCACATGCCTTTTCCAAGATCAATTTCAAATCATTTCATTGTTGGCTCAACCTCTCTGTTTTTCATTCTTCCGGGAGTATCTCATTAATTTTGGTGGTGTTTATCGTTGTCCTTGAAGACCGAAGTAGAGTTTCTCTTAAATCTTGTCCGTTCCCCCGGAGATTCATGGTTCTAGCTCGATGTTATCCTATCTAATTGTTTCCATTTATGCAAATTCTTTTCATCCATCCGGAGTATTTCAGGAGTTGCTTTTCTGTTCCGATCACCTGGAGGCCATCTTTTTGGAAGATTTCTTCATTCTAAGTTTTCAGATTCATTCCCCAATTATTCTATATCCGTGCCCCTTCGTTCGTCTCAATATTCTTCCGGTGCTTCGTTCAAGTATTCTTTAATCAGCTCTTGATCTCTTTGTTCTTTTGCATCTATATCCCCTCTAGCATATTGGTTCTTCTAATTCTTCCCGGTGATTCATTCTCTTTCATCAGTCATTTCCGAAATTCTTACGGTGGTTCATTCAGATTCTTTTTCCTTCATTATCATGTTAGTCCATTCGTTCTTTTCAATCCTACCGGTGGTTCACGAAGACCTTCTCAAGTTTGCGATACGTCACTTCTAAATCCTTTTTCAAGAAGAATAAGTAGTATGCAAATATCCATTGCTTGTCATCAATTTAATTGATGAAGGATAAGCATACAATAAATCTTATTCTTATTTCATCCAAGCGTTAATCCTTTTCTTCGGAGTTTGTTCTTGAGGAATAAATTCTAGTTCCAAGTGTTCTCATACTTTTTTTTTTCCGGAGTTCAAATTTCCTCGGCCATTTCGTCGGAACCCCCATCTAAATCACCGCAAGGCTCATCTTATTCTTTCATCCTTCATTCTATCTCATCATCCTTTTTATCACCGGAGTCTTCACGGTGGATCGTCAGTATTCAATCCATTCTTCAAGAGTTCATCAAGATTCTTTTTGGAGGAGTTCCAGTATCTTTTCTTCTCGTATCTCTAAGTGTAATTAATTCTCCGTATTCTTTTGAAGTGGAGTTTTGCATTTCTTCGTTCTTCTCAGCTATTCAATCTTTTTCGCTTGTGGTCGGTTATCACCTTATAATTTTGAGATGGTTTCCATAATACCACAACAAGGTTATTCTTTCGTTGTTGATTTTCTCAACAACTCCGTTCAATCCTTCCTTCTAAGTTCTTTCATTCAATTTTTCCAATTCTTCCGGAGGTATTGTGTTGCTTATGTCGTCAAGTGTCATTCCATCTTGTGAAGTTCATGTTCTAATCATTCCATTTTTACCCGGAGTGCTGCCTAAATCCTTTCAGTCCTATTCGTTTCTTTTCTCATTCTAACCACTCCGGTTAGAACGAGTTGTTTCTTAGTCTATCTGATTTCGTGAGCTTTGATTCCTCTCTTTCTCGTCGTTCCTCTCTTTTTCACGAGTGCTCTCGATTCTTTGTTTCTTCTCTTGAGTTTTTGTTTCACCTCTTCCTCTTTCTCTTCCGTCTCGGTCCTAAGATCTCGGGACGAGATCTCTTGTTAGTGGAGGAGTGTTGTAACGCCCCGGATTCGATGCGCCAGGTGTCCGCCAGTTATTCGCCCTCGTTGCCATGTCATTTGCTTGCGTGTTGCTCTTTGCCATGTCATCATCTGCATTTTTATCGTGTCATCATGTGCATTTCATTTTGCATACGTGTTCGTCTCATGCATCCGAGCATTTTCCCCGTTGTCCGTTTTGCAATCCGGCACTCGTATGTCTCCCGGCGGCCCCTTTTACCTCTTTTCATGTGCGGGTGTTAAACGGTCTCGGAATGGACCGGGGTTTGTCAAGCGGCCTTGGTATAGCACCGGTAGACCGCCTGTCAAGTTTCGTGCCATTTGGAGGTCGTTTGATACTCCAACGGTTAACCGGGTAACCGCAAAAGCCTCTTTTGTATCGCAACCCAACACCCCTTCCAAAGTGGCCCAAAACCCAGCAAACTCCTCTCCATGCTCTCGGTCGTTCGATCACGATCGCGTGGCCGAAAACCGCACCTCATTTGGACTCTCCTAGCTCCCTCTACCTATATATATGTCTTCCTCCCCCGGATTTTCGCAGTCCAACCCTAGAAATCGCCCTCCGCCGCCACCGGACGTGTCCGCGTCGCGCCGGACGCGTCCGCCGCCGCCACGTGGCCCTCCACCTCCTCCGCGCGCGCCGCGCGGGGCCCATCCGGCCCGCCCGGCCCGCCGGTGCCGCCGCCAGCCCGCCGCCCGCCGCCGCCAGGCGCGTCGGCCGCCGGCGCCGGTCGTCGCCGCCCGCCACCTCCTCGCCGCCCATGCCCATCGCCGTCGCCGCCCGGCGAAGGCCAGCGCCCGCCGACTGGGCTCGCGCCTCCCCGCCCGGTGGCGCGCCCCTGGCGCCAGCGCGCGGCAGCCGCCCAGCGCCCTCGGTCGGCGCCTCCCGACGCGCAGCGCGCGCCATGGGAGCTTCGCCGAGCAGCTCTCCGCGCCGCCCGCCGCGCCGCCGTCCGCTGGCGCTCCTCCGCCGGCGGCGCCGCCAATGCCGCTCCGCGCCTCCTCCGGATCTCGCGCCGCCTGCCCGTCCGCTTCGCGGAATCGCCGCCCTCGCCGGAGTCGGCCCGATCCAGATCCGGTCAAACAAGGTTGACTTCCCCCCCCCTCGGAAATTCCACCAAGTCCCCGTGCCTGCAGATATTTTGTTGCATTTTCGTTGCATCATAACTCTCTGCTCCGTTTAAATGCGTATAATATGTCAAAATGTTCGTCTCGATGAGTAGATCATTTCATCTCATTGCATCATTTTCATTTGAGCTTATTTTGATGCCCGAAATGCTGTTAGAAGAGTGCTATGTGATGTTAGTTTCTGATTCTTATCAGAACATGCACTTTTGTCATTTTTGCCATGATTGATGTGTTCATCCTATGAACTTGAGTCCTACATGTGTTTTGTAATATGCCATGCCATCTTTCCAGGGGTGTATGCCATGTATTTTTGTGATCTCTGTGGTGACTAGCACGAGCATGCAAACTAGGCTTCATAATGTTGCTGTTTTCAGCCCTGTTTTGCTGATATTTTTATGCCATGTTTACTTGATGCTACAGAGAGATCCATGCTTATTTTGAGATACTTCAGTAAGGATGTTTTGTTCTAAATGTCTTTCTCTATCCATCCATGCCCTTGTTTGCAACTATGGAGTGCCATAGCTTGAGTCAATCGAGCTCTACTTTTGCTATAAAATGTTTCCTAGCAGATTGTTTACATGTTATTCAATTTTGCCAAGGTTGTTGTAGTTGATCCTTGTATGCTATAATGTTGTTCTTGCCATGTATAGCTTCTATGCCATGTCTTCTTGATGTATGTATGCTTAGTATATCATGTATTGCTCTGTAGTGAGTGGTTCAAGCTCACCAACATGCCTACTTATTGTTGTTTCTGCCATGTACGAATCTGTAATATAACTTGCCATGTTTACATGGGTGCTATCATATCTTCTGATCCTTTTTGGCTCATGGTCAGTAAGGGACATTTGTTCTATGCAATTAGTAGATTCATGCCATGCCTTTGTTTGTCATGTTAAGTTCCTGTAGCATATTGTTTGATAGCTCTAAACATTGCAACCTGATGTTAATTTCTGCAAAGTCTGAAACTGTTATTATTTGCAATCTTGCCATGTGTGTTTGGGCATGTTCTAGTGGTTTCTGGAGATAGCTCAGTGTTCATGTTTTGTCATGCTTTACCTGTACATCATGCCCATGCCTTTTGTTTTCATGTTGAGATGATGTAGCTTATTGTTTTGGTGCTTGCAAAATGCCTAGTTGCTGTTATGGACAGATTGTTGTTATGTCTTGTATCGTGTGTATGTGTTGAACCGTTGCTCCGTTTTGAGTGTGCTCTATATGAAACTTGCTTGATTTTGCATGTAGTTTCATATTATCATGTTGCATCCTTGTTTTGAGGTGTTTGATTGATGTTTGTATGCATTTTGCATCAATGCCATGTTTAACTTGTTTTGCTCATATCTTCTAGGCCGTAGCTCCGAATTAAATGAACTTTATGTGTAACTTGACTAGAATTTCGTGTAGATCATCGTGGTGCATCTTAACTTGCTGTTTAACAACTTGAACATAAGGTTTATTCAGATCTGGACCAATTTCGAAATTTGCATATGAGGACTTACCGGAATTGTTATATGTTGTTTCCGGCCTCATTTAAACTTGCCTTGATGTGTTGCTCTTGTTTGCATCATCTCTTGTCATGAGTAGCTTCATGTAGCTTTGTCATGCATCATGTTTTTTGTGCATCTTGTCATGTTCATGTGTGGTGTGTTTACTATGTTGTGTGCTTCTTCTTGTTAGTTCCTGTTTCATTGCGATCGTGAGGATTCGTTCGTCTTCGCTTGGTTCGGCTTCATCCATTCGTCTTCTTCATGGACTCGTTCTTCTTCCTTGCGGGATTGCAGGCAAGATGACCGCTACCCTGGATCTCACTACTATCATTGCTATGCTAGTTGCTTCGTTCTATCGCTATGCTGCGCTACCTATTACCTGTTCCTCAAGCCATCCCAAATTGCCATGTCAGCCTCTAACCTTTTGCACCCTTCCTATCAAACCGTTGTTTGGCTATGTTACCGCTTTGCTCAGCCCCTCTTATAGCGTTGTTAGTTGTAGGTGAAGATGAAGTTTGTTCCTTGATTGGAACATGGAGATGTTGTTCCTTGTTGGAACATGTTTACTTGTTGGGATATCACAATATATCTTATTTAATTAATGCATCTATATACTTGGTAAAGGGTGGAAGGCTCGGCCTTATGCCTGGTGCTTTGTTCCACTCTTGCCGCCTAGTTTCCGTCATATCGGTATTATGTTCCCGGATTTTGCGTCCCTAACGCGGTCGGGTGATTTATGGGACCCCTTGACAGTTCGCTTTGAATAAGACTCCTCCAAAGAAGGCCCAACATTGGTTTTACCATTTGCCTCACCTATGCCCTTTTTCCCTTGGGTTTCGGAGCCCAAGGGTCATCTTTATTTTAGCCCCGGGCGGTGCTCCTTCGAGTGTTGGTCCGAACCGAGCAGATCAGGGGCCACCACGGGCAACTCGAGGGCTGGTTTTACTCTTAGGCTGACTTATCCGGTGTGCCACGAGACCGAGGTACGTGCGACTCCTATCAGGATTTGTCGGCACATCCGGCGGCTTTGCTGGTCTTGTTTTATTCTTTGTCGAAATGTCTTGTAGCCGGATTCCGAGACTGATCGGGTCTTCCGCGAGAGCTTATCATGGGCTAAGTTGGGACACCCCGCAGGTATAAACTTTCGAGAGCCGTGCCCGCGGTTATGTGGCGATGGGAATTTGTTAATATCCGGTTGTAGTAAACTTGAAGTAAACTCTTCTAAAATACACCAACCGTATGCGTAATCGTGAGTGTCTCTTTTCGGGTTGATCGAGAGGAGAACACGGTTTCGGGTTATGTCTGACGTAAGTAGGAGTTCATGATCACTTCTTGATCATTACTAGTTGATGACCGTTCCTTTGTTTCTCTTCTCGCTCTCATTTGCGTATGTTAGCCACCATATATGCTTAGCCGCTGCTGCAACCTCACCACTTTACCCCTTCCTTTCCCTTTAAGCTTTGCTAGTCTTGATACCCATGGTAATGGGATTCTTTGAGTCCTCGTGGCTCACAGATTACTACCCCACCGATTGCAGGTACAGGTTGTGCGATGATCATGACCTTGGCGCGATGTTTGCTTGTGTTGGAGTTCTTCCGCTTCTTCTTGATCGGGGATAGGTTCCGGTCGGCAGCCTGGGCTAGCAGTGGTGGATGTCGTTTGAGCTTCTGTTTATGTTCCATCCGTAGTCGGATGTTGATCTTGTATATGTTGCTGATGTATTATTGTGGCATTTGTGCCTTATGTATGTTCCCCATCTATTATGTACTGTTGATGTAATGATATCCACCTTGCAAAAGCGTTTCAATATGCGGGTCTATCCTTGGTGGGACCGTCGAGTTCCTTTTGGATAGGGTCGCATATTGGGCGTGACACCTAGTGACCGTTACGGTTTTCGGTGGGACTGACATGCAACTCGGTAGGACCGATATGGTTAGGGTTAGGGCATAACGTAATCTCGTGAGACCGATTACACAAACTCGGTGAGACCGATTTTGGTAATTAGCTAACCAGAGAGTTGGTCAGGTAAACTCGGTGGGACCGATTTGCTCTTTCGGTGAGACCGAAAAGTTACAAAAGGGAAACAAAGAGTTTACATTGTAATCTCGGTGGGACCGATCGCTCACTTGGTTAGACCGAAACGTTACGAAGAGAAACAGAGAGATTACAATCCCATCTCGGTGAGACCGAGATCCCTATCGGTGAGACCGATTTGCCTAGGGTTTGTGGCAGTGACTATGACATCTGAACTCGGTGGCGCCGGATAGAAAGAATCGGTAGGGCCGAGTTTGACTTTAGGTTTAGGTCATATGTGGATGTGAGAAAGTAGTGGATGGTTTTGGAGCATATCACTAAGCACATGAAGCAAGAGGCTCATTAAGCAACAACTCATCCGTCCTTGATAGTATTGGCTTTTCCTATAGACTCAATGTGATCTTGGATCACTAAAATGTAAAATGTAGAGTCTTGAGCTTTTAAGCTTGAGCCAATCCTTTGTCCTTGATATTTTGAGGGATCCACTTTCATCATCCATGCCATGCCATTCATTGAGCTTTCCTGAAATATTTGTCTTGGAATAGCATTAGCTCAATGAGCTATATGTTGTTATGAATTACCAAAACCACCTAGGGATAGTAGCACTTTCATCTGTTCGGTCTTCTTCTGCCAGTCCTGTCAAAGGAACGGGAGCTTAGATCCCGCATAGAGTCAAACTATGAAAAACAAGTATCCCGTAAAGGGTAAAACGAGCTTACTACGTTGGCTTGGCGCTTCGTGCAGAATCCGCGATCCTCGGTAATGGGAGGGGGAACCTCGGCGCCCTTGAATAACACCTTCCAGGCATCCTCGTGCGTTGTGTGAAAGAGCCTGGTCAGAGTTTGGTGCTGGGCTGGGTCGAACTCCCACAAGTTAAAAGCCCGTCATTGACACGGGAGGATCCGGCGGATGAGCATGACCTGGACTATGTTGACAAGTTTAACTTTCTCGTCCACCAGGTTTTGGACGCAGGTTTGGAGTCCGGTCAGCTCTCCTGAATTACCCCACGACAGGCCCTTCTCTTGCCAGGAGGTGAGCCGTGTGGGGATGCCAGATCGGAATTCGGGGGCCGCTGCCCATTCAGGTTCACGCGGCTCGGTGATGTAGAACCACCCCGATTGCCACCCCTTGATGGTTTCCATGAAGGATCCCTCGAGCCATATAACGTTGGGCATCTTGCCCACCATGGCGCCTCCGCACTCCGCTTGCTGGCTGTGCACCACCTTCGGTTTGACATTGAAGGTCTTTAGCCATAAGCCGAAGTGGGGCTTGACGCGGAGGAAAGCCCCGCACACGACGATAAACGCCGAGATGTTGAGGATGAAGTTCGGGGCCAGGCCGTAGTAGAACATGAGCCCCCGGACAAATGGGTGGAGTGGGAAGCCTAGTCCGCGGAGGAAATGGGTGAGGAACACCACCCTCTCATGGGGCCTGGGAGTGGGAATGAGCTGCCCCTCGTCTGGGAGCCGGTGTGCGATGTCTTTGGACAAGTATCCAGCTTTCCTCAGCTTCTTGATGTGTCCCTCCGTGACGGAGGAGACCATCCACTTGCCTCCCGCTCCGGACATGGTTGGAGAAGGTTGAGGTGGGGTGTGCGGACTTGGGCGCTAGAGCTCGAGTGCGCGAAAATGGATAAGCAAAGGAGGAAGAAGGTGTAGATGAAAAAGGTGGATCCTTATCCCCTTATATGGGCGGACGAAACTATGTGCCCCCACCAGCCTGGTAAAACTCGCTTATCTCCCAAGCGCCGTAATTAATGGCACAGTTGGGTTACCCACGCCCGTATTGATGAGAATCCCGAAATAAGGGGACACGATATCTGCTTCGACAAGACGTGCCAAGGAAACCACCTCGCTAAGTGCGCTGAGGTGGGACAGCAAAAACGATTCGAATAAAGGCTTGGCCGTGGTGTGATGTCACACTGCGGAATACGTCAGCAGGTTGGATTTGTGTAAATATTATTCTCTCTACGGTGGTATGTGAAACTTATTTTGCGAGCGGACACTATCCTTGTGTTCAAAATCTTCTATGAAGTATTCGGAGGAGGAACCCGCCTTGCAATGCCGAAGACAATCTGCACGGACTCGTCGTCATTGAAGCCTCGTTCAGAGGCTCTTGAGGAGTCTGGATTAGGGGTGCCGGATAGCGGACTATAACCTTTGGCGTTCTCCTAGACTATGAAGATACAAGATTGAAAACTTCGTCCCGTGTCTGGATGGGACTTTCCTTGGCGTGGAAGGCAAGCTTGGCAATACGGATATGTAGATCTCCTCCCATTGTAACCGACTCTGTGTAACCCTAGCCCTCTCCGGTGTCTATATAAACCGGAGAGTTTTAGTCCGTAGGATGAACAACAATCATACCATAGGCTAGCTTCTAGGGTTTAGCCTCTCTGATCTCGTGGTAGATCTACTCTTGTACTACACATATCATCAATATTAATCAAGCAGGAGTAGGGTTTTACCTCCATCGAGAGGGCCCGAACCTGGGTAAAAACATCGTGTCCCTTGTCTCCTGTTACCATCCGCCTAGACGCACAGTTCGGGACCCCCTACCCGAGATCCGCCGGTTTTGACACCGACAGTCCTCCTTGATACGGGCCACCAAAATGGCGTTATCCACAAAAAGGGATGCGAGAAATGTAGTTCCACACCCTCTAATATTCTTAAGCAAGCCATAGTAAGTGGCCAAGTCGAGGATATGTTGAAAGGGGTCGATGGCGATGAAAATAAGAAGCGGGCCGCCTTGCCAGCCGTGGCCATGCTTGATGTGTGTGTGTGGGGGGGGGGGGGCCACACCATTGAGGAGAATCCTCTCGATGAAGATGTAGCAAGTAAAGTGGTGATCAACACATGATTATTTTTTTGACCGAACCCTTTCCGTTGTAGGAGATCAAGTATGCACTCTCATTTTATTGAGTCAAATGCCTTGCGGGATGTTGGTCTTGAAGAGGAGTGACGGCGGCTTTCTTTGTGGGGCCGTCTTGCGACGCCGCGCACATACATAAAATTGTCACGTATGCTTCTTCTTTTGATAAAGGCACTTTCGACGTTGGAGACAAGGCCATCCAGATGTGGGCCATGCCGGTCTGTAAGAACCTTCGCAATGATTTTTGTAATGTCATGGATGAGACTAATTGGCCTATAATCGAAGATGCCCTCTGCCCATCTTTTTTTTTTTGGCAAAACCACAACGTTGGCGGAGTTGAGCCAATGAAGGTTGGTGGCATGGAGGCTCGTGAATAGGCTGATGTCACACATAACGTTGTTCTTGATGATGTCCCAACAATGTTTGAAGAAAGCATCTGTGTATCCATCTGGTCCCGAAGCCTTGTCACTAGGCATTTGGCCGCTTGCCGCTTTCACCTCATCCTCAGTGAAAGGATCATCAAGGCTTTGAAAGTCATAGGTGTGCACATTGATCTCCTCCCAATTGAAGTCTTTAGTGCTATGGTGATTCCTCCCAATTGCTTCCGAGAAATGATCACGAGTGATGGTCTCCTTTGGAGCATGGTCGGTGACCCAACCGTGGTTGTGACTAATCCGGTGTATATGATTCATTCTTCTTCTTGCATTGATTCTTCGATGGAAAAAACTTAGTGTTCGCCCCCTTCCCCCTCCTTGAGATTAGCAAGTTGTGCACATTGCTTCTTTCGACCAAGATCCAATACCACCAAGCTAACCACTCGCTTTTCAAGCCTAGCACGAAGATCGTGTTCGCCTGGAGGCAACTCTCTATCATCTTGAGCAACGTCGAGGTACAGGATGATCAAAAGGGCAACATGGAGGTGAAGTTTGGTCCTCGAGAAAAGACATCTACTCCATTCTGTAAGATGCTTGTCGGTCTTCTTGAGCTCGTGGAATAGGGCTCGGTAAGGCTTGCTGTGCTCCGTGTGCTCGTTCCATGCATTGAGCACCACCTTTTGGAAGCTCGGTAATGATGTCCAAAAGTTCTTGAATTTAAAATAACTCCTCGGCCCATGGTCATCCGCAAGCAAGAGAGGAAAACAAGGTGTGGAGGACGTGCGAGTTGCAGCGCATGCCCCATTTCACATTGTAAAAACCGAATCAAGCTTTGCAAAGGGTGTGGTTGGTTCTTTCGTTGCTCCAAGTGAATCTCCGGTTTTGTAAGGAGCACATCGCCGAAACGTTTAATACCCTGCCTACTAACATTTCTTTATTTTTTAGCCCGCAAAAAGAACATTTCTTTATTTTTTTTACTGGTGTGCATGATAGATTTGATTAAAATCACCAAAGCTCTCCATTAGGTCCCACTCGCCACTGACTGAAATCACCCAAAGCTATCCATTCTCCTTGTACAGATATACAATACGTATATTCAGACAGACATTCAGCACGGAGTACAGTAGTGGCTGCGGCAAAATTTCAGCCATGCGTATGCGGATGTGGTGTGTGGTGCAGCGGAGTACGGGGTACTCGAGTTGGTTGCAGCTTGACAGCAAAGGCACGACCAACGGCTGCAGGTACGTTACGTGCCGTCGGTCAGTGGCGAGCCATAACCTGGTTGTCCGCTAGCCCAAGGCTGCATGCGCCCAGACCAGACTGGTGACCGATGATGCGCTCGCACGGACCAAACAGAGCCGGACACGACGCGTACGTAAAAACACACCATTCCATCACGCCAACTCGCCAAGCACGGCACGCATCGCAGCATGGCCTGGTCCAGGCCCAGAATTATTAGCATGCGACCTGTGGATGTGCTCGTGTCGCGGCAGCAATATCTCCCACGATATCAATCTCTGCCCAAAACAGCTTGATTGCCCCCTTTTTCCTGGCATTTTTTCGGGCTAGCATTACATTGCACTGACGAACTGGTTGGAGAATTTTTCGAGATTAAGACGATAGCAACCAGTCATGTACATTATGGTTGGAGAGAAGCGGCCGGCCAAGCAATCTGAAGTGAAAAAAGTACCCATCTATTTGTACATCCATCCATTATCTTATCATCAAGATATGATCGACAAGTGGTAGCAGGGGAGGCGTACGTTGCCAAAGATGATTGAAACTTGAAACTAGTCGGAGGCGCCTAGCTAAAGCAGAGCCAGCCGCAGTGCCTGAGAAGGGCACTCACGGATTTATCTCTATCTACCTGTTGGAGTCCGGATTCGGGCCGCTGGGCACCTCATGCTTGCTGTCGGCGAGCCCGTCCGAGTTCCACCTCCGCGGACGGGACCTCCCCGGCCCCGCGAAAGCTCGCCGGCCACCTGCCGCCACCGGGAAGGACGAGGACGAGGACGATGACGATGCTGGACGAGGCAGCCTCGCCGCGCCCTCTCCTGGGGGCGCTGCGAGCGGCACGACGGCGACGAGCGCAATGGCGCAGAGGAGAGCGCACAGGAGGAGCAGCAGCACCCGCGCAGGAGCACTCCATCCTCCGGCGCATCGAGCTGTTGCCATGCAAGAACCAGCGCAGGAGCAGCTCGCCCTCCTTCCTTCCTCCCTTCCTTCCTTGTCGCCGCCGGATCTCACGAGCCTCCACCGACGCCCATGAACACCGCGCAGGCAATGCGGCGAGCCGGAGCTAATCAGTGTGTGTGAACTGAGCTTGCTCTTGCTCACCTCGCAGCTCTTGCACTGTGAGTGAGTGAGTGAGTGAGGGAGGGAGGGATGTGTGTGAGGCAGGAAGGGAGCTAGCTAGCGTGCGTCGACGGGACTGGCACTGGCAGTAGCGGCATGTGAGCGAAAGCCGGTTTTGGGAGGAGTATTTCACAGCTTCACACACACACACACTGGCTGCTCTCACTGGCTTTGTGGCTTTGTCTGAACCCGGGCTGGTCTGGTCGCAGGTGAAACGAGGGGGAGGGGAGCATGTGGGCGCAAAAGGCATGGATGGAGGTGGTGGAGCAGGGCGTGGCTTCTCCCTCCCCTCCCTCTTATTTACCGCGCCCGGCCCATATCATGGAGACGGAGGCAGACTTGAAAGCTGCATCAGCAGCACCACTCATCAGTAACCCCTGGCGTATCTGACACCATCATCACCGGACATTGATGGCTCAACAACACCCTGTCTCCCTAGCTAACTCGCTACTGTCTTCAGAGTTGCTACCGGGTTTCATTGTAGATACGTGCACGATAAACAGTTGAGAAATAGTGCATTCCATCACTTCATGTGGGGCTGTTCTTGTGGTGTGAAAACTTGTGCATTCCATTGTTTGGGGCTTGGTCTTTTGTCGATTCATGAATGAACGGGGCAAAAGTTGACCGCGGGTAGGGAGGACCGGGGCACAAAAGGGCCAGCGAAAAGACGTGAGAGTGGCATCAAGCGGGAAGCTTTGTTTTCGGTAAGGCTGTAAAGTTGAGATGTGGCGCTTTGACGCGCCATTTTCATCTAACCTTTGCTCTAGTTGCATTACGAGGAATAACCCGCGGAGTTTACATATAATGGTTAAAGTCGTTAGAACACTCTTAACAAGATGATACGAACTCAGAAAAATGCAAATAAGATATCTGGATGTTTAGAAAACATCACATACGTTTGCATGTAATTTTTATTCATGAAAAAAAAATTATTTATACCTTTTTATTTTGAATAATGTTAATAACATTAATTACCTCATTTAGTTTAAAGGGTGCTTTTGTCTTGAATGCAAATGATATGCACATAAAGGTAATGTTTATCTGAACATTTTCATATCTTATTTTCATTTTTCTGAGTTCATATGAATTAGTTATGAATTTTCAAAGTTTTGGTCAAACGGTCAAAGGGCATTTGAGGGACCACGAAAGAAAAAGTAAGGGCAAAACTGAGCAAGCTCGAAAAGTAAGGGCAAAACCCGTGGATAGGAACGAACTAGGGGTAAAAATGCAATTGTCCCTCCGATTTATGGCAGCAGGGGTGGTTCTATATCACCGAGCCCCGTGGCTCCAAGTGGACAGCTGAGCCTGCATTTTGATCCAACCCCCAACTCAGCTTGCATCGTGGATTAATAAGGGGTTGGACTGGGGATCTACGAACGAGGTGCGAACTCTGCAAAGTTGCATCCGAAGCCTCAATGAGAGGGACATCAATATAGCCAATGTCGTTCAAGTAATGCTAGTTCGTCGGACCCCGCCGTGCCAGCGACGGCCTCTCCGCCTGTGGGAGTTCAATCCGGAAGGGCCGCAGACTCTCAAAGACTTCTTGACTACGCATGCGAAGGAATGTGGAGATTATTCTTCGGAACGAAGGCAATGGCGGACACCACGAAGATGTCGGCCTAGATCAGAACCATCCGGATACCCGGTAAGTACCCTTTTCTGAATACCTCATAATCGGATACCCGGTGGCAAGATCTTGATGTAATCATCCTTTTCGTGGTTGGATAAAGAAGGTGGAACAGATTAGGTGTCGGCTCCCCCGCACGAAGACTCGCCTACTCTGTGCTAACAAGGATCTTGGCCTCGGCACCATACCGGTAGCCGTAAGGGAGGGTAAAGAGGAGAGTGAGAAGACCCAAGATGACCTTGGTTCGGAGGTAAGTCGGACATCGAGTCCGGAGAAATCGACCTTTCCTCGCTCAAGACAGAGGCGGAAAAGGACCCAGTATCCCTTCTCCAAGTAGGAGGAAAAGGGCCACCTCTGAAGATTGGGAGGGGCGGTCTTCCAAGAGGGGCAAGATGCCACCGTCGAGCGGCTTGGGTTTGGAAAGCGACGCCGTTGAACAGCTCCAACAAGGGGACAAGCCCTCGGCCAAACCGTAAGTGAATCCGGAGTACTTTGATAGCGTCCCGCTCCGTTGCTGTTTACCGAAGATATACGTAACGTGTTCATGCATTTTTACAGGTCGGCACGGAGTTTTTCTGGGCAATCCTCGTCTTCGGGAAGTCTCCTCCCAGAGATGATGGAGAGCGAGACGCCTCCTCCAACCTCCTCGCCCAATAAGGCGGATGACTCTGAAGTGTCATCGCGGAGGTTCCCTCTTAATCAAAAAGTTATGCAGGGGACAAAAGAGGTACCCGAAGGTGGATCTCCGACCATCCGGGATTCTGGGGCTGATGATAACAAAGGCCCCGGACTGTCTGGCTCGCAGCCGACAGTGATTCTGGAGATGGGTGAACAGATTCCTTCAAAGGATGGTCATGCTCCTAGAGCGGCTTCCGGAGACCCAGAGATTCCGGATATATTGAGGGACATGTTGCGGAAAACATCTGTCTCGAGGGAACAGCGTACCTTAATGGGTACAGTGATTGAAAAGATTTTGTCCACGAAGAGCGGATTAAATGAAGCCTTCATGAGCCTACTGAAGGGCTTCGAGGTTTGTGACATAATGTTTTCAGCTATGTGTCATTTGCAAATATGCGCCTGTGTATAGGTAGTAGCCCCTGAGCCTCGGGTTGGCTTCCACTAGGAAGTGAATCGGAGGATCAAAAAAGGATTACTCAAGGACTGGTCTGATGAATTTGAACGCATGCTGTTTCCCCCTTAGCTACTTCCCAGACTATTGATATTGCCGAGCTGCAAAGGAAGCTCGATGTAGCAGGGGATAACCTTGCATTAATCAATATGCGTCTTGACGAGTCGCAAGGCATGTATTTGGGGCAATCCCCATACATTATTTGTGGTATAAGCATGATGCTAAAATCTATATACTGGTATATGCGTGGCTGCAGATGGTGTTGCTGCCGTTGAAGTTCTTCAGGCGGAGCTGGCCCGGGCCAAGGAGCAGGCCCGGTGTAGCAATGCGGCTGCCGAAAAGGCATCGACTGAGTTAAAAGCCGAACAAGCTGCACGACGCCAAGACGAGGAGAAGATATCCACGATGACGCTCGAACTGGAGAATGCTACTGGCCGCTGTGAATTTCTGGAGAAGGAGAGTAAAGCCTTAACGGCTGAACTGGACAAGGCCTTACAAGAGGCGAGAGAAGCGCGGTCGGAATCCAGAGCAGCCCGTGAGGAGGTTCGGCAGGCGAGGGAGATTGCGGCTGGAAAGCCCTTTCTGCTGCAAACTAAGTTCGGTGACCCGAACTATGCTCAGCTTAACCAAGTGTGGAGTTCTCCGGACGAGTTCTTGGACTTGCCGAAGAGTTCTTCCGATGCGGCGCAGTATTACCAAGCGCGAGATGGGTATGCAACGGAGAAGCTTTTTTGGTCGCAGTTTGGCGCATCAAAGCGCCCTCTATTGCTCAATTAACAGATGTCCCAATGGGCCGAACTTCATAGGATATCCGGCTCCGCCATGAAGGATGTCATAATCCGATTTTGGCCAACCGAGCATGTTCCGAATAGCTATTTCGGCTTGGTGCAGAGGCTTGTTGACGCGTTGCCGCGTATCGACGCTGTGAAGCGTTAAGCATGCATTGAGGGTGCATGGATGGCTTTTGCCCGAGTCAAAACATTATGGGAGAAGATGAAGGCCATCGATGTTGCGACGAAGAGTCCACCCAAAGGCAAGGACCGTCCGGAACCGGAGCATTATTTTGAAGACGTCCTAGAGGCTGCCCGCTTGATAGAGGGTCAGTGCTCGAAAGACATAATGTTCGAGTGAGGTGTATGAAAACTGTAAAATACAATTTTATAGTTAATCTATTTTTATGTTTTGCTCGAAAGCTTGAATTCCTCCTGTGCGGCCGTTTGAATATAATCTGAAAGTTTTCCAGTCGTCGGCTTCAGCCCCCTCGTAGGAAGTACAGGGGTGTTCGGATAAGCATTTAATCACTCTTTATCCAACGTCTTGGTCCATGAAGGAGGTGATAATGCGGCAAACCAGGCAATCGGACTATAAGGCGTTAACACTTTCACTTAGCCATAGGAGTTTTATGGTGGGACTACGACATAGCCCCTGGTATGTATGTGGCGTATGGTGCCTTACATATTTGATCTGAAAAAGATCCCTCGTGTGACACGGAGAATCGCTAGAGATTCCAATAAGTCGTCAAGTGGTTGACCAGCTCTCGCCGCATCATGACAGTCAGTTTTCGGCTTTCTCTACTGAGGTACTTGACCAGATGAACCGGAAGCACAATCGCAGTAGTTCTCCTTTTACTACCCTAGCCGATAGAGCGGAACGTAGGGTAGCAAGCACATGAGTCGGGCAACCCAACTATTGACCCAAGACAATGACTCGGAGCTGATGCATATAAGGCCAAACTTGCGACGCCGAAGTGCGCTGTAGACATGTTCGGGCTTTTGCTGGCAACTCATTTGTTCCCATACCGAGCCCTTGGCAGGTTATGCCAAGGTATATCTGTGAAACAACCATGGGAGCCGTTTTTAATGGCGAAACAACACGGATGATTAATTCGGATATTGTTTACTGGGAGCTGAGCAATATGCCAATGATTACTTATTATATATAAAAGCCATCCTCCCGGCTATTTGACATGCTCGGGGTCGGAGGCGGAGGAACATGCATAGTACAGGCTCAGAATAGAGAGTGTGGTCTACAAAAAGTTATTTTAGACCTCCTGTTGCACGTCTGCGCCGCCAGTCCTCGGCGGGGGGAATCCTTGATGGAGATAGCCCCTTAGGTAAGTGTACGGATTCGAACTCCGATAGAGCCAGTTTCAGATGTTTGTCTTGTTCGTCACCTGTTTCTAAGAGATAGTGAAGGAAGAAATAAATAGAAAATGGATAAGAAATGTTACGGGGATGCATGCAGGCTTGTCCGTAGTGTGCTTCCACCAATGCCCATGGTATTTTGAGTGTGTAGTGATGTATGCCCGGCACAAATTTTGCAGGTGTACAAGGTGGGCGGCGGAAGCCGGACTGCTATTCTCGTTCCGGGGGTAGTTGATCCTCGGGTGGAAATTGCTTCTGACCCCTGATATTTCGTTGGTGAACCTCTCCGTTATCCCTGTCGCCTGGTGGCCTCCTCCCCTTGTGTTCGGCGTTGAGCTTGCCAGCCTGTTTAAAGGCCCAGCAGTTTCTGTTAGTATGATTAGCTGGTTTATTGGGGTGGCCGTGAATCTGGCAGGGTCGGTCCAATATCCTGTCTAGGTTGGATGGTTCGTCTTGTTTCACCTTGAATGGCTTCTTCCGTTGGCTGGGCTTGGGATTGCTGAATCTGGCGTTGACCGCTGTGTCGCGTGATCTTTCATTATCATTGCAACTGTTGTATTTGCTTCGTCGTGGCTTGCCGTTGTCGTCTCAGATTTCAGAAGTGCCCAGGTCACTGGCGCTGTTGCTTCTACGAGCGAGCCAGCTGTCTTCTCCCGCGCAAAAGTGGGTCATCAGAGCAGTGAGGGCTGTCATGTATTTAGGTCCTTCTTGACCGAGGTGGCGTGCAAGCCATTCGTCCCGGACACTATGTCTGAAAGCCGCAAGGGCTTCCGCATCCGGACAGTCGACAATTTGTTCTTTTTGACTACGAACCGAGTCCAGAGCTTCCTGGCTGACTCTCCAGGCTGCTGGACAATATGACTTAGGTCATCGGCATCTGGTGTCCGGACATATGTTCCTTGGAAGTTATCGAGGAAGGCCTCTTCCAAGTCCTCCCAGCTGCCTATGGAATTTTCAGGCAGGCTGTTTAACCAGTGCTGAGCTGGCCCTTTTAGCTTTAGTGGGAGGTATTTAATGGCGTGGAGGTCGTCCCCACGGGCCATATGGATGTGGAGGATAAAATCTTCTATCCATACCGCGGGATCGGTTGTTCCGTCGTATGATTCAATATTGACGGGTTTGAATCCTTCGGGGAATTCATGATTCATTACTTCATCGGTGAACCAAAGCGGGTGTGCGACGCCTCTATGTTGGGCCACCCTACGGCGTAACTCCGTAGGAGTCCATTTGCGGTTTTTGGCTCGGGCGTGGCTAGGTTTGTCATGTCCGAATAGGTAGCCATCGTCGCGTGTCGAGGCATGCCTTGGTGATCCGTAGATTGGTCTTGCGTGTCCTGCTCTACTATCTAAGTCCCGCTGCAGGTCGTCTGGACAATCGTGAGCTGAGTTATTCTTGCCTGTACGGCGAGATGGGGCGGTCTGGTGTTCGGCTTGAGTTGCCTCTTTATCCGGACAGAGTTGTTGGCGACCTGCCGCATTGTGTGATGATGGTACGGGCTCCAACGCCCCGTCATCGAAATGATGTAGCAATCTACGCTTCGGGTAGCTTTTGGCTAGGCCACTAAGGCCGTATTCTTCGGCGGCCAGGACTTCGGTCCATCTATCGCTGAGTAGGTCTTGGTCAGCTTGAAGCTGCTGCTGCTTCTTTTTCAGGCTCCTTGCAGTAGCTATTAGCCTGCACTTGAAGCGCTCCTGCTCGAGGGGCTCTTTGGGTACGATGAAGTCTTCGTCGCCGAGGCTTACCTCATCTTCGGAGAGCGGAAGGTAGTTGTCGTTCTCCGAATTGTCGCTGGGCAGGGCCTGTTCATCCGGGCTGGCTTGCCCGTTTTCCTGTTCCTCCTATTCGGATCTTACTCCAACAGGGTCTTCATTATTTTCGGCGTCGTCCGGAGTACTATTTTCTCCGGTGCCATCGTTGCTGCGGTGTGACTTGGAGCGGCGTTTAGGGCGTCGGTACTTAGACTGTGTCTCAGGATGTTTATTCTCAACTGGATCTCCTTTCTCATTGTCGCGAGCTTTTTTAAGTGTATCAACCATGTACATGTCGTATGAAGGGGTGGCCGTCCCACGCCTAGTGACTGGCGGGTCTTGGCCTTGTTCCTTGTCGGCATCGTCGTCTATACCGTCAATGTCTTCGGAGCCATAAGCAGGCATGTCGGTTAAGTCCTCGACAGTGGCTATGAAGTGGGTGGCGGGTTGGAAGCGAAATTCTCCATTATCAGCCTCAAGCTCGAACCAAACACAGTTCGGCCGCGAGTCCTCCGTCAGGGACATGTTTTTTAATGAATTTAGCGCATCGCCGAAGGGCGATTGTTGGAAGATATCTGCGATGCTGAACTCGAAGATTGATAACCGATCCAACTCGGTGTCCGGGGGCGTGCGCGGTACGGAACTTATTGCCGGAGACGAGTCCGGAATTCCGTTGACGCTGATATTGCCTGGTGTTGAGTCTGTGTGCGGCTCCAACGCCGCAGACTCTGTGGCTTCGAATGGTGCAATCTGCTCCGGATCTAAGGCCGTAGCAGTTACAGGAACCATCTCCTGAATCTCTTTTGATGACAGATTTAAGTCATGTTCATCGGAGCAAGGGGGAGCGATCGCCGCAGTCTCAAATCCATTGAAGATCAAGTCTCCACAGATATCCGCGACATAGTTCAAGCTTCCAAATCTGACCTGGTGGCCAGAGGCGTAGCTATTGATCTGCTCCAGATGTCCAAGCGAGTTGGCCCGCAGTACGAAGCCGCCGAATACGAAAATTTGTCCGGGGAGGAAGGTTTCTCCTTGGACAGCATCACTATAGATGATCGAAGGGGCCATCGGACCTTTCGTCGACGACACAGTGGAACTCTCAATGAACGCACCAATGTCGGTGTCAAAACCGGCGGATCTCGGGTAGGGGGTCCCGAAGTGTGCGTCTAGGATCAATGGTAATAGGAGACGGGGGACACGATGTTTACCCAGGTTCGAGCCCTCTCTATGGAGGTAATACCCTACATCCTGCTTGATTGATCTTGATGAATATGAGTATTATAAGAGTTGATCTACCACGAGATCATAATGGCTAAACCTTAGAAGTCTAGCCTGTATGACTATGATAATGAATATATCTGCTATCTGGACTACGCCCTCTGGTTTATATAGACACCGGAGGGATCTATGGTTACATAGAGTCGGTTACATAAGAAGGAACCTTCATAGTCGGTCGCCAAGCTTGCCTTCCACGCCATGGAGAGTCCAATCCGGACACAGGTACAGTCTTCGGCCTTCGCGTCTTCACAGCCCATCAGTCTGACCCATGGATAACGGGCCGAACGCCCGAGGACCCCTTAGTCCAGGACTCCCTCAGCAACGTCTTACTTTAATTTGGCGGTATTGTTGGATGAAGCGGCCCGGACCGACATTACATGACCTCGTTCATGAGACTGGTTCTACCGACATGCTTCGCACACATGCGGCTGGCGGGTGTCTGTTTCTCCAACTTTAGTTGAATCGAGTTTGACTACACCCGGTCCTTGTTGAATATTAAAACAGCACACTTGATGAAAAATCGTTGTAGTTTTGAGGCGTAGGTAAGAACAGTTCTTGCTAGAAGCCCGTAGCAGCCACGTAAAACTTGCAACAACAAAGTAGAGGACGTCTAACTTGTTTTTGCAGGGCATGTTGTGATGTGATATGGTCAAGACGTGATGAGATATAAATTGTTGTATGAGATGATCATGTTTTGTAGAAGTTATCGGCAACTGGCAGGAGCCTTATGGTTGTCGCTTTATTGTATGAAATACAATTGCCATATAATTGCTTTACTCTATCACTAAGCGGTAGAGATAGTCGTGGAAGCAATAGTTGGCGAGACGACAAAGATGCTACGATGGAGATCAAGGTGTCAAGCCGGTGACGATGGAGATCATGCCGGTGCTTTGGAGATGGAGATCAAAGGCACAAGATGATGATGGCCATATCATGTCACATATTTTGATTGCATGTGATGTTTATCTTTTATGCATCTTATTTTGCTTAGTACGATGGTAGCACTATAAGATGATCTCTCACTAAATTTCAAGGTATAAGTGTTCTCCCTGAGTATGCACCGTTGCTACAGTTCGTCGTGCCGAGACACCACGTGATGATCGGGTGTGATAAGCTCTATGTTCACATACAACAGGTGCAAGCCAGTTTTGCACACGCAGAATACTCGGGTTAAACTTGACGAGCCTAGCATATGCAGATATGGCCTCGGAACACTGAGACTGAAAGGTCGAACGTGGATCATATAGTAGATATGATCAACATAGTGATGTTCACCATTGAAAACTACTCCATCTCACGTGATGATCGGACATGGTTTAGTTGATATGGATCACGTGATCATTTAGATGACTCGAGGGATGTCTATCTAAGTGGGAGTTCTTAAGTACTATGATTAATTGAACTTAAATTTATCATGAACTTAGTCCTGATAGTATTTGCATATCTATGTTGTAGATCAATAGCTCGCTATAGCTTCCTCGTTCTATTTATGATATGTTCCTAGAGAAAACTAAGTTGAAAGATGATAGTAGCAAAGATGCGGACTAAGTCCGTGATCTGAGGATTATCCTCATTCACTAGTGCAGAACCGGGCAATAGCACCGGTTCGTAAGGCCCTTTAGTGCCGGTTTAGGAACCGGCACTAAAGTGTGGGCACTAAAGGCCCCCCCCCCTTTAGTACCGGTTCAGCACGAACCGGTGCTAAAGGGCCACCACGTGGCACGAGCCAGCTCCAGGGGCCGGGAGCCCTTTAGTACCGGTTGGTAACACCAACCGGTACTAAAATGTTTTTTGGGGGGGGGGGGATTGGTTTTATGATTTCTTTTTCATTTAATTTTGTGTTTTCCATTTTAATTCTTTTTCGTTTCACCCGCAGATATATATATATATAATAACTCATGCATGCTCGCATCATACATCATCATATATAATAACAAGTCCTACTAGCTAATTAATCAAGCATCATCATACAACTTCTACTCGTTATTAATAATAAGTCATACGATCATCATCCTCATAGTCATCGAATCCAACCCTACATAATTGTTCTTAGCACATGATCATCGATGATCGGGTAGGATCGGACCTAAACACACTTAAGGTAAAATAGCATAAAACAATATAGACCCCGACTCTCCATTATGAAGAATGGAGATCATCCTGTCTCCAATTCTTGCGCCTCGCTTCCTTTTGCTTCCAAGAAGCTCCTTACGACTGTCCATACATTTTTCCCATCCTTTGATTGTCATGTCTCCACTTCTTTTAGAAATCCGGTATGGACAGTTGAGATTCAGAGGATGACCTGGATATATGTTCAAAACACTAACGCTGCCGCCATTTCGATACATCAAATGAGGCACACAATTCTCTGGGATAAGCTGTTGAAAAACATAGTAATAACTTCGTAATTAGCAATGATGTACTAGTTTTAGAAGTACGCAAAAAGATGCACGGATGTCGTAATAGTAAAAAAACTTACCAGGGTATCTCCATGGTAGTTACCGTAGTTCAACACGTGCACTAGTGGCACGTATTGACCATAATGTTGAGGAGTTCAATTGTAGATATTGTAATTCTCAATATCATTACAAAATCCAACAAGATGAGTTTTCTACTTGTAAGTTAACTCAGAGCCATCGGTGTAGTAAGTTCTATCTACCATATTCTGCACATTCTTTGATACTTCAAAATAAGCTGTCAATGGAAATAAGCTGTCAACTATTTTGAAATGAACAATATAAGTTCTAATAATAATTAACTATGTTTGAGAAACTCACATAGCGGTAGAACTGGAGGAGTATCAACAAGGACCCAAATGTCCATATTGTCTTGCTCGATTTCAGGATCACCAAGATCCATGGTGACAAACATACCCTCATCAAAACCATACAATTTGCAAAATGCTTCCCAATTTTTACAACCAAAATGGGTTACGCCTCAGCATTATACAACTTTACTTCAAAATCCACATCATGATGGGTCCTTAGGTGAATTTTCTTCGCTTCAAAATTTTCATGGTCTTCAAAATCCATCCTCTCCAAGACATAGCGTCTTGCATGGCATGGCATCAACTATACTCGAATTGTAAAAGATGAAAATTACACGTTGAAATAGTTGAAGTCATGCTTAATTATGAAAAAAACTATACTCGAATTGTAAAGATGAAAATTACCGTTTCAACTTCGAAAGTCTCCTCGAGCTTAATGTCAAGCGCCGACCATCGTCCGTGTGAGGCCTGTCGACTCACCTCGATCGTCGTGGCACCAACCGCACCGGAGACTTTCGTCATCCGATGATGACATTTCCTATCGCTCATAATTCAAAGACTAAATTAGATCATTATTATTCAACTAATCATATGCATATGCCTTGCATATAGTGCTCTCCGATTTGACTAAAAAGAAACTAGTTCTATTAATTTTCTTGCTAAAATAAACTACTTCAACTAGTTCAACTACTAAGCACTTACTATAAATAGAATAATGTAGTACTTACTCAAAATAGAATAATTTATATAAACTCAAAATATATAAAAATTAAATAAACAAAAAACTCATTAACAAATAATATTTTAATTAGATCATCAAATATCAGATACCTAAATTTTCTTACTAAAATAAACTAGTTATATTAATTATTGAACTAGTTCAAATCTCATATACCTAAATATATAAACTAGTTCGACAATTTTCTTACTAAAAATAAACTAGTTATATTAATTATTCAACTAGTTCAAATCTCTAATTCGACAATTTTCTATCTAGCTAATTCATCTAACATTCGATCATCTAATTAACTTTTCTAAAAAACAGAAAATAAGTAAAAAAATGTGTGTGTGTGCATGTGTATGTGTGCATGTACGTGTACGTATATGTGTGTGTATATGTGTGTGTCAGTCCCGTCGCGCGCCAGACGTGACGTCTGGGGCGACGACATCTGGAGGAGCGCGCGGGCGGCGGCGGCGTGCGTGACGACGACGACGGCGGCGGGAGAGAGCGAGAGACGATACATGGCGGGCGAACGACGACAGGCGGCGCGGGCGTTCGGGCGGCGCGCGAGACGATGACGACGACAGCGGCGGCGGGGCGACGACGACGACGACGCATAACGGACGACGGGCGGCGGCGGCGGCGACGACGGCGGCGCAAGCGAGAGGTTGAGACGAAAGAAGTAGAGATCTAACTGAATTTTCGCAAGTGTTGTATATATAGAGAGGCCTTTAGTACGGTTGGAGCCACCAACCGGTACTAAAGGCCAACTTTGGCCAGACCAAGAGGCGGAAGAGCAGGCCTTTAGTACGGTTGGTGGCTCCAACCGGTACTAAGGGTGATTTTAGTACCGGTTGGAGCCACCAACCGGTACTAAAGGCCTCGCTGCCACCTCGCAGTTCACAAAGTTTAGTCCCACCTCGCCGGGCGAAGGGCAGCCAGACTGGTTTATAAGCCCATCGCGGCTGCCTCTTTGAACTCCTTTATATAGCGGGCTTGTGGGCCTAATTTCTGCGCTGCCACTGTGAGTCTGCTGGGCCTTTAGGGCCTGTAATTGCACGCCTGTGGCGTAGCAGGCCCACAGGCAGCGCCCATTTTTTATATATTTTTCTTTTCTGTTTCTTCTATTTATTTCTTCGTAGTTTTTTCTTTTCTGTTATATTTATTTGTGAGTAGTTTTTCATCTAGTTTGCCAAAATTCAACATTTTCAGAGTTCATTTTGTAGTGACTTTCAATTTCACGGCCATTTTGTGAACGATTGAAAAATAGCAAATATATTTTTTTCTTTTCTGTTATATTTATTTCTGAGTAGTTTTTTCTTTTCTGCTATATTTATATTCTTCTATTTATTTCTGAGTAGTTTTTTTATATAATTTTTTCTTTTCTGCTATTTTTCTTTTCTGCAAAACTTGATGGTCAAAGTCTGGAGTTATAACCAAAGTTTAAAAAAGAAATTCTGGTGTTGTAATAAGTTTTAAAAATAAAATGCCTTTGTAACAGATGAGTTTAATTTCGCCGAAACCCGACAACCGAAAGAGATTGTTCAGTTTGTAAACGAAGTGCATCTAGTTTTAGCCGTAAGCCTCTACTTTCTTGCACATGCTATGTGGGTGAAATGATGATACCATGCCAAGTTTCAACTTTTCAGAGTTCATTTGTAGTGCTTTTCAATTTCCAGGTCATTTAGTTCTCAAAACAAATCATTGAATGCATGAAAAATAGCAAATGAAGGCAGAAATGGTTGAAAGTTGATGGCGTCGCTTTGAATGGTGCATACTGAACGCTTCTTATTCTTCTTCTTCTTCTTCTTCTTCTGCTTCCTCTTCTTCTTCTTCTTCCTCTTCTTCTTCTTCCTCATCCTCTTCTTCTTCTTCTTAATCTTCCTCTTCCTGCTTGTGATAGTTTTAAAAATAACATGTCCAAATTGACATATTTAAATTGTGCATCTGAACGGAGAAAAATACATTGGTCAAGTACCGCCTTTCAGCCAAAAGCGCGCCATCGCTACAGAGAAGTACATATAAAAAATACATTGAGCATCAATGATCTTTTGTATAGAATCTACATCGTCAATAGGAATCTAGTACATATAAAATACATTGATCATCAATGATCTTTTGTATAGAATCTACATCGTCAATAGGAATCTACCACCGATTTAAGAACCGCGAAGACTCCTATTGCAGCCACAGATCCTACACAAAGAGTTCAATGAAGACCAACTGCTTGTGATAGTTTGAGAAGTAACATATTTAAGGTGGTAAAAGGCTTGTTAGGGGAGCGAGGTGGGACTAAAACAGCCTGCCATTAACGTCATTAGTACCGGTTCGTGGTTCGAACCGCACTAAATGGTGATGGTGGGGCCATAGCTCGATCGCAGTCGACACAGCCTCTTTAGTACTGGTTCGTGGTACGAACCGGTACTACAGGTTCGCCACGAACCGGTACTATTGATCGCCGCCACGAACCGGCACTAATATACACATTAGTGCCGGCTCTAATGCAAACCGGCACTAATGTGCTTCACGTTTGACCCTTTTTCTACTAGTGATTGTTGCACTAAAGAATTATGTCCTTGATGCACCGCTAGGTGACAGAACTATTGCAGGAGCAGATGCAGATGTTATGAACGTTTGACAAGCTCGGTATGATGACTGCTTGATAGTTTAGTGCACCATGCTTTACAGCTCAGAACCGGGACTTCAAAAATGTTTTGAAACGCCATGGAGCATATGAGATGTTCCAAGAGCTGAAATTGGCATTTCAAACTAATGCCCGAATCGAGAGGTATGAGACCTCTGATAAGTACTTTGCCTACAAGATGGAGGAGAATAGCTCAACTAGTGAGCATGTACTCAGAATGTCTGGGTACTACGATCGCTTGAATCAAGTGGGAGTTAATCTTCCTGATAAGATAGTGATTGACAAAGTTCTCTAGTCACTATCACCAAGCTACTAGAACTTCGTGATGAACTATAATATGCAAGGAATGACGAAACAATTCCCAAGCTCTTTGCGATGTTGAAATCGGTGAAGGTAGAAATCAAGAAAGAGCATCAAGTGTTGATGGTTAACAAGACCACTAGTTTCATGAAAAAGGGCAAAGGGAAAGAAAGGAAACTTCAAGAAGAATTGCAAGCAAGTTGTCACTCCCATGAAGAAGCCCAAAGCTAGACCCAAGCCTGAAACTGAGTACTTCTACTGCAAAGGAAATGGTCACTGGAAGCGGAACTGCCCCAAATACTTGGCGGATAAGAAGGATGGCAAAGTTAACAAAAGTATATATGATATACATGTTATTGATGTGTACTTTACTAGTGTTCATAGTAGCCCCTGGGTATTTGATACTGGTTCAGTTGCTATGATTAGTAACTCGAAACAGGAGTTACAAAATGAACAAAGACTAGTTGAGGGCGAGGTGACGATGTGTGTTGGAAATTGGTTCCAAGGTTGATAAGATCACCATCGGATACTCCCTCTACCTTCGGGATTAGTATTGGAACTAAATAAATGTTATTTGGTGTTTGCGTTGAGCATAAATATGATTGGATCATGTTTATTGCAATACGGTTATTCATTTAAGTCAGAGAATAATTGTTGTTCTGTTTACATGAATAAAACCTTCTATGGTCTTACATCCAATGTAAATGGTTTACTGAATCTCGATCACAGTGATACACATAATATTGATGCCAAAAGATGCAAAGTTGATAATGATAGTTGTCAGTGTCAAAACCGGCGGATCTCGGGTAGGGGGTCCCGAACTATGCGTCTAAGGCAGATGGTAACAGGGGGCGGGGGACACGATGTTTACCCAGGTTCAGGCCCTCTCGATGGAGGTAATACCCTACTTCCTGCTTGATTGATCTTGATGATATGAGTATTACAAGAGTTGATCTACCACGAGATCGTAGAGGCTAAACCCTAGAAGCTAGCCTATGGTATGATTGTTGTTGTCCTACGGACTAAACCCTCCGGTTTATATAGACACCGGAGGGGGCTAGGGTTACACGGAGTCGGTTACAAGGGAGGAGATCTACATATCCGTATTGCCAAGCTTGCCTTCCACGCCAAGGAGAGTCCCATCCGGACACGGGGCGAAGTCTTCAATCTTGTAGCTTCATAGTCCAACAGTTCGGCCAAAGGATATAGTCCGTCTGTCCGGATACCCCCTAATCCAGGACTCGCTCAGTAGCCCCCGAACCAGGCTTCAATGACGATGAGTCCGGCGCGCAGATTGTTTTCGGCATTGCAAGGCGGGTTCTTCTCCAAATCCTGAATACATGTTGAATAGTGTCCGACTTCCCATAAATGTTGCGCTTCTTGGCTTCCACGTCCAATAATGGCTATCTTCCACGTGTTGAGCGAATGTGAGAAGCCGGGGCATTTTTACATTTGCCACCCTAGCTATGTGAGTGAACTGTCTATTAAAGAGACGGGGATTCTTAGATCCAGATCACACCATCCTTCCACGACGAGCATTCATCAGAGCGCGCCCGAAAAAATCCATCCATGGCCAGCCACCGCAGCTCTTCCTCTCGCTCCCGTAGCCCTAAGCCCGAAGATTGGAAGAAGTGTTCCGTCCTGCACAGTCAATTAGTGGAGTTACAGACCCAGGGATTTCTCCCTCCAGCGTATATGGTCCTCGTTCGAGCCGGACTCGCCACCTACAATGGCGGGGAGCAAGCGAAGAGCTTTCCCAACCCCTCCAAGGGGGAGCGGGTATGCCTCGTCCCTTGTTTATTAAGGGGACTCAGATTTCCAATCCATCCGTTCCTCCGAGGGCTCCTAGAGTTTTACGGCCTCAAGTTGCATAACTTCACCCCTGCTTCCATATTACACATCGCTGGTTATGTAGCCCTTTGTGAGCTGTTTCTCGGCTGCGAAGCTCATTTCGCGCTGTGGAAGAAGCTATTCTGCCTTGTGCCCCATACACAGAGGGGGTCAATATATCAAGTGGGCGGAGCCGAAATATGGCGCATTGCCGGGACCGGATACCTGTCCGGTACCCCGAAGAAGACGTTCGAAGACTGGCCTTCGGAGTGGTTTTATATGGAGGATGTCCCCCTTCCGGATCCTATTCGGATTGGTCTTCCCGAGTTCGACAATGCCCCTTTGAAGAAACGCCGAAGCTGGCGCCCTCGGAGCCCTCAGGAGGAAGATAACAGAGACGTCCTTTACCTGATGTGTCGGATAAAGGTGCTGGCTCAATCAGGACTGACAATAACCGAGGTTATGTCAATATGCATTATGCGGGGGGTGCAGCCACTTCAATATCGAGGCCACCCCATGTGGCACTTCAACGGGGAAGATGATGCCACTCGCTGCGGGCGTAAGGGACCGGACTCAGTTGCTGCTCTAGCAAAAATTCTGTCCGATTTGTATAAGGGAGGGGAAGAGGAGTTCCTCCGCATCAAGCCACGGGATGGATT
Organism: Aegilops longissima; assembly: GCA_021605205.1. Classification (NCBI taxonomy): domain Eukaryota; kingdom Viridiplantae; phylum Streptophyta; class Magnoliopsida; order Poales; family Poaceae; genus Aegilops; species Aegilops longissima. The sequence continues at coordinate 636,014,311 of CM038681.1, read as the reverse complement.
CTCCATGTACAATCCTCCAAGCTGGCGAGCTACCACTTTTTACTCTCATCCTTCCCGCGTTCATCGTCATACGTTTTTACCTTGCCGTTTCATGGCAGGAACTGCGAAAAGCTGTAAGGGAGATCAACAGCCCACCTCCACAACCAGAGGATCCTGGCCGGGCCCTCGACCCTGGCCTCGAAGAGGATTCAGACATATTTGTGGAGCTGATCGACAAGATATTCTATCAATTAAGCTATGATGATGCCATGGTGGCCATTATAGCTGACTATCCTGGGCCACTCCCCGCCTCGCATGTGAGTAAAACCTAGAGTCCCGTCTTCCAAGAAGGATCCCCTTTTATGCACTTCACCCATCGTACCTGTATGGTGTTTTACAGGGAAGGCCATTTGGACGCCATGCCGAACCCGCGGTGGCTCGCCAACAAGGGGCGCCGAAGCCGGGCCGGCTGAAAAGGAAGGCGATCCGGACAGAGACGTCGGCGCAGAGGTATGATACAAAACCTCGCTCCGTGGTTGTCGTCTTTAAAAACATAATAACACCCATGCTTCCTAGAAGGAAAAACGCTCGCCGGACTATATCCGGAGAGGTTGCCGATCACGCCTCCACCAGTCGGGCCCCAGGGGCAGACACAGAGGCGGAAGCTAACACGGGGCACGTGATACGTCTCCAACGTATCTATAATTTTTGATTGCTCCATGCTATATTATCTATTGTTTTGGACTATATTGGGCTTTATTTTCCACTTTTATATTACTTTTAGGACTAACATATTAACCGGAGGCCCAGCCCAGAATTGTTGTTTTTTGCCTATTTCAGTGTTTCGAAGAAACGGAATATCAAACGGAGTCCAAACGGAATGAAACCTTCGGGAACGTGATTTTCTCATCAGATAAGATCAAGGAGACTTGGACCCTCCGTCAAGAAAGCCACGAGGCGGTCACAAGGGTGGAGGGTGCGCCCCCTGCCTCGTGGGCCCCCCCGAGGCTCCACCGACGTACTTCTTCCTCCTATATATACTTACTTACCCCCAACAGATCAGATACGGAGCCAAAAACCTAATTCCACTGCCGCAACTTTCTGTATCCACGAGATCCCATCTTGGGGCCTGTTCCGGAGCTCCGCCAGAAGGGGATTCCACCACGGAGGGCTTCTACATCATCACCATAGCCTCTCCGATGAAGTGTGAGTAGTTTACTTCAGACCTTCGGGTCCATAGTTAGTAGCTAGATGGCTTCTTCTCTCTTTTTGGATCTCAATACAATGTTCTCCCCCTCTCTCGTGGAGATCTATTCGATGTAATCTTCTTTTTGCGGTGTGTTTGTTGAGACCGATGAATTGTGGGTTTATGATCAAGACTATCTATGAGCAATATTTGAATCTTCTTTGAATTCTTTTATGTATGATTGAGTTATCTTTGCAAGTCTCTTCGAATTATCCGTTTGGTTTGGCCAACTAGATTGGTAGTTCTTGCAATGGGAGAAGTGTTTAGCTTTGGGTTCAATCTTGCGGTGTCCTTACCCAAAGGATGTAAAGGGTTGCAAGGCACGTATTGTATTGTTGCCATCGAGGATAACAAGATGGGGTATTTATCATATTGCATGAATTTATTCCTCTACATCATGTCATCTTGCTTAAGGCGTTACTCTGTTTTCATTAACTTAATACTCTAGATGCATGCTGGATAGCGATCGATGAGTGGAGTAATAGTAGTACATGCAGGCAGGAGTCGGTCTACTTGTCTCGGACGTGATGCCTATATACATGATCATACCTAGATACTCTCATAACTATGCTCAATTCTGTCAATTGCTCAACAGTAATTCGTTCACCCACCGTAAAATACCTATGCTCTTGAGAGAAGCCACTAGTGAAATCTATGGCCCCCGAGTCTATTTTCATCATATTAATCTTCCTACGCTTTATTATTGCTTTGCTTTTTTACTTTGCCTTTTTATTTTACTTAGCATCTTTATACCAAAAATATTATCTATCATCTCTATCAGATCTCACTCTCGTAAGTGACCATGAAGGGATTGACAACCCCTATTCGCGTTAGTTGCGAGGAGTTATTTTCTTTGTGTAGGTACGAGGGACTTGCGCGTGGCCTCCTACTGGATTGATACCTTGGTTCTCAAAAACTGAGGGAAATACTTATGCTACTCTGCTGCATCATCCTCTCCTCTTCGGGGAAAACAAACGCAAGCTCAAGACGAGCAAGAAGGATTTCGCGCCGCTATGGTAGTCTACGAAAAGTCAACATACCAAGTACCCATCACAATCCCTTATCTCTCGTATTACATTATTTTCCATTTGTCTCTCGTTTTCGTCTCCCCCACTTCACCCTTGCCGTTTTATTCGCCCTCTCTTTCCCAATCTCCTCCTCTCTTTCCGTTTGCCTTTTTCCCGTTCGTTTGTTTGCTCGTGTGTTAGATCGCTTGCTTGTCACCATGGCTCAAGATAATACCAAATTGTGTGACTTTACCAATACCAACAATAATGATTTCCTTAGCACTCTGATTGCTCCTCTTGCCAATACTGAATCATGTGAAATCAATGCAGCTTTATTGAATCTTGTTATGAAAGATCAATTCGCCGGCCTTCCTAGTGAAGATGCCGCTACTCATCTAAATAGCTTCGTGGATTTGTGTGATATGCAAAAGAAGAAAGATGTTGACAATGATGTTGTTAAATTGAAGCTATTTCCTTTTTCGCTTAAATATCATGCTAAAACTTGGTTTTCGTCTTTGCCTAAAAATAGTATTGATTCTTGGAACAAGTGCAAAGATGCTTTTATCTCTAAATATTTTCCTCCCGCTAAGATCATCTCTCTTAGGAATGATATTATGAATTTTAAGCAACTTGATCATGAACATGTTGCACAAGCTTGGGAGAGAATGAAATTAATGATACGTAATTGCCCGACTCATGGTTTGAATTTATGGATGATTATACAAAAAATTTATGCCAGATTGAATTTTGCTTCTAGAAACCTTTTAGATTCGCCATGGACGACTTTTATGGAAATCACTTTAGGAGATGCTACTAAACTCCTAGATAATATTATGGTTAATTATTCTCAATGGCACACTAAAAGATCTACTAATAAAAAAGTGCACGCAATAGAGGAAATCAATGTTTTGAGTGGAAAGATGGATGAACTTATGAAATTATTTGCTACTAAGAGTGTTTCTTCTTATCCTAATGATATGCCTTTGTCTACATTGATTGAGAATAATAATGAATCTATGGATGTGAATTTTGTTGGTAGGAATAATTTTGGTAACAACGCTTATAGAGGAAATTTTAATCCTAGGCCCTATCCTAGTAATCCTTCTAATAATTATGGAAATTCCTACAACAACTCCTATGGAAATTTTAATAAGATACCTACTGAATTTGAGAATAGTGTTAAAGAGTTTATGAATTCACAAAAGAATTTCAATGCTTTGCTTGAAGAGAAATTACTTAAAGTTGATGAATTGGCTAGGAACGTTGATAGAATTTCTCTTGAGGTTGATTCTTTAAAGCTTAGTTCTATTCCTCCTAAGCATGATATCAATGAGTCTCTCAAAGCCATGAGAATTTCCATTGATGAGTGCAAGGAAAGAACAGCTAGGATGCGTGCTATGAAAGATGCCTTTATTAAAGCGTGTTCTTCCAATTTCCATGAAAATCAAGATGAAGATCTAAAAGTTATTGATGTGTCTCCTATAAAATACTTGTTTTGCAATATGAATCTTGATAATGATGAGATTGAATATGAGTTACCTTTACCTAGACGGCGTTCTAAAAATTCGGAGCTTTTAGAGTATGATGCTAAAATTGATAAAAGTGGGATTGAAGAAAGTAAAACCTTAGATGTTGCTAAACCCACTATTTTGGATTTCAAGGAATTTAATTATGAAAGTTGCTCTTTAATTGATTGTATTTCCTTGTTGCAATCCGTGCTAAATTCTCCACATGCTTATAGTAAAAAAAAGCGTTTACTAAACATATCGTTGATGCCTTGATGCAATCTTATGAGGAAAAACTTGAGTTGGAAGTCTCCATCCCTAGAAAACTTTATGATGAGTGGGAACCAACTATTAAAATTAAGATTAAGGATAATGGATTTTATGCTTTATGTGATTTGGGTGCTAGTGTTTCCACTATTCCCAAATCTTTGTGTGATTTGCTAAATTTCCGTGATTTTGATGAATGCTCTCTAAACTTGCACCTTGCGGATTCCACTATTAAGAAACCTATGGGAAGAATTATTGATGTTATTATTATTGCAAATAGGAATTACGTTCCCGTAGACTTTATCGTTCTTGATATAGATTGCAATCCTTCATGTCCTATTATTCTTGGTAGACCTTTTCTTAGAACGATTGGTGCAATTATTGATGTGAAGGAAGGGAATATTAGATTCCAATTCCCATTAAAGAAAGGGGTGGAACACTTCCCTAGGAAGAAGATAAAATTACCATATGAATCTATTATGAGAGCCACTTATGGATTGCCCACCAAAGATGGCAATACTTAGATCTATCCTTGCTTTTATGCCTAGCTAGGGGCGTTAAACGGTAGCGCTTGTTGGGAGGCAACCCAATTTTATTTTTTGTTTTTTGTTTTTGTTTCTGTTTAGGAATAAATAATCCATCTACCTTCTGTTTAGATGTGGTTTTATGTTTTAATTAGTGTTTGTGCCAAGTTAAACCTATAGGATCTTCTTGGATAATAGTTACAGATTAATACAGACTGTTCTGTTTTTGACAGATTCTGTTTTTCGTGTGTTGTTTGCTTATTTTGATGAATCTATGGCTAGTAAAATAGTTTATGATCCATAGAGAAGTTGGAATACAGTAGGTTTAACACCAATATAAATAAATAATGAGTTCATTACAGTAACTTGAAGTGGTCTTTTGTTTTCTTTCGCTAACGGAGCTCACGAGATTTCTGTTGAGTTTTGTGTTGTGAAGTTTTCAAGTTTTGGGTGAATTTTTTTGATGGATTATGGAACAAGGATTGGCAAGAGCCTAAGCTTGGGGATGCCCATGGCACCCCCAAGATAATCCAAGGACACCAAAGAGTCAAAGCTTGGGGATGCCCCGGAAGGCATCCCCTCTTTCGTCCACTTCCATCGGTAACTTTACTTGGAGCTACATTTTTATTCACCACATGATATGTGTTTTGCTTGGAGCATCTTGTATTATTTGCGTCTTTGCTTGTTAGTTTACCACAATCATCCTTGCTGTACACACCTTTTGAGAGAGCCATACATGAATTGGAATTTGTTAGAATACTCTATGTGCTTCACTTATATCTTTTGAGCTTGATAGTTTTGCTCTATGTGCTTCACTTATATCTTTTGAGCTTGATAGTTTTGCTCTAGTACTTCACTTATATCTTTTAGAGCACGGTGGTGGATTTGTTTTAAAGAAAATATTGATCTCTCATGCTTCACTTAGATTATTTTGAGAGTCTTAAATATCATGGTAATTTGCTTAATAATAATATGCTTGGTATTCAAGATTTGTAGAACTTTCTTTTGAGTGCGTTGAATACTAAGAAAAGTTTGATGCTTGATAATTTTTTTGAGATATGAAGGTAATAATATTAGAGTCATGCTAGTTGAGTAATTGTGAATTTGAGGAATACTTGTGTTAAAGTTTGTGATTCCCGTAGCATGCACATATGGTGAACCGTTATGTGATGAAGTCGGAGCATGATTTATTTATTGATTGTCTTCCTTACGAGTGGCAGTCGGGGACGAGCGATGGTCTTTTCCTACCAATCTATCCCCCTAGGAGCATGCGCGTAATACTTTGCTTTGATAACTTGTAGATTTTTGCAATAAGTATATGAGTTCTTTATGACTAATGTTGAGTCCATGGATTGTACGCATTTTTCTCACCCTTCCACCATTGCTAGCCTTTCTAATACCGCACACTTTTCGCCGGTATCATACACCCACCATAAACCTTCTTCAAAACAGCCACCATACCTACCTATCATGGCATTTCCATAGCCATTCCGAGATATATTGCCATGCAGCTTTCCACCGTTCCGTTTATTATGACACACTCCATCATTGTCATATTGCTTAGCATGATCATGTAGTTGACATCATATTTGTGGCAAAGCCACCGTTCATAATTCTTTCATACATGTCACTTATGAATCGTTGCATATCCCGGTACACCGCCGGAGGCATACACATAGAGTCATATTTTGTTCTAAGTATCGAGTTGTAATGGTTGAGTTGTAAGAAAAATAAAAGTGTGATGATCATCATTTTTAGAGCATTGTCCCAGTGAGGAAAGGATGATGGAGACTATGATTCCCCCACAAGTCGGGATGAGACTCCGGATGAAAAATAAAAAAAGAATAAAAAAAGAAAAGAGGCCATAAAAAAAGAGAAAAGGCCTAAATAAAAAAAAGAGAGAGAGAAAAAGAGAGAAGGGACAATGTTACTATCCTTTTACCACAATTGTGCTTCAAAGTAGCACCATGATCTTCATAATAGAGAGTCTCTCGTCACTTTCATATACTAGTGGGAATTTTTCATTGTAGAACTTGGCTTGTATATTCCAATGATTGGCTTCTTCAAAATGCCCTAGGTCTTCGTGAGCAAGCGAGTTGGATGCACACCCACTTAGTTTCTTTTGTTGAGCTTTCATATGCTTATAGCTCTAGTGCATTCGTTGCATGGCAATCCCTACTCACTCACATTGATATCTATTGATGGGCATCTCCATAGCCCGTTGATACGCCTAGTTGATGTGAGACTATCTTCCCTCTTTTTGTCTTCTCCACAACCACCATTCTATTCCACATATAGTGCTATATCCATGGCTCACGCTCATGTATTGCGTGAAGATTGAAAAAGTTTGGAAAATGTCAAAAATATGAAACAGTTGCTTGGCTTGTCATCGGGGTTGTGCATTATTTAAATACTTTGTGTGGTGAAGATAGAGCATAGCCAGACTATATGATTTTGTAGGGATAACTTTCTTTGGCCATGTTATTTTGAGAAGACATGATTGCTTTGTTAGTATGCTTGAAGTATTATTATTTTTATGTCAATATGAACTTTTGTCTTGAATCTTTCGGATCTGAATATTCATACCACAATTAAGAAGTGTTACATTGAAATTATGCCAAGTAGCACTCCGCATCAAAAATTCTCTTTTTATCATTTACCTACTCGAGGACGAGCAGGAATTAAGCTTGGGGATGCCTGATACGTCTCCAACGTATCTATAATTTTTGATTGCTCCATGCTATATTATCTATTGTTTTGGACTATATTGGGCTTTATTTTCCACTTTCATATTACTTTTGGGACTAATCTATTAACCGAAGGCCCAACCCAGAATTGCTGTGTTTTGCCTATTTCAGTGTTTCGAAGAAACGGAATATCAAACGGAGTCCAAACGGAATGAAACCTTCGAGAACGTGATTTTCTCATCAGATAAGATCCAGGAGACTTGGACCCTCCATCAAGAAAGCCACGAGGCGGTCACGAGGGTGGAGGGCGCCTCAGGCGCGCGCCTGCCTCGTGGGCCCCGAGGCTCCACCGACGCACTTCTTCCTCCTATATATACCTACGTACCCCCAACAGATCAGATACGGAGCCAAAAACCTAATTCCACCGCCGCAACTTTCTGTATCCACGAGATCCCATCTTGGGGCCTGTTCTGGAGCTCCGCCGGAAGGGGATTCCACCACGGAGGGCTTCTACATCATCACCATAGACTCTCCAATGAAGTGTGAGTAGTTTACTTCAGACCTTCGGGTCCATAGTTAGTAGCTAGATGGCTTCTTCTCTCTTTTTGGATCTCAATACAATGTTCTCCCCCTCTCTCGTGGAGATCTATTCGATGTAATCTTATTTTGCGGTGTGTTTGTTGATACCGATGAATTGTGGGTTTATGATCAAGATTATCTATGAGCAATATTTGAATCTTCTCTAAATTATTTTATGTATGATTGAGTTATCTTTGCAAGTCTCTTCGAATTATCCGTTTGGTTTGGCCAACTAGATTGGTAGTTCTTGCAATGGGAGAAGTGTTTAGCTTTGGGTTCAATCTTGTGGTGTCCTTACCCGGTGATGTAAAGGGTTGCAAGGCACGATTGTATTGTTGCCATCGAGGATAACAAGATGGGGTATTTATCATATTGCATGAATTTATTCCTCTAAATCATGTCATCTTGCTTAAGCGTTACTCTGTTTTCATTAACTTAATACTCTAGATGCATGCTGGATAGCGGTCGATGAGTGGAGTAATAGTAGTAGATGCAGGTGAGTCGGTCTACTTGTCTCGGACGTGATGCCTATATACATGATCATACCTAGATACTCTCATAACTATGCTCAATTCATCAATTGCTCAACAGTAATTCGTTCACCCACCGTAAAATACCTATGCTCTTGAGAGAAGCCACTAGTGAAATCTATGGCCCCGGTCTATTTTCATCATATTAATCTTCCTACGCTTTATTATTGCTTTGCTTTTTACTTTGCCTTTTATTTTACTTAGCATCTTTGTACCAAAAATACCAAAAATATTATCTATCATCTCTATCGATCTCACTCGTAAGTGACCATGAAGGATTGACAACCCTATTCGCGTTGGTTGCGAGGAGTTATTTGCTTCGTGTATGTATGAGGGACTTGCGCGTGGCCTGCTACTGGATTGATACCTTGGTTCTCAAAAACTGAGGGAAATACTTACGCTACTCTGCTGCATCATCATCTCCTCTTCGGGGAAAACCAACGCAAGCTCAAGACGTAGCAGCACACGCCGGATGCTCCTCCTACAGAGGATGCGGATAAAATATCCGCTACAAATTCCGAAGTGGAGAGCGCCATGAATCACAGGCGTCGCTGGGCCGTACTCCGTGACGCTTGTTTATCCCAAGAGGTGTTTGATGCCTTCAACTCGGGAGACGCGTACTGTTGGGGAACGTAGCAGAAATTCAAAAAATTTCTACGCATCACCAAGATCAATCTATGGAGTAATCTAGCAACGAGGGAAAGGGGAGTGCATCTACATGCCCTTGTAGGTTGCTAAGCGGAAGCGTTGCAAGACCGCAGATGAAGGAGTCGTACTCGTAGCGATTCAGATCGCGGTTGATTCCGATCTAAGCGCCGAAACACGGCGCCTCCGCGTTCAACACACATGCAGCCCGGTGACGTCTCCCACGCCTTGATCCAGCAAGGAGAGAGGGAGAGGTTGGGGAAGACTCCGTCCAGCAGCAGCACGACGGCTTTGTGGTGGTGGAGGAGCTGGTACTCCGGCAGGGCTTCGCCAAGCACTATGAGAGACGAGGAGGGAGAAAGGTAGGGTTGCGCCAAGAGGGAGATCAAATCATATGTTGGGCAGCCCATACCTCAAGTATATATAGGGGGAGAGGAGGGGCTGCTCCCCCACCTAGGGTTCCCTCCCTAGGGGTGGCAGCAGCCCCCAGATCCCATCTGGGTGGCGTCCAAGGGGGGAGAGAGGGGGGCGCACCAGCCCACCTGGACCTAGGGTTTGCCCCCTCCCACTCTCCCTGCGCCTTCGGCCTTGTTGGGGGGCGCACCAGCCCACCTGGAGCTGGTCCCCTCCCACACTTGGCCCACGCAGCCTTCTGGGGCTGGTGGCCCCACTTGGTGGACCCCCGGGACCCTCCCGGTGGTCCCGGTACGTTACCGATAGCACCCGAAACTCTTCCGGTGACCAAAGCAGGACTTCCCATATGTAAATCTTTACCTCCAGACCATTCCGGAACTCCTCGTGACGTCGGGGATCTCATCCGGGACTCCTATCAACATTCGGTAACCATGTATATCTATTCCCTATAACCCTAGCATCATCGAACCTTAAGTGTGTAGACCCTACGGGTTCGGGAATCATGCAGACATGACCGAGACATCTCTCTGGTCAATAACCAACAGCGGGATCTGGATACCCATGTTGGCTCCCACATGTTCCACGATGATCTCATCGGATGAACCACGATGTCGAGGATTCAATCAATCCCGTATACAATTCCCTTTGTCTACCGGTATAGTACTTGCCCGAGATTCGATCGTCGGTATCCCGATACCTTGTTCAAGCTCGTTACCGGCAAGTCTCTTTACACGTTCCGTAACACACCATCCCGTGATCAACCCCTTGGACACATTGTGCACATTATGATGATGTCCTACCGAGTGGGCCCAGAGATACCTCTCCGTCACACGGAGTGACAAATCCCAGTCTCGATTCGTGCCAACCCAACAGACACTTTCGGAGATACCCGTAGTGCACCTTTATAGCCACACATTTACGTTGTGACGTTTGGTACACCCAAAGCATTCCTACGGTATCCGGGAGTTGCACAATCTCATGGTCTAAGGAAATGATACTTGACATTAGAAAAGCTTTAGCATACGAACTACGATCTTTGTGCTAGGCTTAGGATTGGGTCTTGTCCATCACATCATTCTCCTAATGATGTGATCCCGTTATCAACGACATCCAATGTCCATGGTCAGGAAACCGTAACCATCTATTGTTCAACGAGCTAGTCAACTAGAGGCTTACTAGGGACATGGTGTTGTCTATGTATCCACACATGTATCTGAGTTTCCTATCAATACAATTATAGCATGGATAATAAACGATTATCATGAACAAGGAAATATAATAATAATAACTAATTTATTATTGCCTCTAGAGCATATTTCCAACAATCTTCCACTTGCACTAGAGTCAATTATCTAGTTCACATCGCCATGTGATTAACACTCATAGGTCACATCGCCATGTGACCAACATCCAAAGAGTTTACTAGTGTCAATAAACTAGTTCACATCATCATATGATTAAGACTCAATGAGTTCTGGGGTTTGATCATGTTTTGCTTGTGAGAGAGGTTTTTTAGTCAACGGGTCTGCAACATTCAGATCCGTATGTACTTTGCAAATCTCTAGGTCATATTGTAAATGCTGCTTCCATGCTCCACTTGGAGCTATTCCAAATGGTTGCTCCACTATACGTATCCGGTTTGCTACTCAGAGTCATTCGGATAGGTGTTAAAGCTTGCATCGACGTAACCCTTTACGCCGAACTCTTTATCACCTCCATAATCGAGAAACATGTCCTTATTACTCCAAGGACAATTTTGACCGCTGTCCATTGATCCATTTCTGGATCACTCTTGTACCCACTTGCCAGACACGTGGCAAGGCACATATCAGGTGCGGTACAAAGCATGACATGCTGTATAGAGCCTATGGCTAAGGCATAGGGGACGACATTCGTTGAGGGAGTCCTGGATTAGGGGGTGTCCGGATGGCCGGACTATGACCTTTGGCCGGACTCCTGGACTATGAATATACAAGATTGAAGACTTCGTCCCGTGTCCGGATGGGACTTTCCTTGGCGTGGAAGGCAAGCTTGGCGATACGGATATGTAGATCTCCTCCCATTGTAACCGACTCTATGTAACCCTAACCCTCTCCGGTGTCTATATAAACCGGAGGGTTTTAGTCCGTAGGACGAACAAAAATCATTACCATAGGCTAGCTTCTAGGGTTTAGCCTCTCGATCTCGTGGTAGATCTACTCTTGTACTACCCATATCATCAATATTAATCAAGCAGGAGTAGGGTTTTACCTCCATCGAGAGGGCCCGATCCTGGGTAAAAACACCGTGTCCCTTGTCTCCTGTTACCATCTGCCTAGATGCACAGTTCGGGACCCCCTACCCGAGATCCGCCGGTTTTGACACCGACATTTGTGCTTTCATTGAGAGTTCCTCCGTGTCGTCATCTTTAGGCCCGATGGCTCCTCCGATCGTCAACAATGATGCGGTCCAGGGCAAGACTTTTCTCCCGAGACAAATCTTCGTATTCGGCGGCTTTGCACTGCGAGCCAATTCGTTTGGCCATCTGGAGCAGATCGAAAGCTACGCCCCTGGCCATCAGGTTAGATTTGGAAGTTTGAACTACACGTCCGACGTCCGCGGAGACTTGATCTTCGACGGGTTCGAGCCACAGCCAAGCGCGCCGCACTGTCACGATGGGCATGATCTAGCTCTGCCGCCGAACAGTGCCCTGGAGGCCGCACCAGTGTCCGCTTCGACCCTTAGCTCGGAGCTGCGCCAATCGAGGACGGGTGGCTGGACACCGCCTCGGGGGCTGCAATCTCTACGGCGATCGAGCGAACACCATACCTGTCCTTTGCTGGCTCGTGACTCAAGGTGTCGGACTCCTCTCCGGACTCGAACCTTCGCGCCCCACCGCTAATCGAATCCGATTGGGCGCCGATCATGGAGTTCACCGCCGCGGACATCTTTCAGCACTCGCCCTTGGCGACATTCTGAATTCACTAAAGTCTCTCTCTTTATCAGGAGAACCCTGGTCGGACTATGGTCAGCAAGTTTGGGATGCGGACGACAAATAAATTCAAAGCCCACCCACCACCCACTTCGTAGCCGCTGTCGATGATTTAACCGACATGCTCGACTTCGACTCCGATGACATCGACGGTATGGACGCCGATGCAGGAGACGACCAAGAACCAGCGCCTACAGGGCACTGGAAGGCCACCTCGTCGTATGACATATACTTGGTGGACACCCCAAAAGAAGGGAACGACGATGGAACAACGGAGGATGACCCCTCCAAGAAGAAGCCTAAGCGCCGGCGTCAGCGGCGCCGCTCTAAATCCCGCCAAAGCAAAAACGACGATTCCGGCACGGCAGACAATAACACCCCGGACAGTGCCGAAGACAACCCCCTCCAGTAGGATTCAACACAGGAGGATGGAGAAGCCAGCCCTCATGAGAGAGCAGCAGACAGAGAGGTAGAGGACGATAATTACATGCCTCCCTCCGAAGACGAGGCAAGCCTCGACGATGATGAATTTGTCGTGCCTGAGGATCCCGTCGAACAAGAGCGTTTCAAACACAGGCTTATGGCCACGGCGAGCAGCCTCAAGAAAAAACAGCAACAACTTAGAGCTGACCAAGACTTGCTAGCCGACAGATGGACTGATGTCCTTGCAGCTGAAGAGTACGAACTCGAACGCCCATCCAAGAGCTACCCAAAACGCAGGCTGCTACCCCGATTAGAGGAGGAAGCACCTAGACCTACATCACCAGTGCATGATGCGGCCGACCAGCCACCTCGTGGCCATGACAGAGAGGCCTCTCGGCCCTCCACTCAAGTCGCACCCCGGCGTCGCTCAAAGAATACCAAGGCATGGGGAAATGCGCCAGACCTGCGAGATATATTGGAGGACAGGGCAAGGCAAACAAGATCGATCTATGGATCGCGTGGGTGCCCCACGACATGTGACGATAACCGTCATGCCGGATATGGTAAAACCGGCCGGGCCGAACACAGTAGACAAAGCTCATTTGAGCTACGTCGTGATATAGCCCAATACAGAGGCGCCTCATACCCACTATGCTTCACAGATGAAGTAATGGATCATCAAATCCCTGAGGGTTTCAAACCCGTAAACATCGAATCATACGATGGCACAACAGATCCGGCGGTATGGATCGAGGATTATCTCCTTCATATCCACATGGCCCGCGGCGATGATCTACACGCCATCAAATTCCTCCCAATCAAGCTTAAAGGACCAGCTCGGCATTGGCTTAACAGCTTGCCAGCAGAATCAATTGGTTGTTGGGAGGACCTGGAAGCCGCATTCCTCGACAACTTCCAGGACACCTATGTGCGACCACCAGACGCCGATGACCTAAGCTAAATAATTCAGCAGCCAGAGGAATCAGCCAGACAATTTTGGACACGGTTCCTAACCAAGAAAAATCAAATAGTCGACTGTCCGGACGCAGAGGCCCTTGCAGGCTTCAAGCATAACATCCGTGACGAGTGGCTTGCCCGGCACCTAGGACAGGAAAAGCCAAAATCCATGGCAGCCCTCACAACACTCATGACCCGCTTTTGCGCGGGAGAAGACAGCTGGCTAGCTCGTAGTAATAACATGACCAAGAGCCCTGGTAATTCGGATACCAAGGACAACATTGGCAGGTCACGCCGCAACAAGCAAAAGCGCCGCGATTAACGGCGACAATGCCGAGGATCTGACAGTTAATGCGGATTCAGAGGCTCTAAACCCGTCAGCGGAAAAAGCCATTCAAAAGAAATACTCGGTCCCGTCCAATTTGGACCGAATACTCGATCGCTCGTGCGGATACACGGCACCCCGAAAAACCAGCCAACCACACCAACAGGGATTGTTGGGTGTTCAAGCAGCAAGCAAAACGCCGAAAACAATGACAAGGGCTGCATAGCGATGGCGAGGAGGAGCCCGGCCGCCGAACAATAGGGGACGAAGGGCTTCCCCCACAAGTGCGGACGGTGAACATGATATACGCAACCCACATACCCAAAAGGGAGCGGAAGCATGCACTCAGGGACGTATATGCGTTTCAGCCAGTCGCCCCAAAGTTCAACCCATGGTCCTCCTGCCCGATCACTTTTGATCGAAGGGACCACCCCACTAGCATCCTCCATGGCGGATTAGCCGCATTGGTTCTAGACCCAATCATTGACGGATTTCACCTCACTAGAGTCCTTATGGGCGGCGGCAAAGAGCTTGAACCTGCTTTATCGGGATACAAAGGCGAAAAATGGGCATAGATCCTCAAGGATTAAACCCACAAAAACGACCTTCAAAGGCGTTATACCAGGTGTAGAGGCCAGCTGTACAGGCTCAGTTACACTTGAGGTGGTCTTCGGATCCCTGGATAATTTCCGAAGCGAGGAGTTAATCTTCAACATAGTCCCGTTCCGCAGTGGCTATCACACACTACTCGGATGAACCGCATTTGCAAAGTTTAATGCGGTGCCGCACTACGCATACCTCAAGCTCAAGATTCCAGGCCCTTGAGGAGTCATTACGGTCAATGGAAACACCAAACGGTCTCTCCGAACGGAGGAGCATACGGCAGCCCTCGCGGCGGAAGTACAAAGCAGCCTCTCAAGGCAATTCTCCAGTCTGGCCATTAAACGTCCGGACACCGTCAAGCGCGCCCGGAGTAACCTACAACAAGACCGCCTGGCACGTTCGAGCACGCGTAGCAGTGCGGCCCCGACCCCAGCCCTCGCGAAACTGCGAAACCAGTACTACGCGTACATAACTACGCTCTGGAAATACCATGGGCATAGGGGGAGGGGCACGACCATGGCATGCCCAAAATGCGGCTCAACCGCACTAGGGGCTCCCGATTTTGTCATTCTTTTTCTTACTTTCAGGACTCCACTCTACGGAAGGCCTGTCCGGCAGTACAATCGCCGAACACACGTTGCAACAGCCAAGGAGGCAGAAAGCTACGTCGAGTGTCCAGGTGGTCTCTACAACGAGCAGTATACTTGTTTCACATATCATCCCGCAGCTCGCCCCTGGAGGGGGACATGTTAAATAGTCCCATCTCTTGCTTATCTCACTATTTGTATCATTCTGCTTTTACCGCAGACTTTTCGAATAAAACAATACATAGCTTTTGTCTATTATTGCATTCCTTTTTTTATAAAAATATCTTCAGTTATGACATTATGCAACCGTACACTTTGGTACGGCCAATACACCAGGGGCTTACGTACCCCAGAATATGGTGTGAGAAGTCCGAACACTCTCATGAGTGCGGCACCCCGAACTTATAGCATTATATGCATCGGCTTCGAATCATGTCTTGGGTCAATAGTTGGGTTTGCCCAGCTCCCATGTTTTGGTACCTTACGTTCCGTTATATCGGCTAAGGTGGGAGAACCACTGCGATTGTGCCCCGGTTGAGCTGGGCTAAGCACCTCAGTGGAGAAAGCTAAAACTGACCGTCATGATATGGCGAGAGCTGGTCGCTGTTCGAGAGGTTTTCGAGTCCCTAAAGACTTATGCCGCTTAGAGCGAGGAGTCGGCTTTGTCCGGCCTAGGCGTAGATAGCGCCCCGAACTCGGTCTTCCGAATACTAGGGGCTTCGCCGAAATTTAAAATTATAGAATTCTATGGCTAAGTGAGAGTGTTCAAGTATTATAGTCCGATTGCCTTGTTCGTTGTGTTGAGCGCCTCCCTCGAAGGACCCAATAATGGGAAAAAGAGCGCTCAAGTTTATCCCGAACACCCCAGCACTCGTGGCATGGGGGTAGAAGCCGACGACTCGCCATCTCTCAAATTTAATAAGCGGCTGCCTGAAGGCAATATTTTAAATTCAAAAGCGTTGCTTAGCGATCTGAACAAGTTTTCAGCGTCTGGGATCACAAATGCGAGTTTACTCAAAATTACATCTTTGGAGCACTCATCCGCTATCTGGCGGGCACCTTCAGACGCCCTCATAAATACATCTCGGGCTTGTGATGCTCCTTGCCCGGCGGTGGTCCGTCCGTCACAAGCTTCTCGGCGTCCATCTTGCCCAGTGCACTTTAGCACGGGCAAGGCCCTCTGGCACCTTCGATGCATCTGAGCGCTTGATGACTTCAAGCCTTGGACAGCATCCACCGGCCGCCTTACCAGCCCAAGTAGCTCCTGGCAGGGCTTCCCGAGCCACAGCCGGACTCGAGACCCTTCATGGCCTGTTCGGCCACCTTATGGAGCTCGGCCAGCTGCTTCAGCTGGTCGCTCAAGGGCACCGGTGTCCGCCTCGACATCTTGAAACAGAACACCTTCTCCGTCGAGCTCCCTCTTGGCTCGGTAGAATGCAGCGTCGGACACACTCCGGGAAGATCTGTGAATGCTCTGGAGAGCTCGGACTCGGGTAAGTAACAAGTAATTCACTTTCACGTGCTTGCTTTGCATAAAGAATGCCTTACCCGCCGCTATCTTCTTCATCGCCTCAATTTCCTGGAGGGCTTTTTGGGCTTCGTCCTTGGTAGATTTGGCGCTCTCAAGCGCCGAGGCGAGCTCAGACTCTCGAGTCTTTGAGTCAAGCTCCAAACTCTCATGTTTTTCCACGAGAGCCTGGAGCTCTTGCTGCACCTCCGCCACCCGCGCCTCCTGCTTTTCTCACTGGGTATGCTCCACGACCGCATTTTCTTTGGCCTTGGACAACGCTTCCTTCAGGGTCGCCACCTGGGTTGTGGCCCCTGTAATACTCACATTGGTCCTGTCATTTTTTTTGCAACCACATCTTTTTTATATACTTACATAAGGTATTACTTACCTTCCTTGTCCTCGAGCTGCTTCTTGGCAAGGCCGAGCTTGTTCTAGGACCGCTCGAGGCTCTGCTTCAATGCATTGACCTCCGCAGTCAGTGCAGCAGAGGTCAGCAGCACAACCTGCATTCCCATATTGACATACTTATGTTAGACTCCTGCGCATATCTTTTTGATCCTCAGTTCATCTTTTCTTTCCGAATACCAAACTAAGCATCAGGGGCTACTGTCTATGTGGTAATATTTTTACATATCTTAAATACATACCTCAAAGCCTGTTAGAAGGCTGGCAGAGCTTGATCAGCCCGCTCTTGGCGGATGAACCTTACGGATCACCACACTCATAATAGTGCGGTGCTCCTCGTCGATGGGCGCCGTTAAGCACCTCCAGCAGATTATCCGGTGCCTCCGGTTGGACGGAGGTCACCGGCGTCGTAGGCTTGCCCTTCTTAGTAGGGGGCCGCCTGCCGGATTCCGGAACCATTGAAGGTTCTGGTGCGGTGTCGGGGCCAGGGCCGGACTTGGAGCCCTTGGGGGTCTTATCCCCTCCGCGCCTGGAGTCCGTGAGGTCGCCTTGCCGCGCCTCCAGGACCACCTCCTCCTGGCTTAGACCCTTTTGGGACTCCCCCTCGGCATCATCCGTTGGGCGAGGGGAGGAGGCGGCCGGAAGTGAAGTGCTATTCACATCCGACGAACCCAGGGAGCCGCTCGATGAAGCGTTGAGCCCGGCCTTGGGCGGACTGCATGTTTATATTCGGCGTCAGAAGATACTATGCAACAGAGGAATTCCGTGAGTTATTCTGGTATCCGGATACTTACGATTTTGCCAGGGGCTTGGCCCTGGATGGCCACTCCTCTTCGCCGTCATCGGCGTTGGTGGAGTAGTCCGGAGGAAGGGTTCTTCCCTTTTTGGACCCTCCGCCCCCCCCAGTTGGGGCGGCCTTCCTTTTCATTCCTCCCCCCGCTGGAGGGGGAGAGGCTTCTTCTTCTTCCTCCTCGTCTTCAGAGGAGGAGTGCGCCTCGGAGTCATCGGACGATGAATCCGGCACCACCGGGCGCCGAGAACTCTTTCGAGTTCCCGTGGCCTTCTTCTTGGCCTTCTTCTCCGGCACCACGTAGGTGCGGAACCAGCAGCCAGCGTCAGCGGGCGTCTGCTGGATCTTCGGCAAAAGGAGACGATCGATCTGTCGGTCTTCTTCTGCCATTCTCACAAAGAAGCGGAGCTTAGATCCGCATAGAGTTAAACTATGAAAAACAAGTATCCCGTAAAGGGTAAAATAAGCTTACTATGCTGGCTTGGCGCTTCACGCGGAATCCGCGATCCTCGCTGATGGGAGGGGGAACCTCGGCGCCCTTGACTAGCACCTTCCAGGCATCCTCGTGCGTTGTGTCAAAGAGCCTGGTTAGAGTTTGGTGCTGGGCCGGGTTGAACTCCCATAAGTTGAAAGCCCGTCGTTGACACGGGAGGATCCGACGGATGAGCATGACCTAGACTACGTTGACGAGTTTAACCTCTTTGTCCACCAGGTCTTGGACGCAGGTTTGGAGTCCGGTCCGCTCTTCCGAATTACCCCACGATAGGCCCTTCTCTTTCTAGGAGGTGAGCCATGTGGGGATGCCAGATCGGAATTCGGGGGCCGCTGCCCATTCAGGGTCACGCGGCTCGGTGATGTAGAACCACCCCGATTGCCACCCCTTGATGGTCTCCACGAAGGAGCCCTCGAGCCATGTAACGTTGGGCATCTTGCCCACCATGGCGCCTCCGCACTCCGCTTGTTGGCCGCCCACTACCTTTGGCTTGACATTGAAGGTCTTCAGCCATAAGCGAAGTGGGGCTTGATGCGGAGGAAAGCCTCGCATACTGACGATAAACGCCGAGATGTTGAGGGACGAAGTTGGGGCCAGATCGTGGAAATCCAGGCCATAGTAGAACATGAGCCCCGGACAAAGCAGTGAAGTGGGAAACCTAGTCCGCAGAGGAAATGGGTGAGGAACACCACCCTCTCATGGGGCACAGGGGTGGGGATGAGCTGCCCTTGTCGGGGAGCGGTGCGCGCGATGTCATTGGACAAGTATCCGGCCTTCCTCAGATTTTTGATGTGCCCCTCCGTGACGGAGGAGGCCATCCACTTGCCTCCCGCTCCAGACATGACTGGAGAAGGTTGAGGCGGGATGTGTGGACTTGGGCGCCGGAGCTCGAGTGCGCGAAAATGGATAAGCAAAGGAGGAAGAAGGCGTAGATGTAAGAGGTGGATCCTTATCCCCTTATATGGGCGGACGAAACTATGTGCCCCCACCAGCCTGGTAAAACTCGCTTATCTCCCAAGCGCCGTAAATTAATGGCACGGTTGGGTTACCCACGGCCGTATTGATGAGAATCCCGGAATAAGGGGACACGATCTCTGCTCCAACAAGATGTGCCAAGGAAACCGCCTCGCTAAGTGCGCTGAGGTGGGACAGTGAAAACGATTCGAATAAAGGCTTGGCCGTGGTGTGATGTCACGCTGCGAAATACGTTAGCAGATTGGATTTGTGTAAATATTATTCTCTCTACGGTGGTATGTGGAACTTATTTTGTAGAGCCGGACACTATCCTTGTGTTCAAAATCTTCTATGAAGTATTCGGAGGAGGAACCCGCCTTGCAATGCGAAGACACCCACGACCGGACTCGTCGTCATTGAAGCCTGGTTCAGGGCTCTTGAGGAGTCTGGATTAGGGGTGTCCGGATGGCGGACTATGACCTTTGGCGGACTCTGGACTATGAAGATACAAGATTGAAGACTTCGTCCCGTGTCCGGATGGGACTTTCCTTGGCGTGGAAGGCAAGCTTGGCGTCTGATATGTAGATCTCCTCCCATTGTAACCGACTCTATGTAACCCTAACCCTCTCCGGTGTCTATATAAACCGGAGGGTTTTAATCCATAGGACGAACAACAATCATACCATAGGCTAGCTTCTAGGGTTTAGCCTCTCTGATCTCGTGGTAGATCTACTCTTGTACTACCCATATCATCAATATTAATCAAGCAGGAGTAGGGTTTTACCTCCATCGAGAGGGCCCAACCTGGGTAAAACATCGTGTCCCTTGTCTCCTGTTACCATCCGCCTAGACCTTGATTCGGGACCCCTACCGAGATCCGCCGGTTTTGACACCGACATTCGTCCTTTCTCTTTCTTCTGCCGTGGTCGAGATTTAAGTCTTAACTTCATACCTTACAACTCAGGCAAGAACTCCTTCTTTGACTGATCCATCTTGAACACCTTCAAGATCATGTCAAGGTATGTGCTCATTTGAAAGTACCATTAAGCGTTTTTGATCTATCCTCATAGATTTTGATGCTCAATGTTCAAGCAGCTTAATCCAGGTTTTCTATTGAAAACACTTTTCAAATAACCCTATATGCTTTCCAGAAACTCTACATCATTTCTGATCAACAATATGTCAACAACATACACTCATCAGAAATTCTAGAGTGCTCGCACTCACTTCTTTGGAGATACAAGTTTCTCATAAACTTTGTATAAACCCAAAATCTTTGATCATCTCATCAAAGCGTACATTCCAACTTCGAGATGCTTACTCCAGTCCTTAGAAGGGTTGCTGGAGCTTTGCATACTTGTTAGCATCTTTCAGGATTGACAAAACCTTCTGGTTGTATCACATACAACCTTTCCTCAAGAAAATTGTCGAGGAAACAATGTTTTGACATCCTATCTACAAGATGCAGTAACTGCTAATCCAATTCCAACAGACTCTTAGCATCGCTACAAGTGAGAAAGCCTCACCGAAGTCAACTCCTTGAACTTGTCGGAAAACATCTTAACGACAAGTCAAGCTTTCTTAATGGTGGCACTTACCATCATTGTCTGTTTTCCTTTTAAAATCCATCTGTACCTGATACGTCTCCAACGTATCTATAATTTTTGATTGCTCCATGCTACTTTATCTATTGTTTTGGACTATAATGGGCTTTATTTTCCACTTTTATATTACTTTTGGGACTAACCTATTGACCGGAGGCCCAGCCCATTGCTGTTTTTGCCTATTTGGGGTTTCAAGAAACGGAATATCAAACGGAGTCCAAGCGGGATGAAACCTTGAACGTGATCTTCTCACCAAACGTGATCCAGGAGACTTGGACCCTACTCCAAGAAGTGCCAGAGGCGGTCACGAGGGTGGAGGGCGCACCACCCCCTTGGGCGTGCCCCGCTGCCTAGTGCCCCCCCTGACGCTCCACCGACGTACTCCTTCCTCCTATATATACCTACGTATCCCCAAACAATCAGAAGAGGAGACAAAAACCTAATTCCACCGCCGTACCTTCCCTGTATCCACGAGATCCCATCTTGGGGCCTGTTAGGAGCTCACGAGGGGGCATCCACCACGGAGGGCTTCTACATCAACACCATAGCCCCTCCGATGAAGTGTGAGTAGTTTACTTCAGACCTTCGGGTCCATAGCTAGTAGCTAGATGGCTTCTTCTCTCTTTTTGGATCTCCATACAATGTTCTCCCCCTCTTGTGGAGATCTATTCGATGTAATCTTCTTTTTGCGGTGTGTTTGTTGAGGCCGATGAATTGTGGGTTTATGATCCAGCTTATCTATGGATAATATTTGAATCTTCTCTGAATTCTTTTATGTATGATTGAGTTATCTTTGCAAGTCTCTTCGAATTATCCGTTTGGTTTGGCCAACTAGATTGGTAGTTCTTGCAATGGGAGAAGTGCTTAGCTTTGGGTTCAATCTTGCGGTGTCCTTACCCAAAGGATGAAGGGTTGCAAGGCACGATTGTATTCTTGCCATCGAGGATAACAAGATGGGGTATTTATCATATTGCATGAATTTATTCCTCTACATCATGTCATCTTGCTTAAGGCGTTACTCTGTTTTTAACTTAATACTCTAGATGCATGCTGGATAGCGGTCGATGAGTGGAGTAATAGTAGTAGATGCAGAATCATTTGATCTATCTGTCTTGGACATGATGCCTATATACATGATCATTGCCTAGATATACTCATCACTATGCTCGATTCTGTCAATTGCTCAACAGTAATTTGTTCACCCACCGTAGAATAGCTATGCTCTTGAGAGAAGCCACTAGTGAAACCTATGGCCCCCGGGTCTATTCTCATCATATCAATCTCCATCACTTTATTTACTCGCTTTGCTTTTACTTTTTATTTTGCATCTTTATACAAAAATACCAAAAATATTATCTCTATCAGATCCCACTCTCGTAAGTGACCGTGAAGGGATTGACAACCCCTAATCGCGTTGGTTGCGAGTAGCTATCGTTTTGTGCAGGTACGAGGGACTTGCGCGTGGCCTCCTACTGGATTGATACCTTGGTTCTCAAAAACTGAGGGAAATACTTACGCTATGTGCTGCATCATCCTCTCCTCTTCGGGGAAAACCAACGCAAGCTCAAGACGTAGCAGTACCCAATAGCCTTACGACCATCAAGTAGTTCTTCCATAGTCTATACTTTGTTTTTACACATGGATCCTCTCGGATTTTATGGCCTCGAGCCGTTTTTGGAATCCGGGCCCAGCATCGCTTCTCCATAGCTCGTAGGTTCATTGTTGTCTAGCAACATGACCTCCAAGACAGGATTACGTACCACTCTGAAGTAGTACGCATCCTTGTCGACCTACGAGGTTTGGTAGTGACTTGATCCGAAGTTTCATGATCACTATCATTAGCTTCCACTTCAATTGGTGTAGGTGCCATAGGAACAACTTCTTGTGCCCTGCTAAACACTAGTTGAAGTGACGGTTCAATAACCTCATCAAGTCTCCACCATCCTCCCACTCAATTCTTTTGAGAGAAACTTTTCCTCGAGAAAGGACCCTTTCCTAGAAACAATCCCTTTTGCTTCCGGATCTGAGACAGGAGGGATACCCAACTGTTTTGGGTGTCCTATCACTAGTAGAAAAAGGGTCAAACGTGAAGCACATTAGTGCCGGTTTGTATTAGAGCTGGCACAAATGTATACATTAGTGCCGGTTCCAACGGCTAGCCTTTAGCACCGGTTCGTGGCTAACCTTTAGCACCGGTTCGTGCCACGAACCGGTACTAATGAGGGTGGTGGCAGGATGTTGTCAGTCTGGGCCCCCTCCAGCACCTTTAGTACCGGTTCGTGCCACGAACCGGTACTATAGGTCCTCCTGCATATAAACCCTTCGTCCAGCTCGCTCTGTTATTCCCCCTTTCCCCTCTCCTCTCCTCTCTGTTCTTCCTCTTCTCCCCTCGAGCTCATCACACATTTTGCCCAAAATTTGTCAAGATTTGAAGGCCCCATCCATTCAAGTGATCACAAAGGTTAGCAACTTTGTCCTTTCATCTCTCATTGCTAGATTAGCTCTTGCATTGGTTCATATAGTTATTAATTTGTGAGTTTAGTAATTTGGGAGGAAATATATATATGTGCTAGCATTTGATTTATATGCAATTTGAGGTCAAAATAACACTTAGTTTGCATATGTAGGTGTGGTTTACTTAGTGCCTTCTAAATCTCCGTCGTAACCACCGTCGATCGCCCGCACCGTCTCGTCGCCGGCACCACCTTGTGGTGAGCCTCTTGTTCATGAAATTTTATATAAAAATTGATGTTTACGTGATTTGGATATATAGTTACTCGTATAATAATTATCTTACCCGTCGTTGTTTGTTATACATAGTGCCATGGTTTTGATATCCGTCCCGTCGGCCCTCGTCCTTGTTATGATTAGGATGTGGTATATTCTCTTTTAAAACTATTTGTTGCATTTCGTGTTTATGACAAATTATGCCCATCAAGTTGACATAGATATTTTTATCTAGGAGGTATGTGAACCAGAAATTCCAACCGACCCTATTGTCGAGAGGTTAAATTTAGTTGAAAGAGAAAACGAGTACTTGAAAGAAAAATTGAAAAGAATTGAGGGGGAGAAGATGGAATTGGAGTTGCATGTTGCCGATGTAAATCGATGATCACAAGATCAAGATGGAGAAAATGCGCTTGAAGATTAGAAAGATTAGAAAATATGCCATCGATAGTGAGGCTTGGTATCATTATGCTGTTGGATCAATTGTTACCTTAGTTGCGATCTTGATCGCATTTGTTGTTGCATTTAAATGCTTTAGCTAGAGAGTTATTTGTTTGTTGCATTTAAGTGTTGTATGAACTTTATGTATGAACTTGTATTAATTTGGTCTATTCGGTGTTGTGTAATGAAGATGAGCGGCAATGGATGTACGATGACCGATGCTCTCCCAGTTCGTTGAGGGTGCATACTTTTACGCTATGGCTGAGGCAAACAAGCGGGCGGATGGTTTTATGCCTTGTCCATGTGCTGGCTGTAAGAATGGTCGCAATTACTCTCGTCAAGAACCATTCCGTCCACATGTTTGAGTCGGTTTCATGCCCCACTATAATGTTTGGACCAAGCACGGAGAAAGAGGGTTATGATGGAAGACAATGAAGAAGAAGAGGACGACGACAGCTATCCTGGCCATGGGTTCCCTGAATACGATGATACAACAATGGGGAAGAAGCTGAGCGGTAATGCGGGAAGAAGCTGGGCGGCAATGCGGGAAGAAGCTGAAGAAGAGGCATCGGATGAGCCCGTTGATGATCTAGGTCGGGCCATTGCCGATGCAAAGAGAAACTGCGCAAGTGATTTGGAGAAGAAGAAGTTGCAGCGCATGTTAGAGGATCACAAAAATTGTTGTACCAATGCGTGAGGTGACAAGAAAAATCTGGGCACCACACTGGAATTGCTGCAATGGAAGGCAAAGAATGGTGTATCGACAAGGGATTTGGAAAGTTCTGGTAATGATAAAGGATATGCTTCAAGGACAACGAATTGCCCGAGAGTACGTCTGAAGCAAAGAAGGCTGTCCGCCCTCTAGGGTTAGAGGTGCGAGAAGATACATGCATGCCCTAATGATTGCATCCTCTACCGCGGTGAGTACGAGGATTTGAGCGCTTTCCGGTATGTGGTGCATTGCGCTATAAGATCAGCGCGATGAGCATGGTGATGTCGGCGAGTGCCCGGAAGAAGATTCCTGCCAAGGTGATGTGGTATTCTCCTATAATACCACGGTTGAAACGTTGTTCCAAAACAAAGAGCATGCCAAGGCGATGCGATGGCACGAGAAGACCGTAAGAAAGACGGAAAGTTGAGAGTACCGGTGACGGGTCGCAGATGGAGAAAAATTGAAAGAAAGTACGGAAGGAGTTTGCAGATGGCGCAAGGAGCGTATGGTTTGGTCTAAGCGCAGATGGCATTAATCCTTTTGGGGAGCAGAGCAGCAACCATAGCACCTGGCCTGTGACTCTATGTTTGTATAACCTTCCTCCTTGGTTGTGCATGAAGCGGAAGTTCATTATGATGCGGTGCTCATCCAAGGCCCTAAGCAACCCGGCAACGACATTGATGTGTACCTAAGGCCATTAGTTGAAGAACTCTTACAACTGTGGAATGGAACAGGTGTACGTGCATGGGATGAGCACATGGGGAAGAATTTGACCTAAAGGCGTTGCTGTTCGTGACCATCAATGATTGGCTTGCTCTCGGTAACCTTCGTGACAGACAAACAAGGGATACCGCGGATGCACGCACCTGTTTGGATGATACCGACAGATATATTTGAATAGTTGTATGAAGAATGTGTACAGGACATCGTCGATTTCTTCCGAGCAGGCATCCCGTAAGAAAGAAAGGCAAGCATTTCAAAGGTGAGGCGGATCACGGACGAAGCCTCGCCACCGTCTTGGTGCTGATGTACATGATATGGTCAAGGATTTGAAGGTGATATTTGGAAAGGGTCTGGCGGACAACCTGTTCCAAAGGACGCCGACGGACGCGCACCCATTTGGAAGAAGAAATCTATATTTTGGGACCTGCCATATTGGAAAGACCTAGAGGTCCGCTCCGCAATCGGCGTGATGCACGTGACGAAGAATCTTTGCGTGACCCTGCTTGGCTTCTTGGGCGTGTATGGGAAGACAAAAGATACACACGAGGCACGGAGGACCAGCAACGTATGCACGGAGAAGGCGACATATATCGAGGGTCATGCAAGCTACGCTCTTACCAAAGAAGAGAAGGAAATCTTCTTTGAATGCCTGCTCGATATTAAGGTACCGTCGGCTTCGTCGAATATAAAGGGAATAATAAACATGGCAGATAAAAGTTCCGTAACCTAAAGTCTCATGACTGCCACGTGATTATGACGCAAGCGCTTCCGGTTGCATTGAGGGGCTTCTACGGAAAACGTTCGATTAGCCATTGTGAAGCTATGTGCATTTCTCAATGCAATCTCTCGAAGGTAATCGCTCCGAAATCATACCAAGGTTACAGAATGATTTGGTGCAATGTCTTGTCGATTTCGAGTTGGTGTTCCCACCATCCTTCTTCAACATCATGGCGCTTGCGTCCTAGTTCACCTATCTTGAAGAGATTAACGTTTTGGGTCCTGTATTTCTACACAATATGTTCCCCTTTGAGAGGTTCATGGAGTCTTAAAGAAATATGTTCATAACCGTGCTAGGCGGAAGGAAGCATCTCCAAGGGCCATCAAAATGAGGAGGTCATTGAGTTTTGTATTGACTTTATTCCTGACCTTAAGCCGATTGGTGTTCTGAATCGCGGCATAAGGGCAGACTGGATGGAAAAGGCACGCTAGGAGGGGAACAAATAATATGTATGGACGGACATTCTCTCTTTGAAGCACACTACAGTTCTACAGAATTCCGCTTTGGTGGCTCCGTATATGGATGAACACAAGAATTTGCTACGCCCAAACACCGGAGCGGTCGATGACTGGATTACACGTGAACAAACCAGGAGTTTCGCCACTGGTTGCGTACATGTACCATGCATGACACCTCTATTGAAGATGACCTGTACTTGCTGTCCCAGTTACCATCTTGAATATAATGACTTTCAAAAGTACGAGATAAATGGTAATACATTTTACGATCGCCCAAGATAAGAAGAGCACCAACCAAAACAGTGGTGTCGCTTTGATGCGAAACCAAGGCGGAAAGGAAACATATTATGGTTATATACAGGACATATGGGAACTTGACTATCGGCGTGGTTTAAAGGTCCCTTTGTTTGGTGCAAATGGGTCAATATGACACGAGGCGGGTAACGGAAGACCCGCGATGCGGAATGACAACAGTGGATCTCAACAATCTTGCGTATGCAGATGAACCATTCGTCCTAGCCAATGATGTGGCACAGGTTTTCTATGTAAAGGACATGTCTACCAAGCCAAGAAAAAGAAAAGATAAGGAAGCGAATGCATCGTACGATGAGCCAAAGCAGCACATAGTTCTTTCTGGGAAGAGAAACATCATGGGAGTGGATGACAAGACAGACAAGTAAGAAGATTATGAAAAGTTTGATGAAATTTCTCCATTCACAGTGAATATTGACCCGAGCATCCCGTTAAATGATGAAGATTTTCCATGGTTACGGTGCAAAGGGACACACGCAAAGAAAAAGTTTCACACCCAAAGATCTGGGATGTGATCGGCTTCACTATCATCACTTTCTTACATGTTTCACACCCGAGGGGAATCTCTGTAATAGTTAGGGTAGTTATGTGTTTTGGCATTTGAAGCGAAGAAATTTTATGTGCAAACAAATTCTTTCATGCCTTTACTGATTTTTAAAGTTAAATTATTCACAAACTAGTGATTCACACTAATTTCAAATAATTCAAAATTTAAACTATTCAAATTTGAAAACTACGGGCACTAACAGAATGTTTGTAATTTTTGTACCTAAAGCAAAAATATTCACAAAGAAACTCTAAATACACAAAAAAACAACACAAAAATAAATAAAGCAAAAAAAGCTCGCCTACTAGGCCGTAGCAGCCTGCATCGACTAGAAACCCAACCTGTGTTGGGCCAGGATGCAGGCCATAAAGGCCAAGTGGGCCAACAGGCAACAAAGAACACGTAGGCCCAGTGGGCCTGCTTTGGAGAGGAGCTCGAGAGAGCGACCGCACGGGGTTTATAAACCAGTGCGGTCGCCTCTCGGCTAGCGAGTGGGACTAAACTTGCCGCACCTGCTTGGCCAATAAGACACCCTTTAGTACCGGGTGGTGGCACAAACCGGTACTAAAGGGGGCCTTTAGTACCGGTTTGTGCCACCACCCGGTACTAAAGGGGTCGCTTCCGCTGCTTGGCTGGCCAAAACAGACCTTTAGTACCGGTTGGTGGCTCCAACGGTACTAAAGGTGCCTTCTATATATACAACACTTGAAAAATTTCATTCTCCT
The DNA here is from genome assembly GCA_021605205.1 of Aegilops longissima. Lineage (NCBI taxonomy): Eukaryota > Viridiplantae > Streptophyta > Magnoliopsida > Poales > Poaceae > Aegilops > Aegilops longissima. Next base: position 635,985,883 of record CM038681.1, on the reverse strand, counting down.
CTGTTTCTTCCTCTGTTTCCCCATTGAACCGCCCGCCCGATTGATCGACGCCGTCGTCGACCCGTCGCCGTCGCCGCCATCCCCTCGCCCCCCGTCCCGTCCCGTCGCCGCCCCGTCCCGTCGCCGCCCTCGTCTCGTCGCCGCCCTCGTCCCGTCGCCGCCCTCGTCTCCGTCGCCGCCGGGCCCTTCCCGTCGCGCCGTCCCTGCGTCGCCGCCCAGCATCACGCCTGCCCGTCGCCGCCCCGGCCGTCGCCTCGCCGTCGCCGTCGCCCGCTGTGAGCTCTCCCCCTCTAACCCCTCTCCCTCGCCCCCAGCGGCCACCATGGGCGCCGCCCCTCCCCGAGCCCATACACACACACACAAGCATGATGAACACACACACACATACACGTATATATTTAATTAGTTTAGATTTTGTATGTTTAATTAGTTTAGATTTTTTAGATTATTGTTTTTTCACTAGTATATATGTATGAATGCATGTTAGATGGATATAATTAGTGTTTAATTAGTATGGAATTTTTTATATAATGTTGTTTTTCTGTTTTTAATGGATGTATAGAAATTGTTTTTATGTTTTTAGTGTTAGATGCTTAATTAGTATGAAATAGTATATAGATTTTTGAAATAGTAGAAATGTTATAAATTTTAGTTATCAAAATCCAATCATTAAAAAATATTATTTTTTATGGGCATATAGCTAGTATTTGTTATCGACGATGCCGACCCGCATCCTCGTCGTCGACCCGTCATGACGACGTCCAGCCGCCCATGTCCGGACCTGGGCTCCTTGGCTGGCTTTGGAGGTACTGCTCGAGAAGGCGCGCCGCTTGATGAGAAACCGGCCCGGGTCCCGTCGTCGACCCTGATCTCGTTTGGTGGCGTTCGCGTGGGCCAGTCTCGGTGCGGAGGGACCCGGCCCGCCGGAGGATGCGTCGCCGTGTCGTGGAGGAGGGCGAGCACGTCCATCGCTACATGGTTGCGTTAGAGGCGGCAGGTTCTCCAATACCGGCAATATCTTGAGGATCTCACATCAGCTATGATCCTGTGAGGTTCCTTCTCTTTGGGTGTCCACCGCCCGTGACGCAGGAACCACGAGTGTCCTAGATTCTTCTTTAGTATTCGATCTTTAATTAGCTAGCAGTGATGTACTATTCAATATTATATATTATTCGAGGCGATGTATTGAGATTGTATCTATTATTCTAGACAAAGTATTCGGATTATATCTATTATTCGAGACGATGTAATTTGAATACTAAATTGTTTTATATTTCTTTTGAATTAGTTAAATAAAAGCTATGGCGGACAATACCGACAGAGAGAGGAGAACAGACCATGTTCGATATGATACGAGCTAGATGATAATCAGAATGAAGAAGATTATGACGGCTCAATTTCTAAAGAACACGGAGAGGGTGATATGATATTCGATCGCTGACGACCGAATTGATGAAGTCATGAACTACGATTATGACGATGACGAAGAACATGTTGATCCTGAAACAACAAAGACCGGCGAGGTATATATATTTATATAAGCAGGTTTCGGTGATCATCACATGTTTTAAATGACTTGAAGATATATTAACGAATCGATCTTTGTTCTTTCAGCCATCCGGTCGAGCAAATCTTGAGCAAAAGGAAGAAAGCGAGGCCCGAACAAAAAGTTGAAGGAGGGCGTAAAGTACAATATCGAGGCGATCAGACCTAATGGCGAACCATTAGCGCCTAAGAAGATTGCGGACAAGTTCATTAAATCGGTCACGGAGTTCTTGTGAAGGAGCAACTCGATCTCCCTTCAAGAATGGAGAGAGCCAGCAAAAGACAAAGGACAAAAAGGCAAAGAGGACGCTGCTCCACGTCCAAATGTTACTTTTGTCGACAAGAATCAAAAAGATCTGCTTTGGGATACTCTCATGGAACATTTCACCCTACCGGATCATTTCACGAAGCAGATGTGCAAAAGTCAAGGACGCTGCTCTTAGGAAGATGGCGGTTGCATTCAAGAACCACAAGAATCGTGAATGGGACAAGTACGTCAAGGGAGGAAGGAAGACTCCAGATTCGAGGGAACACTAGAGAACCAACGTGCTCATTGGGACGATTTCGTGAAATTCAAGGATTCAGAATTAGCTAAGGGCGGTTGAGAATAAACAAGAAGAATGCGAAAAAAGGATAAGTTCCATAAGCTGGGGCGGTGGCTATCGCGGTTGCAATGCCTAAGTGGGATAAGTCGAGAAAGAGATGGAGGATGCAGGTGTCACTCCGGTTACTAAGAGCTGGCCCCAGTGCAGGACTTGGTTCTATGCGCATGGGGGAGTTGGACCGAAGACAAAGCGAAGTTTCGACGAAGGCATGTCTGAACGGAGCCGACGATGCGATACTTGTTGCAATAGAAGAGGCACGATCGGGGTGTTCCAGCCCAACAGAGAACGAGCGAGCTTACGCGCGTCCGGAAATCCTGAACACCGGGAAGAACACGAGGCAAGGGCGCTATTCCGTGGTATGAGGGGTTTTCAGGTGGAACAACGACTACGAACCCGTGCGAGAAAGAAGATTGCGGAGGAGAAGAAGAGGAAGATGGAGGAGGAGCAGAGGAAGGGACTATGAACGCCTTCAAGGCCTAGAAGCAAGTCAAGCGGAATTGGCGGTCAAATTCCAGCGGCAGCAGGAGCAGATCGACTCACTTAGCCAGCAAAGGGGTCTCAAAGCAGCTGCAGCAGCTAGCGGATGATCCAGCATTGGATAGCACCGCCCCATCCATGCAGAGAAGCAGCGTGGGTTCCGCCCAGACGACGCAATGCTGGGTAGATACCCGTGGATGACATCACGAGAACACTAGCTGCGAGCTACACGTCAAAATGAAGAACATATCCATGAAGGTGGCGGACGGAGAAGCTTTTCCAGTTACCCCAAAGCAACCTACCATTGCATCCCGATTCCAGAGGGCTATTCTCGTGTCATGGTTGACGAGTGGTGCAGCCATATTCGGGCTAGAGCTTGACATTCACGGAGGTGAGGACGGCGCTTTCTGAGAGGCGCCAACCATCGTATCATCCTATGGAAAAAGATTGCATCATATTTGAAGGCCACCGACACGCGTCATCGACTCCTCGTCGAAGTCCACCACCGAGTCAGCAGTCTCCCGCTCCTGCAAGTCCACCAAGTCCGGCAAAGTGTCGAGCCACTCCTCCTCCAAGTCCGCAAAGTGTCGAGGCCACTCCTCCTCCTCCAAGTCCGCCACAGCGTCGGCGCCCTCCTCCTCCAAGTCGGCACAACCTCAGGCCCTCCTCCTCCAAGTCGGCACATCTTCAGCGGCCACTCCTCCTCGTCCAACTCAGCCCGTCGGCCGGCGTCTCCGCCGCCTCTTCCCATGAAGAGACACCCGCAGCTATGGTGCGTGGCGGATGCAGTCGAGGTAGTACAGGAAGTATAGGCGGAGGCAAGCGATATAAATATGGTCCAAGCCTCACGCCTCTTCCGCAGAGGTCTTATGACAGGTCCGAGGAGGAAATCGCAGCCATATCGAAGTCCGAGGTGGAAGCCCATTTTGCACCGAAACCGCCACCGCCGCCAAGGGAGAAAGTGCCTAAGGAAACGATTGACCACTTCATTCGTATGGCTCAACCACCAGCTCCCAAGCCTGTTGACACAGACTATGAGCGCCACATCAGGAAGTTAAATCGAGCACGTCTACATAAGGAGGCGAGCTCGGGATCGAGCAAACAAGAAGCAGCTGTCAAAAAATGCGGGAAAACCATTCCCCAGCTGGGAGAACAGGCGGCGCAATCGATCCCCTCGCTTGTTGTGCCAACAACACGTGACAGTACGCACGCCCAATATTATTGTGGGCAAACAGTTTACGTTCCTGAGGTGGGCAATGTGGTAATAACGGAGGACCATATAATGCAGGCTGAAGTTCTCAAAATCACTGTTGGACAACTCCTCGAGATCGAGCCCATGCCTGTGCTTAGAGAGGATGAAATAAAACGGAAATATGTCCGGGCCAACCTTTGGTCCATCCAGACAAGGTCAAGAACCTCCCAACGAGAATGTATGAATTGCATCAATGGTACCTGAACATTACCAAGATTTCCGATCGAGTGTCCTTCATGGTGAATGTCAAGGAGGAGCATTACTTCCATGAGAAAGCTTTGTCCGTTGAGTATTACGAACTGTTTCAGTTATACAATCAAAGGCGCACTCGACAAATCTATCGTCGATTGCTATTATGCGTAAGTGATTTCTTTTTGTAATTTAAGTCGACTCAAGCTAGCTGTCTTGATCCTTTTGATCAATCATTACCTGTAATTATCCTCACTATATTCTTTTACGTGGTATTATATGCAGGATGAAGATATATGAAATGAGAAAAGGTGGGCGCTTTGGCATCGGGTTCATTGACCCAAACAGCGTTAATGAGTACACATGGAATCTAAATCCACGTTATCAAAAGGACGAGAGGACAACATGCTAGAGTTCTTGAAGCGCCTCAAATACAATGAAGATATACTACTTCCTTACAACTTCCAAAGTGAGTCACACTGTCTTGTACTACAAATTCTCTGTTTTTGCCTACTAGCTAGCTACATGTTTTTGCTTTACATATGCCCGCTTAATTAAGACATGCAAACGTGTGTGCATGCAGATATCACTGGGTCTTGTGTATCATTAAAGTTGGCCGAACATTTGAAATCTGGACTCACTACTCAAGAAAAAACTGACTATAACATCTTGTTTGGGATAGTCAATAGGTAATTTCAATCATTATTAACTATATATCTCGGCCTATTTAGTTCATCATTTTTCATGATATGAACTATTTAATAACCCTTTATTCATTTTCTTTGTCGGCGGGCAGGGCTTGGGCAAGGTTCATCAGCGTCACGGAAGGCGAATGGAAACAAAAGCTTAAATGGTTTCGACCCAAGGTAAGTAATTAAGTAGTACTAGCTAGCTAGCTAGCTGCCATATCTTTAATTATCATGCTCGATTAATTATTATCCGATCAAATTCCATTCTCATAAAGGCCCTCAAGCGGTAGGGACTGATCTGTGTGCATTCTGCGTTTGCGAGAACATTCGCATGATGGCGTCCAAAGGAGCAGATCTCAAAGACAGGAATGGGTACGCTTGTCAAAACACTATTCACAATTTTACACCATTATCGGTATCTAGTCACACAACTAATACACATGCATATTGATCTCCTTCTTAACAGTTCACAGAGGTGCGGAGAAGCTCCTAGAAACGGAGCGCAGAGAAGCACTTCAAGAGGAAATAAGCGGGATTTTTGCTCGACCAGGTCATAAACCGAAGGAGAATACTATTACCGCTACCGCCCCATCGTGCTCAAGGCACCAATTAGGCTAATGCCACTGGCTCAAGGCAACATGCATATGTAGGAGAAATTGTATATAGCTATACATGTGTGTATGTGTGAATTAATTAATATGATGGTTTGTGAGACATTGATGATATATATATATATATATATATATATATATATATATATATATATATATATATATATATATATATATATATATATATATATATATATATATATATGCATAACGTGTACAATGTGTAGTATTGTAAAATACCAGCAAGCGAAAAAGAACTAAATTGATAACACAAATTTAATTGAAAATAAAAATAAAACAAAAACCCACAAACATTTAGTACGGTTGGTGTTACCAACCGGTACTAAAGGGCTCCTGCCCCGGAGCTGGCTCGTGCCACGTGGTTGGTTTTTAGCACCGGTTCGTGCTGAACCGGTACTAAAGGGGGGCTTTAGTGACCACACTTTAGTGCCGGTTGTGGAACCGGCACTAAAGGGCCTTACGAACCGGTGCTATTGCCCGGTTCTGCACTAGTGTATGAAGATGCATTTATCCGCTTTGGGTTCGAGCTTATCAGCCTGAAACCTTTTTCACATAAGCGTCGCAGCCCCAAAATTTTAAGAAACGACAACTTAGGTTTCTCTGAACCACGGTGTTGACTCAAACGGAATTGCGTGGTGCCCTATTTAAAGTGAGTGTGGTTGTCTCTAATGCCTAACCCATGAACGATAGTGGTAATTCGATAAGAGACATCATGGTACGCACCATATCCAATAGGGTGCAACTATGATGTTCGGACAATTTCCACTATGTCTTAATTGTATACCAAACTCATAACTCAGATACTCATCTCTATGATCATATCATAGACATTTTATCCTCTTGTCACGACGATCTTCAACTTGACTCTGAAATTACTTGAACCTTTCAATAATTCAGACTTGTGTTTCATCAAGTAAACATACTCAGTATCTACTCAAATCATCTGTGAAGTAAGAACATAACGATATCCACTGCGTGCCTCAGCATTCATTGGACTGCACACATCAAAATGTATTACTTCCAACAAGTTTCTTTCTTGTTCCATTTTACTGAAAACGAGGCTTTCATTCATCTTGCCCATGTGGTATGATTTGCATGTCTCAAGTGATTCAAAATCAAGTGAGTCCAAATGATCCATCAGCATGGAGCTTCTTCATGCGTTTTATACCAATATGACTCAAATGGCAGTGCCACAAGTAGGTGGTACTATCATTACTATCTTATATCTTTTGGTATGAACATGTGTATCACTACGATCGAGATTCAATAAACCATTCACTTTAGGTGCAAGACCATTGAAGGTATTATTCAAATAAACAGAGTAACCATTATTCTCCTCAAATGAATAACCGTATTGCGATAGACATAATCCAATTATGTCTATGCTCAACGCAAACACCAAATAACAATTATTTAGGTTTAACACCAATCTCGATGGTAGAGGGAGCGTGCGATGCTTGATCACATCAACCTTGGACGTCAGCTCACCTTTAGCTAGTCTCCGTTTATTCTGTAGCTTTTATTTCGAGTTTCTAACACTTAGCAACCGAACCGGTATCTAATACCCTGGTGCTACTAGGAGTACTAGTAAAGTACACATTAACATAATGTATATCCAATGTACTTCTATCGACCTTGCCAGCCTTCTCATCTACCAAGTATCTAGGGTAATTCTGCTCCAGTGACTGTTCCCCTTATTACAGAAGCACTTAGTCTCGGGTTTGGGTTCAACCTTGGGTTTCTCCACTAGAGCAGCAGCTGATTTGCCGTTTCATGAAGTATCCATTCTTGCCCTTGCCCTTCTTGAAACTAGTGGTTTCACTAACCATCGACAATTGATGCTCCTTCTTGATTTCTACTTTCGCGGTGTCAAACATCGCGAACATTTCAAGGATCATCATATCTATCCCTGATATGTTATAGTTCATCACGAAGCTCTAGCAGCTTGGTGGCAATGACTTTGGAGAAACATCACTATCTCACAGTTAGGTGGAACACTTTCTTGAAATTTTAATGAGGGATCATCTTATTTACTACCGTCGTTCTAAGCAAATAAGATGCATAAACATGATAAACATCACATGCAATCAAAAAGTGACATGATATGGCCAATATCATTTTGCTCCTTTTGATCTCCATCTTCGGGGCTCCATGATCATCATCGTCACCGGCATGACACCATGATCTCCATCATCGTGTCTCCATGAAGTTGTCTTGCCAACTATTACTTCTACTACTATGGCTAATGGGTTAGCAATAAAGTAAAGTAATTACATGGCGTTGTTCAATGACATGCAGGTCATACAATAAAATAAGACAACTCCTATGGCTCCTGCCCGTTGTCATACTCATCGACATGCAGGTCGTGATTCCTATTACAAGAACATGATCAATCTCATACATCACATATCATTCATCACATTCTTTTGGCCATATCACATCACATATCATACCCTGCAAAAACAAGTCAGACGTCCTCTAATTGTTGTTTGCATGTTTTACGTGGCTGCTATGGGTTTCTAGCAAGAACGTTTCTTACCTACGCAAAAACCACAACATAATATGTCAATTGCTATTTACCCTTCATAAGGACCCTTTTCATCGAATCCAATCCGACTAAAGTGGGAGAGACTGGCACCCGCTAGCCACCTTATGCAACAAGTGCATGTCAGTCGGTGGAACCTGTCTCACGTAAGTGTACGTGTAAGGTCGGTCCGGGCCGCTTCATCCCACAATACCGTCGAAACAAGATTGGACTACTAACGGTAAGCATATTGAACAAAATCAACGCCCACAACAACTTGTGTTCTACTCGTGCATAGAAACTACGCATAGACCTAGCTCATGATGCCACTGTTGGGGAACGTAGCAGAAATTCAAAAATTTCTACACATCACCAAGATCAATCTATGGAGTAATCTAGCAACGAGGGAAAGGGGAGTGCATCTACATACCCTTGTAGGTCGCTAAGCGGAAGCGTTGCAAGAACGCGGATGAAGGAGTCGTACTCGTAGCGATTCAGATCGCGGTTGATTCCGATCTAAGTGCCGAAACACGGCGCCTCCGCGTTCAACACACATGCAGCCCGGTGACGTCTCCCACGCCTTGATCCAGCAAGGAGAGAGGGAGAGGTTGGGGAACACTCCGTCCAGCAGCAGCACGACGGCGTGGTGGTGGTGGAGGAGCGCGGTACTCCAGCAGGGCTTGGCCAAGCACTACGAGAGACGAGGAGGGAGAGAGGTAGGGCTGCACCAAGAGGGAGATCAAATCATATGTTGGGCAGCTCCATACCTCAAGTATATATAGGGGGAGAGGAGGGGCTGCGCCCCCACCTAGGGTTCCTCCCTAGGGGTGGCGGCAGCCCCCAGATCCCATCTAGGTGGCATCCAAGGGGGGAGAGAGGGGGGGCGCACCTAGGGTGGGCCTTAGGGCCCATCTGGACCAAGGGTTTGCCCCCTCCCACTCTCCCTGCGCCTTGGGCCTTGGTGGGGGGGGGGTGCACCAGCCCACCTGGAGCTGGTCCCCTCCCACACTTGGCCCACGCAGCCTTCTGTGGCTGGTGGCCCCACTTGGTGGACCCCCGAGACCCTCCCGGTGGTCCCGGTACGTTACCGATAGCACCCGAAACTCTTCCGGTGACCAAAGTAGGACTTCCCATATGTAAATCTTTACCTCCGGACCATTCCGGAACTCCTCGTGACATCCGGGATCTCATCCGGGACTCCGAACAACATTCTGTAACCACGTATATCTATTCTCTATAACCCTAGCGTCATCGAACCTTAAGTGTGTAGACCCTACGGGTTCGGGAATCATGCAGACATGATCGAGACATCTCTCTGGTCAATAACCAACAGCGGGATCTGGATACCCATGTTGGCTCCCACATGTTCCACAATGATCTCATCGAATGAACCACGATGTCGAGGATTCAATCAATCCCGTATACAATTCCCTTTGTCTACCGGTATAGTACTTGCCCGAGATTCGATCGTCGGTATCCCGATACATTGTTCAATCTCGTTACTGGCAAGTCTCTTTACTCGTTCCATAACACATCATCCCGTGATCAACCCCTCGGTCACATTGTGCACATTATGATGATGTCCTACCGAGTGGGCCCAGAGATACCTCTCCGTCACACGGAGTGACAAATCCCAGTGTCAATTCGTGCTAACCCAACAGACACTTTCGGAGATACCTGTAGTGCACCTTTATAGCCACCCAGTTACGTTGTGACTTTTGGTAGACCCAAAGCATTCCTAAGGTATCCGGGAGTTGCACAATCTCATGGTCTAAGGAAATGATACTTGACATTAGAAAAGCTTAAGCATACGAACTACATGATCTTTGTGCTAGGCTTAGGATTGGGTCTTGTCCATCACATCATTCTCCTAATGATGTGATCCCGTTATCAACGACATCCAATGTCCACGGTTAGGAAACCGTAACCATCTATTGATCAACGAGCTAGTCAACTAGAGGCTTACTAGGTACATGGTGTTGTCTATGTACCCACACATGTATCTGAGTTTCCTATCAATACAATTATAGCATGGCTAATAAACGATTGTCATGAACAAGGAAATATAAAAATAATAACTAATTTATTATTGCCTCTAGAGCATATTTCCAACACGTACATCTGTGCTGCTCAAAATGGTCTTGCTAGAGCCACGGACCAGATGTAAAGGATATACGGGTAAGAAAATTTGATGATTATATATATCAGTAGCCCCTGAGACTTCAAACAGTTGGTACAACTGATTTAAGGATCATTATTTGTGCAAGTTCTTACAGAGAAGAATACCCCAATTGTCTCAAGAGCTGGAAGAGTGCAAGGCCCAGCTACGGGCCGTGGTTGCCGCATTGAAGGAGTCAGAGAAGGCCCCCTCTGGTAACACTTGTTTCAAATAATGACAGGTGCCATATAGTATGCGGCATGCATGCAAATCTAACAATAGATATTGCAGATGACTCCGGAGTGAATCCGGATGAACAACATGTCATACGGCAGCTAAAGGCTGGCGAGTGCGTGATTACGAAAGTTAGGCGGGAGAAAAATGATCTCCAAGACGCCAATACCCAGCTAAGTGTGGAACTAAAGGATGTTCGAGCCCAGCTTGCGGACTCCGTGAAGGAGAATAAGCGGCTTCGACGCGGCATTTTCAGTAAGTGCTTGAACGAACTTTTTAAAGAGTTCGACGAAGAAGCCGGCTAACAGAGTTATGTCTGCAGGTATGCTGATGGGTTGTCCCGCGGAGGAGATGCCCGGGTCTGCGGGTGATCTTCTACCAGAGCTCTCACAACTGCACGAACAAGTTCGGCAGGTGATGCAGGGTATTGCCCAGGCCTTGTGTCCATCTGTCTCCCTGCCATGAGGCATTGGAGAGCTTGCAGATAAGCTCAAGGGAGCGCAGCAGTGCTTCGGATTATGGAAGATATCGGCCTGCCGTCAAGGTTCCAGGGAAGCCTGGGCCATGGTGAAGACGCGATATACCAAGGCTGACCCAAACCACATAGCCGAGGTCGGACCTGTGGGGCCCGATGGGAAAGAGATCCCCGTCATTTTGGTGTATGGCCAAGTATAATTAGTTGCAAAGTATTCCCAACAGGATTGTAGGCTAGACAGCCTATTGGATGGGATAGAAGAAGAATTTAGTCAGTCTAAGTGACTGTGTAATTGAAATTTCATGTATAATGTCTCTAGCCGGATTGTAAATCATTTGTCATGGCGGACCTTTTTGCTTCGATCTCGGGACCCGATAGTCTGGAGTGTATCCGAATACCCGCTCAGTTATGTAAAAACCGGGGTATGCGTGTAAACCAGGCGTAGGGGTCATAAGTGCTTGAACAGACAAGTACCCAACTAGCTATGTTATATTATATGGATAGTAAGAAACATCTTCGAGGGAGAATAGTTCCGTTAAGGGTTCCTTTCCCTGGGTACGCATGCCCTAATGTGCATGTCCGGACTACGAGAAGAGACGCAGGCAAAAAACATCTGGGGGCATGTATCAAAATAAATAAAAGTCATCTTTTGTTCACCGACCGAATATTCCCTTAAGAACGCTAGCTTTCGGTTTCACCCAGTCTGAGGTACACGTCCGGCTGACCCGACAGTAACAATCGCAGAGGTGCTCCCCTTATGCCCTAGCCGAATTAAAGGGAACGTAGGGCATAAATACAAGAGCCAGGAAACCCAGCTTGGCCAAAACTTAAGTCATATCGATGCATATAATGGGTAAAAAAGGTACATGCGGTAGAATAACACATGTGCGGGGCATGAAGCCCGGAAAATAGTTATATTAAGCTTATGTATAAGAAGCCCCCAGGTATAATGAGCGCGGCTAGCGCATTAATATTGTGTAGTCAAAACACAAGTTGGCCTTTTAAGGCCTTGAGGAGAAGGAAAAATAAGAAGAAAAAAGCGAGAAAAGACAGATAATGTATATGCAAAAAATGGACAGGGGTAAGGAGACAAACATAGAGTCCGGCACTAGGCGTAGAATCTTCGGAGTCTGGCTGCGTTCCATGGGTTTGGCTCAAGTCGATTGTCCGATGCATCCCGCAGACGGTACGCTCCGCCGGTCAGAACTTTGTCAATAATGAAGGAACCTTCCCATTTGGGCTGAAGCTTGTTCTTTTTCTTCTCCGGCAGGCGTAGAACTAGTTCGCCAACGTTATAAGTTTTGGCCCGTACTTATCTGCTTTGGTATCTTCGAGCCTGTTGGTGATAGAATGCGGAACGGGCTTTTGCCATGTCGCGTTCCTCCTCCAGGGCGTCCAAACTGTCCTGCCAATCAAGCTCGGCCTCTTTTTCTTCATACATGCGCACTCGAGGTGAGTCATAAATTATGTCACATGGCAGAACCGCCTCTACGCCGTACACCATAAAGAATGGTGTGTATCCGGTAGTGCGATTTGGCATGGTCCGCGGCCCCGATAAGACGGAGTCGAGCTCCTCTACCCAGTGCGTGTTAGACTCCTTCAAGGACCGCACTAATCTGGGTTTGATGCCGCTCATGATAAGATCATTTGCTCGCTCGACTTGACCCTTAGTTTGCGGGTGATAGACAGAAGCATAATCGAGCTTGATGCCCATGTTGCTGCACCAAAGTTTTACCTCGTCGGCTGTAAAGTTCGTGCCGTTGTCGGTAATGATGTTGTGGGGGACGCCATAACTATGTACAACCCCAGATATGAAGTCTATCACCGGTCCGGATTCGGCCGTTTTAACGGGTTTGGCTTCTATCCATTTGGTGAATTTATCCACCATGACCAGTAAGTATTTTTTCTTATGGGTTCCCCCTTTAAGGGGTCCGACCATATCAAGCCCCCAGACCGCAAAGGGCCAGGTAATGGGGATTGTTTGGAGAGCGGTGGGCGGCATATGGCTTTGGTTTGCAAAAATCTGGCAACCGACGCAGCATTGGACCAAGTCCTGTGCATCTGCCCGGGCCGTCGGCCAATAGAAACCTGTACGGAAGGCCTTGCTTACAAGGGCCCGGGCTGCGGCATGGTGGCCGCCGAGTCCAGCATGGATTTCTGCCAAAAGCTTCCGCCCTTCCTCTTCGGAGATGCACCTTTGAAGGACTCCGGTAGCGCTTTTCTTATAAAGCTGTCCCTCGCGAACCTTGTAGGCTTTGGATCGCCGCACTATACAGCGTGCCTCATTCTGGTCCTTGGGAAGTTCCTGCCTGGTTAGGTAGGCCAGGAATGGTTCTGTCCACTGGGCGATGACGGCCATTATTACGTGGGCTGAAGGTGTTATTTTGGTGGCAGAGCCTCCGATTATGTCAGAGTGTTCGGTATCTGGCGTTGTGGCCGGGTCCGGACTATTGTTACCGGTGTCCCCTTCCCATACCACGGATGGCTTAAATAGCCTTTCCAAGAAGATGTTAGGTGGGACAGCGTCGCGCTTAGCACCGATACGGGAGAGGATATCCGCCGCCTGATTGTTTTCCCGAGCCACATGGTGGAATTCGAGCCCCTCGAACCGAGCTGATATCTTGAGGACGGCGTTGCGATAAGCCACCATTTTCGGATCCTTGGCATCGAAGTCTCCATTTATTTGGGATATTGCGACGTTCGAGTCCCCACACACCTCCAGGCGTCGAATGCCCATGGAAACTACCATCCGAATACCATGTAACAGACCCTCGTATTCGGCTGCGTTGTTCGAGTCTGTGGATAGTATTTGGAGTACGTATTGGACTGTATCTCCGGTGGGGACGTCAGGACAACGCCAGCCCCCAGACCAGCCAGCATTTTAGAGCCGTCGAAGTGCATGATCCAATTGGAGTACGCGCCGTACTCTTTAGGGAGTTCGGCTTCTGTCCATTCGGTGACAAAATCGGCCAATACTTGCGACTTAATGGCTCGCCGAGGTTTATATGTTATGTCGAATGGGAGGATCTCAATGTCCCATTTGGCAATCTGGCCCGTGGCGTCGCGGTTGTTTATTATGTCGCTGAGTGGTACTTCCGAGGCCACTATGATTGAACACTCTTGAAAGTAGTGTCGTAGTTTCCGGGATGCCATGAATACCGCATATGCTATCTTTGGATAATGCGGGTCACCGTGATTTGCATGGAGTGAGGACAGTGGATACATAATATACCGGCTTTTAAAGTGGGAATTTATGTCCGTCCATTTCTCATTCGACGACGAGCACTGCGCTTACAACTTGATGAGTTGCCGCTATATATAGTAGCATTGGTTCACCGATGTTTGGCGCGGCCAGGATTGGGTTGGTGGCCAGGATGGCCTTTATGTCTTCCAGTCCGGCCGTGGCCGCGTCCGTCCACTCGAAGTGTTCGGTGCGCCAAAGAAGGCGATAAAGGGGTAATGCCTTTTCTCCTAATCGGGAGATAAAGCGGCTTAAGGCCGCCACGCATCCAGTTAATTTCTGGGTTTGCTTGAGGTCAGTTGGGATAGCCAACTGTGACAGGGCTCGGATTTTAGCCGGATTTACTTCAATTCCTCTACTAGAGACGATGAAGCCCAGGAGCTTTCTGGCGGGTACGTGTAACATCCCAAAATTCTAAATTTTGGAATGTTATAAACAAATAGATAGTTTTGGTTGATTGTTTGATTGATTGACTGAAAGTGAGTGAATTCGAAACTTTTGAAAGTTAAATGAGAGGGAATAAAATGACTTTCCCAAACTTTCATTTTGCTTTTATGAACTTCGAGAATTCAAATTCTTTTCATCACAAAACCCTGGAGAGAAGATGACATGACTTCTTCCATTTATTTAAATGACAAGGGGTGTTGAAAGTATTTGAATTTCATTTGGAAAATATTTTCAATTCTGAAACTTTATGCAACTCAATGATTTTCACGAGAGAAGATAAAATGACTTCTTCAAAACATATGAAATATGAGTTGGGAGTTTCAAAAAAATTAAATTCAAAGTTCCTTTGAATTATTTTTCAATTTGGAGTTATTTGAGTTTTATTCAAATTATTTTTCTCCAAAATAAAATATATGGAAATAGGGTAACATGATTCCCTACATCAAAAAATTGAGAGAAATTAATTTGAAATCATTTTGGTATTTTTAAAATGATTTTCAGTGGATTTTATTAGGGCAGTAGCACTGTTTTGATTTATTTTAATTTTTGTGTATTTTATTTGAAGCTAGAATAAAGTTCATCATGTAGGAAATCTTTTTCTGAAAATTTTGATATATTATATGCCTATATAATATATTTATTTATTTGGTTTTATTATTTTTATTTGTCTCTGTTAAAAAAATATTTTAAAAAAAAAGGAGCACAGCGCCTTGGGCCAAAGGCCCAAGCCGCCAAAGCCACCGGCCGGCCGAAGGCCAAGGCCAACGCACCACGCACCTAGAGGAGCCAGGGAGCCCCAAGTTTCCTATTCTTTACGATTCCTAGTAGAATTTGACCCGTTTTGTTATTCCGTTTTTATTCCTAGGATTCCTAATCCTAATCTATTTCTTGTCCCCTACCCCAAGCAAAACCCCTCCCCTCCCCAATATAAATACCCAAGCACCCCCCCCCCTCCAACACATCAAATCAACTCTCCTCTCCTCTCCTCCTCCGCAGCAGCAGCAGCACCATATAGCAGCCGCCGCCGCCCCCCCAGCGCCGCCGCCCCCCACACTGCCGCCGCCGCCCCTCACCAGTGCCGCCGCCGCCCTCACGCCCGCCACCGCTGAGCCCTCGCCTCTCGAGGTACTAGCCCAGCGCTGGCGTCACGTTTCTAGATCGGTTTCCGTTCCGTTTTCTAGATCGGTTTCCGTTCCGTTTTCTAGATCGGTTTTTTGTTTCAGTTTCCTTTCCGAAACCCTAGATCGGTTTTCTCACCGGTTTTTGTTTCCGGTTTTGTTTAGCGAGCGTTCGCTCGATAGATTTTTCTTTTTATTTTTAATTTCCGTCATGGACCTATCCGTAGTGTCCCTAATCTTCAAACGGCTATAACTTTTTACTCGTAAGTCGGAATCCAACGAAACCAACGCCCACTTCTTCGTTATGATCTCCTCTATCCTGTAATACAACTCAAACATGTTTTTGAAAGTTTTAAAATTTTAATTCAAACAGATTTGTATTTGAACTTCGTTTGATCATAACTTGAGTTTCAGAACTCGATTTAGTTGATTCTTTTGCAAATCAAGCTCTTGACCTAAACTTTCTGATAAGGCCAAATACACATAGTTTTGGTACTGTTAGAAATTGTTTTATGCTGCAAGAGTTATTAGATTTGGTTTTGACGTTTTCCGAATTGTTTCTTCGATCCTTCCGATCTTTTGAGTGATTGCTTATGTGTGGTTACTATTGCTTGATTTCGATAGATTGACCGGAGTGTGACGAGTAGATCTATCAAGAGTTTTGAGTGCGAATCATCTTCATCAACTTTGCAGGCAAGTAACACTTGATCATACCTTTTCTACTACCCAGTTTTATTGCATTAGATCAAACCCTCAAACACTTGCATGTTTAGGATCTAATTAAATTGTGGGTTGGGAAGTAGATTGAGGTAGTACCTATTACCTGTTTTACTTATGAAACCTTGGGAGTTACTTCTACGTTTGCTTATTATGCTATGCTAGTAGACGTGGATTGGGTGAGTGAATATCCATGACAGATGTGAGATTGTTAATTAATGGTTTATTTAAGGTGGCAACCAAATACACATCTGGGTGGATTGAGGCACCTGGTTTCATCAGACTTGCCTGTATTTCTTCGGACCGCCACCCAGGCTCTAAGGGATCATAAGATTATTCAAACTGAAACTTCCGTGTGCAGCCACAAGCCAATTATGGGCTCTGGCGTAGTTGACTAAGTTGTGCGAACTCTCACGGGTAGGCTAGCTGATGTAGGGGATGTAGGTTGGTACGGTCTACCCACATGTAAGGTGCTAGCGCTTCGAAGACTATGTCTCGGTCATCCGCTTCTCAAACACCATGTAGTGCGAGAACCAAACGGAGGCGATCGAGTCTTGTGGGGAAAAGTGCATAAACCTCTGCAGAGTGTATAAACTAATCATGATTAGCCGTGTCCCGGTTATGGACAATTTTGAGTATCTAGTACCTGGATATCCTGTTGATCTCATCACGTTACTTAATATAATTTGTTTGGGTTTAATGAGTACTTTTAATTGGGATTGAGAATGCTGTCAACCACTCTCAATGTTTAACAACCACCATGATAGTTAAATAAATTTATTCCTTTGAAGTAGGGAAAAATTGGCTTTTCGCAAAAACTGTAACCATAGAGATTTCCACCAGCCATATATGCATGTAGTATAGCCTATTCTTTCATTACTCTCTATGTGTTACATTGCCATCATATTCCATGTGCTGACCCGTTTTTTGGCTGCAACTTTTCATGTTGCAGACTTTTCAGACGACGAGTAAGTGATACGTTAGGGTTACGATTTCCTATACTCAACTTTGCCGTTGGTGTTGATGGGAATCCACAACCTTGTTGCTTCCGCTATGTTTTGGATCGAGGTAATAGTATTTACGTTACTTTATACATGTGATTTACCTCTGTTATAAATCCTTGAGTCTTGTGTGTGTCAAAGATACCGATCCGTGGATGACACGAAGCACGAGACTTGATCCATTCGGTCGGGTCGCTACAAGATGGTATCGAGCACATGTTGGTATCGTAGGACGTGACCCTAGAAACCGACAAGCCCATAGGAAAGATTTTCTCTACAACTTCATTTTCAAAAAGATCTTTTACCTCTCTTCTCTTATGAGCTTATTCAAATATTCCTTTTAGTGAGACCATACCCCTTTTCCCTTTTGACCACTCGAAGATTTGACTGATGAGACCACTCCAAGGAGACAAGATATCGGACAACTAAGACCATTTGGAATGAAGATGATTTTACCGTGTTAACGTAAACTACAACGGTGAAGACTCCGGAGACTAGGAGATTTGAAGGCTCCAAATAAATTCCGGATTTGTATGACCTAGGAAGGTTACGGTTATGGAACTTGGCAAACTATGGAAGTTATCAATAACCGAGATCAAGGTGTATCGGAGAAAGACTGGAACATGGAGCATTAGAATTCAAAGCTTTGTCGGGAAAACCCTAAGGCAGGAGATATCAACTATGGAATGATAGCTCATGGAAATGACAAGAGCGTAAACACGCTATCCATGATGTTATCGCCGCCTATGCTATTGTCACCGTGCGGAGTTAAGCATGCAGATGCATGGAAGGATTGGATGGTAGAAAGATGATGGAGCATCTATCCGCAAACGTTGGAGTTTTAACCTTAGCTGGTGTATCACCAGGATCTGGAGTATTACATGAAGAAGTTTAAGGTGGATCTGCAGGAAGCAGTATTTGATAAGGAAGCAGTTCGTGAAGAACTCAGGACCCAGAAGCTGAAAGTAGACAAGATGAAGGAGCAAAACATCGAGATACCGGAGATTTGACAGTAACTGAAGGACAATAGGATCATGGATCATGTCAAGGATGTTGAAACCGGCAGTTGGAACATAACTCCAGAAATATTGAAGGACGTCGCGAGAGATTTCGCGTCAACAGAGATGATCTGGCAAAAGAACTTGAGAAGGACAAGCATGATCAGAAGGAGCCATCATAGACATGATCAAGATTGGAAGAGTTTGATGACTTTGAAGATTTATTGACCGTTAGAAGACCAAACCCCTGTTACATACCTACGTTAGATGCGACGATTGTGAGCTGCCATTTGTTTGATGTTTTTCCGACAGCCACAATAAAACCTGTCTTTCAAAACCATTGTTTGTATTGTGTGCATCCCTCTCGATCTCTCTTATCCCACCCCAAACCCATGGACCCATTAGAGGATGGATGGAGATGAGCTTGTAATTTCCGGACCAATGAGTCAATTGGAGACAGACCGATGGATTCAGAACATGGAGGATCACATGAAGAATAACCCGATAGTCAGAAAAGATATGACCCAGTATGCTCTTCAGTGCTTTGAAAGAGGTGCTGCTATCTAGTGGAGGATGTACCAAACCATCAATGTGGCCAGGAGTAACCACTTGGGAAGAATTTAAGTTGACTTTGCTAAAGTCTCGGTTTGTGTCCCAGAAGTTGAAGCCTTATGGAAATGATATGGAGAAAGTGCATGCAAGCTTTGTGGAGAAATAGGACACAACCATAAAGAAAATAAGGACGAATACCCTCATAATTGGAGGATTATCAAAGGAGTTAGCCGAGGATTTTCAGGGAACTTTGGTTGGAGATTGTTCCCAAAGGTTTTGTTGTAGCAATGGAAGTTCAGTCTACATTGTTGAGAAAGATCCGTGAAGCTCAGAAGGATGACAAAGATATTGTTGAGGTAAAACAGAGGATGAGCAAAGGAAAGGCCAAAGGTTTTCTTAAGGATGAGCATGACACCTTATGGTTTGAGGACAGTGTACATATACCCAATAATGCAAAGATCAGGAAGTTAATACTTCAGGAGGCTCATGACTCACCATACTTGATTCGCCCTCGAAACACCAAGATGTATTTGGATTTGAAGGAGTGTTTCGTGGACTGGTATGAAGAAGGATATTATGGAGTATGTAGTCGTAAGTGATGCATGCGGAGAAAGTAAAAGCGAGCATCGAAGCCGGCAGGATTACTACAGCCTATGCCGATACCCAAATGGAAGTGGGATAAGCTTGGCATGATTTCATTTCGGATTCCCGAACCCGATTGGGATATGATTCTATCTGGGTAGTAGTTGACTCGCTTGACCAAAGTGGCTCACTTTATCCCAAAGTGAAATACTGAGTGCGAAGTTGGCCAAGATATATTGGACAAGGATCGATGTCTGCATGGAGTTCCGAGGACCATCATAGAGGAACACAGTTTACCTCAAAGTTTTGGAATCAGCCGCACTGCACTTTAGGTACTAGGCTAGAGTTCAGTACAGGCTTTCATCCGCATACAGATGGATAGACCGAGAGAGTCAATCAGATACCGGAGGACATGTTGAGAACGTATGCGCTAGATTATGGATCTAGTAGGGATGATAATTTACCTTACGCGAAGTTTCTCATACAACAACAGCTACCAAGTCAGTTTGAAGATGGCCCCTTTTGAAGCTTTGTATGGGAGAAGGAGCCAGACACCGTTGATGTGGGATGAAGTTGGAGACCGTCAGTTGTTTGGACCAAATATGATCAAGGAGTCAGAAGAGAATGTTAAGTTGATTCGAGATAGACTGAAGATAGCTTAGTCCAGGCAGAAGAGTTATGCAGACTCAAAAATGCAAGGAGGTAGTCTATGAAATCGGAGACAGAGCATATCTTTGTGTGCCACCTCTGCGAGGAGTTAAACGATTTGGAGTTAAGGGAAAGTTAGCCCCGAGATTTGTAGGACCATACCGAGTTTTGGAGCGTATGGGAGAATAGGCTAACAAGTTGAAGTCGCCCGAAGGACTGTCAGGAGTTCATGATGTGTTTCACGTTTTCCAGTTGAAGAAGTGCCATGCAGAGATGGCCAATATTTCCTCGTAAGGACGCTTGACCCTGGAAAGGACAATGAGGTTCCACGAAGTGGAGTATGGATTTCATAAGTATAAGTTTTAACACGGTATGTGGGACATCCCACGAGGATGAAGAGATGAAGTGTTATTGGATATAAAGGAGGTATGATGTTGGAAATATGGATCAATGGAAATTCCATGATGAGTTTGAGTAATCACGTCTTAGTTAGGTGCAAATATAAGGAAAAGAGACAGTACAATTGGATGGAGTTAAGTATGCCAGGGAGTTGGATGTTGGGATAACGATCAGTTGCCCCGAGGATGTGTTCAAGGATTGCAAGTGATGAGATGGGCCATAACCCATAGGCCCCAGGACCTGCCAAGAAGCAAGAACACTCTTGCTGAAGGAAAAACCCTGGAAGAAGTTACGACTTGTATCAACCGACGATTCTATAGGAGTTTACGCAAAACCTGAGAGTTGTTAAGGAACGATAGATGTTTGTTTGGCTTGCAGAATCAATGGATTTTCCGGACTTGGTTCGCCGACAAGAGAAATTCTGCAATGCTTGTGAGGATGACCGAGTGTTAGAATGCGAGATTCGCTAAACCATGTACAAGGTAATGATTTGGGTGCGGGATGGATTGATCACCATACCGACTTACTCTTATTATTCGCTTTGCTATATGGGATAGTAAATATGAGTGACTTACCTATAGTTGCAGGACGACGATATTAAACCTTGTTTAAACCTTAGAACGGTATAGGTATTTCTTTTTCCCTTGTACAGGGCAGTTGTTGCCAACCGTAGGATATACAGTGAGGTTCAACCCAGACCCGTTTTCTGCAGGAGAAACCATAACTTGTTGACCACGATGAGATACCGATATTTGTTTAGAATTGGCGCCAGACCTGTCAGCTAAGAAGACCCAGTCTCGGAATAACCGTACCAAGACGAAAGGACAAAGGAATTGAGGAAAAGGTTATGCCACTACCGGAAGAGCCCAGAGAAGGAATTATCCTTACGATCTGAGAAGACCGACACTGTCAGTAATAAGGATGGAGTATATGAGTTTTGATGGAACCGTAACCAAGCTTCTAAGGGTGGTAGCACCGAGACCCGGAGACGATCGATGGATTTTGAGAAGACCCCAAACCCTAACCTATTTCTTTCTAGCCTCTCCGAATCTCGAGGACGAGATTCATTTTAAGGTGGTAGTTTGTAACATCCCAAAATTCTAAATTTTGGAATGTTATAAACAAATAGATAGTTTTGGTTGATTGTTTGATTGATTGACTGAAAGTGAGTGAATTGAAACTTTTGAAAGTTAAAGGAGAGGAATAAAAGGACTTTCCCAAACTTTCATTTTGCTTTTATGAACTTGAGAATTCAAATTCTTTTCATCACAAAACCACGGAGAGAAGATGACATGACTTCTTCCATTTATTTAAATGACAAGGGTGTTGAAAATATTTGAATTTCATTTGGAAAATATTTCCAATTCTGAAACTTTATGCAACTCAATGATTTTCACGAGAGAAGATAAAATGACTTCTTCAAAACATATGAAATATGAGTTGGGAGTTTCAAAAAATTAAATTCAAAGTTCCTTTGAATTATTTTTCAATTTGGAGTTATTTGAGTTTTATTCAAATTATTTTCTCCAAAAATAAAATATATGGAAATAGGGTAACATGATTCCTACATCAAAAAATTGAGAGAAATTAATTTGAAATCATTTTGGTATTTTTAAAATGATTTTCAGTGGATTTTATTAGGGCAGTAGCATTGTTTTGTTTTATTTTAATTTTGTGTATTTTATTTGAAGCTAGAATAAAGTTCATCATGTAGGAAATCTTTTTCTGAAAATTGTGATATATTATATGCCTATATAATATATTTATTTATTTGGTTTTATTATTTTTATTTGTCTCTGTTAAAAAAAATATTTAAAAAAAAGGAGCACAGCGCCTTGGGCCAAAGGCCCAAGCCGCCAAAGCCACCGGCCGGCCGAAGGCCAAGGCCAACGCACCACGCACCTAGAGGAGCCAGGGAGCCCCAAGTTTCCTATTCTTTTACGATTCCTAGTAGAATTTGACCCCGTTTTGTTATTCCGTTTTTTATTCCTAGGATTCCTAATCCTAATCTATTTCTTGCCCCCTACCCCAAGCAAAACCCTCCCCTCCCCAATATAAATACCCAAGCACCCCCTCCAACACATCAAATCAACTCTCCTCTCCTCTCCTCAGCAGCAGCAGCAGCAGCAGCCATAGCCGCCGCCGCCGCCGCCCCCACCCAGCGCCGCCGCCGCCCCACACCGCCGCCGCCTCACCAGCGCCGCCGCCGCCCACGCCGCCACCGCCGAGCCCTCGCCTCTTGAGGTACTAGCCCAGCAGCGTCACGTTTTCTAGATCGGTTTCGTTCCATTTTCTAGATCGGTTTCCGCCCGTTCTTCTAGATCGGTTTTTGTTTCAGTTTCCTTTCCGAAACCCTAGATCGGGTTTCTCACGGTTTTCTTTCGGTTTTGTTTAGCGGAAGCTCGCTCGATAGATTTTTCTTTTATTTTTAATTTCCGTCATGGACCTATCCGTAGTGTCCCTAATCTTCAAACGGCTATAACTTTTACTCGTAAGTCGGAATCCAATGAAACCAACGCCCACTTCTTCGTTATGATCTCCTCTATCCTGTAATACAACTCAAACATGTTTTTGAAAGTTTTAAAATTTTAATTCAAACAGATTTGTATTTGAACTTCGCTTGATCATAACTTGAGTTTCAGAACTCCGATTTAGTTGATTCTTTTGCAAATCAAGCTCTTGACCTAAACTTTCTGATAAGGCCAAATACACATAGTTTTGGTACTGTTAGAAATTGTTTTATGCTTCAAGAGTTATTAGATTTGGTTTTGACGTTTTCGAATTGTTTCTTCGATCCTTCCGATCTTTTGAGTGATTGCTTATGTGTGGTTACTATTGCTTGATTTCGATAGATTGACCGGAGTGTGACGAGTAGATCTATCAAGAGTTTTGAGTCTGAATCATCTTCATCAACTTTGCAGGCAAGTAACACTTGATCATACCTTTTCTACTACCCAGTTTTATTGCATTAGATCAAACCCTCAAACACTTGCATGTTTAGGATCTAATTAAATTGTGGGTTGGGAAGTAGATTGAGGTAGTACCTATTACCTGTTTTACTTATGAAACCTTGGGAGTTACTTCTACGTTTGCTTATTATGCTATGCTAGTAGACGTGGATTGGGTGAGTGAATATCCATGACAGATGTGAGATTGTTAATTAATGGTTTATTTAAGGTGGCAACCAAATACACATCTGGGTGGATTGAGGCACCTGGTTTCCATCAGGACTTGCCTGTATTTCTTCGGACCGCCACCCAGGCTCTAAGGGATCATAAGATTATTCAAACTGGAAACTTCCGTGTGCAGCCACAAGCCAATTATGGGCTCTGGCGTAGTTGACTAAGTTGTGCGAACTCTTACGGGTAGGCTAGCTGATGTAGGGGATGTAGGTTGGTACGGTCTACCCACATGTAAGGTGCTAGCGCTTCTGAAAGACTATGTCTCGGTCATCCGTTTCTCAAACACCATGTAGTCACGAGAACCAAACGGAGGCGATCGAGTCTTGTGGGGAAAAGTGCAAACCTCTGCAGAGTGTATAAACTAATCATGATTAGCCGTGTCCCGGTTATGGACAATTTTGAGTATCTAGTACCGGATATCCTGTTGATCTCATCACGTTACTTAATATAATTTGTTTGGGTTTAATGAGTACTTTTAATTGGGATTGAGAATGCTGTCAACCACTCTCAATGTTTAACAACCACCATGATAGTTAAATAAATTTATTCCTTTGAAGTAGGGAAAAATTGGCTTTTCGCAAAAACTGTAACCATAGAGATTTCCACCAGCCATATATGCATGTAGTATAGCCTATTCTTTCATTACTCTCTATGTGTTACATTGCCATCATATTCCATGTGCTGACCCGTTTTCGGGCTGCAACTTTTCATGTTGCAGACTTTTCAGACGACGAGTAAGTGATACGTTAGGGTTACGATTTCCTATACTCAACTTTGCCGTTGGTGTTGATGGGAATCCACAACCTTGTTGCTTCCGCTATGTTTTGGATCGAGGTAATAGTATTTACGTTACTTTATACATGTGATTTACCTCTGTTATAAATCCTTCGAGTACTGTGTGTGTCAGCATACCGATCCAGGGATGACACGAAAGCACAGAGACTTGATCCATTCGGGTCGGGTCGCTACAGTACGCCGAAAATGCATTTTTACGGATTGAGCTTGATGTCGTATGTTCGGAGATTGTCGAACGTGAGCCTCAAGTCGTCTATTAAAGAGTCGACATGTCTGGTTTTAATGACCACATCATCTACCTATGCCTCCACTGTTTTGTCGATCTGCTTTTCCAGACATGTCTAAATCATGCGTTGATACGTTGCACCGGCGTTTTTGAGCCCGAAGGGCATTGTGTTGAAACAGAAGGGGCCGTATGGCGTCATAAATGCCATTGCGGCTTGGTCGGACTCCACCATCTTAATTTGGTGGTAGCCGGAGTATGCGTCAAGGAAGCACAATCAGTCGTGTCCTGCGGTAGCGTCGATAATTTGATCGATGCGAGGGAGGGGGAAGGGATCCTTTGGGCAAGCCTTGTTGAGGTCCTTGAAATCGACACATAGGCGCCAGGATTTGTCCTTCTTTGGTACCATCACCAGGTTTGCTAGCCAGTCCGGATGTTTTATTTCTCTAATGAATCCGGCCTCCAATAACTTGGCTAGTTCCTCTCCCATGGCTTGTCTCTTAGGTTCAGAGAAATGCCGAAGAGTCTGCTTGACCGGCTTGAATCCCTTTAGAATGTTAAGGCTATGCTCGGCTAGCCTGCGTGGGATTCCTGGCATATCTGAGGGATGCCAGGCAAATATGTCCCAATTCTCACGCAGGAACTCCCGTAGTGCGGCGTCTACAGCGGAGTTTAACTGTGCCCCGATGGAGGTTGTTTTTGTAGGGTCCGTTGGGTGGACTTGGAATTTGACTATTTCATCCGCTGGTTTAAAAGAAGTGGATTTGGGTCTTTTGTCGAGTATCACGTCGTCCATGTCCACTGTGGAGCGTAGCGCAGTTAATTCCTCTGCCGCGAGGGCTTCGGATAATGCCTCGAGGGCCAGTGCGGCTGTTTTGTTTTCGGCGCGGAGCGCTATGTCCGAATCACTAGCTAGAGTGATGATTCCATTGGGCCCGGGCATTTTGAGCTTCATGTACCTGTAATGGGGTATGGCTTGGAAGATCGTGAATGCCTCCCGCCCTAAAAGGGCATGGTATCCTCTACTGAACGGGGCCACTTGGAATGTAATTTCTTCGGACCTATAATTCTCCGGAGTGCCGAATGCCACATCTAGTGTGATTTTCCCAGCGCAGCGTGCCTCCCGACTAGGGATGATTCCTCTGAAGGTCGTGCTGCTTTGCTCAATGTGGTTTGTGTCTATTTCCATTTTTTGAACTAGTCGTCAACCCGTGCACCTGCACGGGCTAGGAAATTTAATATTTAATATATAAATTTGTGAAAATTCAAAATTACCAACAATAATATGAATATGTTCGTGTAGATTATTATTGTAACACATGCATGTGTACCTTGGTTGGACATAGGGTATAAGCAAAGCTACATTGCTTCGACTATTTTGTGATTAGATTGTTTGCATCCAATAGCATGAATATTGTGATGTAGATTACTATAATAACACAGGCTTGTGTACCTTGGTTGGACATAGGGTCCAGCGAAGGTATGTTGCTTTGACTATTTTAGCATATATCTTCCTTTCTTATCCTATCTAAAAAATATATACTTCTTTCGTTTGGAAATGGAAGCACCATAGAATTATAGTCCTTTTCTATATACACAATAATGGACACATGCATGCACGACTTTCTATCAACATATGTGATATCATAGCAAATAATATACATGTTAAAAATAGATTGTTGTATATTCTCATTATACCATAAATTATTAAGATTAGAAGTTCTTGCCTCAAGCAACAATTTCTTAAATAATTTCTTTTATGAGTGACATGGACTGATTTTTTATATTCACCATCAATATTTGTTTACATGAGATCTTTGTAGTTCATGATACATCCATTTTATTTTAAAATAGTAATATATATGTATTTACACATGTTTTAGTGACTAATATTTTCTTTGTTATAATCCCAAAAAAGACATGCGTAGACATACTATATCTGTAAATACGTTATTAGCAATCTGCCTCCAAAGAATCATGTATTCACGAACCGTATGCACATCAGGCAAAGCAGTGTCCAACGACAAACAGGATTGAGTAAGCGGAACCGGAAAAGTTTGATTGCCCTCCATTGGTGACCATCGACGCACCTCCTTTAGAGCATCGTCCAGCGTGACATGAAAACTGAGAAGATTGAAAGAATCTTTTGTGAATAAAATTGTAGTGCTCTTTTGTGCGATCAAAACTATACTACTTTCTATGTGTCCATTCTTTGTTCCGATATATGCACATAATACATCCCTGCGATGCAATATCTGGTTGGTGAATTAATCATGTTTGCCGTTATAGGAGGGCATCCTTATATTTTTTTGTTTGAAACTATGTTTCAATGGCCGTACACGGTGAGCCAATCTGCGGTTGGATGGTTAGGAGGATAGTGGTATCTCCGGCCACCAAGGTTCATGTCCTATACTTGACATTGGTGGTCGCATTTTCTGGATTTATTTGGACCTTCCGGAGATGGGCATTTAGTGCGAGGCGTTCCGTCAACAACGAAGGCATATGTGGTGACTTGACAATCTGAATGATATGCTGGCTCAGTTTATCGAAGGTGCTCACTGGGGTAGGGTGTGCATGTGTGTGTTCATAGGAGGGTGAGTATATACTCGTGTATGTCTGCGACTTTGATTGTCCTATGCTAAAAAAATGATCATACACGTTGCCTTTTTTTTGCATGGGCCCTTGTATTTTTTCGTACACATGCCTTCACACGTAGGTACATGCAAGAGTATTACTCTTTGTTCTGTCACGTTAAAGCTTTTATCTTAAATAAAATTATCACCTTGGAGGCTTGGACTTCACGTATGTCAATTGTAACGTAGATGGACTTGTAGCATCTATTTTTTTTTTTTGGCGGAACAAATCGTACAATACATGGACTCCCTAATTTTAGCTTACACATGCTAGATGTTATCTTTTCTTCTTTACATTGCTAGAACTTTTACGGAAGGATGGAATCTTTTTTTAAGGCAACGATGGATGTTTTCTTTGTGTCGCAGCAATGTAACGTGTCATGAGCCTTTTTCTGGACTTTTTGTGTTACGTAAGTTTTCTTTCTATCTCTGACGTTAATTATTTAATCCAACGGTGTAATTAATTCTAAAGATGTGGATCAATGAGAAGGCTTTAATGGTGCCTCCAATTAGTAAATATAAGATATAAGATAGTTTCCTCATAAATGAGGTTTAATCCGCTGTCGTCGTCCATGAGCACTTTAGTGAGCCGAAAGCCGTCCACAATTGGGCTAAGGACCAATGCGGCTGGTGCTCGGGCTGTTCGGAATTTAGGTTCGTCACTGGTGTTGAAGGTGATAGCTGTGTCGCTCCATGGATTTATTGCTGCCACATGGCAGACTTCGGCAAGGCTACGGAGTGCTCGCTTGCGCCTATTATTTGAGGCGAATGTCTCGAAGACTGTCAATATTGTATTGTTATCCACGGGATGGTGCTCTGTGGTGTTTGGAATGAGGAAATCCTCACCGCTTTTGGCCACCTGCCGGAGTACCCACATGCTCTAAGGCTGTGTGTTGGTATGGTATCCGATGTACTATGAATTTTGCAGGGCCCGTTAAGCCATCCTTCCAATACGGTTCCATGCCCTGTAGTGGGCTTTTGCTTCTTTTTAATTGAGTCGGGCGTCTTATGAGAGTGCACCCTTTTAATTCAGACTGGGTGTTTAGTCAGAGCCGGATTATCCCAGAATTTTGTTTCGGTTTTCCAGGCACTTTCCATCGCATAGTACTTATGTACTATGGCCGCCAAGTCAGCGAAGCGTGCTATGTCACAGCGACTTATGGCGTTAAGGATTCCCTTGTCTATGCAATTATTGCAGAAAAATGAGATTGCGTCTTCCTCGCGACAGTCCTTGACCTTGTGCAATTATTGCAGAAAAAAGGAGAAATCTGGCCCAATAATGATGTACCGTTTCCTGGGGCTCTTGCCTAATGTGGGAAAGATCGTTTATATCTGGGTGGGTGGGTGGATTTGAGTCCGAAACCTGACCCGATCTGAGACCCAGGGGAAGAGGAGTTTCCGATCTTGGAAGTTCGGGCACCGGGATGTTGCCCAATAAGTCTGGCCCGTTGCCTGATTCTAGGTTCAGGGCTTGGGCAATGTCCTTCCGTAAACGGGTATCCGGCTCGGAGAGCTCGGAAATCCGGACATAGTTTGTCCTCAAGATAGAGGAAGAATCGCCGCATTGTTCCTCCACCACCGCTATCTGATGGGTGACGGCGGAGAGTTAATCTCCCTTTGGTCGGGTTTAAGCCCAATCCTATCATAGTCCGTAGCGACTCCCAAAGCAGCGAAGCGATCCAAGAGCTCGTTTAGCGAAGAGAGCTCCATGGATTCATCTGCTCGGCAAGTTCCGAGCCGACGTGGAGGCTGTTTTCGATGACCCAAGAAGTCATCGTCGGTGCAGCAGCCGAACGGGCGGTCATGACGAAGCCGCCTAGCCGGAGAGTTTGGCCGACAGCCAGGGCTCCCCCATAGGTGACGTTGTCCTTGACAACGAGAGGAGGCATCCTTCCTTACGGTGACGGCATAGTGGAACTCTCAATGAAAGCACCAATGTCGGTGTCAAAACCGGTAGATCTCGGGTAGGGGGTCCCGAACTGTGCGTCTAAGGCGGATGGTAACATGAGGCGGGGGACATGATGTTTACCCAGGTTCGGGCCCTCTCGATGGAGGTAATACCCTACTTCCTGCTTGATTGGTCTTGATGATATGAGTATTACAAGAGTTGATCTACCACGAGATCGTGAGGCTAAACCTAGAAGCTAGCCTATGGTATGATTGTTGTTGTCCTCAGACTAAACCCTCCGGTTTATATAGACACGGAGGGCTAGGGTTACGGAGTTGGTTACAAGAGAGAGATCTACATATCCGTATTGCCAAGCTTGCCTTCCACGCCAAGGAGAGTCCCATCCGGACACGGGGCGAAGTCTTCAATCTTGTATCTTCATAGTCCAACAGTCCGGCTGAGGGAGTCCCGGATTAGGGGGTGTCCGGATAGCCGAACTATCACCGTTGGCCGGACTCCTGGACTATGAATATACAATATTGAAGACTTCGTCCCATGTCCGGATGGACTTTCCTTGGCGTGGAAGGCAAGCTTGGCAATACGGATATATAGATCTCCTACCATTGTAACCGACTCTGTGTAACCCTAACCTATCCGGTGTCTATATAAACCGGAGGGTTTTAGTCCGCAGGACGAACAACAATCATACCATAGGCTAGCTTCTAGGGTTTAGCCTCTCTGATCTCGTGGTGGATCTACTCTTGTACTACCCATATCATCAATATTAATCAAGCAGGAGTAGGGTATTACCTCCATCGAGAGGGCCCGAACCTGGGTAAAAACATCTTGTCCCTTGTCTCCTGTTACCATCCGCCTAGACGCACAGTTCGGGACCCCCTACCCGAGATCCGGCGGTTTTGACACCGACACCGACCAAAGGATATAGTCCGGCTGTCCGGATACCCCTAATCCAGGACTCCCTCAATAGTGCAACTTATTTGTGGCACTGCCGTTTAGGTCATATTGGTATAAAGTGCATGAAGAAACTCCATACGGATGGACTTTTGGAATCACTTGATTATGAATCATTTGATACTTGCGAACCATGCCTCATGGGCAAGATGACTAAGACTCCGTTCTCCGGAACAATGGAGCGAGCCACTAACTTATTGGAAATAATACATTCCGATGTATGCGGTCCAATGAGTATTGAGGCTCGCGGCGGGTATCGTTATTTGCTGACCTTCACAGATGATTTGAGCAGATATGGGTATGTCTACTTAATGAAACATAAGTCTGAAACATTTGAAAAGTTCAAAGAATTTCAGAGTGAAGGGGAAAATCATCGTAACAAGAAAATAAAGTTTCTAGATCTGATCATGGAGGTGAATATTTGAGTTACGAGTTTAGCCTTCATTTAAAACAATGTGGAATAGTTTCACAAACTCACGCCACCTGGAACACCACAGCGTAATGCTGTGTCCGAACATCATAACCGTACTTTATTAGATATGGTGTGATCTATGATGTCTCTTACATTTACCACTATCATTTTCGGGTTATGCATTAGAGACAGCTGCATTCACGTTAAATAGGGCACCATCTAAATCCATTGAGACGACACCGTATGAACTGTTGTTTGGCGAGAAACCTAAGCTGTTGTTTCTTAAAGTTTGGGGCTGCGATGCTTATGTGAAAAAGCTTCAACCTGATAAGCTCGAACCCAAATCGGAGAAATGCGTCTTCATAGGATACCCAAAGGAAACTGTTGGGTACACCTTCTATCACAGATCCGAAGGCGAGGTATTCGTTGCAAAGAATGGATCCTTTCTAGAGAAGGAGTTTCTCTCAAAAGAAGTGTGTGGGAGGAAAGTAGAACTTGATGAGGTAATTGCACCTTCTC
This sequence comes from Aegilops longissima, assembly GCA_021605205.1. Taxonomy (NCBI): domain Eukaryota; kingdom Viridiplantae; phylum Streptophyta; class Magnoliopsida; order Poales; family Poaceae; genus Aegilops; species Aegilops longissima. Next base: position 635,954,776 of record CM038681.1, on the reverse strand, counting down.
CCGAATTGGAAAGTAGTTCATCACAGAAATCAGTTCCAGTGATTCCTACACCAATTAGTGAGGAAGCTAATGATGATGATCATGAAACTTCAGATCAAGTTACTACTAAACCTCGTAGGTGAACCGGAGTAAATTCCGCACCAGAGTGGTACGGTAATCCTATTCTGGAAGTCATGTTACTAGACCATGACGAACCTACGAACTATGAGGAAGCGATGATGAGCCTAGATTCCGGAAAATGGCTTGAAGCCATGAAATCTGAGATGGGATCCATGTATGAGAACAAAGTGTGGACTTTGGTTGACTTGCTCGATGATCGACAAGCCATTCAGAATAAATGGATGTTCAAGAGGAAGACGGACGCTGATAGTAGTGCTACCAACTACAAAGCTCGAATTGTCGCAAAAGGTTTTCAACAAGTTCAAGGTGTTGACTACGATGAGATTTTCTCACTCGTAGCGATGCTTAAGTCTGTCTGAATCATATTATCAATTGCTGTATTTTATGAAATCTGGCAAATGGATGTCAAAACTTCATTCCGTAATGGATTCTTTAAAGAATAGTTGTATATGATGCAACCAATAGGTTTTTTCGATAAAGGTGCTAACAAAGTGTGCAAACTCCAACGATCCATCCATGGACTGGTGCAAGCATCTCAGAGTTGGAATATACGCTTTGATAAGATTATCAGAGGATATAGATTTATACACACTTGTGGTGAAGCTTGTATTTACAAGAAAGTGAGTGGGAGCACTACAGCCTTTCTGATAAGTATATGTGAATGACATATTGTTGATCGGAAATGATGTAGAATTTTTTCTGAAAAGCATAAATGAGTGCTTTGAAAGGAGTTTTTCAAAGAAAGACTTTGGTGAAGCTACTTACATATTGGGCATCAAGATCTATAAAGATAGATCAAGACGCTTGATAAGACTTTCGATGAGTACATACCTTGATAAGATTTTTAAAGGAGTTCAGAATGGATTAGTCAAAGAAGGAGTTCTTTCCTGAGTTGTAAGGTATGAAGTTGAGTAAGACTCAAAACCCGAACATGGCAGAAGATAGAGAGAGAATGAACTATGCCTCAGTCATAGGTTCTATAAAGTATGTCATGCTGTATACAGACCTATTGTGTACCTTGCCATGAGTTTGGCAAGGGGGTACGATAGTAATCCAGGAGTGGATCACTAGACAACGATCAAAGTTATCCTTAGTTACCTAAGAGGACTAAGGAAATATTTCTCGGTTATGGAGGTGATAAAGAATTTGTCGTAAAGAGTTACGTCGATGCAAGCTTTTACATCAATCCAGATGACTCTAAGTCTCAATCTGGATACATATTGAAAGTGGGAGCAATTAGCTAGAGTAGCTCCAAGCAGAGCATTGTAGACATAGAAAATTTGCAAAATACATACGGCTCTGAATGTGACAGAACCGTTGACTAAACTTCTCACACAAGCAAAACATGATCACAACTTAAGTACTCTTTGGGTGTTAATCACATAGCGATGTGAACTAGAGTATTTACTCTAGTAAACCCTTTGGGTGTTGGTCACATGACAATGTGAACTACTGGTGTTAAATCACATGACGATGTGAACTAGATTATTGACTCTAGTGCAAGTGGGAGACTGAAGGAAATATGCCCTAGAGGCAATAATAAAGTTGTTATTTATATTTCCTTATATCATGATAAATGTTTATTATTCAAGCTAGAATTGTATTAACTGGAAACTTAGTACATGTGTGAATACATAGACAAACAAAGTGTCCCTAGTATGCCTCTACTAGACTAGCTCGTTAATCAATGATGGTTAAGTTTCCTGACCATAGACATGTGTTGTCATTTGATGAATGGGATCACATCATTAGGAGAATGATGTGATGGACAAGACCCATCCGTTAGCTTAGCATGTTGATCGTTTAGTTTAATTGCTATTGCTTTCTTCATGACTTATACATGTTCCTCTAACTATGAGATTATGTAACTCCCGTATACCGGAGGAACACCTTGTGTGCTATCAAACGTCACAACGTAACTGGGTGATTATAAAGATGCTCTACAGGTGTCTCCGAAGGTGTTTGTTGGGTTGGCATAGGTCAAGATTAGGATTTGTCACTCAGTATATCGGAGAGGTATCTCTGGGCCCTCTCGGTAATGCACATCACTATAAGCCTTGCAAGCAATGTGACTAGTGAGTTAGTTGCGGGATGATGCATTACGGAACGAGCAAAGAGACTTGCCGGTAACGAGATTGAACTAGGTATGATGATACCGATGATCGAATCTCGGTCAAGTAACATACCGATTACAAAGGGAAAAACGTATGTTGTATGCGGTTTGACCGATAAAGATCTTCGTAGAATATGTAGGAGCCAATATGGACATCCAGGTTCCACTATTGGTTATTGACCGGAGATGTGTCTCGGTCATGTCTACATAGTTCTCGAACCCGTAGGGTCCGCACGCTTAACGTTTGATGATGATTTGTATTATGAGTTATATGATTTGATGACTGAAGTTTGTTCGGAGTCCCGTATGAGATCAAGGACATGACGAGGAGTCTCGAAATGGTCAAGAGGTAAATATTCATATATTGGAAGTCTATATTCGGACATCGGAAAGGTTTCGAGTGATTCGGGTGTTTTTCGGAGTACCGGGGAGTTCTGGGAATTCACCCGGAGAAGTAATGGGCCTTATTGGGCCACACGGAAAAAGAGGATGCATGCCAAGGGGAGGTGGCGCCCCCCATGGGTCCAAATTGGACTAGGGGAAGGGGGCGGCACCCCCCTTGCCTTTTCCTACTCCCTCTCTCTTTCCCTCTTTCCTTCTCTCCTACTCCGAAAAGGAAAGGGATTCCTACTAGGACTTGGAAGTCCTAGTAGGACTCCATACTCTTGGCGCGCCCCTAGAGGGCCGGCCTCTCTTCCTCCCTCTTTTATATACGTAGGAGGGGGCACCCCAAAGGCACTCCAAGATTTGTCTTAGCCGCTTGCGGTGCCCTCTCCACGGTTACACACCTCAGTCATATCGTCTTAGTGCTAGGCGAAGCCCTGCGTCGGTAACTTCATCATCGTCGTCACCACGCCGTCGTGCTGATGAAACTCTCCCTCGTCCTCAACTGGATCAAGAGCTCGAGGGACGTCATCGGTCGAATCGCGAAGACGTTCGACTACATCAACCACGTTACTAAACGCTTCCGCTTTTGGTCTACGAGGGTACGTGGACACACTCTCCCCGCTCGTTACTATGCTTCTCCTAGATAGATCTTGCGTGATCGTAGGAATATTTTCAAATACTACGTTCCCCAACACCTGCTGCTCGGCCATCTCGTCGGACTGGGCGATGCGAACTCCGCCTCCGCCTGCTACATGTTGAAGGTCGGCACCTGCTGGTCCGGCTCCTCCGCCTCCTCCACCTCCATTGGAGCCATCTCCTCCGCCGTCTCTTCCCCCAGCTGCTCCTCCTCTTCCGGCTCCGGCGAGTCCGGAGGCAGCCCGACAGCGATGCGGGCGGCGCGCGCGGCTTCCCTCGCCTAGATCTGTTGCTGGATCTCGTAGCGGCGCTCCAGTTAGCATGTCATAGTAGGTGATCTTGCTCCGGACCATGGTGGAGTGTCTGAGCGTGGACAGAGCGCCGAAGCGGGAGAGGGAGAAGGTGGATGGGCTCGGATTTACATCGCGAAGAGGGGGAAGTGGGTTGGGTTAGGGTTGCAGGACGTCAGCCGTCTTAAATAGCCGGATTTCATCTTGGGCGACAAGCCGGTGCGTGGCGCCGTTCACACCTCATGTTTGGGCTGGATATGGGGGGTGCCGGTCAGCTCGGGTGTTGAGGACCGTTTGAGAGGCTCGTCCGGATCAAAAAACCATGACCAGGCAGTGATCGGTCGGGCCGCCCGAATGTATGAAGCGAGTTTGAGAGGTCTAGTTGTAGATGCTGTAAGTTCCTCCCTCCTTTGCAATCCCTTGCCGGGTTTCAACTTTCAAGTGTGCGCCGCTTAAATATATTACCCGTCTCTTTTGATCGGGCTAAGATTTTTCTACACATTGACCGAAGCATTTTTTTTTTGCGGGGGACCGAAGCATTAGTTGAATATATATGCATTGCATGGACCACTTAATTTTCTTCCATCCTAATAATTTCGAGCGAAACAGTTGACATTGTTGATTATTAGGCTGGTCATAGTGGGAGTAACTTAGCAAGCAACATAGCGCATTTCAAGCCATGTTTGCTTATGTGGCATATAGTTAATAAGGAGAGAGATGTTTGGAGTAACATAATATGTTACTGTAACATAACGCAATCCAAAGCAAAATAAGTCTATAATGTAATAAATGCTATCATCTATGATACTCCTTGTATATTACTACTTTGCACTATGAAGATAGTAACAAAGACTTGTGTCATATGCATGACACTAGTCTAAGTCATTTCCCACTGTGACTAGCCTTACTCCCTCCGCCCCATAATATAAGACTACCCATAATGAGAGTAACATATGTGGTAACATCACACTTATCTAGACGAAATAGATGATGTGGCATGTAATTAATGAAAAAAAGAGGCATGTGGTAACATAGCTAATTACTGTAACATCACACATATCAAGGTAAGATGTGTCTATAACCTAATAAATGAAGTCTTGCATGTTACCACACATATTTTACTCCCCACTGTAGAGGTAGTAACATAGACTAGTAACATGCCCATGTTACTAGTCTATGTTACTACCCATTGTGGCTAGTCGGGTAGTATTATACTATATAGTTAAGCAAGCGGTGTGTTAATTCTTGTGCATGATTTGATTTCCCCTGTCCGTCGAGAACACGATGATGGTAGGACTATTCTCTAGCTTGCCATTCAACACACACATCCCCAAGCAAGCATGGTAAAGTTAGAGATTACTACGGCCTACAGGCCGAAGGTGTAATGCATGCCGGGGCCGAACAAGCTAGGAGTACATAGTTGCCTTTTCTCATCTATCATGGCATGTGGCGGGCATATCGGGGTAAGAGTGTGAGACAAACACAACCTCTTCATCTCCATGTCCGGCCCCTTGCCCCCCCGGCGGACCACGCTTCATATCACTGTTGGAGAACGTAGTAATTTCAAAAAATTTCCTACGATCACGCAAGACCATGGTGATGCATAGCAACGAGATGAGAGTGTTGTCTACGTACCCTCGTAGACCAGCAACGGAAGCGTTGACATAACGTAGAGGAAGTAGTCGTATTTCTTCCCGATCCAACCGATCCAAGTACCGAACGTCACGGCACCTCCGAAGTTCTGCACACGCTCAGCTCGATGACGTCCCTCGAACTCCGATCCAGCCGAGTGTTGAGGGAGAGTTTCACAAGACGACGGCGTGGGACGATGTTGATGTTCCACCGGCGCAGGGCTTCGCCTAAGCTCCGCAACGGTATATTCGAGGTGTAGTTTGGTGGAAGGGGCACGCACACGGCTAAGGAACGATCTCAATGATCAACTTGTGTCTCATGGGGTGCCCTGCCCTGTATATAAAGGAGGGAAGGGAGGGCTGGCCGGCCACCAAGGGCTGCGCGGGAGTCCTACTCCCACAGGGAGTAGGATTCCTCCCCAATCCTAGTCCAACTAGGATTGGCCAAGTGGGAAGGGAGAGAGGCGCCACCCCTTCTCCTAGTCCTAATAGGACTAGGGAAGGGGAAAGGTCGCCAGCACTTGGGCCCCTTTCCTCCTTTCCACTAAGGCCCATCAAGGCCCATTGACCCCCGGAGGTTCCGTAACCCCGGTACTCGGTAAAATTCCCAATTTCACCCGGAGTGATTCCGAGTCCAAACATAGGCTTCCAATATATCAATCTTTATGTCTCGACCATTTGAGACTCCTCGTCATGTCCGTGATCTCATCCGGGACTCGAACAACCTTCGTACATCAATATCATATAAACTCATAATAAGCATCATCGAAACGTTAAGCGTGCGGACCCTACGGGTTCGAGAACTATGTAGACATGACCGAGACACCTCTCGGTCAATAACCAATAGCGGGACCTGGATGCCCATATTGGCTCCTACATATTCTACGAAGATCTTTATCGGTCAGACCGCATAACAACATCGTTGTTCCCTTTGTCATCGGTATGTTACTTGCCCGAGATTCGATCGTCGGTATCCAATACCTAGTTCAATCTCGTTCATGGCAAGTCTCTTTTCTCGTTCCGTAATACATCATCTCACAACTAACACATTTAGTTGCAATGCTTGCAAGGCTTATGTGATGTGCATTACCGAGAGGGCCAGAGATACCTCTCCGACAATCGGAGTGACAAATCCTAATCTCAAATATGCCAACCCAACATGTACCTTCGGAGACACCTGTAATGTACCTTTATAATCACCCGATTACGTTGTGACGTTTGGTAGCACCCAAAGTGTTCCTCGGGCAAACGGGAGTTGCATAATCTCATAGTCATAGGAACATGTATAAGTCATGAAGAAAAGCACTAGCAACAAACTATACGATCAGGTGCTATGCTAATGGAATGGGTCATGTCAATCAGATCATTCAACCAATGATGTGATCCCGTTAATCAAATAACAACTCCTTGTTCATGGTTAGGAAACATAACCATCTTTGATTAACAAGCTAGTCAAGTAGAGGCATACTAGTGACACTCTGAGGTTTATGTATTCACACATGTATTATGTTTCCGGTTAATACAATTCTAGCATGAATAATAAACATTTATCATGATATAAGGAAATAAATAATAACATTATTATTGCCTCTAGGGCATATTTCCTTCATCTCCCACTTGCACTAGAGTCAATAATCTAGTTCACATCGCCATGTGATTTAACATCAATAGTTCACATCTATATGTGGTTAACACCCATAGTTCACATCGACATGTGACCAACACCCAAAGGGTTTACTAGAGTCAGTAATCTAGTTCACATCGCTATGTGATTAACACCCAAAGAGTACTAAGGTGTGATCATGTTTTGCTTGTGAGATAATTTTAGTCAACGGTGCATCATATTCAGAGCCGTAAGTATTTTGCAAATTTCTATGTCTACAATGCTCGCACGGAGCTACTCTAGCTAATTGCTCCCACTTTCAATATGTATCCAGATTGAGACTCGAGTCATCTAGATTAGTGTTAAAACTTGCATCGACGTAACCTTTACTTACTAACCTTTTTCACTTCCATAATCGAGAAACATATCCTTATTCTACTAAGGATAATTTTGACCGATGTCCATTGATCTACTCCTAGATCTCTATTGCACTCCCTTGCCAATCTTAGTGGTAGGGTATGCAATAGATCAGTACACAAGATGACATACTTTATAGAACCTATGGCTGATGCATAGGAATGACTTTCATTCTCTTTCTATCTTCTGCCGTGGTCGGGTTTTGAGTCTTACTCAATCTCACACCTTGTAACACAGGCAAGAACTCTTTCTTTGACTGTTCCATTTTGAACTACTTCAAAATCTTGTCAAGGTATGTATTCATTGAAAAACTTATCAAGCGCCTTTGATCTATCTCTATAGATCTTGATGCTCAATATGTAAGCAGCTTCACCGAGGTCCTTCTTTGAAAAACTCCTTTCAAATACTCCTTTATGCTTTGCAGAATAATTCTACATTATTTCGATCAACAATATGTCATTCACATATACTTATCGTAAATCTTTGTAGTGCTCCCACTCACTTTCTTGTAAATACAGGCTTCTCCAAAGTCAGTATAAAACCATATGCTTTGATCACACTATCAAAGCGCTTATTCCAACTCGAGATGCTTGCACCAGTCCATAGATGGATCATTGGAGCTTGCACATTTTGTTAGCTCCTTTAGGATTGACAAAACCTTCTGGTTGCATCATATACAACTCTTCTTTAATAAATCCATTAAAGAATGTAGTTTTGACATCCATTTGCCGATTTCATAAAATGTGGCAATTGCTAACATGATTCGAGACAGACTTAAGCATCGCTACAATTGAGAAAATCTCATTGTAGTCAACACCTTGAACTTGTCAAAACCTTTTGCGACAAGCCGAGCTTTGTAGATAGTAACACTACTATCAACATCTGTCTTCCTCTTGAAAATCCATTTATCTACATGGCTTGCTGATCATCGAGCAAGTCAATCAAAGTCCATACTTTGTTCTCATACATGGATCCTATCTCAGATTTCATGGTCTCAAGCCATTTCGCGGAATCTGGGCTCATCATCGCTTCCTCATAGTTCGTAGGTTTCATCATGTTCTAGTAACATGACTTCCAGAACATGATTACCGCACCACTCTGGTGCGGATCTTACTCTGGAAGACCTACGAGGTTTGGTAGTAACTTGATCTGAAGTTTCATGATCATCATCATTAACTTCCTCACTAATTGGTGTAGTAATCACCAGAACTGATTTCTGTGATGAACTACTTTCCAATTCGGGAGAAGTTACAAACTACCTTATCAAGCTCTTTACTTTCCTCCCACTCACTTCTTTCGAGAGAAACTTCTTCTCTAGAAAGGATCCATTTTAGCAACGAATGTTTTGCCTTTAGATCTGTGATAGAAGGTATACCCAACAGTTTCTTTTTGGGTATTCTATGAAGACGCGCTTCTCCGATTTGGGTTCGAGCTTATCAGGAAGAACTTTTTCACATAAGCATCACAACTCCAAACTTTAAGAAATGACAGCTTAGGTTTACTGCTAAACCATAGTTCATACGGTGTCATCTCAACGGATTTAGATGGTGCCCTATTAAACGTGAATGCAGCTGTCTCTAATGCATATCCCCAAAACGATGGTGGTAAATCGGTAAGATACATCATAGATCGCACCATATCATAATAAAGTACGGTTACGACGTTCGGACACACCATAACGTTGTGGTGTTCCTGGTGGCGTGAGCTGTGAAACTATTCCACATTGTTTTCATTGAAGACCAAACTCGTAACTCGAATATTCATCTCCACGATCAGATCGCAGAAACTTTATTTTCTTGTTACGATGATTTTCCACTTCACTCTGAAATTCTTTGAACCTTTCAACTATTTCAGACTTATGTTTCATCAAGTAGATATACCCATATCTGCTCAAATCATCTTGTGAAGGTCGAAAATAACGATACTTGCCACGAGCATCAACACTCATTGGATCGCATACATCGGTATGTATTATTCCCAATAAGTCAGTAGCTTGTTCCATTGTTCCGAGAACGGAGTTTTAGTCATCTTGCCCAAAAGGCACGGTTCGCAAGCATCAAATGATTCATAATCAAGTGATTCCAAAAGTCCATCAAGATGGAGTTTTCTTCATGCGCTTTACACCAATATGACCTAAACGGCGGTGCCACAAATAAGTTGCACTATCATTATTAACTTTGCATCTTTTGGTTTCAATATTATGAATATGTGTATCACTATGATCGAGATCCAATGAACCATTTTCATTGGGTGTGTAACCATATAAGGTTTTATTCATGTAAAGCAGAACAACAATTTATTCTCTTACTTAAATGAATAACAGATTGCAATAAACATGATCAAATCATATTTATGCTCAACACCAAATAACACTTATTTAGGTTCCACACTAATCCCGAAAATATAGGGAGTGTGCGATGATGATCATATCAATCTTGGAACTACTTCCAACACTCATCGTCACTTCCCTTCAACTAGTCTCTGCTTATTCTCAGAACTCCTGTTTGAGTTACTAATCTTAGCAACTGAACGAGTATCAAATACTCGGGGCTACTATAAACACTAGTAAGGTACACATCAATAACCTGTATATCAAATATAACCTTGTTCACTTTGCCATCTTTCTTATCCACCAAATATTCAGGGTAGTTCCGCTTCCAAAGGACCAGTTCCATTGCAGCAAAAGTACTCGGCCTCGTGCTTAGGTCTAGACTTGGGCTTCTTCACTCGAGCAGCAACTTGCTTGCCGCTCCATTTGAAGTTCCCTTCTTCCCTTTGCCATTTTCCTTGAGACTACTAGTCTTGTCAACCATCAACACTTGATGTTTTTCTTGATTTCTACCTTCACGATTTTAGCATCGCCAAGAGCTCGAGAATCTTTTCGTCATCCCTTGCATACTATAGTTCATCACGAAGTTCTACTAACTTAGTGATGGTGACTAGAGAATTCTGTCAATCACTATCTTATCGGAAGATTAACTCCCACTTGATTCAAGTGATTGAAGTACTCGGATAATCTGAGCACATGCTCACTAGTTGAGCGATTCTCCTCCATCTTTTAGCTATAGAACTTGTTGGAGACTTCATATCTCTCAACTCGGTATTTGCTAAAAATATTAACTTCAATTCCTGGAACATCTCATATGGTCCATGACGCTCAAAACGCCTTTGAAGTCCCGATTCTAAGCCGTTTAAGTATGGTGCACTAAACTATCAAGTAGTCATCATATTGAGCTAGCCAAACGCTCATAACGCCTGCATCTGCTCCTGCAATAGGTCTGTCACCTAGCGGTGCATTAAGGACATAATCCTTCTGTGCAGCAATGAGGATAAACCTCAGATCATGGATCCAATCCGCATCATTGCTACTAACATTTTTCAATACAATTTTCTAGGAACACATATAAAAACATAGGGAAGCAACAACGCGAGCTATTGATCTACAACATAATTTGCAAAATACTACCAGGACTAAGTTCATGATAAATTTAAGTTCAATTAATCATATTACTTAAGAACTCCCACTTAGAAAAATATCCTCCAATTCTCTAAGTGATTGCGTGATCCATATCAACTACACCATGACCGATCATCACGTGTGATGGAGTAGTTTCAATGGTGAACATCAATATGTTGATCATATCTACTATATGATTCACGCCGACCTTCGGTCTCCGTGTTCGAGGTCATATCTTATATGCATAGCTCGTCAAGTATAACCTGAGTATTCTGCGTGTGCAACTGTTTTGCACCCGCTGTATTTGAACGTAGAGCCTATCACACCCGATCATCACGTGGTGTCTCAAAGACGAAGAAATTTCATAACGGTGCATACTCGGGAGAACACTTCTTGATAATTTAGTAAGGATCATCTTATAATGCTACCGTCAATCAAAGCAAAATAAGATGCATAAAGGATTAACATCACATGCAATCAATATAAGTGATATGATATGGCCATCATCATCTTGTGCTTGTGATCTCCATCTCCAAGCACCGCCATGATCACCATCGCCACCGGCGCGACACCTTGATCTCCATCGTAGCATCGTTGTCGTCTCGCCAATCTTATGCTTCTCGACTATCGCTACCGCTTAGTGATAAATTAAAGCATTACAGGCATTGCATTGCATACAATAAAGCGACAACCATATGGCTCCTGCCATTGCCGATAACTTCGTTACAAAACATGATCATCTCATACAATAAAATTCAGCATCATGTCTTGACCATATCACATCACAACATGCCCTGCAAAAACAAGTTAGACGTCCTCTACTTTGTTGTTGCAAGTTTTACGTGGCTGCTACGGGCTGAGCAAGAACCGTTCTTACCACGCATCAAAACCACAACGATACTTCGTCAAATAGACTCCGCTTTTAACCTTCTCAAGGACCGGGCGTAGCCACACTCGGTTCAACTAAAGTGAGAGAGACAGACACCGCGGTCACCTTTAAGCAACGAGTGCTCGAGCGGTGAAACCAGTCTCGCGTAAGCGTACGCGTAATGTCGGTCCGGGCCGCTTCATCTCACAATACCGCTGAACCAAAGTATGACATGCTGGTAGGTAGTATGACTTGTATCGCCCACAACTCACTTGTGTTCTACTCGTGCATATGACATCAACGCATAAAACCAGGCTCGGATGCCACTGTTGGAGAACGTAGTAATTTCAAAAATTTTCCTACGATCACGCAAGACCATGGTGATGCATAGCAACGAGATGAGAGTGTTGTCTACGCACTCGTGAGACCAGCAACGGAAGCGTTGACGCAACGTAGAGGAAGTAGTCGTACTTCTTCCCGATCCAACCGATCCAAGTACCGAACGCACGGCACCTCCGAGTTCTGCACACGCTCAGCTCGATGACGCCCTCGAACTCCGATCCAGCCGAGTGTTGAGGGAGAGTTTCACAAGACGACGGCGTGGCAGGACGATGTTGATGTTCCACCGGCGCAGGGCTTCGCTTAAGCTCCGCAACGGTATATTCGAGGTGTAGTTTGGTGGAAGGGGCACCGCACACTGCTAAGGAACGATCTCAATGATCAACTTGTGTCTCATGGGGTGCCTCTGCCCTGTATATAAAGGAGGGAAGGGAGGGGCTGGCGGCCACCAAGGGCTGCGCTGGGAGTCCTACTCCCACGGGAGTAGGATTCTCCCCCAATCCTAGTCCAACTAGGATTGGCCAAGTGGGAAGGGAGAGAGGGCGCCACCCCTTCTCCTAGTCCTAATAGGACTAGGAAGGGGAAAGGTGCGCCAGCACTTGGGCCCCTTTCCTCCTTTCCACTAAGGCCCATCAAGGCCCATTGACCCCCGGAGGTTCCGTAACCCCGGTACTCAGTAAAATTCCCAATTTCACCCGGAGTGATTCCGAGTCCAAACATAGGCTTCCAATATATCAATCTTTATGTCTCGACCATTTCGAGACTCCTCGTCATGTCCGTGATCTCATCCGGGACTCAACAACCTTCGTACATCAATATCATATAAACTCATAATAACCGCCATCGAAACGTTAAGCGTGCGGACCCTACGGGTTCGAGAACTATGTAGACATGACCGAGACACCTCTCGGTCAATAACCAATAGCGGGACCTGGATGCCCATATTGGCTCCTACATATTCTACGAAGATCTTTATCGGTCGATCCGCATAACAACATACGTTGTTCCCTTTGTCATCGGTATGTTACTTGCCCGAGATTCGATCGTCGGTATCCAATACCTAGTTCAATCTCGTTCATGGCAAGTCTCTTTTCTCGTTCCGTAATACATCATCTCACAACTAACACATTTAGTTGCAATGCTTGCAAGGCTTATGTGATGTGCATTACCGAGAGGGCCAGAGATACCTCTCCGACAATCGGAGTGACAAATCCTAATCTCGAAATATGCCAACCCAACATGTACCTTCGGAGACACCTGTAATGTACCTTTATAATCACCCGATTACGTTGTGACGTTTGGTAGCACCCAAAGTGTTCCTCGGCAAACGGAGTTGCATAATCTCATAGTCATAGGAACATGTATAAGTCATGAAGAAAAGCACTAGCAACAAACTATACGATCAGGTGCTATGCTAATGGAATGGGTCATGTCAATCAGATCATTCAACCAATGATGTGATCCCGTTAATCAAATAACAACTCCTTGTTCATGGTTAGGAAACATAACCATCTTTGATTAACAAGCTAGTCAAGTAGAGGCATACTAGTGACACTCTGTAGGTTTATGTATTCACACATGTATTATGTTTCCGGTTAATACAATTCTAGCATGAATAATAAACATTTATCATGATATAAGGAAATAAATAATAACATTATTATTGCCTCTAGGGCATATTTCCTTCAGTTTCCAACCTGCAGTTCCATATCCACCCGATCCCAGCCTGCACCTCCCATGTTCACGCCCAGCCCGATGTCAACTTCACCAGTTCACGGCAGGACATTCAGTTCATTCAGGCCTCTGGCAACCATCAGACACCGCACAGTCTAAGGAAATGTCAATATTCCAGTCCCAGTGCCCTTCACTGTAGATTAAAGGAGGGAAGGGATCTTTCTCCTATTCCATGAGTACGATATTCTCCCCCACTCCTAGTCCATAGGATTCGACACTGTTTCAGATTAGGACTAGGAAGGGGGAGTTCAGCACTGAGTCCCTTCCTCCTTTCATTCACACATCAACCTGAGAGCAAAATTCTGATTTCATAATGATTCATGTCCAACCACTCAATCATCTTTATGTCTCACCATTTCACTCTCAGACTGTGATCTTCATCCACCTCATGAACTCAGATCATAATCAGATCCTTCACACTCACCGGTTCGATGTCTGCAGACATCATGTCAATAACTGATTACATATTGGTTTGCATATTCACAGAATTTTCACTGCGTTTCATGACAGTCATTTAGTTCATCGCCATTCTGCATTATCGCAACTTGATACATTGTCAGATTTAGTCAACACTTGCAGTCTCACTGAACTTTCACTGATCATCATCATGAACTGTAAATCATTCACCACTGAAGCATCACAGTTTTCATAGTCACATCTCCATGATTCATTATCAACATTGTTTGATGTGACTTCATTCTGATCCAACCATTTTCACTCTCTGATCATGAACAGTTTTATGTATTCAGATTGTCACACTCAACCACTTGTTCCGTTCGATTCACTATTCCATTTCTCAACTCTCTCAAATCATTCCATTGAAACTCAACTCGAACTGATCAAATGAACTTCTCTATTTCACATGTTTCCATCAACACATCAAAGTTTCATCACATCAATCAACATCTTTTCAATGTCTCAACACCCACATGTTCAAATCAATCATTCAACACATCGTTCACTCAGTCACTCTCAACTATTCAGTCGATTATCACTCTGTATCAAGTCATCACATTATCAACTCATCATTGCAACATCCTGCATATCAAATGCACACTGTATTCAACAGAATTTGCCATCCTTTCTATCCACCAAATATTCAGGGCAGTTCTGTTTCAGTGACCAATTCCACTGCAGCAAAGCAGCCAGTCCTCGTGCTTAGGTCTAGACTCTGGGCTCTTCACTGCAGCAGCAAACTGCTTCTGTCGCTGCCTTTGAAGTTCTCTCTCCCTCCATTTCCTGATTCCTGAGTCTTGTCAATCACACTGATGTTTTCTGATTTTCACCTCTTGTTGCATTTCACTGTTCTCACTTAATGTTCACGTCAGAAATGCCATTTGAGAGAATTGTTTGGTCAATGATCATTTATCACGTTCATTACTAGTTCATTAGCCTTGCATTACATGATATCAACGCATAAAACCAGGCTCGGATGGTTTTATGCGCTGATGTCATGTGCACGAGTAGAACACAAGTGAGTTGTGGACGATATAAGTCATACCGCCTACCAGCATGTCATACTTTGGTTCAGCGGTATTGTGAGATGAAGCGCCCGGACCGACATTACGCCAGACGCTTACGCGAGACTGGTTTCACCGCCCGAGCACTCGCTGCTTAAAGGTGACCGGCGGTGTCTGCCTCTCACTTTAGTTGAATCGAGTGCATACGCCCGTCCTTGAGAAGGTTAAAACGGAGTCTATTTGACGAAGTATCGCTGTGGTTTTGATGCGAGGTAAGAACGGTTCTTGCTCAGCCCGTAGCAGCCACGTAAAACTTGCAACAACAAAGTAGAGGACGCCTAACTTGTTTTTGCAGGACATGTTGTGATGTGATATGGTCAAGACGTGATGCTATATTTTATTGTATGAGATGATCATGTTTTGTAACCGAAGTTATCGCAATCGGCAGGAGCCATATGGTTGTCGCTTATTGTATGAAATGCAACGCTATGTAATTGCTTTACTTTATCACTAAGCAGTAGCGATAGTCGAGAAGCAATAGTTGGCTAGACGACAACGATGCTACGATGGAGATCAAGGTGTCGCTACCGGTGACGATGGTGATCATGACGGTAAGCTTCGGCGATGGAGATCACAAGCACAAGATGATGATGACCATATCATATCACTTATATTGATTGCATGTGATGTTTATCCTTTATGCATCTTATCTTGCTTTGATTGACGGTAGCATTATAAGATGATCTCTCACTAAAATTATCAAGAAGTGTTCTCCCGAGTATGCACCGCTATAAAGTTCTTCGTGCCGAGACACCACGTGATGATCGGGTGATAGGCTCTACGCTCAAATACAACGGTGCAAAACAGTTACGCACGCCGAATACTCAGGTTAAACTTGACGAGCCTAGCATATAACAGATATGGCCTCGAACACGGAGACCGAAGGTCGAGCGTGAATCATATAGTAGATATGATCAACATAGTGATGTTCACCATTGAAACTACTCCATCTCACGGATGATCGGACATGGTTTAGTTGATTTGATCACGAATCACTTAGATGACTAGAGAGATGTCTATCTAAGTGGGAGTTCTTAAGTAATATGATTAATTGAACTTTAATTTATCATGAACTTAGTCCGGTAGTATTTTGCAAATTATGTTGTAGATCAATAGCTCGCGTTGTTGCTTCCCTATGTTTTCATATGTGTTCCTAGAGAAAATTGTATTGAAAGATGTTAGTAGCAATGATGCGGATTGGATCCGTGATCTGAGGTTTATCCTCATTGCTGCGCAGAAGAATTATGTCCTTAATGCACCGCTAGGTGATGTACTCTATTGCAGGAGCAGATGCACGTTATGAACGCTTATTAGCTCAATATGAGCAGATATGACGTTATGAACGCTTGGCCAGCTCAATATGATGACTACTTGATAGTTTAGTGCACCATGCTTAACGGCTTAGAATCGACTTCAAAGACGTTTTGAACGTCAAGGACCATATGAGATGTTCCAGGAATTGAAGTTAATATTTCAAGCAAATACCCGAGTTGAGAGATATGAAGTCTCCAACAAGTTCTATAGCTAAAAGATGGAGGAGAATCGCTCAACTAGTGAGCATGTGCTCAGATTGTCTGAGTACTTCAATCGCTTGAATCAAGTGGGAGTTAATCTTCCGATAAGATAGTGATTGACAGAATTTTCTAGTCACCATCACTAAGTTAGTAGAACTTCGTGATGAACTATAGTATGCAAGGGATGACGAAAACGATTCCCAAGCTCTTCGTGATGTTGAAATCGACGAAGGTAGAAATCAAGAAAGAGCATCAAGTGTTGATGATTGACAAGACCACTAGTTTCAAGAGAAGGGCAAAGGGAAAGAAAGGGAACTTCAAGTAGAAAGACAAGTAAGTTGTCACTCCCTGAAGAAGCCCAAAGCTGGACCAAAGCCTGAAACTAAGTGCTTACACTGCAAAGGAAATGGTCACTGGAAGCGGAAATGCCCTGAATATTTGGTGGATAATAAGGATGGCAAAGTGAACAAAAGTATATTTGATATACAGGTTATTGATGTGTGCCTTACTAGTGTTTATAGTAGCCCCTGAGTATTTGATACTGCTCGTTGCTAAGATTAGTAACTCAAACAGGAGTGCAGAATGAACAGAAACTAGTTGAAGGGAAGTGACGATGAGTGTTGGAAGTAGTTCCAAGATTGATATGATCATCATCACACACTCCCTATACTTTCGGATTAGTGTTAAACCTAAATAAATGTTATTTGGTGTTTATGCTGAGCATAAATATGATTTGATCATGTTTATTGCAATACGGTTATTCATTTAAGTAAGAGAATAAATTGTTGTTCTGCTTACATGAATAAAACCTTACATGGTTACACACCCAATGAAAATGGTTCATTGGATCTCGATCATAGTGATACACATATTCATAATATTGAAACCAAAAGATGCAAAGTTAATAATGATAGTGCAACTTATTTGTGGCAATCGCCGCTTAGGTCATATTGGTGTAAAGCGATGAAGAAAACTCCATGTTGATGGACTTTTGGAATCACTTGATTATGAATCGCTTGATGCTTGTAACCATGCCTTATGGGCAAGATGAGTAAAGACTCGTTCTCCGGAACAATGGAGCGAGCAAATGACTTATTGGAAATAATACATACTGATGTATGCGGTCCGATGAGTGTTAAAGCTCACGGCAAGTATCGTTATTTTCTGACCTTCACAGATGATTTGAGCAGATATGGGTATATCTACTTGATGAAACACAAGTCTGAAACATTTGAAAAGTTCAAAGAATTTCAGAGTGAAGTGAAGAATCATCGTAACAAGAAAATAAAAGTTTCTACGATCTGATCGTGGAGGAGAATATTTGAGTTACGAGTTTGGCCTACATTTGAAACAATGCGGAATAGTTTCGCAACTTACGCCACCTGGAACACCACAACGTAATGGTGTGTCCGAACGTCAGAATCGCATTTTATTAGATATGGTGCGATCTATGATGTCTCTTACTGATTTACCGCTATCGCTTTGGGGTTATGCATTAGAGACAGCTGCATTCACGCTTAATAGGGCACCATCTAAACCGCTGAGATGACACCGATGAACTATGGTTTAGCAAGAAACCTAAGCTGTCGCTTTCTTAAAGTTTGAGTTGTGATGCTTATGTGAAAAGGTTTTCACCGATAAGCTCGAACCCAAATCGGAGAAGTGCGCTTCATAGAATACCCAAAAGAAAATGTTGGGTACACCTTCTATCACAGATCCGAAGGCAAGTTTTTGTTAAGATGGATCCTTTCTAGAGAAGAAGTTTCTCTCGAAAGAAGTGAGTGGGAGGAAAGTAGAACTTGATGAGGTAATTGTACCTTCTCCCTTATTGGAAAGTAGTTCATCACGGAATCAGTTCCCAGTGATTCCTACACCAATTAGTGAGGAAGTTAATGATGATGATCATGAAACTTCAGATCAAGTTGTTACTAAAACCTCGTGAGGTCTTCCAGAGTAAGATCTGCACCAGAGTGGTACGGTAATCTTATTCTAGAAGTCATGTTACTAGAACATGATGAACCTACTAACTATGAGGAAGCGATGATGAGCCCAGATTCCGCGAAATGGCTTGAGACCATGAAATCTGAGATAGGATCCATGTATGAGAACAAAGTATGGACTTTGATTGACTTGCTCGATGATCAGCAAGCCATGTTAAATAAATGGATCTTAAAGAGGAAGACGGACACGATAGTAGTGTTACTATCTATAAAGCTCGACTTGTCGCAAAAAGGTTTTCGACAAGTTCAAGGTGTTGACTACAATGAAGATTTTCTCAACTGTAGCGATTCTTAAAGTCTGTCCGAATCATGTTAGCAATTGCCACATTTTATGAAATCTGGCAAATGGATATCAAAACTACATTCTTTAATGGATTTATTAAAGAAGAGTTGTATATGATGCAACCAGAAGTTTTTTGTCAATCCTAAAGGAGCTAACAAAATGTGCAAGCTCCAGCGATCCATCTATGGACTGGTGCAAGCATCTCAGAGTTGGAATATATGCTTGATGATTTGATCAAAGCATATGGTTTTTTTACAGACTTTTGGAGAAGCCTGTATTTACAAGAAAGTGAGTGGGAGCACTACAACATTTCTGATAAGTATATGTGAATGACATATTGTTGATCAGAAATAATGTAGAATTATTCTGCAAAGCATAAAGGAGTATTTGAAAGGAGTTTTCAAAGAAAGACCTCGTGAAGTTGTTATATATTGAGCATCAAGATCTATAGAGATAGATCAAGACGCTTGATAAGTTTTTCAATGAATACATACCTTGACAAGATTTTGAAGTAGTTCAAAATGGAACAGTCAAAGAAAGAGTTCTTGCCTGTGTTACAAGGTGTGAGATTGAGTATGACTCAAAACCCGACCACGGCAGTAAGATAGAAAGAGAATGAAAGTCATTCCCTATGCATCAGCCATAGGTTCTATAAAGTATGTCATGTTATGTACAGATCTATTGCATACCCTACCACTAAGATTGGCAAGGAGTGCAATAGAGATCTAGGAGTAGATCAATGGACAGCGGTCAAAATTATCCTTAGTAGAATAAGGATATGTTTCTATTATGGAAGTGGAAAAGGTTCGTCGTAAAAGGTTACGCCGATGCAAGTTTTGACACTAATATAGATGACTCGAGTCTCAATCTAGATACATATTGAAAGTGGGAGCAATTAGCTAGAGTAGCTCCGCAGAGCATTGTAGACATAGAAATTTGCAAAATACTTACGGCTCGAATGTGATGTAATCTGCTGACTAAAATTATCTCACAAGCAAAACATGATCACACCTTAGTACTCTTTGGGTGTTAATCACATAGCGATGTGAACTAGATTACTGACTCTAGTAAACCCTTTGGGTGTTGATCACATGACGATGTGAACTATGGGTGTTAATCACATACGATGTGAATATTTGTGTTGAATCACATGATGATGTGAACTAGATTATTGACTCTAGTGCAAGTGGGAGACTGAAGGAAATATGCCCTAGAGGCAATAATAAAGTTATTATTTATTTCCTTATTTCATGATAAATGTTTATTATTCATGCTAGAATTGTATTAACCGGAAACATAATACATGTGTGAATATATAGACAAACAAGATGTCACTAGTATGCCTCTATTTGACTAGCTTGTTAATCAAAGATGGTTATGTTTCCTAACCATGAACAAGGAGTTGTTATTTGATTAACAAGGTCACATCATTAGTTGAATGATCTGATTGACATGACCCATTCCATTAGCATAGCACCTGATCGTATAGTTTGTTGCTAGTGCTTTTCTTCATGACTTATACATGTTCCTATGACTATGAGATTATGCAACTCCTGCTTGCCCGAGGAACACTTTTGGTGCTACCAAACGTCACAACGAATCGGGTGATTATAAAGGTACATTACAGGTGTCTCCGAAGGTACATGTTGGGTTGGCATATTTCGAGATTAGGATTTGTCACTCCGATTGTCGGAGAGGTATCTCGGCCCTCTCGGTAATGCACATCACATAAGCCTTGCAAGCATTGCAACTAAATGTGTTAGTTGTGAGATGATGTATTACGGAACGAGAAAAGAGACTTGCCAAGAACGAGATTGAACTAGGTATTGATACCGACGATCAATCTCGGCAAGTAACATACCGATGACAAAGGGAACGACGATGTTGTTATGCGGTCTCGACCGATAAAGATCTTCGAGAATATGTAGGAACCAATATGGGCATCCAGGTCCCGCTATTGGTTATTGACCGAGAGGTGTCTCGGTCATGTCTACATAGTTCTCGAACCCGTAGGGTCCACACGCTTAACGCTTCGATGATGCTTATTATGAGTTTATATGATATTGATGTACCAAGGTTGTTCGAGTCCCGGATGAGATCACGGACATGACGAGGAGTCTCAAATGGTCGAGACATAAAGATTGATATATTGGAAGCCTATGTTTGATTCCGAATCACTCCGGTGAAATTGGGAATTTTACCGAGTACCGGGGTTACTGAACCTCCCGGGGTCAATGGGCCTTGATGGGCCTTAGTGGAAAGGAGGAAGGGGCCCAAGTGCTGGTCAGACCTTCCCCTTCCCTAGTCCTATTAGGACTAGGAGAAGGGGTGGCGCCTCTCTCCCTTCCCACTTGGCCAATCCTAGTTGGACTAGGATTGGGGAGGAATCCTACTCCCGGTGGGAGTAGGACTCCCAGCGCAGCCCTTGATGGCCGCCAGCCCCTCCCTTCCCTCCTTTATATACTGGGCAGAGGGCACCCCATGGGACACAAGTTGATCATTGAGATCGCTCTCAGCCGCAGCGTGCCCCTTCCACCAAACTACACCTCGAATATACCGCTGCGGAGCTTAGGCGAAGCCCCCGCGCGGTGGAACATCATCATCGCTACCACGCCGTCAGGTCGATTTAAACTCTCCTCAACACTCGGCTGGATCGGAGTTCGAGGGACGCCATCGAGCTGAACGTGTGCAGAACTCGGAGGTGCCGACGCTCGTACTTGATCGGTTGGATCGGGAAGAAGTACGACTACTTCCTCTACGCTGCGCCAACGCTTCGCTGCTGGTCTACGAGGGCACGTAGACAACACTCTCATCTCGTTGCTATGCATCACCATGGTCTTGCGTGATCGTAGGAAAATTTTTGAAAGTGACCCGAACCCTCACACGAACTCAATCCATCATCAGCCAGACACTGTTCACAATGCAGATCCATCGATGGGGCTACAAGAACTCTTGAGCTATTATTATCACTCGACCCCTCTCAAGAAAAGAATCCAATTAACTATCACCGCGCTTTCTTCCACGGGCATGCAGTCGGTCAGACGGTCAGGCATGCTCGCTCTCCCGTGCCGTGCCCGCGAAAGGCGCACCAACTTTGAAGCGCCCCATGATTGTAATCAAGCGAGGGAGGATCGATCGATCTCGGCCTCTCGTCTCGTCTAATCAGGAACCTTACTATCTGGTGGCGGACGGCCATGCATGAATGCATGCGGGCTTCGAGATCCGTGATTGAATGAAACGATAATACTACTATAGCACATTCTCTCTGTGTATCTTGACTGTGTGTGGTCTTGCTTTTCATCAGTCTGCTAATGTGCGCGGCGACCGGGCTTTGCTTTGCGGGAGCACCATCGAGAGCTAGCTAGCTCTACCATGTAACAGTTCTTGGAGCTGCTCCATTGTTTTTCGGATCTACTACTCGTCAGGCTTTCTTCACTCACAGGTTGTACGTAGGTTTCCTCGTATTATATGGCATGTCCCAGCCTCCCAGGTACGTTCTGGATGCAAAGCATGCGCCTTTTGGGGCAGTACGTAGCCGTAGCCGTAGCCGTGCTAATGCTAATTATTGCCGGGTGCAACAATTCATGGGGCCATTGTCATGATTTGGATACCCACGGCACGGCACGGTACGGCGGCAAACCCGCGCCCAGATCGATATATAGGCCTAGTTCATCTGCCACGCGCTCACTTGGCTTTCGGCCGGCCTGAAAGCCTATCACAGTTTACTTTGTCGTGAGATTTGTGCTATTGTTAGTCTTTGAACTCTGTTGGACAGCCTGCCACTTTGATCGACCGGCTGATCGTCCGCTTCTGCCGGTCGCCCAGCGCGCCGTTGGATCGCATCGATCCAACAGGCCACGTGAAGCCAGTGAGGATGAGGACCCGAAACCTCTCCTCGCGTTTTTTTCTTATCGGATTGGCTATTTCACATCCCCTCGGTACAGAAATATAATGATCTCTTATATTTCTTTATTATAGAGGGAGTAATATACTTTCCTCATATTTAAGTCCAATCTAAGTCATACATCATTTGATGTGTTCGTCTTTAATTATCGTGTAAACTTAATCCCACCTGGCTGTCCGTTGCGGTGCTTTTCTATCCACTTGTTTATAACATTGTTCATTGCTGACCCATTTGTTTGTCTTTTTTTTTCTACGTTATTAGGGCATCTTCAAAGCGGACCCACAAACCATCTGCATTAATTTGTCCAGAGCGCGCCGTCCGGACCGCGGGAGCCATCCAACGTGGGCATGTATTGATTCGCGCGGCTGTTCGGACGCGATTTCACCCGTAAACGGAGACAAAAGTGGGGAGCTTTGCGGGAGTCCAGACACGCGAAACATAGGAATCTGACACCCTCGGGCCCACCCAAAACCCTTCCCGGACCCCGCGACTCCGTCGTCCCCATTTTTTCTCCTTCGTTCTTTCTTTCTTGCCGTCGCCGCCGCTCCACCATCCCGGCCACCACGCCACACCCCTGCCACAAATCTACGTCTTCGTCACCTCCAGCGCTCCAGCAGGCCTCCACCCCACTTCTCTCTGTCTCCGTTCAACCCCTGTCCTCCGACCACCCCGCCAGGTACCATCCGCTACTGCTATTCTCACCATGCCCCGCAACTGTTTGATGAATCGCCGGAGCTGAAAACAGGTGTCCCTTCTTCTTTGTAGCAATTGATTCCGATTTGGAGTACATATACGAGAAGTATGTTGAGTCATCCGACGGCTCGTCAGACGAGGGATACTATGAAACAGCGATGATGCAGGTAGTCCTTGAAGACGCGAAGCGTGTGGAGCAGCATGTTCTCAATTTCAAGGGCTCGGTCAAGGGTCACCGAGCGCTCAACTGCAATAGGGCGCGCGGCCATTTGACACTGATGGTCGGCTACTTTGCCGCTAATGCACTATTCACTGACCATTTTCGTCGGCATTTTCGGGTGTGCAAGATTGTCTTCGATCGTTCGTACCATGGCATCCGGTCCTACGATGACTACTTCATCCTGAAGAAGGACGTTGTGGAACGATTGGCTTCTCGCATTACCAGAACTGCACGGCCGCAATCCGGATGCTTGCGTATGGAACGGACACTGATTCATGGGACGAGTACCTACAGATGTCTGAGAGCACATGTGAAGATGCCATGGTTAGGTTTATAACTGCCGTGATTAAGGTGTTCAGACCTCAATACCTGAGAGAACTAACTATGGAAGACACCGAGAAGCTCCTGGTAATCTCAGAAGTGAGAGGGTGGCCAGATTAGCTTGGTTCTCTTAACTGCATGCATTGGAAATGGAAGAACTGACTGAAGGCTTTACAAGGATAATATTAGGGTCAAATTAAGAAGCCCACCATCATTCTTGAAGCAGTTGCATCACATGATCTTTGGAGTTGGCACGTTTTCTTTGGCATGCCTGGGTCTCATAATGACATCTATGTGCTGCAACGACCATCGTTGTTTGCCAGGCTGACTGAAGGAAAAGCTACTCCTTGCCACTATACTGTCAATGGACATGATTATAACATGGGCTACTATCTGGTTGACGGTATCTATCCTCCGTGGGCTACCTTTGTCAGCACCATCTCAAACCCAGTTGGCCAAAAAAAGACTCACTTTGCCCAAAGACAAGAAGCAACTAGAAAGGATGACGAGAGGGCATTTGGACTTCTGCAGGCCCGTTTTGCGGTTGTTCATGGACCTGCAAAACAATGGGATCCGAAAACCTTACGGGAGGTGATGACATGTCGTGTGATCATGCACAACATGATCGTCGAGGATGAGGGTGACGATGCGGCCGTAGCTCTGGAATTTGAGAACATGGGCGATCATATCCAACTTGAGGACCAGAATCCGGCCACATTTGAGGAGTTTATTCAAATGCATCAACAAATTCGGCATCGACCAACTCACGAACAACTGACGGAAGATCTAATTGAGCATCACTGGACGGTGAAAGGGGACAACATTGTTGGGATGTAATATTTGAACTTTTTTAAAATTGAAATAGTGCTGCATGAGGCTATTTGAACGTCTATACCCTTTGCATGCGGCTATTTGATCGTGCGGACTTGAAAAAAATGAAAAAGGTCGGATGTATGCGGCTACGGTTGGATGTCGTCCTCCCGCATTTGTGTCCACGGACTGATCCCGCCCCCTGTCTACGGACGGATGCAGGAGAAAATTTACAAGTTGTCGTCGAAGATGCCCTTACAGTTCGAAGAGTCACCTCACGACCATAAAAAACAAACAGGGGTTATCTCTGTCCACCGACACTCTCAGTTCTCTCTTATGTTCTTTTTCATCAATTAACGAGTGATATCAACATGCGACTGGCCATACCTGGGCTTTATCTTACCCAACTATATGCCCATTTTTGAAATTAACTCGTCTGATCTGGTTTGCAAGTCCACCCCAACATGTAACTAGGAGATTGTTTTTTTGTTGTCTCGGTTACAACTCTCCCTCGACATACAACCGGGGTCATCCCTTTTCGTCCCAATTACAAGTCCACCGTCGATACGTAACTGGAACTATCAGTTGTAAGTCCACCATCATCTTGCAACTGAGGTACAACCTTTTTTCCCAGTTGCATGTCCAT
The DNA here is from genome assembly GCA_021605205.1 of Aegilops longissima. Lineage (NCBI taxonomy): Eukaryota > Viridiplantae > Streptophyta > Magnoliopsida > Poales > Poaceae > Aegilops > Aegilops longissima. The sequence goes on along the minus strand of CM038681.1, from coordinate 635,929,270 downwards.
CTCGACTCGTAAATGGGGTCCGACCTTTTTTTCTTGGATACAAGTGCACCCTTGATTAACAACTGGGGCTCATCCTTTTTTGTCCCAGTTTCAAGTCCACCTTTGACTCGCGACTCAGGCTCGACATTTTTTTGTCCCAATTGCAAGTGTTGTGGAATGTAGTAATTTTAAAAAAATTTCCTACGCATACGCAAGATCATGGTGATGCATAGCAACGAGAGGGGAGAGTGTTGTCCACGTACCCTCGTAGACTGAAAGCGGAAGCGTTAGCACAACACGGTTGATGTAGCCGTACGTCTTCACGGACCGACCGATCAAGCACCGAAAGCACGGCACCTCCGAGTTCTTGCACATGTTCAGTTCGATGATGTCCCTCGAACTCCGATCCAGCCAAGTGTCGAGCGAGAGTTCCGTCAGCACGACAGCGTGGTGACGATGATGATGTTCTACCGACGCAGGGCTTCGCCTAAGCACCACTACGATATTATCGAGCTGGAATATAGTGGAGGGGGGCACCGCACACGGCTAATAGATCTCAAGGATCAATTGTTGTTGTGTCTAGAGGTGCCCCCTGCCCCCGTATATAAAGGAGCAAGGGGGAGGGGGCGGCCGGCTAGGAGGGGCGCGCCAGGAGGAGTCCTACTCCCACCGGGAGTAGGACTCCCTCCTTTCCTTGTCCAACTAGGATAGGGGGAAGGAAGGGAGAGAGGGGAGGAAGGAAAGGGGGGCGCCGCCCCCTCCTTGTCCTATTCGGACTAGAGGGGGAGGGGGCGTGCGGCCTGCCCTGGCCGCCCCTCCTCTTCTCCACTTTGGGCCCATGTGGCCCACTAACCCCCTGGGGGGTTCCGGTAACCCCCCCCCCGATACTCCGGTATATATAGATAACCCCCGGAACCATTCCGGTGTCCGAATATAGTCGTCCAATATATCAATCTTCATGTATCGACCATTTCGAGACTCCTCTTCATGTCCGTGATCACATCCGGGACTCCGAACTATCTTAGGTACATCAAAACACATGAACTCATAATATAACTGTCATCTAACTTTAAGTGTGCGGACCCTACGGGCTCGAGAACAATGTAGACATGACCGAGACACGTCTCCGGTCAATAACCAATAGCGGAACCTGGATGCCCATATTGGCTCCTACATATTCTACGAAGATCATTATCGGTCAAACCGCATAACAACATACGTTGTTCCCTTTGTCATCGGTATGTTACTTGCCCGAGATTCGATCGTCGGTATCTCAATACCTAGTTCAATCTCGTTACCGACAAGTCTCTTTACTCATTATGTAATGCATCATTCCATAACTAGCTCATTAGCTACATTGCTTGCAAGGCTTATAGTGATGTGCATTACCGAGAGGGCCCAGAGATACCTCTCCGACAATCGGAGTGACAAAACCTAATCTCGAAATACGCCAACTCAACATGTACCTTTGGAGACACCTGTAGAGGTCCTTTATAATCACCCAATTACATTGTGACGTTTGGTAGCACACAAAGTGTTCCTCCGGTAAACGGGAGTTGCATAATCTCATAGTTGTAGGAACATGTATAAGTCATGAAGAAAGCAATAGCAACATACTAAACAATCAAGTGCTAAGCTAACGGAATGGGTCAAGTCAATCACATCATTCTCCTAATGATGTGATCCCGTTAATCAAATAACAACTCATGTTTATGGTGAGGAAACATAACCATCTTTGATCAACGAGCTAGTCAAGTAGAGGCATACTAGTGACATTATGTTTGTCTATGTATTCACACATGTATTACGTTTCCGGTTAATACAATTCTAGCATGAATAATAAACATTTATCATGATATAAGGAAAAAAATAATACACTACTAGGAAAACGCTTATAGATAGAAGTTTACTAGTAGCGTTTGTTTATACCCCCACGCTTCTACTAGTTAGTAGTAGCGCTGGCTAAAAAGAGCGCTATTGGTATCAGTTAGCAGCAGCGCTTGTTACATAGCCCCACGCTACTGCTAAGTGTAATACACCACACCGGCCTGGTCAAAAAATAGCAACAGCGCCTGTCGTCCAACCTGCGCTACAGCTAGTGGGCTTAGCAGTAGCGTTGGCCCGTTGCCCGCGCTGCTGTTAGGCCCACTACCTCCCCCCGCACCCCCTGGCCCGGCCGGCCTCACTCTCACTCACACTCCCATACTCCTCCCTCGATCCCCCGCGCGCCGCCGTCGACCCTCGCACACTGTCGTCCCCCGCACCGGCACTCCTCCCCACGCCGGCCCTCCTCCCTGCGTCGGCCGCCCTCGCCCGCGCCAGCCCTCCTCACCCTTGGCCGCCTAGCTCCCAGCGTCGGCCTCCTCTCTGCCCGCCTCGGCCCCAGCGCTGCTCTCCTCCCGCCGCCCTCCTCCACCGAGAGGTACTCCTCCCTCCTTCCTCCTCCTCCCTCCCTCCCTAGTTATAGTTATTAGAGTAGTTATTTTCAATTCTATGTAGTTTAAAAAAATGTAGGTTATTAGAATAATTTAGGTTTTGATCGAACCCTTGCTTGGACAGATTAGGTATGAACCCTAGTTAATTCGTATGAACCATAGGTTTTTAAATTTAGCTAAGTTTTAAAGTTAGGACAAAAATTTAGCTAGTCTTTTAATTAGGTGTAGTTAATAGAATTTAGGTGTTTTAAGTGTATTTAAAAGAGTTTTAGGTGTTTTACTTGTTTTAGGTGTAGTTAACAGAATGTTAGGTGTTTTAGTTGTTTTAGGTGTAGTTAAAAGAATTCTAGGTTTTTTTTAGTTAAAGCAATTGTTGTTATTTTTTTAGTTAAAGCAATTTTTCCTGTTATATGCAAATTTGCAGTGGACATGTCATATTTTGAACATGTCACATTTTGGACATGTCATATTTTTCCGAGTGGCCTATGTTTTGCCAGAAATGTCAATTCGTTTACGTTCTAGAAAATTTCAGGCGCTCGATATGTCCTGTTTTTAGCAAAGGTCATGCCAAATTTTGCTAAGTGTTTATTAATTTTATTTTCATAATTAAGCATTTTGTTCTCGACGTCGACGATGCCTATCCCGCATCCTCGTCATCGACTCTGCGGAGGACTCCTGGTTGAGCCGAGGGGCCATGTCCGGGACTGGGCTCCGTCGGGCTGGTACTGGGTTGTGCTACCTTCTGGTGAGCGCAGCTTAGTGAGGAGCCAGCCCGTCGTCAACCGGAAGCTTCTTTGGTGGCGGTCACGGGGGCTTGCATCGGTGGAGAGGCTTGAGTCCCCCGCACAGGTGGTACAATACCGTGTCACGGAGGAGAATGCGCACGTCCAGCGCTACTTGGTTGCACTGGCGAACGGCCGGTTCTCCAATACCTGGCAGATTCTTTGGGGATCTCACCGGAGCTATGATCCGGTGATGGTTCCTTCTCTTTGGGTGTCCACGGCGGCCCACTGAACCGAGAGGAGCTATTATTCGAGATGTATTAGTGATATTACCTATTAGTTATTTGCTTATTGAATGCAAAAGATGAGCGCGGTTTGTGCTACAAACTACTATATATGTATTCATGATGGATTATATGATGATCATTGCTACAAACTACTACAAACTACAAATTTTAGGTGTTTTAGTTGTTATATGATGATCTTTGCTACAAACTACTATATATGTATTCGATGATGGATTATTATTTACCTATTAGGAAATGTCTGACGACAAAAGGGAATTCTCTATGTGCGAGTACTGCGAAGATGAGCGCGGTCTGTGCGACAGGCCTCACTTGGTAGAAGGTCGGCGCTTCAGCATCAAGCTCCAAGAGACCTTCGATGTTGAAACGGTACGCAAAGACGACACGTGTTTTTTGTTATTTTTTGCATGACTTCTCTGCTTCTTCAACGTGTAATTTCCGTCTTTTACAATTCGACTAGCTTATCCCATGTCATGCAAGACGCTATGTCTTTGAGAAGATGGGTTTTGAAGATCATGAAAGAATGGAGACAAATATAATTCAACTAAGGACCCATCATGGTTATGATTTTGCTGTAAATCTATACAATTCTGTGAACTCATCCAATTTTGGTTGCCTGAATTGGGAAGCCCTATGCAAGGCGTATGATTTTCATGAGGGTATGCTTCTCACCTTCGATCTTGGTGATCCTGACATCGACGAAAATGATAAGACCATTTGGGTCCTTGTTGACACACTTCCAGTTCTACCACTGTGTGAGTTTCTTAAACATATTTACTAAGTAATTTATATTGTTTATTTCAAAATATTTGACAGCTTATTTCCATTGACAGCTTATTTTCATTCTTCAAAAAATGTACAGAAAATGGTAGACAAAACCTACTACTACAATGATGAAGCACAATTAACTTATAAGGAGCAAGACGGTCTTATCGCATTTTTTACTGATATTGAGAATTACAATAGCTATTATCAAACTCCTCCACATTATGGTCAATACGTGCCACTAGTGAACGTGTTGAACTACGATAACATCAATGGAGATATCATGGTAAGATTTTCTACTATTACGACATTCGTGCATCTTTTGCATAAATTCTTCTAAAACTAAACTATATTGCTAACTACAAAGTTATTACTATGTTTTTAAACAGAAAATCCCGATGGATTGTGTGCCTCATCTGATGTTGACGAGAGGTCGCGTTAATGTTATGAGCTTACGGCCACCACGGCCAGGTCAGCCGCAGTATCCACATCACTCTTGTCCATACCGGATTTCTAAAAGCGAGGAAGCCATGATAATAGGTGATTTCAAAAAATGTTTGAACCATCGTAGAGAGCTACTTGGAAGCAACATTGTGCGTAGGCCAAGACTTGGAGACATGATGATCTCCGTTCTTTATTATGGAGAGTCAATTTTCCTTAATGCAGCGTCAATGCCTATCTGGTTTTATGATATTTTACCTAAGAGAGGGTAGAGTAGGTCCTATGAGAGGAGTAGGTCGTAGCTAGAATGTGTTATTATGTGCTACAATGTGTTAGAGTTGATGATGATGAGGAGTTGTGATTATGACTAGTGACCAACTTGTTATATGATGTCTCATTGACGAACATTGTTTGATGGTGATGACAAGTGGTAATGAATATGCTATTTAAACAGACTAGTTCATGATGAGTTGTTATTGTATAAAAGATATATCTGTTTAAACATGTACAACGCCAAAATGCTAAAAAAACATAAATGTTAGAAGTAGCGCGGGCCTGAAAACGCGCTACTAGTACTTGAACTTACGAGTAGCGCTGGCCTAAAAATGCGCTACTGCTACAAAATAGCTGTAGCGCCGTAGCAGTAACGCTGGTGCCCGCACTACTGGTAGCTCAAAAACCAGCGCTACTAGTAAGCATTTTCCTAGTAGTGATAACTTTATTATTGCCTCTAGGGCATATTTCCTTCAGTCTCCTACTTGCACTAGAGTCAATAATCTAGATTACACAGTAATGATTCTAACACCCATGGAGCCTTGGTGCTGATCATGTTATGCTTGTGGAAGAGGCTTAGTCAATGGGTCTACAACATTCAGATCCGTATGTATCTTGCAAATCTCTATGTCTCCCACCTGGACTTGGTCCCGGATGGAATTGAAGCATCTCTTGATGTGCTTGGTCCTCTTGTGAAATCTGGATTCCTTTGCCAAGGTATTTGCACTAGTATTGTCACAGTAGATCTTCATTGGTCCCGATGCACTAGGTATGACACCTAGATCGGATATGAACTCCATCCAGACTCCTTCATTTGCTGCTTCCGAAGCAGCTATGTACTCTGCTTCGCATGTAGATCCCACCACGACGCTTTGTTTAGAACTGCACCAACTGACAGCTCCACCGTTCAACATAAATACGTATCCGGTTTGCGATTTAGAATCGTCCGGATCAGTGTCAAAGCTTGCATTGACGTAACCATTTACGACTAGCTCTTTGTCACCTCCATAAACGAGAAACATATCCTTAGTCTTTTTCAGGTATTTCAGGATATTCTTGACCGCTGTCCAGTGATCCACTCCTGGATTACTTTGGTACCTCCCTGCTAAACTTATTGCTAAGCATACATCAGGCCTGGTACACAGCATTGCATACATGATAGAGCCTATGGCTGAAGCATAGGGAACATCTTTCATTTTCTCTCTATCTTCTGTTGTGGTCGGGTATTGAGTCTGACTCAACTTCACACCTTGTAATAAAGGCAAGAACCCTTTCTTTGCTTGATCCATTTTGAACTTTTTCAAAACTTTATCAAGGTATGTGCTTTGTGAAAGTCGAATTAAGCGTCTTGATCTATCTCTATAGATCTTGATGCCTAATATGTAAGCAGCTTCACCGAGGTCTTTCATTGAAAAACTTTTATTCAAGTATCCTTTTATGCTATCCAGAAATTTTATATCATTTCCAATTAACAATATGTCGTCTACATATAATATCAGAAATGCTACAGAGGTCCCACTCACTTTCTTGTAAATACAGGCTTCTCCAAAAGTCTGTATAAAACCATATGCTTTGATAACACTATCAAAGCGTTTATTCCAACTCCGAGAGGCTTGCACCAGTCCATAAATGGATCGCTGGAGCTTGCACACTTTGTTAGCACCTTTTGGATCGAAAAAACCTTCTGGTTGCATCATATACAACTCTTTTTCCAGAAATCCATTCAGGAATGCAGTTTTCACATCCATTTGCCATATTTCATGATCGTAAAATGCGGCAATTGCTAACATGATTCGGACAGACTTAAGCATCGCTACGGGTGAGAAAGTCTCATCGTAGTCAACTCCTTGAACTTGTCGAAAACCTTTCGCAACAAGTCGAGCTTTGTAGACAGTTACATTACCATCAGTGTCAGTCTTCTTCTTGAAGATCCATTTATTCTCGATGGCTTGCCAATCATCGGGCAAGTCAACCAAAGTCCATACTTTGTTCTCATACATGGATCCCATCTCAGATTTCATGGCCTCAAGCCATTTTGCGGAATCTGGGCTCATCATCGCTTCCTCATAGTTCGTAGGTTCGCCATGGTCAAGTAACATGACCTCTAGAATAGGATTACCATACCACTCTGGTGCGGATCTTACTCTGGTTGACCTACGAGGTTCGGTAGTAACTTGATCTGAAGTTTCATGATCAATATCATTAGCTTCCTCATTGATTGGTGTAGTTGTCACAGGAACCGGTTTCTGTGATGAACTACTTTCCAATAAGGGAGCAGGTACAGTTACCTCATCAAGTTCTACTTTCCTCCCACTCACTTCTTTCGAGAGATATTCCTTATCTACAAAGGATCTGAATTTAGCAACAAAAGTCTTGCCTTCAGATCTGTGATAGAAGGTGTACCCAATAGTCTCCTTTGGGTATCCTATGAAGACACATTTCTCCGATTTGGGTTCGAGCTTATCTGGTTGAAGTTTCTGTTGGAAATATGCCCTAGAGGCAATAATAAAAGGATTAATATTGTATTTCTTGTTCATTATAATTGTCTTTTATTCATGCTATAATTGTATTATCCGGAAATCGTAATACACGTGTGAATACATAGACTACAACATGTCCCTAGTGAGCCTCTAGTTGACTAGCTCGTTGATCAATAGATAGTCATGGTTTCCTGACTATGGACATTAGATGTCATTGATAACGGGATCACATCATTAGGAGAATGATGTGATGGACAAGACCCAATCCTAATCATAGCACAAGATCGTGTAGTTCGTTTTGCTAGAGCTTTTCCAATGTCAATTATCTTTTCCTTAGACCATGAGATCGTGTAACTCCCGGATACCGTAGGAGTGCTTTGGGTGTACCAAAGCGTCACAACATAAGCGGGTGACTATAAAGGTGCACTACGGTATCTCCGAAAGTGTCATTGGGTTGTCACGGATCGAGGCTGGATTTGTCACTCCGTAGACACGGAGAGGTATCACTGGGCCCACTCGGTAATGCATCATCATAATGAGCTCAAAGTGACCTAGTGTTTGGTCACGGGATCATGCATTACTGATCTGAGTAAAGTGACTTCAGGTAACGAGATTGAGCGAGGTATTGGGATACCGACGATCGAATCTCGGGCAAGTAACATACCGATTGACAAAGGGAATTGTATACGGGTTGCTTGAATCCTCGACATCGTGGTTCATCCGATGAGATCATCGAGGAGCATGTGGGAGCCAACATGGGTATCCATATCCGCTATTGGTTATTGACCGGAGAGCCGTCTCGGTCATGTCACGTGTCTCCGAACCCATAGGGTCTACACACTTAAGGTTCGGTGGCGCTAGGGTTGTAGAGATATGAGTATGCAGCAAACCGAAAGTTGTTCGGAGTCCCGGATGAGATCCCGGACGTCACGAGGAGTTCCGGAATGGTCCAAAGGTAAAGAATTATATATAGGAAGTGCAGTTTCGCCATCGGGAGAGTTTGGGGTCTTGGTATTGTACAGGACCACGGAAGGGTCTGGGTCCACCGGTGGGGCCACCTATCTGGAGGGCCCGTGGGCTGAAGTGGGGAGGGACCATCCTGGTGGGCTGGTGCGCCCCTTGCCCCCTGCGCCTAGGATTGGAAACCCTAGGGTGGGGCGCCCCACTGCCTTGGGGCACTCCACCTGCCGCCGCCCCCTTGGGAGATCCCATCTCAGGCGGCGCCCCCAGGGGCCTATATAAAGGGGGGAGGGAGGGCAGCCGCACCCTGAAGTCTTGGCGCCTCCCTCTTCCTGCTACACCTCTCCCTCTCGCAGAAACCCTGCTGCATCCACCACCACGCCGTCGTGCTGCTGGATCTTCTTCAACCTCTCCCTCCTCCTTGCTGGATCAAGGTGCGGGAGACGTCATCCGCTCCGTACGTGTGTTGAACACGGAGGTGCTGTCCGTTCGGCACTTGGTCATCGGTGATTTGGATCACGACGAGTATGACTCCCTCAATCTTGTTCTCTTGAACGCTTCCGCTCGCGATCTACAAAGGTATGTAGATGCACTCCTATCACTCGTTGCTAGATGAACTCATAGATGGATCTTGGTGAAACCGTAGGAAAATTTTTATTTTCTGCAACGTTCCCCATCAGTGGCATCATGAGCTAGGTCTATGCATAGTTCTCTATTGCACGAGTAGAACACAAATCGGTTGTGGGCGTAGATGTTGTCAACTTTCTTGCCGCTACTAGTCTTATTTAGCTTCAGTGGTATTGTGGGATGAAGCGGCCCAGACCGACCTTACACGTACGCTTACGTGAGACAGGTTCCACCGACTGACATGCACTAGTTGCATAAGGTGGCTAGCGGGTGTCTGTTTCTCCCACTTTAGTTGGAGCGGATTCGATGAAAAGGGTCCTTATGAAGGGTAAATAGAAGTTGACAAATCACGTTGTGGCTTTTTCGTAGGTAAGAAAACGTTCTTGCTAGAACCCTATTGCAGCCACGTAAAAGATGCAACAACAATTAGAGGACGTCTAACTTGTTTTTGCAGCAATTGCCTTATGATGTGATATGGCCAATAGTTGTGATGAATGATGAATGATATATTGTGATGTATGAGATCATGTTCTTGTAATAGGAATCACGACTTGCATGTCGATGAGTATGACAACCGGCAGGAGCCATAGGAGTTGTCTTAATTATTGTATGACCTGCGTGTCATTGATTCAACGCCATGTAATTACTTTGCTTTATTGCTAAACCGTTAGCTATAGTAGTAGAAGTAATAGTTGGCGAGCAACTTCATGGAGACACGATGATGGAGATCATGATGATGGAGATCATGGTGTCATGCGGTGACAAGATGATCATGGAGCCCCAAGATGGAGATCAAAGGGGCTATATGATATTGGCCATATCATGTCACTACTATATAATTGCATGTGATGTTTATTATGTTTATGCATCTTGTTTACTTAGAACGACGGTAGTAAATAAGATGATCCCTTATAATAATTTCAAGAAAGTGTTCTCCCTAAGCGTGCGCCGTTGCTAAAGTTAAATCGTTTCAAGCACCACGTGATGATCGGGTGTGATAGATTCCTACGTTCACATACAACGGGTGTAAGACAGTTTTACATGCAAAACACTTAGGTTAACTTGACGAGCCTAGCATGTACAGACATGGCCTCGGAACACAAGAGACCGAAAGGTCGAACATGAGTCGTATGGAAGATACGATCAACATGGAGATGTTCACCAATGATGACTAGTCCGTCTCACGTGATGATCGGACACGGCCTAGTCGACTCGGATCATGTAACACTTAGATGACTAGAGGGACGTCAAATCTGAGTGGGAGTTCATTAAATAATTTAATTAGATGAACTTAATTATCATGAACTTAGTCTAAAATATTTTCAAAAATTGTCTTGTAGATCAAATGGCCAACGTTCATGCAACATGAACTTCAACGCGTTCCTAGAGAAAACCAAGCTGAAAGATGATGGCAGCAACTATTCGGACTGGGTCCGGAACTTGAGGATCATCCTCATAGCTGCCAAGAAACAATATGTCCTAGAAGCACCGCTAGGTGAAGCACCCATCCCAGAGAACCAAGACGTTATGAACGCTTGGCAGTCTCGTGCTGATGATTACTCCCTCGTTCAGTGCGGCATGCTTTACAGCTTAGAACCGGGGCTCCAAAAGCATTTTGAGCAACACGAGCATATGAGATGTTCGAGGAGCTGAAAATGGTTTTCCAAGCTCATGCCCGGTCGAGAGATATGAAGTCTCCGACAAGTTCTATAGTTGTAAGATGGAGGAAAATAGTTACATCGGTGAGCACATACTCAAAATGTCAGGTTGCACAACCGCTGTCCCAATTGGACATTAACCTCCCGGACGAGGCGGTCATTGACAGAATCCTTGATCGCCCCACCGAGCTACAAGAGCTTTGTGATGAACTACAAGATGGGGGATGGTGAAAACTATTCCTGAAGTATTTTTCAATGCTGAAGTCAGCAGAGGTAGAAATCAAGAAAGAACATCAAGTGTTGATGGTCAATAAAACCACTAAGTTCAAGAAGGGCAAGGGTAAGAAGAACTTCAAGAAGGACGGCAAGGATGTTGCTGTGCCCGGTAAGCCAGTTGTCGGGAAGAAGTCAAAGAATGGACCCAAGCCTGAGACTGAGTGCTTTTATTGCAAAGGGAAGGGTCACTGGAAGCAGAACTGCCCCAAATACTTAGCAGACAAGAAGGCCGGCAACACTAAAGGTATATTTGATATACATGTTATTGATGTGTACCTTACCAGTACTCGTAGTAACTCCTGGGTAATTGATACCGGTGTCGTTGCTCATATTTGTAACTCACAGTAGGAGCTGCGGAATAAGCGGAGACTGACGAAGGACGAGGTGACGAGGCGCGTCGGGAATGGTTCCAAGGTCGATGTGATCGCCGTCGGCACGCTACCTCTACATTTACCTACGGGATTAGTTTTAAACCTCAACAATTGTTATTTGGTGCCAAGTTTGAGCATGAACATTGTATCAGGATCTCGTTTAATACGAGATGGCTACTCATTTAAATCCGAGAATAATGGTTGTTCTATTTATATGAGAGATATGTTTTATGGTCATGCTCCGATGGTCAATGGTTTATTCTTAATGAATCTCGAACGTGATGTTACACATATTCATAGTGTGAATACCAAAAGATGTAAAGTTGATAACGATAGTCCCACATACTTGTGGCACTGCCGCCTTGGTCACATTGGTGTCAAGCGCATGAAGAAGCTCCATGCCGATGGACTTTTAGAGTCTCTCGATTATGAATCATTTGACACATGCGAACCATGCCTCATGGGCAAAATGACCAAGACTCGGCCGGCTCCGGAACAATGGAGCGAGCAACCAACTTATTGGAAATCATACATACTGATGTGTGCGGTCCAATGAGCGTTGAGGCTCGCGGAGGATATCGTTATGTTCTCACTCTCACAGACGACTTAAGTAGATATGGGTATGTCTACTTGATGAAACACAAGTCTGAGACCTTTGAAAAGTTCAAGGAATTTCAGAATGAGGTAGAGAATCAACGTGACCGAAAAATAAAGTTCTTACGATCAGATCGTGGAGGAGAATATTTAAGTCACGAATTTGGTACACACTTAAGGAAATGTGTAATCATTTCACAACTCACGCCGCCTATAATACCTCAGCGTAACGGTGTGTCCGAACGTCGTAATCGCACTCTATTGGATATGGTGCAATCTATGATGTCTCTTGCTGATTTACCGCTATCATTTTGGGGATACGCTCTAGAGACAGCTACATTCACTTTAAATAGGGCACCGTCTAAATCCATTGAGACGACACTGTATGAATTATGGTTTGGGAAGAAACCTAAGCTGTCGTTTCTAAAAGTTTGGGGATGCGATGCTTATGTCAAGAAACTTCAACCTGAAAAGCTCGAAACCAAGTCGGAAAAATTCGTCTTCATAGGATACCCTAAGGAAACCATTGGGTATACCTTCTACCTTAGATCTGAAGGCAAGATCTTTGTTGCCAAGAACGGATCCTTTCTGGAAAAAGAGTTTCTCTCGAAAGGAGTAAGTGGGAGGAAAGTAGAACTCGATGAAGTACTACCTCTTGAACCAGAAAGTAGTGCAGCTTAGGAAAATGTTCCTGTGGTGCCTACACCGACTGGAGAGGAAATTAATGATGATGATCAAGGTACTTCAGATCAAGTTGCTACTGAACTTCGTGGGTCCACAAGGACACGTTCCACACGAGAGTGGTATGGCAACCCTGTCCTGGAAATCATGTTGTTAGACAACGGTGAACCTTTGAACTATGAAGAAGCGACGGCGGGCCCAGATTCCAACAAATGGCTTGAAGCCATGCAATCCAAGATAGGATCCATGTATGAAAACAAAGTATGGACTTTGACAGACTTGCCCGATGATCAACGAGCGATAGAAAAAAATGGATCTTTAAGAAGAAGACGGACGCGGATGGTAATGTTACCATCTATAAAGCTCGACTTGTCGCTGAAGGTTATCGGCAAGTTCAAGGGGTTGACTATGATGAGACTTTCTCTCCCATAGCGAAGCTGAAGTCTGTCCGAATCATGTTAGCAATTGCCGCATACTATGATTATGAGATATGGCAAATGGACGTCAAAACGGCATTCCTTAACGGCTATCTTAAGGAAGAACTGTATATGATACAGCCGGAAGGTTTTGTCGACCCTAAGAATGCTAACAAGGTATGCAAGCTCCAGCGATCCATTTATGGGCTGGTGCAAGTGTAAGTGCATCTAGTGCCACCCCTAGTTGGTTTTGGAGTATTGACGACAAATGTGGTTGAGGGACTAATGCGTTTGTGAGAATTGCAGGATAACGCAGGTAGTGTCCCTCATTGATTCGGTTTACATACCGGAGACGACCCCTAAAAATGTATGAAGACATTGACGACAATGGTGGTATGTGAAGATATTCATATTGAAGACTATGACATGAGAAGACACCGAGTGAAGACTATGGAGCGAAGGCGTGTCGCTTCGTTGTTTCCTTTTCTTCTTTGTTAAGTCATAGGAACCACCGTCTTTGTTAAGTGGGGTCCAAGTGATCATAGTCGAATGGTGAGCGATGCTCAACCCAAATCCTATGTCTTCGAGCGAAGACAATGAGAGCAAAACTTATCGAGCTTGATGAGTCAGCTTTGCTTGTAGCCCAAGTAAAGTTGACGTGTGTTTGAAATCGACCGTTGGAACACGTGTCGGTTCCTTAGTGACCTGGGTCATTTCGGACATCACAGGCGGGTTGCCTAGTGGCTATAAATAGCCCACCCCTACACCATAAATTGGTGGCTGCTCAGAGTTAGTGTACGGCTTTTGTCGTTTGAGAGCAACCCACCTCGAAGCCTTTGAGAGAGAAATCCTTGCGAGGACAAATCCCAAACACCCGAGCCAAAGAGTGTTAGGCATCATGAAGTCTTTACATGTCGTGTGACCAAGACTTATTACACTTGAGGACTGTGAATCCTCCGGCCGGTTAGGCGTCGCGTTCGAGCATCCAAGAGTCATTGTGGATTGCCGGTGAACGAAGTCTGTGAAGGTTCGGAAGTCTACCTTGAAGACTTACCTGAGTGATTGGGCGAGGACTGTGTGTCCTTAGCTCAAGGGGAATAAGGTGAAGACGCAGTCTTCTGAGTTGAATCTCAGCCTCCCTAACCATATGTACAGTTGTCACAGCAACTGGAACTGGTCCAATAAATCCTGTGTCTTCAACAAGTGACTGGTTCTATCCCTTCCCTCCTTTACCTTGAGTTTATCTTCGTGAAGTCATTGCTTATATGTCTTATCTGTTTGACTTCATTGCTTGACTACTCACTACAAGAAATATGTCAACTAGTGACCTCCACTATTGGTCACTGAAAGGTCATAGTTTTCAATTTGTGACCTTTTTGTGACCAAAAACATAACGTCAAAAGCTGGGGGTCGTTAATTGACTATAGCGACCTTTCTTCTGGAATTTTTTTTATAGTCCACTATTGTTTTGGGCCACAGCCTTTTTGGTCTAGTTCGAATTTGGGCCTTGGCCTTTTTATTTTCTGCTATGCAGCCTTTTATAAAAAAAATTCTTACAGTCATATCTTTTTTTAGGCCCAAGCCTTTTTGGTCTAATTCTTGTTTGGGCCTTGGCCTTTTTAGAGCCCAAGTTCTCATTTTGCATAACTATAAACAGAAAGGCCCAGGTGCACAAGTGATCCACAAGCCCAGGTTCAAACAGCAAGGCCCAGGTGCACAAGTGATCCACATAACTTCACAGAAAATAAACACAGGTTCACAAGATCATAACTTCACAGGTTCACATAACTTCACAGGTTCATAAGACCACATAACTTCACAGGTTCACATAACTTCACAGGTTCAAACTAGGCAGCAATGCAACAAAATGCTCAAAGACAAACTGCACAAGAGGTTCACAGCCATCAAACTAGGCAGCAATGCAACTACCTGCTCAAACTGCACTGCCATCAAACTGCCTTAGCTCTAAAGAGAGCCATCAAGTGGGCTAACTTCTCTTCCTGTTCTTGAGACTTCTTGCGCAGCAGCTCAAGTTCCTTGTCGCATGCAGCTTCAGATTCTTCCGCCTTCATCTTGATTGCCGTCAATTCTTCTTGCACCAGTTCAGCTTGAAGCTCGGACCTCTCCAGCTTCTGCTCAAGGTCACGAACATGAGCAAACACTTCAGCAGTTGCTTTGCGGGAGTTGTTCCTAGATGACTGGAGCCCAACATTCGTGAGGAATGTGCTTTGCTTGACAGATTTCGACAATACTTCTTCGACAATTTGAACAGTAGACTTTGGCTCTTCACCTTCTGGTACCGGCGCGTCCTTCATTTCTTCCATCTCAAGCTAGCATATGGAGGAAAATGATAGGCATTAGTGGAGAAACCAAACCAACACACAAATGGATTATTTGAAGTAACCAAACCAGCACACAAAATCTATACAAGATGATGACTAGTGACCTGGAGACATGCAATTGGAACAATATGATCGCTTCATTAAGCCTGGAATGGTGGTTCTATATAAGATGGCTTCCTGACTAACATTCAGATCAAATTTCATCATGTCATAAAAATGCAACAAATAGCATCAAAGCATGGAACACAACGTGTGTGAATCAAACAGCATGGAACTATCTTCATTAAGCTGTTCTAATATCTTCATTAAGCCTAGCATGGAACTATAAGCATGGAACTATCAAACAGCATCAAAGCATGGAACTGGCTCCGAATCAAACAGCATCAAATCATCAAAGCATCAAACAACATCAAAACAGAATCAAACAAGGCATGGACAAAGCATGGAGTGACTTACTATAGCAGCCTTGACTGGCTCCGAAAACCCGTGCTTCTTGCTGTTGTGGGTGGCCTTAAACAAGTCAATCACAGACAGCTCCTCACCCTTACGCTCTTCTTTCTGAAAAAAATTTCAACAAAAATCAAAATGTTATTCAGCAAGAATCAGAAATGTTATCCAACGAGGATCAAACGGTAAGGCCTCTAGAGAAAAGTTCTCACAGTGGCAAAAATGTGTGCTGTGTAGTGCCTGGAACCAGTTCTCTGATTGTACACGACTTTTCCTCGATTCATCTTGTTCGACACACAGGTTCCCTACAAAAAAGCATACTGTCAGCATGATCTAGCACTAGCATATCATGTGTAGAACATAAAGCATCAAACAAAGCAGAGACAAACCTTGTGTCTTGGGGTAGACCACATCTCCACCAGAGCTTGCCATTCACCATCCGTCAGATCAGGTACCGGAGACTTGATGCTGACTTTATTTGCGGCTACGGTATCAAAATACTTCTTCTTTAGCTGATGGCGTCTGTTCTTTGAACTTTTCTGCAGAATATCTTTGCACGCGGTCTTGATGGTCTCTGAGTCCGTGTTCATCTCAAAATTTGCCTACCAAGACAGCAAACAAGGTAGGAACAATATTAGTGATCATGCATAGGTGTAACAGAAAATAGATAGCACATTAACTATGAAACAAGTAGCTTACAACAACTTTCCCAATGTAGTTCTCCAATAGACTAGCATTTTTTTTGTATAGCTTGAAGTGAGGAAGAACCGGAAGATGGCTTCTTGCAACGAGTCCACACTCAGAAGCAAGCTTTGCTGACTGCAGAGGCTTCTCTGGACGCTTCAACCCTTCGGCAATTTGGATATGCACCTTGCTACCAAGCGACTTGGTGATCCTCTCTAGCCCTTTGCCCTTTCTATGTCTAGTCTTGGTAGTCATTGCATCTGAAAATGAAATTGAACTCATAAATTAGAATAGAAATTGACAAATGCAGGAATCGACAAAAGCATACATGATCATTCCATTTGGAAAATGCACTAGTAAAAGATAGCATTGCAAAGGTCAACTTGCGATTGAAGCACAAGCTGCTGTTCTTCTTCATAGATGACAACATTCTGTCAATAGAAGGTGCAACAGGCTGAGCTGTGTGGACGATGCTCTGCTTCATCAATGCAGATGGTTCCTCCTTCATCTAGGGAGAGCATTGCCACTTCCATCCATGCCGAGAGTGGTTCCTTCATCCATGGGCGGCAACTCATCACCCATTTGCACCGAGGTCTCGAGTCCATGCGCAGCAGACTTTCTGATGGTCCGTCGCGATCGCCATCTTTGCTTTCTCCTTGTGACTCTATCAAGGGCAGGTTCATCAGTTCAGGATCCTCTTTTTTGTCACGAGCTGGGGCCATCACCCTTCTGGAGGCATTGCAGCAGATGTTTCGAGCTCTTCTTCTTCTTGTTGTCTTCTTAACACCAGGCCTCTTCGTCCTAGATTCCTTCAGTGCCCCATATAAACAGCACGGAAAAAAGCATTAGATCACAAGAGAAATATGTGAGCACAAGGAATAACATAGCATAAAAGAACCCCAACCCTCCAATCAAGACAGAGTTTGCACCTTAACAGTCTTTCTCACTACAACATCATCCACTTCCTCTCCATCAATAACTTCATCCTCCTTAGGATTGTACTCTGGGTCATCATTGATAACTCCACTACCTTCTTGAACCTCATCACTTCTACCTTCTCGTACATCATTTGTTTTCCTAATCATCGACGCTATTGCACCGATGCCAAGGGTCTGGAACATCCGACTGTTCCTCATGATATTTCTAGCCCTAACCTTCTCGTACTCGGCGAGAGGCTCTTCTTTGCATGATAAAGGAAACGTAACTATTAGGTGAATGTTTGGAATGTTTGGAATGCATGAATTACATATCTTATGAAATTTTATTATCATTTAATCCTAGTTATTCAGGTAAGGAAGACTAACAGCACACAGGCACAATTAAGCCAGCTTATTCAGATTGCAGCAATACATTTCACTTAGCATATTAAGACACAAATTTTATGAAACTGACAGTATAACCACAAGGAGCAAGTTGCATACCAACGGTTGGCCTCACGTTTGACCTTGTCATCCTTGCCATGGATGATCTTGAGGTGGTGCTTGCAAAATAGAATAAACAACAATCAGATACAACAGGGATAAAGTAAAATGATGCACTTGTATCAATAAAGGAAAGCATTTGGACCATCATGCACATACATGTAATACATGTGAAACAAACTTGATGGATCAACAATACAGTGATCTAGTGTTATTAATTAAGCAAACATGTAAGTGCACTAAACAAGCATGCATGTACTTTGGAAAGATATGAAGCATCTCTTAATATCTACACTACATCAAGGGGAGGTAGTAATGTACATCAAGAAATCTTCCTAGTGCCTCATATAAAGTACACAACAAGCAAGCAAAGTGCTAGTAGTACTGCTGATGCAAACCCTAACCATATGTATGCTAGCAAGCAACTGAACTGAAGCAAACTATATATGTGAAGCAATGCATTAGCAGTAGTATATGTGAAGAAACTACATCAAGCTAAGTGAATTAAGGTTGTGGTACCAGAGACAAGAACAGAACTCACATGTATTACAATTATATATAGTTGGATACAAATACGAAGGCACACTAATTATACTTGAGAATGTGGATTAGCAAAACAACTATTTACAACAATTACCCTTATGTTTTAACTTGCAATTTTATCCATGTACCTGCAATCATCTATAAGCAAATGAATTACTCAATTGTTTTCCCTAATGGAGGCAAGCTTATGCATCCAGAGCAACTGATTGCCCAACAGTTGATGAATAAAGAAGCAAGAAGTGTTAACAATAATAGTAGGCCTTGAAATCATGCTTATGCAGGCAATTTAGAAGAGTATATTAAAACACCAAAAATTATCTAGCACCAATATGGTATATATTAAAACTAGTCATACTGCCTTAACACACCAGGAATTCCAATACCACAGTAAGTACTAAGCATTCTCTTTTTCACTGGAAAGAAGAACACAAGCTTCATGCACATATCATAAAAGAAGAACACTGCTACAAACCCCATGAACAATCAGGATGGGCGTGCAACAAGAACCCTAACCCCATCATGTTCTAGCCATGAACCAGAGGGAGATCATCCCCACGAACCCCATGAAACCTAACCCTGACCCCATGAACCCTAACCCTAACTCCATGAACCAGACGGAGATCCTAACCCTAGAAGATCCACCGAACCAGAGGGGAGATGGATCCAACAGAGGAAGGGAGATGGATCCACCGAATGTCGAGGGGAGATGGAGAAGTACCTAGGGGCGGATGATGTTGATGATGCAGCGGTGGTCGTCGTTGATGTAGCCGTCGCCGTCGTCGATGTAGTCGATGTAGCCGCTGTCGTCGTCGACGTAGTCGATGTAGTCGATGTAGCCGTCGTCGTTGTCGATGTAGTCGATGTAGCCGAGGGAGGGATTAAATCGTCGGGGAGGCGGGCGCGACGCGCGTGGCGGCACAAGCAAGGGAGGAGGGGGGCGGGCGGGCGGAGGGAGGAGGGGAGGGAGTGAGGCGGCCGGATGGCGCGGAGCAGGGGAGGGAGTGGGGCGGCGAGGCAGCGCGGAGCAGGGGAGGGGAATGGAATGGGGAAATTTTGGGGAGTGGGAGGGGAGGATCCCGCGTGTTTAGTGGGAGAGGGGTGGTGGGTCCCGAATGGTAGTGGGAGAGAAGTGGTGGGAAATTTTCGTGGGGTGGGAGGGAAAATTTGGTGCTAGGAGGGAAATTTTGGAGGGAAATTTTCACCAGTTTTTAGAGGTTTGGAGGCAGAAAAAATAGGTTTTTTTTGTAAACTTTGTAGAAATCATGGTTAAAATCATACCGAGTAGCTCAACAAAACATCTGTATTGCAAGTTTAGTATTTTTGCTAGTTGGTAGGCCACATTTGATGATGTGACGCGGAGGTCTCCCATTTTTTTGATTTTTATTTTTATTTTTTACGGTGTTTTCAAAAACCGGCCGATTTCGTCGCGGCGGCCGTCCGTGGCTAGGGTTTGATCCATGCCAATCTGTTGTCGATTCTGTGATGAAATGCCTACCTGTGAAGCTAAAAAGCATTTTTGGCAAAAATAACGGGTAAGCTATGGAGGACCCGCAGTTCAAATTCCAGCCGGTTCCAGCTGAATTGGCCGAAGGTGGTCTGAATTGCCGGGAGTAGCTACGAGGGTCGGAAATGCATGCTTTTTGGCGACCGTCCGTAAAATAGGGTCTACTTTGAGATAGACATGGAATGCCGCCGTTAGGGGTGACCCTCCTTGTAGCCGCTTCATGAAAAACGCATGTCTTTAGCATTCAAAAAATGAAAAACGGTTTTTCTTGTTAAACAAGTTGGAACCTCGCTTTGGCAACATTGTTTGCCATCACAAGACGGAGGCATGCACCAAAGTTGGGCATATTATCAGAAACTATTCATCGGATGCGGCCATATCATTGCTAGTTTGGCTTGAAAGCCATGAATCTTCGTTCATGGTAGGACGTTTTTTAGAACACTTTTTCAAGAAAACATCCGTATTGCAAGTTTAGTATTTTTGCTAGTTGGTAGGCCACATTTGATTATGTGACGCGGAGGTCTCCCATTTTTTATTTTTTTTGAATTTTTTACGGTGTTTTCAAAAACAGGCCGATTTCGTCGCGGCGGCCGTCCGTGGCTAGGGTTTGATCCGTGCCAATATGTTGTCGATTCTGTGATGAAATGCCTACCTGTGAAGCTAAAAAGCATTTTTGGCAAAAATAACGGGCAAGCTATGGAGGACCCGCAGGTCTAAATTCCAGCCGGTTCCAGCTCAATCGGCCGAAGGTGGTCTGAATTGCCGGGAGTAGCTACGAGGGTCGGAAATGCATGCTTTTTGGCGACCATCCGTAAAATAGGGTCTACTTTGAGATAGACATGGAATGCCGCCGTTAGGGGTGACCCTCCTTGTAGCCGCTTCACGAAAAACGCATGTCTTTAGCATTCAAAAAATGAAAAACGTTTTTTCTTGTTAAACAAGTTGGAACCTTGCTTTGGCAACATTGTTTGCCATCACAAGACGGAGGCATGCACCAAATTTGGGCATATTATCAGAAACTATTCATCGGATGCGGCCATATCATTGCTAGTTTGGCTTGAAAGCCATGAATCTTCGCTCATGGTAGGTCGTTTTTAGAACACTTTTCAAGAAAACATCCGTATTGCAAGTTTAGTATTTTTGCTAGTTGGTAGGCCACATTTGATGATGTGACGCGGAGGTCTCCCATTTTATGATTTTTTTTTTTGATTTTTTTACGGTGTTTTCAAAAACCGGCCGATGTCGTCGCGGCGGCTGTCCGTGGCTAGGGTTTGATCCGTGCCAATCTGTTGTCGATTCTGTGATGAAATGCCTACCTTGTAGCCGCTTCATGAAAAAACGCATGTCTTTAGCATTCAAAAAATGAAAAACGGTTTTTGAATTTTTACGGTGTTATCAAAACCGTCGGATTTAAATCACGGCGGCGGTCGTCCGTGGCTAGGGTTTGAGTCATGTTTTTAGCATTCAAAAAATGAAACTTATATTGTTTCATACATGAGCATGCACAAAAACCCATAATTTTATCTCTCATCCATGAGCATGCATAAAAAATTTCAATTCCCATCAATTACCAAACTAAATATTCATTGTTAAGAAATTGACATGTTTAGATGATACTGTCATACAGCATCCATGAGCATGCACAAAATTAAACCTGACATACTTAACATTGACAAGCTTAAACCCAACATGCTTAACATTGCCACTTCATTTTCTTAACATCTTCACTCCTCCTTCTTCTCCTTCATCAACCTGATGCGCTCAGAGTGGCGAATCCCAACGCGGATGTACTCCTCTACCACAATTGGCATGGTCCTGTCGCCCAGCTGTGGAATCGCCGGCGCCACTACCATCGCGAGGTCATCGTTAGGCACCGCCATCGCGAGGTCAGCGTCAGGCACCACAATCGCGAGGTCGTCGTCAGCCACCACCATAGCAGGGTCGTCGTCAGCCACCACCATAGCAAGGTCGTCATCCCCGCTCTGCTCGTCTTCTTGCCCACTCTGCTCCTCGTCATCCCCGCTGCTGCTCCCACTGCCTGGCCAAATGCAACAAAGTGTGAACATGGTGTTGTCGTCGTGCTGGTAGAGGAAGCCAAAAGGACAGGAAGAAGAGAGGCAGAGAGCTAATTGGCATCGTCATCGTGCTGGTAGTACATGCGGCACATGGTGTTGTCGAACATCTTCACGGTGAACATGGCGTCGCCGTCGTAGCGGAAGACAAGGAAGTACCCGAGCTGTAGCTCATGGGCGCGGGCGAAATGCTCCCAGCCGGGCCCTAGGTACATGTGGCCTTCACCATCGAACACCACCGGCACGTCCCACAGCCTGTGAAGCCCGCTGCCGGCCTCCCGTAGCTTCACTTTGTGGGGCTCACGGCCGGCGAGCATCTTCGCAAACGTGTCAGGCAGCCTCTGAGCGAGGGTCAAGCAGTGGTTAATTGTGGCAAAAACATATATGAAAATAAATGAGTGATGATAAACATACCTACCTACTGCAAGATTTCTCAATTACGATCTCGAAGAACTCGAAACCTTCCAAGCCAGCCATCTCACTTCTCTGAAAAGCAGCATTGTAAATTAAACAACAGGACTGGACAGAAATAGGAAACAAGCACTTCAAAATAGTAGAATAATTACTACATGTGGCAAAAACATCAACAGCACTAAAATCTACTATAAAAGGACCAGAACACAACTAGAAGCATATCTACTATAAATGGACATTGTTGCATATCTATAAATGAACATATCTATAAATGACAGAAAATATCCCTATCTAAACCCAACCAAAAATGTAGCCCCACTCATCGAATCTGTCACCGAGCATCATCAAATCTGTCACTGAGCATTCCTGATACTTTAATTAAACACAACCTAGTGCATCTAACCCCAACAAAAAATAACAAAAATTCCTCATGGCAAGTCAAACCTACACAACCTAGTACAGTACTACATGGAAACCAAGCTAGGCGCCCAATATTAGCTACTCCAGCTCGTACTAAAAGAACCCTAATCTGCAGAGGGGGGACGGTTCTTTAGGAAGAGGAACCCTAATCAGTGCCACGGAACCCTAATCTAATCAATAGGAAGAGGAACAGGAAGGAGTCGGTGGATTCATACCTTAGGAGGCCGTCGCCGTCGCCGTCGATGGAGGAGTGGGTCGCCGTCGATGGAGGTTGTCACCGTCGATGGAGGAGAAGGGGATGCCGGCGACGGATAGGAGGAGTGGGTCGAGTGGATAATGGAGAGGAGGAGTGGGTCAAGTGGAGGAGGAGTGGGTCCACTTGTCAGCGAGTTCTGTATTTGATATATTAAAAAGTGTGGCATAGAGTACAAAACCAACAACCTCTTCCTAGCCCAGTGGTCGAAACACAGTGACATAAGCGCACGGTCGTGGGTTCGAGCCCCCGCACGCGCATATTTTTTGGCCACGCGCATATTTTTGGTAGCTTGGGTACAATAGCAAAATGGCCCACTTGTCAGCGAGTGGGTCGAGTGGCCCACTTGTCAGTGAGGTGTGTGCTTGATACTTGACTAGTTTGATATATTCAAAAAGGTTGGCATAGAGTGGAAGACTAATAGCCTCGTCCTAGCCCAGTGGTAGAAACATAGTGAAACAAGCGCATGGTCGTGGGTTCGAGTCCCCGCTGGCGCATAATTTTTTTGCTCACAATGAAAATGGGTTCAGTTGAAGCAAAATTCAGTTAAAATAGCATCTTCAGTTCTGACCAAAATTCAGTTAAAACAGTATGACCACAACAACTACAAGACAACATTCTGTATGATCACCAAAACTTGAAGGATTTTGCATCACATCACAACCATAACAATCACAACAATCACATAACTACACCAAAGATCATAACAATCACATAACTACATAACAAAAGCAAACTTGTTCATCATTACAAAAGCAAACTTGTTCAACATAAGGAAAGCAAACTTGTTCAACATAACAAAAGCAAACTTGTTCAACATAACAAAAGCAAATTTGTTCAACCACATAACTACAAACCGAGACACGTGAGTAGGGTCATCCCAATACCACAAACAACTCAATATCCCCAGAGTAGGGGTCATCCCAATGATCCTCCGCCTCTTGCCGAGCTCCAAACCATCTTTGGTGATTTCGATTTTCTTCCATGCTCGTAGGTGACGACGATCTTTCGCGGCGTACTCGATGAGCTTGTTTGGCAGTGGGCTGCCCCCATAGTAGGTGGTCCAATTTCTGTCGATCTTCCGCTTCATTTTGAGTAGGATGGGTGGATGAGGCTGGCTGCAAACTCAGCCAAAGACTGCCACTTCTTTCCATTGTTTGAACTCTCCATTTGCGCTGCAAGTCGACGTACTTGTCGGGTTGATCTCCAAACCAGACAACTTCAGCTTCTCCTTGTCGCCTCCAATGCGAGAAGCCAACAAAGGTGTACAGCTTCTTCTCCTGCAGGAGCGGGCGGAGTTCCTTGGGCCTGCATCAAATTAATCTGGTGCATCAAATTCATCTACTTCAAAAACTTCAGAAACTACAGAATTAAAATGGGTTCAGTTGAAGCAAAATTCAGTTAAAATAGCATCTTCGATTCGACCAAAATTCAGTTAAAAACAGATGATCACAACAACTACTAAATGATCACAACAACTACAAGACAACATTCGTATGATCAAAATAGCAAGCATAACATCTCAATGATGTATTTTTTTTGCAATCTTTTGCATTACAAGACAACATTCATAACAGCTACTAAATGATCACAAAAACTTGTAGACAACATTCTGTATGATCAACAAAAAACTACTAATTAGACAGAAACTTCAGAACTGGATGTTTTTACCATTTGGTTGCCGCGGTGATGTGGTATACCAGGACGAGATCCTCCACGCATAACTGCAGAACTGCAGCAATTTGCGGAGGTTTGTCTTCCCTGGTATACTCGACATCAACGCTGATATTCCGAGAAAGCATGCCGCCGAGCCTTCTCCTCATCTTGCGGATCATCTTGTCGGCTTCGTCTGGATTGTTGGTGCATACGACATCCAGTGGCTCCTTCAGGTGGATATCAACCTTGAGCGGCACGGTGTAGTCCCGCTTCTGCCCGAGGACCGAAACATCGTCGTCGACCACCAGTGTCTCCTTGCCAGACGCCTCACCATGGTGATGCTTGGCAGACGGAGGGGAGTTGCTCCATGATGCCTCCGCCATTCTCTTGGCAGACGGAGGGGAGTTGCTCCACGATTCCTCCGCCATTGCCCTCCTCGCCAGCGATGGTGGACGCAGAGGGGAGCTGCTTGATGCTCGAGGCAGAGGGAGGTAGAGGGAGGAAGATGGAGCGGCAATGGAATGAGGAGGGAGGCAGAGGGAGGAAGATGGAGCGGCAATGGAATAGGAGGGGAGTTACGGACGTGGGAAGAAAACCCTCTGCGCCGTGGGGAGTTGTCGGTGGAGGGAGACGTGGGGAGTTGCCTCAAAACTCAAACGCCCTGCCCTTTGAGGGGAGACGTGGGCCTCGAAAACTCTAGAGGGAGACGTGGGCCCTCCTGTTTCTGAAACGTCCAGGAGGGGAGACGTGGTTTCTCCTGTTTCTGAAACAAAACAAAAAAATAACAGCCATATTTTGCTCTAAAATTAATGATCACTGCAACCATATTAAGAGATCAAAACAACACCAAAGTATGGCACCAAAACAACACCAAAACAACATCAGCCAAAACAGCAAAAAATGCCACCAAAATGGCACCAAAGTATCAGCCAAAATGGCACCAGAGTTTTAATGCATTGTATCTTCACCATCAGCCTCTTCATCACCAAAGTCTCATGCATTTTGCTACCTGGAGAGAATTGTAGTAGAAAAACTACATCAGGATCACATCAACAAAAACTACAGAGAAGGTTGATCACCAATCAAAACAAGGAATATGCAGTAATAGTATAACCTTCATGTCCATTCGCTACTCATCGTTGTCGATACGAAACCAAGGAACTCTATGCCCACTCCTGTTTTCCTCATCATCACTACAATATTGCAGCATAGTATGATCAGTCCGGTCTTCCTCATCCTCGCTCTCATGTCCATCCGCTACCACCTTTATTCTTTTCTTGATGCCTTCAACTGTTGCAGCACCAACAATCACACGTTCCCGGTCCCTTCGCACTCTGCTTTGCACCAGAACTTCCATAGAGTCATCATCAGCTTGCAACGGAACTTCCGTAGAGTCATCATCTTGGTATGTTAGTCCACCATCACCGGGGCCCTTTTCCACTTCAGTTTCAGTCACACTCCACAAGTGTATGTGCTAAAAGTTTTGCACAACTCGCCATTTTCCGTGAAAAAGAGTGTCTGGCAGATAAAACACCATTGTTGGTTGTGTTGTTAGAATAAAGGGATCACTCTTATACCAGCACCTTGCAGTGTTGATGTTTTTGAAGTGGCCATCATATTTGACAAAAGAGTCTCTCTTCTTCTTGCTACCAAGCTCAAACCAGTCACAGCGAAATAAGACTACCGAGCGATGGATGCCTCCACTAGAGTTGTACTGCAACTCTACGATGCTTCTCAACTGACCATAGAAGTCAATGATCTCACCATCATGTGACCCTCAAAGTGACGATTCCACTATTCTGTGTCTTCCTTTTTCCTCGCGGTCAACGGTGTGGTACGGACACCGTCAAGAATGCATGCTGAATACACTCTCACCGCTTATCCGTAAACATGCCAAAGCAAATAGATCATCACTGAACTTCTTCTCCTCATGCAACTTTCCAATCTGCACAAATAAACCATTTAGCAAACAATGGTATTTAACAATTGGTGAATAACACGAAAACATAAAACATGTGGCTAAATATCTCACATGATTCTTAAACCACTTAGCAAACCCCTTGGCAACCCTTTTATCAACATGGATATTGCTTTCTTCCTGATTTAACTCTTCCTTGCATTTCCTGCAATGCCAACAAAACATGTGAATTAAAACATTAGGCCGGTGCCAACCCAAGCAAAATATATATATATAATGAGTGCACAAGATATAACGTACTCGATATATGGTAGAACCTCGGCGCAATTGCTGAGCACAAACCAAACCATCTTGTCATACTCATCACCAGCCTCCAAGTATTGTGAGGCTCCAAGAAAGTTCACACCATGGTTGAAAACAGAGACATCACCACTTTGCTAATCAGACCGCTCTCTATTTCTGCCCGCCGGTTCCATCTTGTTTCCACATCGCCAAAGTATCTAGAGCAAAAGTCAAGAACTCGTCAACGACATATGCTTCACAATAGAACCTTCAGGTCTTGCCGTGCCAGACATAACGCTTACAAGTAAGCAGCCTTCTTTCGATTGGGTACATCCAACCTTATTGCACAGGCCTCTAAGCATTGCCTCTTTTGGTAAGTGCACCGCCAAATGGACCATCACGGTGAAGAAAGTGGAGGAAAATCTTCTCGAGCTTGCAAAGAATAATTGGGATTTCTTTTTCAAGTCTTTCCAGACAGATTAACTTGAGTGTTTTGCAGACAGTTCTCTAAAGAAATTTCCCAGCTCAGCAACCGCTTCATATCTATCCTTGTCCATGATTCCTCGGAGGCCCGCCGGTAAAATCCTTTGGAGGAGGATGTGACAATCATGGGTTTTCAGTACTGAAAGCTTGAATCCATCAGAAGTAACACACTTTGCTAGGTTAGCGACATAACCATCTGGAAATTTCACCGCTCTTAGGAATTCACATAATGCAAGCTTTTGATCTTTACTCATTGTATACCATGCTCGTGGCATTTCAAATGAATCTTCATCTTTATTGTGCTGTAGATGCAAATCTTCTCTTATGACCATGTCCTACAAATCAAGCCTAGAACTAACCGTGTCCTTTGTCTTCCCTTCAATGTTCAGAAACGTCCCTAGCAGGTTCTCGCATATATTTTTATCAATGTGCATTACATCGAGATTATGCCTTAATTTCAGATCAGCCCAGTATGGCAGGTCCCACAAACAAGACCTCCGGTCCCAACATTGACCTTCCTCACGCTTTCTTTTCTTTGCCAGCTTTCCTGGTCTCACATCTTTCACCTTTTCAAGTTGCTGCTCCAGCTCTTCTTTAGTGAATTCAGCTGGCTTGTCACGGGTTTCATTCTCACCATTAAAATCTTTGCTTCTTCGCCAGTGATGGTTTCGGGGAAGAAAGCGGCGGTGCCCAATATAGCAGATCTTGCTCCTTATTCTCTTTGAGCAAGGGTCTTTGTCACAATGGACACAAGCCTGATAACCCGCTGTGATCCTCCCAGACAGAGTGTGCAGAGCTGGGAAATCATGGATGGACCATATGATTGCAGCACGTAGATTGAACTTTTCTTCCGGACTCAAGGCATCGTATGTAGGTACACCAGTCCAGAGCTGGAGCAGTTCTTCTACGAGGGCTCCATAAAGACATCAAAATCCTTTCCGGAGACTCGGACCCGGATAAGCAATGACATCATGAAGTTGGACTGATCCATGCATGCCCATGGTGGCAGGTTGTACGGCACCACAAAAACTGGCCACATGCTATAAGACGTGCTCATGTTCCCAAACGGATTAAACCCATCTGTGGCAATGCCAAGTTTTATGTTCCGTGGATCTGCAGCAAAATCTAAATGTATACTGTCAAACTCTTTCCATGCCTCTCCATCCGCTGGATGACTCAGCTCATTGTCCACAGATTGCCGCTTCAGCTTGTGCCACTGTACCTCACGCGACGATTCCTTCAAGATGAACATCCGCTGCAGCCTTGGTATCAAGGGAAAGTGCCACAGTACCTTCTCCGGTATTGACTTCTTCCCATCATCATCTTTCCACCTAGATGCATTGCATTTTGGACAGTTGTCATGCTTTGCTAAATCCTTCCGAAACAAGACACAATTATTTGGGCACACATGTATTGACACATAACCTAACCCCACCATGGATTATGCTCAATGCTTCATCATATGATCCGGGAACACAACTATCGTGGAATTGCAAGCTCAAAAGACGGAGTATTGCGTTGAATGCGACATTGCTAATCCGTAGAAAGACTTGATGTGGAGTAACTTCACGGTGAAGGTAAATCTTGAAAATTTACCCCTTCATGAGCTGCGCCGCCTCCTCTAACACCTCAAAGCAAACAACGACTTTTGTCCATCAAGACGATCTTCAAAGATCATACAAATCCTTCAATAGGCCAGGAATCCTATCATCTTCATGCCCATCCTCTTCCTCCAAAACAGCATTATCTCGCAAAACCTATTCCATGAAATCAATGCCAACATCACCACCACCCATCATATGAGGGGCCTCAGATCAACTTCAAAATGTTGAGGTTGATCGTCCAAAGGTTCTCCATGATATATCCATCTATCATATGTGCTGGACATCCCATTAAGAAGCAGATGATCTTCCACTCTTCCTTGAGCCATTCTTGGGACGGTTGAGGCATTCGCAGCATGGGCAAAGAATGTGAGCATCGTTAGCAAAATTTGCCCGAACAAATGCCATGAAATCATCAACTCCTTTCATATGTTCTTTCAAAACTTTCTAACTCCTTTTCTAATCCAGCTTTCGTCCATCTCGCTAAAGACAACAAATTGTTGCAACTTAGCAAATCAATCTAAGTGCATCAACATTAATTAATGAAAATGGATGGAAGTAATGTAAGCTAAAATTCCAGAAAATTTTATATGCTAATTGCCTAACCACAACATTGAAACAAACCAAACTATAAATCAAACCAACACTGAAATTGGCATGAATTTATGTTGCAGAGAAGGCTAATTCAAATTAAACCAAACTAGCTAGCTAGCTCCTAACAAATACTATGCTGTTTCTATCAATTACAATTACAATTATCCTAACAATCTGTAGACAAACAATTCAAGACCAAGGCCTTGTTTCTGGCAGGGAATAAATCCCATCTAGCTGAAATTCCCCCCAAATCTTAACTGAACAAGGCCTGAACAATTCTTAACAAACAAGATGAAGAACTCCCAACAGTACATCAAGAAAATTCATCTATGCAATATCTATGCAATATCTCCTAATTCCTAACAGTGCATCAACAAAATTCATCTATGCTAAAGAACATCTGACAAAATTCATCAACAAAATTCATCTGTGCTCGGCGACGAGGTGCAGATAGTGATAGAGGAGAGGGGGGAAGAGGAGAGGGGTGCATACCGGGAGGTGTGCTTGCGGCGGCGGCGAGTCCCCATGCTCGACGAGCCTCTCCTTGCGTGGCCTGCGTTCTGCGCCCGCCCCACCACCGCAGTGGCCCACGCCCCTGTTGGTCGCTTCCGCTGCTGCCCCCGCCGGGGACAAGGCGAGCGGCGAGGCCGTGGGCGAGGTCACCTGCGGCCAGGCCGTGGGCGAGGTCACTGCGGCGAGGCGTGCCTGCCCCGCCCACACCACAGCCGGTCGCCCCGCCTCTGCCCGGTCGCCGCCGGGCTGCCCCGCCCTCGTCGCCGCCCGCAGCCCGCCGCCACCCGCCACCTGCTTCGGAAGACCTAGAAATTTTTGGCTAAGTGTTGGCTCTGCCCGCAGCCCGACCTGGTCCCACTTGTCAATGACTTAGATTTGGCGCTATAATATAATATACAGTGCCATTCCGCTAGATGGGCAGCAATCCCTCTCTAGCCCAGTGGTAGCGAACAAGTTAAACAGCGCGAGGTCGTGGGTTCTAGTCCCCGCTAGCGCATATTTTTTAGGAATTAAAGCGCACATTTTTTAGGGAATTAAACGCTCGCTTACCCACCTGTCAGTGGCTCACCCACCTGTCAGTGGCTCACCCACCTGTCAGTGGCTCAAATGGTTCCCGTCTGTCAGTGTTCCTCTGTTCGATGCCACCTGGTCGGAAGGCCCCACTTGTCACTGATAAGAGAGAGCCGTGGTATTATATAATGTATAGATTAGTTCCCATACCAGAGCAACAATCCCTCTCTAGCCCAGTGGTACCGAACGAGCGAAGCGAGCGCGAGGTCGTGGGTTCGAGTCCCCGCAAGCGCACATTTTTTGGGCGAATTAAGCACTCGACCCCTCCTGTCAAACGGGTCCTGCATGTCAGTGTGTGCCCCATCTGTTGTTGAATATTAATATTTAACCAAAAATGACACCTAGACAGTGACACATAAGCGAGGTTGCTGAGGTGGCTGCCTAATCATCCTAATTCATTCAAAATCAAGTGTAGTGACCATGTTATATTGGTCGTTATCATCCTAATTCATTCAAAATCAAGTGTAGTGACCATGTTATATTGGTCATTATCAGCTAGGCGTGAGGCAATGGGATGTGCTTCCCCTTTATGACCATTTCTGTAATGACATTATGACCTTTTCGACTGTAATGGTCGTTATAGGTTAGGTCCTGAGCCCCCAACAGCTTTTGACCTATTGGTCTAAAATGGTCATAAATTTATGACCAATTCTTCCAGGGTCACTGACAGAAGGTCACTAGTTGACATATTTCTTGTAGTGACTATTGTTGTTTGGCTTCATACTATCTTCCATCCTGATCCTTACTACATAGCTGCTATTAGTCTTGTCTGTTCACATTATTGCATACTTGAATATGGCTTGCTTGTTGTAGTTTTCCTTCCGCTGCATATCAATTAGGTCATTTCTATTGTTTGTCTTCGAAACCTCCGTGTTTTGAAGACTTTCCTAAAAATCGCCTATTCACCCCCCTCTAGTCGATAACTAGCACCTTCAATTGGTATCAGAGCAAGGTACTCCCTTGTTCTGTGTGATTCGGTTTAACCACCTGGAGTTTTAGCTATGTCGACTGCAGGGATAATAAAAGTCTCCGCTGCTTGCCCCGTGTTCGATGAAACTGACTATCCCTACTGGAAGAATAAGATGCACATGCATCTTGAAGCCATTGATGTCGACCTCTGGTATGTCGTCAAGAACGGTGTTCCTAAATCTGGTGAAGGTGTCACCCTGCCGATGTCAAGAAGTTCATTCAACTGGATTCAATCAGTAAAGAACATCATCTCGTGGTCATCGACCAAAGGACAAGATGGCCGTGTGAGTGCTCTGAAACGTCGAAGCTAGTCCGGGACCTGGCTATCCAAGGTCCCGGCGTCTCAACCCGAGAGATCAAAGTATCGTTGTTCTTCACAACCTCTTCAACCGCTTCAAGAGAAACGACAATGAAAATGTCCAGCTCACGCTTGATCGCCTCACCGACATCACAAATGAGCTTCATGCCCTCGGTGCCACCGAGATCACCAAGCATGAAATCGCCAAGACACTCTCGAGATCACTTGACAGCTCTTTTGACACCCTTGCCCTCATGATACAAGAACATCCCGACTTCAAGACACTCGATCCGTCTGATATACTTGAGAGGCTCAACACACATGAGTTCCAGCTATCTGAGAAAAGAGATATCTATGGTCCCAACTATGGCCGAACTCGCGCTTTGAAGGCAAAAGTTGTTTCCTCATCGAAGAAGAATCTGATTGCGATTACGATGATCCCAAGACATTGGAAAGGAACTTGCTATGCTTGTGAAGAAGTTCCGAAGTTCACTAGGAAGAAAGGCTTCGAAAGTCTTCACGATCCAGCTCAAGAAATGATGAAGCTTCCACTCATGACTATAAGAAGAGAACTGTCACAAGTGCAAGAAAACTGGACACTATATCTCCGAGTGTCCACAAGTGGGACAATGAGAAGAAGAAGAAGAAGAGCAAGGAATATGATTCGATGACAAGAAGAAGAAGAAATCTTCAAAGTCTTCTTCCAAGTCCTCATCAAAGTCTTCATCTCATAAGAAGACCTCATCCGCAAGGCTCGTGCTTTTGTTGGCAAGGAAATGGATTCAGAGGAGGAGTCTGCTCGAGGAGGTGGAGGTGGAGTCCAAGAGGAGTCCGACCCTGGTGTTGCAAGTCCGGCTTTAGCCACGACCTATGTTGCCAAGTCCATCTTCAACATCAAGACAATGACTTCTACACCAGTAGCTGAAGGCGATGACAAGGACGACCTTGTTCCCACCTATCGCTTCATGGCACGCGGTGCCAAGGTAAAATCACGTGATGCTTACTTTCAAACATCAAGTGAAGATGACTCGATTGTGAATCCAAACCTAGCTACAAAACACTTGCTAAAATTGCAACCGAACAACAAAGAGCTATGGAACATACTAAAAACTGTTAGACAAAAGCGATGACCTGTTGGACGCGAAATCACACGCTCACAGTCCTTAGTTGAAGACATTAAAATCTTCATGCTAAGTACCAAGAACTTGAAAGTCGCCATGAAACGCCTCAACTACTCATGAAAAGCTCTCCTATGATTATCTTCAAAGGAAGCAAGAGCTTGAGAAATTGAGAGCGGCTCATGAAGATCTTCAAAAGAGAATGAGTCACTTCGCTCAACAGATCAGTTCCGCTCGGGATGGATTTGAACCACCATGTCTAAAATGCCTTGAGCGTGATATAGCTACCTCTCGTTGTTGAATGTTCAACTGCTGCTATCTGTTGCATTGTCTTCAACTACTAATGTGGTAACTAACCCTCTGCGGAGGATACCACTGCTATTGCCGATGAAAATGCTAGGTTGAAGACATTGCTTGAAACAGGATGTATAAAAGTCCGAAGGGCATCGACACACTGCGATGTCCTCAAAAGCGATTCTGAACCGAAACCCTAGGAAAGAGGGTGTTGGGTTGAAAGGAAAATGAATGTTGATGGTTCCTCTTTGGAAGCCCGAGCAAGATCCCAAAACCACATGGGTTGCTGCAAAGGGACCTTCAGTGGATCCATCCACCTTATCTAGCTTTATCTGTGCTAACCCTATTATCATTGATGAATCCTTTGATGCAAACTATAAGATGTTCAAGAATTAGAATGGTGAAGTGTTTGCTGTATATTGGTACTAATCTGCAGGAATGGACCGCCTATGAAGAAGATCTGGGTTCCCAAAAGCTGTCTTGAGAATCTTCCGATGAATGTCATCATGACACCACCAGGAAGAAGATAAACCCTGCACCTAAGGCGTCATATGGTCCAAAGGCTTCATATGCACCGAGGACTCACCGAGTCACCCTAACGCCAATGTTTTGCAGGAAACCGTACTCAAATTTATGAATATGAGCGTGTGTCTTCAAACCGCTATGTTCATAGAACTAAGAACTTTTCTCGCTTATTCATATGAGTATCATTCATCTCCTGCAAGGCTATTTGCTAGGGCTCCAAAGCGAAATTCTCAGATGCTGCACTTAGACTCATTGCTTCTAAGCCACCCTCAAGATGTGGGTGGTTAAGAAGAATTAACTCTCTTTGCAGGAAAGGGTCTCCACCGAAAATCAAAGGCGTCGATGCTATTTGTGGGGACCTAAAACATCTTGTAGGGCACAAGATCAAATGCCCAAATGGTCTCACTATGTATTTTGTTCCTGAATCGTTTGCCATTCATCCTATCAGTCCTAATCTTGATTTAAGCTTCAATAATCCACTTGCTCGTCAAATGTTTATGCTTCACAATGCTCTTGGTGAAGCCTATCCCCTAACTGCATCAGAGGGTATGACACCTCATGCTTCGTAATGGATTATGGACGGTGGATGCACTAATCATATGATTGGTGATCAAGTCTTCTCATGGACTCAACCTTACGCCCATCGGACAAGAGTCACATCACATTTCTTGACACTAGTAAAAGCAAGGTATTGGGTCTAGGTAGAGTTGCAATCTCAAAGGATCAACACATGGATAAAGTGATGCTTGTTGAATCCTTGGTTTCAACTTGATGTCATCTCAATGCTTTGTGACTTGAACATGATTGTGATATTCGAAAATATCGCTGCCTTGTACTAATGGAATCGACAAGTCTCTAGTCTTTGAAGGGTATAGGAAAGATGATCTATATATGGTAGATTTCTCAAGACGTCCACAGACTTGTCGTATGTCTTCTTGCAAAAGCTTTGAATCTGGCTCGCATCGGAGGCTGGGGCATGCTGGCATGAGGAACTTACACACACTCGCCAATAAGAAGCATGTCATAGGCATCAAAGGTGTCAAGTTCAAGAAGGATCATTTGTGTGGTGCCTACGAAGGTGGAAAGATGACTAGGGCAAAGCACCCCTCGAAGACAATCATGACGACTTCTCAACCATTCGAGTTGTTACACATGGATTTGTTTGGCCCTACTCATTACTCTACCCTCACAACAACTGCTTGTCTCTAAGGCTTCGTCATTGTTGATGACTACTCAAGATACACATGGGTGCACATAATTCTCTACAAGACTGAAGTGCAAGATGTCTTTAGACGCTTCGCCAATCAAGCAATGAACAATTATGGCGTCAAGATCAAGCATATCAAAAGTGATAACGGCACTGAATTCAAGAACACCGGACTTGATCTTTATCTGGATACTATGGGAA
The DNA here is from genome assembly GCA_021605205.1 of Aegilops longissima. NCBI lineage: Eukaryota > Viridiplantae > Streptophyta > Magnoliopsida > Poales > Poaceae > Aegilops > Aegilops longissima. The sequence goes on along the minus strand of CM038681.1, from coordinate 635,893,958 downwards.
TCACTCATGAGTTCTCTGCTCCATACACACCTCAGCAAAATGGCATTGTGGAGCGCAAGAACAGAACCCTCATTGAGATGGCTCGAACGATGCTCGACGAGTACAAGACACCAAGAAAGTTCTGGCCTGAAGCCATTGATACAGCTTGTCACGTCATCAACCGTGTTTATATCCATAAGCTTCTGAACAAAACTTCCTATGAGCTCCTTACTGGCAAGAAGCCAAATGTCAGCTACTTCAGAGTATTTGGGGCTAAGTGCTGGATCAAGGATCCCCATCACAATTCAAAATTTGAACCCAAAGCTCACGAAGGCTTCATGCTCGGTTACGGAAAGGACTCACACTCATACAGAGTCTTCAATCTTTATCTCTACAAAATCGTTGAAACTGTAGATGTGCGATTTGATGAAACCAATGGTTCACAAAGAGAGTTCCTGCCAAGCACACTAGACGAAGCTCAGCCCAGCAAATCTATCAAGCTGATGGGAACTGGTGAAATCATGCCAAATGAAGCACAACTGAAGAGGAACTTATCATTTCTGCACCTAACCAACTGAAGACAATGCTCACTCAAGACAATCCTCCCAATGATGACAATGATCAGCATGAGCAAAGTCTTCGTCCGATTCATCCTCGAGTTGCAAATGAAGTACAGATTGAGAAGATAATCGATAGCATCAATGCACTGGTCCGCTTACTCGCTCAAGAGCAACACAACTAGCAAATTTCTGTGGGCACTTTTCATTTGTGTCAATATCAGAACCAAAGAAAGTTGCTGAAGCCTTTATGGAACCAGAATGGATACAAGCTATGCAAGAAGAACTTCAACAGTTCAAGCTGAATAATGTTTGGGAACTTGTCAAGCGCCCCGACCTCGCAAGCATAACATTATTGGCACCAAATGGATATATCGAAACAAGCAAGATGAGCATGGTCAAGTCGTCGTAAACAAAGCACGGCTTGTGGCTCAAGGATATACTCAAGTTGAAGGAATTGACTTGATGAAACATTTGCTCCTGTAGCTAGGCTTGAAGCTATTCGCATACTACTAGCCTATGCTAACCACCACAACATCTTGCTCTATCAAATGGATGTGAAGAGTGCATTTTCAATGGCAAGATTGAAGAAGAAGTATATGTCGCTCAACCACCGGCTTTGAAGATCCAAAACATCCCGATATGGTGTACAAGCTAAATAAAGCACCGTATGGCCTCAAACAAGCTCCTCGCGCCGGTATGATACAATCAAAGACTTCAAGAAGCAAAGGCTTCAAACCTGGATCCCTTGATCCCACACTCTTCACGAAGACATATGATGGTGAACTGTTTGTATGCCAAATATATGTGGATGACATTATCTTGGCTGCACCAACCGAAGTATAGTGATGAATTTGGATACATGATGCAAGAACAATATCGATGTCCATGATGGAGAGCTCAAGTTCTTCCTTGGTTTTCAAATTCACAAGAAAGGAATGGCATCTTTATATCTAAAGAAAAATACCTCCAAGATTGTCTCAAGAAGTTTGGAATGCAAGAGTGCAAAGGATACACGACGCCAATGCCGCCAAACACCATCCGGGTCCCGACGACAATGGTAAAGAGTTCGATCAAAAGGTATACCGCCCATGATTGGTTCCTTACTTTACCTATGTGCATCTAGGCCAGATATTATGCTTAGTGTTTGCATGTGTGCTCGATTCCAAGCGGCACCAAAGGAATCGCATCACTTAGGCGTGAAGTTTAATTCTTCGATATTTGGCTCACACCCCAACACTCGGATTATGGTATCCAAAGGGCTCAAATTTTGATTTGGTTGATTTTCGGATGCTGATTATGCTGGTGACAAGGTGGATCACAAGTCTACATCAGGCACATGTCACTTTCGGGACGATCACTGTCTGTTGGTCTTCAAAGAAGCGTAACTGTGTGTCACTCTCATCGCAGAATCTGAATACATTGCTGCTGGATCTTGCTGTGTGCAGCTTCTATGGATGAAGCAAACTCTCAAGGACTATGGCATCAATCGACACAAGTACCTCTCTTCTGCGACAACGAAAGCGCCATCAAGATTGCCAACAATCCAGTCCGAACTCAAGACAAAGCACATTGAAATTCGCCATCATTTTCTCGTGGATCATGTCATGAAGAAAGATATTGACATCATTCACGCCAACACGAAGAGCAATCGCGATATCTTCACAAAGCCCTTGGATGAGAAAAGGTTTTGCAAGTTACGGTGTGAGCTAAATATCTTGGAATCCTCAAATGTCCACGTGATCAAGCACACATCCTAACACTTATGCATGTTGATGACTTAGATGTGCAACACACGAAGTAACGTATGTCTTCAATCTAATGAAGACTTACATTCTGAGTGTGAATACATTAACGTGGAATTTGACTTCGGAGCGCCACGATAATTGTGTGCCGTGTCTGGGTCTAATACTTCCAATACGGTGGGTAACGCCACCACCAAATTTCTTTGTTTGAAGTGTTTCACTCATGGCGTTATTTCTGCAATATCTTCGCATTTGATTTGTCTTCAACTTCAATATATATATATATATATATATATATATATATATATTGTTCTGTCCTCTACAACATTCACTTATAGCTATGTCTTCAAGTTGAATCTTTTGAACTAAGTGAACGTGATCGAACCCCAATCTCTCTATGCTTCCTATCTCAAACTCTATCTGTCCAAATCATATGCATTCTATTGAAACTGTCGAATGTCTTCTCTGCGTCCTTGTCGCCAGAAGACACGAGACAAACTTTAAGTCTGTTTTAAATGATTCATCTCATCGTTGAATTCCGGAGAAGCCGGAACGACCATCCGACAAACCTGGCGGGCGTGGGAACGTGGGACATCTCAGAGTATGTTGCATGCGTGCCACGTGCCCCTCAGATGTGAACCGCCAGGGGCACCTGCGTAATTGCGCTGTGCCGCACACCCCTTATAAATACCTGTCCCCTGTGGTAAAGAAAATCTTCTTCCACCTCTCCACCTCGTCAAAACCCTAGCGCCACCGCTAGCTCTCGACGACGCCGGCGACGAAGCGCTTCGCTGCCGCAACTTCTCCGACGCCGTCCTCACGCCGGCCGCGAACATCGTCATCTCCGCCGCCGCCGTAGGTGTCCTCCGTCGCCAAGTTAGGGCACGGTGGATTGAACTGCCCGACCTCCCTTCTTCCCGTCTAGCAGTTCTTCGAGTGGTAAATATAACTCTATTTTTACCATCTTTTTGATCTTCAAGAGTCATCCTACTTTCCAAAATTGGTTTCTACCCATACTACGTTAGATCTATTATATGCGCATCTCGATCGCCTAGTATATTCACTTAAGCTTCACAACTAGTTAGATTCCTCACTTGTACTTATTCACGGATTCGCATAAATCTGGAACCAACTCTCGCGTGTAAGTGAATGTCTTCGCATCATGAGGTCAATGTCTTCAAACTGATTTATCTTCAAAATCTTCTAAGAATGCATATGACCTCTTCCCTTCCTCGCATCTCTAATGCTGTCACGGTACATGTCCGTGGGAGAATCCCTTGGTTCTCATAGTGCGCATTCGCTTGCAGAATTCTTACAGCATCAAACTAACTCTCCTGAAGCCAGTTCCTGTCTGTCCAGCAAACGCAAGCCTTTGAAGCCTTTGAACGTGAAGCCATTCAGTTTGAAGATCATGGGTGCAGATAAATCTGTTAGGAAGGGTGGCAGACAGCGTCGTAAGGGAACCTCAAAAGATCCGCCTGATGACCTCGCAGAGCTGTACAAGACAGATCCCGAAGAAAACTACAATAAGCGCAAGACGCGAATCCAATGGATTCGTCGATATTGGGCTGAACAGTGGTTCAAGTACAATTTCGTCACACAGGAATATGCCGAGAAGAATGCCATCAGATGCCCTTGGGGTGATATTCTCTTTCGAGGGCTTCCACCCAAGAACATGGCTGAAGCTATTGCACAAGGTTTCTATCCTTGTATGGTCCGTGGACCTCAGCCTGAGAATGCCGACCCGACGTCTTTGCTCTAGTGTCGTGACGACAATCTCTTCAAGCGCAACTTCCAGCATGCAAAGGCTTCTGCAAAGGAAAATAAGAAGTCATTGGGATTAGACTTCAACCCTGGTCCCTCTGCTCCCCGTGCTGACGGCTCACGTGACGCTGAACCCAATGTCATCGGTCCCTTTTCAAACCTTGATGGCCTCATCACTTACATCTTGGTCCAAGGTGCCAAAGTGTATCACTCTGATGACAATGCTGAGTCTGATGAAGCCCCAGCTCCAGCTCCTGCTCCTGCTCCAAAGCTGCAGAAGCTTAAGAAAGTCAAGGCTCCAAAGTCAACTGCTCCTCCAAAAGCTTCACGTGTGAAGCCACTGGCCACTGCACCTCCTGAAGCCAGTGCACAGTCTGAAGATAAATCCTGTATCTCCAAGAAGATGGAGAAGAGAAAGAAAATTGTCAAGAACACTGAACTGACACTAACCCCTGCTGCCATTCTGCGTGAAGAGCACATTGATCTGTCAAGTGATGACGATCTTGCAGATGATGCTCTTGAGCAACTTATCAAGAGCAAAGAAGAAGCAGAAATCTTCAACAACTTGCCTCTCTTTGATGTGGCAATCATCCATCACTTCATTGATGAGTGGTTTGACACACCAAACATCAGCTTTGAAGATCTGCAACTTCCTATTGGCCTCAGCGTCTCCTTCAATGGCGCCATTGCTTCTGAGCTAGCTCTAGCTCAGCGCATTGTTGAACTGAAGCACAAGATTGACTATGAGAAGGCTCAGTTCAAGAAGCATATGGCTACACTCAGCATGCAAGACGTCAAAAACTTCAAGGTCATGCTGCACGACCTCAAGGAAGCCTTTGTCAAGAAGCGTGAAGAATCCAGAGGCTCTCGTGAGCGCATGAAGAGCTTGGCTGACAAGTGCGTGCTTGCCTACAATGAGGCTGAGAAGCGCAAGGCTCTTGGTCGTCCTGGCATCGACCCCAGGATGGCTGCAAAGAAAAAGAAGTCTTCAACTGACCAAGCTGCACCTTCAAGGCAGGAAGAACCCCGCATAGTCTTCCCAAGCAGCATGACTGGCTCGAAGCCAAAGGTCAGATCAACCGCTTCTGAACAGAAGAAGATGAGGGCTGCCGAGGCTGAAGCCAGAAAAAGGAAACATCCTGAAGCCTCTGATGTTGCTCCCTCCAAGAAGAAGCTTAAGACCAAGAAGAATCGGGCTGCTCCCACAGAGCCCTTGGTTGTTGAACCCATTTCGTGGTTCGCCCCCGCTCGCAACCCAAGAACTTCAGATGACTGTTCATGAGCCTGCTTCCACAGAGGCTCCTCAAGTGAAGAGATTCCAGCAGTGATCCCATCACTGCTGAAGACATTGGTCACCATGACAATGTTGAAGATGATGAAGTTCTTCCTCAAATCGAGTACAATGTGGTATCATCGCCTGCTCGCATTTAACAGCAAACTCATCAAGATTGGTCGCCCTCCGACGCCAATTGCTCAGATGCTTCATGGGCTGATCGCCCGCAACAACAAGACTCCCCAAGACTCCCCAACAACAAGTCACTCCCCAACAACAAGTCACTCCCCAACAACAACAGCAAGAAGAAGAGGAAGACTTTGAGGCCCGTGCAACCCCATCTCCAAAGGCGCCGCCAAGATTTCGCAGAGCTTCGCAAAGGTCAAAGGCCTCAAGTACCTCTCTCGAAGCGTTCAGAAGGAGAAGTGCACCACCAACCTGTTGCACGCCAAGTGTTTTCGAAGCCACCCAACTGTGAATGTCTCGAGTCGAAGCCAAAGCTGCTGAAGACAATCCGGTTGCATCAGCCGCAGACACCCAAGAAGAAGAAGAACGTGTCCCTACACCCTCAGTAATTGAAGAAGTGATCCCCGACATCAACGTGCCAGTGCCCGACCCTCCAGCTCCTCAAGTGGAGGTTGAAAACATTGAGGCTGCCACCTCCAACACCAATGAAGCCAATGACGTGGTCATGGCTGAAGCCAATGTGGAGCCTGCACCAACAGCTCCTGAAGCCAATGAGGCAACTGCTCTCAAGCATCCGGCCGAAAGCAGCTGAAGCCTCGATTGTCGCCCTTTGCCCAGATTCCGCCACCAAGGCCCTACACAATCGAGCAAGCATACAACTATGGCGAGCTAGTCACAAGAAGATGGCCTGCTCGTCCCTCCGCCTCATGCCTCGGGTCCTTAGTTCGACTATCATATTGGGCATAGGCCTCAGTCCGAAGCGAAGCCAAGACCGCCAAGGTTTCGTGCACTTCCACCTCAACAGTTCTTTCAATGCAAATGGCTTCAAAGCCCACAACACTTTCTTTGACAAAGGCAAGAACCCCTACACAAGGCCAAGGATATCTTCCGCCGCTTCGAGCTATCCATAGCAACGGCTATTACTCCTGCGTTACGTATGATCAAGGGCGATTTTCCTCATATGCGCCTTTGACTTTGGGCCATTGCGGACTGCCGTGCTTAGAAGAAGCACTTGATTGCTTTCATGATGCAGATCTGCTTGGTTTCACATGCATAAAGAACCTTTGGAATGAAGAATAGTGCTTCAATTCTATGCTACCCTCCACATCCGCGGCTACAACAGAGATACGAAGACATGGGTTCTCGAGTGGATGACAGGAAATGTCCATCATGAAGCCAAAGCTCTTGACATCATTGAGCTCACAGGCCTACCCACTCCCGGAGAGCTGTTTGAACCTGGATGTCAACTCCACCGCGATGCCTTGGAGAGCATATTTCATAAGCCAGAACCCGACATGAGTCAGATGCTGAGCATGATGAAGCCACTGCCACATGACGCTGAATACCCTCAGCACTTCTTTGTTGATGACCTTGAGTATCTGCCTCGCACAATATATCACATCATCAGGCGGACTCTATGGCCTATCAAAGGGCATTCATCGTCTGCAAAGCTTGAAGGAGCAATGAAGACATTGGTCTTCTACATCCTCAATGGCATCAGCTTCAACACGCAAGAATTCTTCATCCGACAACTGGCTGCATCTGGATCTGATCTGTTTGGTCTCAAGTTTTATGCTCCATGGGTCATGCGCCTCATCAAGATGCACTCTACTATCAACTATCAACCCTCTGCTCGCAATCATCTGATCTTTCTACCAGAGGTTGATATGTCTGTTGAAGCCATATACCCTGAGCCTGCCAAAACGCCTCTAAGTCTTCAGAACGCAGATCACCACAGCTTCTCTCAACCTATGGAAGGCGTCCAAGTGGTATCTCGTGTCTATCTCCTGGCTGGGAACACACGTCTGCCTCATCGTGCGCGGACTGAAGCCACTGAGAGCACAATTGGCCAAAGGCCTCGGAAGCGCTCTCGAGTCCTCAATGATCGAGAACTTCTTGTGGCGCTGCATCAAAAACAAGATAAGCATCACTCCTGGCTCAAGCGACAAATGCAAAGCCTCTTGGTGGACGTCAATCGCATTCGAAACCTTGCCACCAAGAATGCTTTTGTCACTCACGAGACCTGTCGGCGATCATGGAAGAGTTTGACCCTGCTCAGTGCTGAAGCAGATCTTCAAGACGATGGCTTCACTGAACGCTTCAAGTTTGACTCCACTCCTCCATGGAATGCAGTCCTACGACGAACTCCATCACTTGAAGACTCTGACTATTCTTCCTCCACGGCAACTGTCAATGCCAGAGTGATCGATGATGAAGCCGATGCTACTTCACCGCTCCCTACTTCTGCATGAATCGACACTGCGCCAAGCTCGTCTGCACCACCAACCAACAACGACAACCCTGCTGCATCATCTTCTTCAGAAGAGGACGAGTAGATGCTCTATGTCTTCAAACCTTTTTGGTCCTTACTGACAAAAGGGGGAGAAGCATATGAGTTTGATAGTCTTCAAGCGGGTTCATAAGGGCGGTTGCATAATATTTTGCCTAGTGTTTACAACTCTTGCTTTTGATACATTTGGTTCTTTGAGTTGTAACACTTAAACTCGATGGTCGTCTGCCACTTATTTGCTTTACTCTGGTGCGATGATAAATTCCACATGTGCGACGATAACTTCTGCGCTTAGATCATTCTGCAGACGTCCATTTTTCATTATGCATGTCATTCTCTTAGCTATATCATTTCATGCATGATGAATTATCTTCATAAGTTGAAGAGGATCTCCACAAGTACAACCTGCCATGTGCATTTGCATTCCAAAAGCAAACTACTTATATGCACATCTTCAGGGGGAGCCTTTGCCACTTATGAAGACAATTCCCTATCCTTTACAATTTCACATATTTTATCCCCGTTGAAAACTTCAACCAGTTTTTCATCAATCACCAAAAAGGGGGAGATTGTAAGTGCATCTAGTGCCACCCCTAGTTGGTTTTGGAGTATTGACGACAAATGTGGTTGAGGGACTAATGCGTTTGTGAGAATTGCAGGATAACGCAGGTAGTGTCCCTCATTGATTCGGTTTACCTACGGAGACGACCCTAAAATGTATGAAGACATTGGCGACAATGGTGGTATGTGAAGATATTCACATTGAAGACTATGACATGAGAAGACATTGAGTGAAGACTATGGGAGCGAAGATCGTGTCGTTTCGTTGTTTCCTTTTCTTCTTTGTTGAGTCGTAGGAACCACCGCATCGTTAAGTGGGGTCCAAGTGATCATAGTCGTAATGATCAAGTGATGCTCAACCTAAATCCTATGTCTTCGAGCGAAGACAATGAGAGCAAAACTTATCCAGAGCTGGATGAGTCAGCTTTGCTTGTAGCCCAAGTAAAGTTGCCGTGTGTGTTTGAAATCGACCATTGGAACACGTGTCGGTTCCTTAGTGACCCAGGTCATTTCGGACATAACAGGTCGGGTTGCCTAGTGGCTATAAATAGCCCACCCCTACACCATAAATTGGTGGCTGCTCAGAGTTAGTGCACGGCTTTTGTCGTTTGAGAGCAACCCACCTCAAGCCTTTGAGAGAGAGAAATCCTTGCGAGGACAAAGCCCAAACACCCAGAGCCAAAGAGTGTTAGGCATCATCAAGTCTTTACGTGCGTGTGACGTGAAGACTTATTACACTTGAGGACTATGAATCCTCCAGCCGGTTAGGCGTCGCGTTCTGAGCATCCAAGAGTCATTGTGGATTGCCGGTGAACGAAGTCTGTGAAGGTTCGGAAGTCTACCTTGAAGACTTACCTGAATGATTGGGTGAGGACTGTGTGTCCTTAGCTCAAGGGTAATAAGATGAAGACGCGGTCTTCTAAGTTGAATCTCAGCCTCCCTAACCAGATGTACAGTTGTCACAGCAACTGGAACTGGTCCAACAAATCATGTGTCTTCAACAAGTGACTGGTTCTATCCCTTCCCTCCTTTACCTTGAGTTTGTCTTCGTGAAGTCATTGCTTATATGTCTTATCTGTTTGACTTCATTGCTTGACTACTATTGTTGTTTGGCTTCATACTATCTTCCATCCTGATCCTTACTACATAGCTGCTATTAGTCTTGTCCGTTCACATTATTGCATACTTGACTATGGCTTGCTTATTGTAGTTTTCCTTTCGCTGCATATCAATTAGGTCATTTCTATTGTTTGTCTTTGAAACCTCCGTGTTTTGAAAACTTTCCTAAAAATCGCCTATTCACCCCCCTCTAGTCGATAGCTAGCACTTTCAGCAAGCATCTCGGAGTTGGAACATTCGCTTTGATGAGATGATCAAAGCGTTTGGGTTTATGCAGACTTATGGAGAAGCCTGCGTTTACAAGAAAGCGAGTGGGAGCTCTGTAGCATTTCTCATATTATATGTAGATGACATACTTTTGATGGGAAATGATATAGAACTTTTGGACAGCATTAAGGCCTACTTGAATAAGAGTTTTTCAATGAAGGACCTTGGAGAAGCTGCTTATATATTAGGCATCAAGATCTATAGAGATTGATCGAGACGCCTCATAGGTCTTTCACAAAGCACATACCTTGATAAGATATTGAAGAAGTTCAAAATGGATCAGTCCAAGAAAGGGTTCTTGCTCAGATTATAAGGTGTGAAATTGAGCTCGGCTCAATGCCCGACCCTGACAGAAGATAAAAAGAGATGAGTGTCATCCCCATGCTTCAGCCATAGGATCTATTATGTATGCCATGTTGTGTACTGACTGATGTAAACCTTGCCGTAAGTTTGGTAGGAAGGTACCAAACTAATCCCGCAAGGAACACGGACAGCGGTCAAGAATATCCTGAAGTACCGAAAAGGACTAAGGACATGTTTTCGTTTATGGAGGTGACGAAGAGCTCGTCAGAAGGGTTACGCCGACGCTAGCTTCGACACAGATCCGATGACTCTAAGTCACAAACCGGATACGTGTATATGTTGAATGGTGGAGCAGAAGCTGGTGCAGCTGCAAGCGAAGCGTCGTGGCGGGATCTACATGTGAAGCGGAGTACATGGCAGCCTCGGAGGCAGCGCATGAAGAAATTTGGGTGAAGGAGTTCATCACCGACCTAGGAGTCATACCCAATGCGTCGGGGCCGATCAAACTCTTCGTGACAACACTAGAGCTATTGCACTTGCCAAGGAGCCAGGTTTCACAAGAAGACCAGGCACATCAAGCGCCGCTCAACTCCATTCGTGAAAATGTTCAAGATGGAGACATAGAAATTTGCAAAGTGCATACGGATCTGAATGTCGCAGATCCGTTGACTAAACCTCTTCCGCGAGCAAAATATGATCAACACCAGAACTCTATGGGTGTTCGATTCATCACAGTGTAACTAGATTATTGACTCTAGTGCAAGTGGGAGACTGTTGGAAATATGCCCTAGAGGCAATAATAAAAGGATTATTATTGTATTTCTTGTTCATGATAATTATCTTTTATTCATGCTATAATTGTATTATCCGGAAATCGTAATACACGTGTGAATACATAGACTACAACATGTCCCTAGTGAGCCTCTAGTTGACTAGCTCGTTGATCAATAGATAGTCATGGTTTCCTGACTATGGACATTAGATGTCATTGATAACGCGATCACATCATTAGGAGAATGATGTGATGGACAAAACCCAATCCTAAGCATAGCACAAGATCGTGTAGTTTGTTTTGCTAGAGCTTTTCCAATGTCAATTATCTTTTCCTTAGACCATGAGATCGTAACTCCCGGATACCGTAGGAGTGCTTTGGTGTACCAAACGCCACAACGTAATCGGGTGACTATAAAGGTGCACTACAGGTATCTCCGAAAGTGTCTGGGTTGTCACGGATCGAGAATGGATTTGTCACTCCGACACGGAGAGGTATCATGGGCCCACTCGGTAATGCATCATCATAATGAGCTCAAAGTGACCAAGTGTTTGGTCACGGATCATGCATTACGGTACAAGTAAAGTGACTTGCGTGTAACGAGATTGAACGAGGTATTAGGATACCGACGATCGAATCTCGGGCAAGTAACATACCGATTGACAAAGGAATTGTATACGGGTTGCTTGAATCCTCGACATCGTGGTTCATCCGATGAGATCATCGAGGAGCATGGGAGCCAACATGGGTATCCAGATCCTGCTGTTGGTTATTGACCAAGAGCCGTCTCGGTCATGTTCACGTGTCTCCGAACCCGTAGGGTCTACACACTTAAGGTTCGGTGACGCTTAGGGTTGTAGAGATATGAGTATGCAGCAAACCGAAGTTGTTCGAGTCCCGGATGAGATCCGGGCATCACGAGGAGTTCGGAATGGTCCGGAGGTAAAGAATTATATATAGGAAGTGTAGTTTCGCCATCGGGAGAGTTTGGGGTCACGGTATTGTACCGGGACCACCGGAAGGGTCCTGGGTCCACCGGTGGGGACACTTATCCCGAGGGGCCCGTGGGCTGAGGTAGGAGGGACCAGCCTGGTGGCTGGTGCGCCTGCTGGCCCCCCCGCGCCTAGGGTTGGAAACCCTAGGGTGGGGAACCTCCACTTGCCTTGGGGGCACTCCACCTCTGGCCGCCGCCCCTTGGGAGATCCCATCTCGGGGCGGCGCCTGTGGGGCCTATATAAAGGGGGAGGAGGCAGCCGCACCTCAAGTCTTGGCGCCTCCCTCCCTCGCTACACCTCTCCTCTCGCAGGCTCGGCGATGCTCTGCCGGAACCCTGCTGCATCCACCACCACGCCGTCGTGCTGCTGGATCTTCTTCAACCTCTCCCTCCTCCTTGCTGGATCAAGGTGCGGGAGACGTCATCCGCTCCGTACGTGTGTTGAACGCGGAGGTGCTGTCCGTTCGGCACTTGGTCATCGGTGACTTGGATCATGACGAGTACGACTCCCTCAACCCCGTTCTCTTGAACGCTTCCGCTCGCGATCTACAAAGGTATGTAGATGCAATCCTATCACTCGTTGCTAGATGAACTCATAGATGGATCTTGGTGAAACCGTAGGAAAATTTTTATTTTCTACAACGTTCCCCATCAGTTTCTTCACATAAGCATCGCAGCCCCAAACTTTAAGAAACGACAACTTTGGTTTCTTGCCAAACCACAGTCCATAAGGCATCGTCTCAACGGATTTTGATGGTGTCCTATTTAACGTGAATGCGGCCGTCTCTAAAGCATAACCCCAAAATGATAGCGGTAAATCAGTAAGAGACATCATAGACACCATATCTAGTAAAGCGACGACACGACGCTCGGACACACCATTACGCCAGGTGTTCGGGTGGCGGAGTTGCTAAACTATTCCGCATTGTTTCAAATGTAAACCAAACTCGTAACTCAAATATTCTCCTCCACGATCAGATCGTAGAAATTTTATGTTCTTGTTACGATGATTTTCCACTTCACTCTGAAATTCTTTGAACTTTTCAAATGTTTCAGACTTGTGTTTCATTAAGTACATATACCCATATCTGCTCAAATCATCTGTGAAGGCGAGAAAATAACGATACCCGCCGCGAGCCTCAATATTCATTGGACCACACACATCAGTATGTATGATTTCCAATAAATCAGTTGCTCGCTCCATAGTTCCGGAGAACGGCGTTTTGGTCATCTTGCCCATGAGGCAAGTTCGCAAGTACCAAGTGATTCATAATCAAGTGATTCAAGAAGTCCATCAGTATGGAGTTTCCTCATGCGCTTTACACCAATATGACCCAAACGGCAGTGCCACAAATAAGTTGCACTATCATTATCAACTCTGCATCTTTTGGCTTCAACATTATGAATATGTGTATCACTATTATCGAGATTTAATAAAAATAGACCACTCTTCAAGGGTGCTGTAAGTGCATCTAGTGCCCCTTAGTGATTTTGGTGTATTGAAGACTTATAGGTTAAGGGAATGACGCGTTTGTGAGTGTACACAGGTCTATAAGTCTATGAGGAGTTTGATACTTACAGAGAAAGTCGACCCCTAAAAATGAAGTTCTTCGACTGAACACTTTGGATTTCTGAAGACTTTGAAAGTGAAGAAATTGGTGTGACCTTGAAGAATTGGCAATCATTCGAGGAACATGAAGCGTGAAGGCTTTTGTTTTTATAGTTTCATTTTCTCTTTCTTGAGTCATAGGAAACACCGTACTGTTAAAGGGGGTCGAGGAAATACTAAGGAAAAATTTCCATGTGATGCTCAACTCAAAATCCTACCGCTACCAATCCCTTCGAGCGAAACCATTGGAAATCTCATACAGTTCAGTCATATTCTTCAGTAACAGAGACGAAGTTCTTCTGGTCTCTGAGGAATTTTTTCTGACTGAGGAGTTAGGAATTCGCCAGTGCGAATTGCCTACACAGTGAGGAACATGATAGCCGTGAGGATTTTGATAGTCAGAATTCCGACCGTTGTTGTGCTTTGCACCAGTTGTTCCAAAATATCTACCCACCTAACGGTCATATCAGATAAGGGCATTTATGTCTTATCATGTCGGGCTGCTCCCTAGGCTATAAATAGCTGCCCCCTACAACCACTAGCTGGTTGGCTGCTCCGAGAGAAACTGACACTTGTCATTTGAGAGCATCCCATCCTCCGAGGACTTTGAGCGAAAATCATCAAGTGAGGAAAACCCAAACCCAACACCTACAAACCCAAAGTGATTGAGCATCACTGAAGAGATTGATCCTGCGTGGATCCGGCGCTTGTTTCCTTTGAAGACTGTGCTTCTTCCAGACGGTTAGGCGTCAAGGTCTAGAGCATCCAAGAGGAATTGTGGATCGCCGAGTGACCGAGTTTGTGAAGGTTCGGAAGTCACCTGAAGACTTACCACGAGTGATTGGGCGAGGTCTGTGTGACCTTAGCTCAAGGAGAATACGGTGAGGACTGTGTGTCCAGGACTAGGTGTCCTCGAGTTTAAATACTCAGCTGCTCCAACCAGATGTACAACTGAGATAGCAGTTGGAACTGGTCTACCAAATCATTGTCTTCACCGAGCTCACTGGTTCTATTTCCTCAACTATTTCATTTCCTCATGTCTGTTGTTGTCTGCCTGTTCATATCTGTTTGAAGACTTTGTCTGAAGACTTTCTCAATTTCCTCAGTTCAATTTCTTCAGTCTGTCTGTCTTCTTTCTTGTGTTATCCTGTGTTTATGCTTTCTGTACTCTGTGCTTGTCTTCACTTCATCATGATGACTATGCTTGTGTTCTGTTATGTTTACATCTGAGTACTTATTCCGCTGCAAGTAGTTCTTCATTTAGGAATTTCCTCACTAGCAAATTCCTCAGTGAAGAATTCATAAAAATCGCCTATTCACCCCCCTAGTCGATATAGCACTTTCAATTGGTATCGAGCAAGGTACCCTTGTTTCGTGTGATTTTGGTTTAACCGCTCGAGTTTTAGTTATGTTGACCGCAGGTATGATCAAGGTCTCTGCTGGGCGCCCTACCTTCGATGGAACGGACTACCCCTCATCGAAGAATAAGATGCGAATGCATCTTGAGGCAATTGACAACGATCTACGGTATGTTGTGGAAAATGGTGTTCCTCACCACACCTTTCTAAACGCTACTGATGTGAAGAGATTCAAGCAACTCGATTCTCAAGCTAGGAATATCATATGTGGCCATCTGAGCAAAAGACAGTATGGAAGAGTGAGTGCTTTGGAAACTGCTAAGCTTATCTGGGATAGGCTGTCCAAAGTGAATGAAGGAGTCTCAACTCAACGTGACTCTTGTGTTGACGTTCTTCGCAATCTCTTCAACCACTTCAAAAGACTCGACAATGAAAATGTTCAGCAAACCTTCGATCGCCTCACTGACATCTCAAATGAGCTTCAAGCGCTTGGCGCCACTAACATCACCGACCATGAGGTGGTGAATAAATTGTTGAGATCGCTAAATTCTTCATTTGATACTCTGGCACTGATGATTCAAGAGTGTGCTGACTACAAGTCACTTGATCCCGCTGATATCCTCGAGAGGCTAAATACTCATGAGTTCCAGCTTGCTGAGAAGAGAGATCTCTACGGTTCGAGCTATGGCAGATCACGTGCTTTGAAGGCCAAGGCAGTATCTGAGTCTGAAGATGAAGACTCTGCTAGCAGCCTTGGTGTCCCTGAAGAACTGAGCCAGGAACTTGCGCTGCTCGTGAAGAAATTTCAGAAGTTCTCAAGACGTGGTCGCTTTGGAAAACCCTCAATGAGCAATGATTCCTCATCCAATGACTACAAGAAGAGGCTATGCCACAAATGCAAGAAACTTGGTCACTACATCCAAGATTGTCCTCAGTGGGATAAGGAATCAAAGAAGAAGAAATACAAGGATTACAGTTCTGATGACGCAAAGAAGAAGAAGAAATCTTCAAAGTTTTCATCATGAAAATCCTCGAGGTATTCATCTCACAAGAAGAGCAGCTCCAAGAAGGCTCGGGCATTCATTGGCAAGGAAACGGACTCTGAGGCTGAATCTGCGGAACATGAGGGTGAGGAGGCATCTGAGAAGTCTGAGTCTGGTGTGGCGAGCCTAGCTCTCGCTACTGCATTCGTCAGCAAGTCTATCTTCAACTCTGAAGAAAACGACTTCACCAACAAGGCTGATGAAGGCAATGATGACTACGCTCCCACCTATTGCTTCATGGCAAAGGGTGCCAAGGTAACTAAATACGCCTCCTATGACTCTAGTGAGGATGAATTTGATGAAAATCTCAAGCCCAGCTACTCTAAACTTGGTAAAATTGCTGTGAAACAACAAAATGCCTTTGAAAAGGTTCAAAACATGCTAGACAAAAGTGATGATATGTTGGGTGAAGAAATGGATCGCACTAAAACCTTGACTGAAAATCTTCGTGAGACTTCATCTGTGTTTGACAATCTTCAAGGTCATCATAACACTCTCTTATCTGATCACGAGAAGCTTTCTTATGAATTTCTTCAAAGAAAGCAAGATCTTGAAAAGCTAAGAGTGGATTATGAAGATCTTCAGAAGGAGCACGATTCATTACTTGCTGAACAAATCAGCGCTACCCAGGAAGAATTTGTTCCTACATGTCTGAAATGGATTGAATGTGAAACTGCTAATTCTTCACCTGAATGTTCAAATGCTTATAATGCTACAAATTCTTCATATGTCTCTACTATCACTAATTCCTCATCTAAGGACAATGCAAGTATCACTGATGATGCAGGGCTGAAGGAACTGTACATGACAGGCATGTACAAAAGCCTCAAAGGGCATCAGACTCTTTGTGATGTGCTCAAAAAGCAGATCCTCAATAGAAACCCTAGGAAAGAGGGTATTGCCTTTGAGAGGAAACTCAATGCTGATGGAACATATTGGAAGCCCGAGAAGTACCCCAAAACCTCATGGGTTGCTGCAAAGGGACCTCCAGTTGATCCATCCAACTTAACTGGCTTTACATGTGAATCTCCTCATTCTTCTGATGCGTCATCTGACTCTAACTATAAACTGTTCAGAAATCAGAATAGTGACGTATTTGCTAGATGTGTTGGGACTAACTGCAGGAATAGTTCCCCTATGAAGAAAATCTGGGTTCCCAAAAGTTGCCTTGAAAGTCTTCAGGTGAATGTCCTCATGACACCACCTGTGAAGAATAGGAACCCCAGATCAACTTCTTCATATGAACCAAATTCTTCATATGGATCCAAGTCCTCAAGTGGACCAAATTCCTCACGTGGATCAAATTCCTCAAAAGGATCAAAGTCCTCATATGATCATCATCGTGCTAACTCTTTTATTTTGCAGGGTAGAGCTAAGGGCTATGAATATGCGCATTATTCTTCAAATCATTATGTTCATAAGTCCTCAAAGAATTTCTCTGCTTATTCATATGCTTACCCTAACCCCTATTATGTGAAACGAAGGGCATCTATGCCACCTCTCTCATATGGTGCTCGCAGAGTGATGAATTTTTTGCCACCCCTTCAGATGTGGGTGGTGAAGAAAAAGAACTAATCTCTTATGCAGGGTCAGGTCTCCAGACGTACTCAAATCGTCTAAAGAATTTGCTGGAGACCTGAACAATGCCTGATAGGACGCAGGCTAATCATGATGAAATGAACTTTCATTTCACACGTCCTCCTACCAATTTATCTGCTCCATTGCTTGATGAAATGGATCTGATGATATTGATGTCATATTCTTCATTGATGAAGTATATGAGTTCGTAAGCTACACTAATTCATCTGCAGGATGATCAACCCAAAGCCAATGAGTGGGTCCTCGATAGTGGATGTACAAATCACATGACTGGTGACAAGAATCTATTGATGGATGCTCCTTTATCACCGTCACATCTGAAGCATATCATCTTCGCTGACAAAGGCAAAAGCCAGGTATTGGGTCTAGGTAAGGTTGCAATCTCTAAGGACATACACATGGACAAAGTCATGCTCGTCGAGTCCTTAGGATACAACCTCATGTCTGTCTCAATGCTTTGTGATCTTGATATGGTTGTTGTATTTGGCAAGTATCGTTGTGTTGTGATCATGGAAGCTGACACCAAAGTCTTCGAAGGCTTTAGGAGAGGAGACTTGTACATTGTTGATTTCTCTACAGGACCACAACCGGCCATATGCTTACTTGCAAAAGCTTCAGAAGGCTGGCTATGGCATCGACGACTTAGTCATGCTGGCATGAGGAATCTGCACACGCTCGCGAAGAAGAAGCATGTCATTGGCATTGAGAATGTCAAATTCCTCAAGGATCACTTATGCGGAGCCTGTGAAGCTAGGAAGATGACAAAGGCCAAGCATCCAGCGAAGACTATCATGACTACCACTCGACCATTTGAATTGCTTCACATGGATCTCTTCGGTCCTAATCATTATTCTGCTGTTACAAATGATGCATCTCTATATGGATTTGTTACTGTTGATGATTATTCTCGTTATACATGGGTACACATTGTCACTTACAAACATGAGGTGCAGGAAGTCTTCAAACGGTTTTCCTCGAGGGCTTCAACCAACTTTGGTGTGAAGATCAAGCACATCAGGAGTGACAATGGAACTGAGTTCAAGAATTCCGGTCTTCATGACTATCTTGATGAACGTGGTATTACTCATGAGTTATCTGCTCCTTATACTCCTCAACAGAATGGCATCGTGGAGCGCAAGAACAGAACTCTTGTTGAGATGGCTCGCACTATGCTTGATGAATACAAGACGCCTCGTCGTTTTTGGAGTGAGGCAATTGATACTGCGTGCCACATCATCAACAGAGTATATCTTCACAAATTCTTCAAGAAGATGCCTATGAACTCCTCACTGACAAGAAACCCAATGTGAGTTACTTCAAAGTCTTCGGTGCTAAATGTTGGATTAGAGATCCTCATCACAATTCTAAATTTGCACCAAAAGCACATGAGGGTTTCATGCTTGGTTACGGAAAGGACTCGCACACCTACAAAGTCTTCAACAACGTTCTTCACAAGGTTGTTGAAACTGTGGATGTGCGGTTTGATGAAACTAATGGCTCGCAAAGAGAGCACCTACCTTCTGTGATAGATGAACCAGCACCTGAGGATTCTATCAAGTTCAAAGCCACTAAGGATGTCATTCCTACTGAAGAATCTGCTGAAGAATTCATTCCAGAACGTGATGAACGTCGAGCTGGTGCACATGAAGAAAATGGTGCTGAGGAAAATGCACCTGAAGAAAATGCAGATCAAATTCCTCGAAGACAACCCGCTCATCCTCGTATTGCAAACGAAGTGCAAATCGAGAAGATCATCGATGACATTGAAGCACCAGGTCCTCTCACACGCTCAAAAGCTTCACATTTATCTAACTTTTGTGGGCACTTTACGTTTGTCTCTATCACAGAGCCTACTAAGGTAGATGAAGCATTTCTGGAGCATGAGTGGATTCAAGCTATGCAAGAAGAATTACATCAGTTCGAGCTCAACAACGTCTGGGAACTGGTCAAACGTCCAGATCCTCGCAAGCACAACATTATTGGCACAAAGTGGATCTACCGCAACAAGCAAGATGAAAATGGCCTTGTGGTGAGGAATAAGGCACGGCTTGTAGCTCAAGGCTACACGCAGGTTTTGAAGATCCAAATAATCCTGACAAAGTCTTCAAGCTCAACAAGGCCCTGTATGGCCTCAAGCAAGCCCCTCGGGCGTGGTCTTCAAATTCGTCAACAACGCAATGAGATATTCATATCTCAGGAGAAATACCTCAAGGACGTATTGAGGAAATTCAGCATGCAAGATTGCAAAGGGGTCAAAATTCCAATGCCCACAAATGGCCATCTATGCACTGATGAAAATGGTAAAGGCTTCGATCAAAAGGTATAGCGCTCCATGATTGGCTCTTTATTGTACCTATGTGCATCTAGGCCGGATATTATGCTTAGTGTTTGCATGTGTGCCCAATTTCAAGCTACACCGAAGGAATCACACTATAAGGCTGTGAAGCATATTCTTCGATACTTAGCTCACACACCAACACTTGGATTATGGTATCCCAAGGGCTCGTCGTTTGATCTCATTGGATATTCAGACTCTGACTATGCTGGCGATCGCGTGGACCGCAAGTCAACATCAGGCACATGTCATTTCCTCGGACGATCTTTGGTCTGTTGATCCTCGAAGAAACAGAACTGCGTATCACTCTCCACTGCAGAAGCTGAGTACATTGTTGCTGGATCGTGCTGTGCTCAACTACTATGGATGAAGCAAACACTCAAGGACTATGGTGTCAACGTGAAGAATGTGCCTCTCTACTGTGACAATGAGAGCGCCATTAAGATTGCTCATAACCCAGTTCAGCACTCGAAGACCAAGCACATCCAGATTCATCATCATTTTCTTCGTGATCATGTGTTGAAGGGCGACATCTTCATCGACCACGTCAGCACTGAAGATCAACACCTCTACAGCATTCACTTATTGCTTTTTCTTCAAGTTGATTTCTTCTGCTAAGTGAATGTGATCGGACCCTTCCCCCTCTATGCTAAACTCAACCCAGTCTATTCACAAATTCTTCATGTGTGTTCTATTTGAAACTCGTTCAAATTCTTCACTGTGTCTTTGACAGCTGAAGAAATTACGAACGAAACTTTTAACTTATCTAATTAATCTAAATTTTTGGCTTTGCCGCTCAAACCGTTCCACTTCTCATGACAATACTTATCTGTTCACCCACGATCCTACACGATCGCCACCTCTCAGTACATGGGTGACACATGTCAAGCAGATGAGAAGGGCCAGGGGCACGTTCGTCCGATTTCCTCGGGTGAACAGTTTTTCACTCCCTCTATAAATACCCCTGTCTCTTCCTCACTCCACTTTCACCTCGCTCACGCCTCTCCCGCCGAGCTTCCCAAAACCCTAGCGCCGCCGCATTTCATCGCTGCGGTGAGGAAGAGCTTCATCGCCTCGACTCGTCGCCGTGATTTCAAGGCCGTTATGGATTTCTTCACTCCACCGCCGCCATAGCCGTCTTCCTCTGCCGAGTTAGGGCGTGGAAAATCTGACCCAACGAACTTCACAACTACTCTTCCCAGTTCGTCGAGTTCTTCACTTTGGGTAATTAAAAGTTACTTTTATCGCCTCCTTGATTCTCAAGTTTTCCGAAAATCTTCAAAGGTGTTTATTCTTCAAATCTTCACACATGAACACCTCACATGTCATCTGCTCTTGATTCGCTTTCTAAGCAATGATTTTCTTCAAGATTCCTCAATTGTGTGGATTTTCAATCTATACAACTCGAACCTAAGACAAAGAACGCTTAGTGAAATTCCTCAAGACTCATCTCGTCAAATTCCTCAAAACCTATTCTTTTGAAAACCTTCGAGAACGATATGACCTCTCCAAATTCCTCGCAACTATACTGCTCACAGGTATAAATGTCCGCCGCTGAATCACTAGGTTCTCATCAACTTAACTCATTTGCAGCGCTCCTCAAGAAAAGTTGCACACCTCTTCGTAAACTTCAGCTTGTTCATATTCCTCACCAAGAAAATGGTCGACAAAAAGCCACGTAAGGGAGGAAAGAGGCCCGAGGTCAATATCTGTTTGAAATCCTCAGACATTTATGCTGGGTAATGCACACCCCCGAGGAAGATAGGAAATCAGCGCAAGGTGCGATTCAAAAGATAGAGAGGAGATGGGCACGGGAATGGAGGGAGTACAGATATGTTACTCCCAACTACATGAAGAAATTCGCGCTCAACCCTCCATGCTCAAGACCTCCATTGGCACCAGGCCAATTGGCAGATCCCACCAGCCTCAAGCGCGCTGAGGACTATGCTGATGAATGGGCAAAGCGTCTGGCCAAATTGGCCAAGCAAGCAAAGGAAGCAGTGAAGAAATTCAGCGCAGACTCTGCTGCTGCTGATGCCGCTGCCTCTACTGAGGCCTCTGCTAGTCAGCCAAAGAAGGCAATGCATAAGAAGCCTGCGCATAAGTCTAGTGCTTCACCTTCAATGCCCTCACGGCAAAGCTCCACTGCTATGCCATCAAGGCCAGATTCTTCAAGGCCCTCACGGCAAATTCCTCAGACTGCTCCTTCAAAGTCCTCAGCTCCTCCTTCAAAGTCTTCAGCTGCTCCGACAAAATCCTCGGCACCTGTGCATCTCGCCACGTGCCAAAGGACTCAATGCTTCTCAATTGCCTCAGGAGCATCTGCAAGATCCTCAGCTGCTCGAAATTCCTCAGCTGGTCCTCTCTCGTCAAGAAAAGGCCATCACTGGACGAGGCATTCGACCAAGTCCTCACAAGAAGCAGGTCGCCTTCCAAGTGCCCTCTGATGATGATGAGGCTGATGAAGAAGAACTTGCCGAAATCATCAGAGACAGGCAAGCCAGGGCCGCTAGAGCCAAAGGCAGCAATGTGCCTCTGATGTTGGATCCAAAGTTGATCCTCGACTACATTGACCTGTGGCACAAGGATCCTAACATGCCTTTGCTGGAGATGAACCTCACTCCTGGTCAAAGTCATGTTCTGACTGCCTTCATTGAGGAAGAAAAATGGAAATTTGAACAAGGTAGAAGTTTGAAGAAACGCAGTACAAGAAACAGCGCTACCTCAAGGACAATGTCCTTACTCTCACTCCTGGTCAGCTCCTTGCCTTGCAAGTTGAAATCAAACAACTGAGTGATGAATTTGATCACTACCATGCTGATTGGAATGGCGCCAAGGTGTGTTTCATTAACTGACGAAGAACTTCACTTCAAGTGCTGCTCCACTGTGCACGCTGAAGTTACTCAGTCAAGCATCCGCCACCATCGAAGAACATGCCAAGACCGCCGATGACAATCAAAGGTCAAGAAAATGAGAGTGCTGTGGCTGATGACTCCATTCCACCTGAAGGTATTGTCGTGGCATCCACTAGTGGTGCGCTCAAGAAAGTGAACAAGTCAGGCAATCGCATCGGGCCAGCTCGAGGAAAATGAACAAGAGTCTTCTTCACCTTCTGCGCCTACACCAACTCCGATCCTTCCATCTGCATCAGATGCGAAGAAGACCAAGGCTGCAGAACGTGCAGCTGTGAAGAAAAGGAAGGCATCAACTTTATCAAATTCTTCAGCTCCGAAGAAGATGAAGACTCTGACCAGTTCAATTGACAATCCAATTGATGTCGTTCCAGTCTCATCAATGCCATCAAAGGACCTTCTTCCTTTTGGTGAAGAGTATGTGATTCTCGATGAATCTGATGAAGAAACTCCTTCTGATGCTTCGACAGAGCAGTTGGACGAAAAAATTGAAGTAGATAAAATCCCTTCAACCCCAGTCATTTCCTCACCCATGCCTCAGTTCACCATCAAGAGGCAAGGTGTGTTGAAGAAATAGCAGATGAGGATGTGGACATTGGTTGTACCACTTAGACGACCCGTGTCATTATTATTATAGATAATGACACTAGTCCTTTGATTATTTCTTGACAAAATCTTGTTTTGTCAAATAATAATACATGTCTAGATTTGCAAATGTGGAATAGCTAGAGATGGTCATTTATATTACAATACCATACACGCAGGCTAAAAGTCTTATGTAGGCTTCTCACATGTTCACCAAATTATTACATCTCCTAACACTTGAGTTCCAACTAGCAAGACTGGATATATATAGTGTTGAAATAGTTCCAGACACATAGCTAGCTCACAAGTTACTTATTCATCCTAGCCCCCATATGTGGCATCCAGATCGCATATAGCACTAGATGGATCCACATCTAGGTCCCCTGTAGTTGTAGCCATCACCATTGCTCTCCTCACTTGGTCCAAGAGGATTCTCATACAAGCTTTGCTCTAAGAAAAGATGGTTAATAGCAAGAGTGAGTACAAAGTACTCAAAGAAGCTCAAATAGCAAAATGCAACACTCATGATAGCTCAATATAAATCAACAAGTCCTACCTCATCTCAACACCTTTCAAAATAACATTTGTTGCGTAAAGTTTATTTCAATTTATAAAAGCTATCAAACACTCAGACAAGTAGATAGACCACCAATAGGTCCCCATAGTCTCAAATCCAAGAGACCGGCATGAATTCATGTTTTTCTTTAACTCGCAGAGTTTGTATCACTTTACCCATAGAGCTCAAACCATAATTTCCATCCGCATTTCCTTAGATGCAGACATGGTTCGTAACCCAAGCTTTTTCCCATTTGTATATTATATCTCCACCCGCTAGTGTCACTAGTCGTTGTGTCGGGTTTCGAACCCGCACTCCACCAACGCTAATATATAGCGCTTGCTAATGCACCCATCCGCCAAGCGTGGGAACTCATCGCCCATCCTACTACTACTTACCCATGTGGAGAGTATAATAACTTGATGGTATTAATAAACTCGTCTTAGACGAGACCATGGTTGATACAGTTGTAGTACGACGACAAAACGAGTGAAAGTTATTTAATCTTAATATACTAGCCATATGTAGAGGGCCCCACCTTCCAGTATGTCCATCCAGGGCACCCTCCACCCACCAAATAATTATAAAAAATAAATAAATCAATGGATTAGCTGCTCCATCAGCTAACCCAATTCTTTGTCAACACTCACTCCACACAATTTATATCAAAACATTTTATGCAAGTTGATGATAAGATACAGTAGAGAATATTGTTTTTTTCTCTCGAAAATAGTTCTACTCAGCATGATCAAGAAGAGCTTGCCTGAGTTCTCGTACTCAGACCCGGACTCAGTTTGCTTCTGTAGCGCCTCCTTCTCCTGACTGTACTCGCTTCCTGCAGTTCGGCAAATATATATTTCGAGACTAAGTCGAGTGAATACTAGGGATATAAAAATATACGCCGGTGCAGTGTGGTCATCCTACAGTCAAATATTACTCCTTTTTTTCTAATGTTTTTTTACTAAGCTTGCATTAGTACCTGTACTAGGTGTGCACCTGGGTAAGTTACTAAGCTAATTTATCCTCCACGTGCCCTCTCCCTTTCTCTAAACTAAGCCTATCTCTCTCTTCCCTGTACTAGTTCTGTACTAGTAGTCCTCAACCGAACAGAGCACCCACTAGTACTACTAGTCCAGCAAGAACACAAGTAATAATACGGACTGATGCTCCTCTGCTCCTTGCCCAGATCAGGCGCACGCCAACGACGGGAAAGATGTCGCGCTAGATCCTCCGTGCTCTCTCCCCGATGTGAATCCCCATAATATCCCCATGAATTCAGCCTCAACTCTCTAATCCCCCTATGTGTGTGTGTTCTTTTTGGCTTGCAGGTCAAACCCTATTGGGGATGTGATTTCCCTGCTCCAGATTGAAGTGGTCGGCGTTGGGCGCCGCCATGATGCTAGATGGTGCAGGTCAGAGCTCCAGTGCGTGGCCATGGAGCAGATCGAATGTATGTGCAGGTTAGTGATGCCTTGTCCCCTTCCTATTTTTTTTATGCTCAAGTTCTCAGATTTAGTAAATTAAATTGGCTCACATGTGTGTTGAACAAGTTCATCACTCCCTGTTCAAGATTATGGTGTGCTGATACTGTACAATAACCTGATCCATTTTATTTGAGCTATTTGAGGCTGCATCCCCTTTCTTCCTCATACTTTTATTTTCCTTGAGGATAACAAAGGTACATTACCCAGGGGCAGTCTTGAAAGCGGGCATGTTGGATTGCATAGACTCGCCAGAAGAAGGAGAGGTATCCCGATAATTGGAGTCGATGAATTGAGAGGTCGATTTAATTAAACCCGCCAAAGGATAAATAGAACGCAAAGCGGAGATGACCTTAGTTCGACGCTTCCTGCTTACGTCAGGTAAGCCGGAAGAGAGCTCTACATCCTTGCTTGTCCGGGTTTGCCTCAAGTTCTCAAGCTGTTGTTGCTTCAAAAGAAATTGAGGATCTTGATAAGCTAAGGGATGTGAAAATCTTACTTTCCAGGTCACCCGCCGGGTTTTGTGCTTTGGCAAAGGCTCTGAGTCGGAGGAAATTATAGTTACCTCTTCGCCATGAGCTTGGCTGTTTCCAGTGTCTTCCTGAAAGGCGGAAATATCAATAAAATAGTAACAAAGGAGTTAAAGAGAATAAGAGATTACATCTTCCTCATCTGAAGAAGAGTCATCCAATTTGAGTAATTCAGAGGCGCTGGGTTTCTTCTTTTTCGAAGTCCCTGTCTTGGCGTTTTTCCTTTCATTTTTCTTGGCTGCTCTGGCTTGTTGGGCGGCCTCGTGGTCATATTTGACTTTCCAGGAATCATCACTGGCCTGTGGGAAAAATAAGGAATTATAAGTGCAAGGAGGCAAAACATATTAAAGAGTATTTATTAAGATTGGTGACTTACTGCAGGAGCCGGGTTCTTTTTGTAGAAGGGAAGTAACCTGAAGGTGTTGTTGATAATAGTACGCTCCTTCAGCAGTGACTGAGTTGTAGCATCTGCCACATCATCTGGTAAGTCGTCAGAACTGTGGCGCACTGGGTCGTTCTGTTCGCCTGTATAGGTGCACATTAAGCCGGAGCGGCGACTTAATGGGAGTATACGCCAAGTAACCCAGACCCGGACCAAGTCAATGTTGTTTAAGCCATTTCCCAGAAGGGCTTTAATCTTCTTGATGGTGGGGTTGAGCGGCAGACGTTCAACAGCGGTCAGTTTATCCGCCAGCAGGTGGTTGGACTCAAGTCGCAGGCGCCAAAGCCGGGCAGAGGCGGCTCATCACCGGGAAGTATCTCGACAAGAGAACCATGACTGGTTCCAATATTTGGGGTGACTCGCAGCTCAAGATAAGGAAACAGATAATCTCTCCGTCGCTGGATCGAGATACCGCCAAGTTCAAGACTCGCCCGCTGGCGCCATTCTCGCCGGTTCAAGTAAAACAGTTCTCTAATAAGAGCAGGCTTGGTTCCTCTCCTGTACACCTCACGTAAGACTTGAAATTGCAAAGATTGGACACGGAATTGGGTCCAATGTCTTGAGGTCTAAGGTCAAAGAAATTTAAAACTTCTCTGAAGAACTTTGAGCCGGGAGGGGCAAATCCCCGGCTCATGTGATCCGTGAAAACTATTACCTCCCCTTCTTTGGGTTGAGGCTTCTCTTTAGATGGGTCAGGGACGCGATAAGACATAACCTCTTTCTTTGGCAAATGGCCAGACTTCACAAATTCAGCCAGCTTGCTTTTAGTGACAGTGGATGGGACCCAGCTGCAGGTTACAGGAGCTTTGGTCGACTTAGGCGCCATGACAACAGATTGGCCTATTGCAAAATAAGAAGTTCCGGTTTAAATTTTAACCCGGAAGAAAATATTCAAATTGCTGAAGGTAGCGGCTTAAAGGGGCCTAATGACATAAGGATAATTGGGCAACATTATTTAAGCCGCCACAAGTGTTAGCAACAGTTCAAAAGTTTTAAAGACCTAAGAAGGCGCCAAGGTTCACAGATCAAGTGGGATGCGTTTAAACCGGATATTTGGACAGTTATGTTAAAGGCATTTAACATAAGAAGTGTTCCGGGTGATAAAAACAGGTTTCATAAGTTACAACTATTATTTTGGATCAAATGGTCGTCCTGAAAAGAAAAATTTCTAGACCTAAAACAAGTGCAGAGAAGTTTATACACTCGAAAGAAGCTTCTGAACAAAGGAAAAAGGATCTGTTTGCATATAAAATGGGGGTGAAACAGTTACCGCAGCAGCTCTATACCATCTAACGATCAGAAAAGGGCGTTGGGGGTGAGATCTATCAAGGGTTCGTAGCGGGCGGCGATGAACACACCGACGAACTCGATGAAAACTATGATACAGATCTAGGACATGAAAGGAAAGGGACTTACAGGTCTGGAGGAGCTGCGGAGGTTCGCCGGCGTGTTTCTGGACCGATTCAGGTTGATGCGGCGGCCTGGGTCGGAGAAGACGAGAAGCTTGACGGCGGCGGCGACGGAGCTCGAGAGGAGGCAAGAGGAAGGAGACGACTGGAAGGGGGAAATGAAACCCAGGTCGTGCCTATTTATAAGGAGAGCATAACTGAGACGGCGCGGGAAACGAGGAGATATGAATTACCATCCAGCAGCCCCGACGCCTCGATTCTCGGAACGGGCAATAAAGACAGAGATCCGCTAATGATTCAAGCGGGATAAAAGGAAAGATGACGCCATGACGGGTTAACACGGATCCAAAGAATGACGCCACGGCGGGTTAAAGAAAGTCTTTTATGCAGTCGTAAGACTGAAGATTTATGTTTTGTTATTTCAAGATTGACATGAACAGGTTCAAATCAACTGGGGCCTAATGTTGGGGATATAACACTTGTGTAAGCCGCCCAGAGGGGCCGGTTACGTAAAGAGGTTACCGTGATGAAGCCCAAGTCCAAGCATGAAGATGGCGTCTCAACAAGGGGCCTAAGGCCCACAGGTGAATTAAGTCCCGTTGTAGTAAACCACCATAATGGCATGACTTGTATCATAAGGTAGACTTGACTAGTCACCGAGCCGGACATTGTTTATAAGCCGTCGACTCAGAGGGCGGAGGCGCCAACCCGTATATAAGGGGATGACCCGCTAGCGGCTTAGGGCAAGAAACAACCAATCGAGAACCGGGCGTGAAGCGATCTCGCCCCCGGTCATTGAAACCTCAAGCACTACCAACCCAACTAGACGTAGGCCTTACCTTCACCGTAAGGGGCGAACTAGTATAAAACCTCTCGTGTCCTTTGTCCCGATTAACCCCTTTAAGCTTCCTAGTTGCGATGGCTCCACGACTAAGTCCTTGCAAGAGGACATCTGCCGTGATAATTCCACGACATATGTGATGCTACTGTGATTGCTTATCTTTTATGTGCATATGTGAAAATCCATTGAGGAATATTGTGTGTGCATCTGGGTTAGGCCTCTTTGTGTATGTGAGTACTAAGAACTGGCAGAAGAGGAAGAACTCACCTTTCTTCTCTTGCTCTCTCCGCTGGTCCTACTAGTGTTGCTCCTACATCCAGACACCGGTCCAGTAGGCTAGCTTCTTGCTCTAGCCTGTCCCCTTCGATCTCTAATATTTCTCAGGTCACCATCTTCACTTATTGCTCTTGGATCTTTGTTGGTTGTAGGTAGAGAGATGAATACAGTGGGGAAGACAAGCTGTTGGTTTGGCTATTTGGGGAAGAATGGAGGCGTGTGAAGTCTTGGCCGTGGCTTGCCCTGCTCTCTCCCCTCTTAATATCAGAAATCCATCTCCCTTTCCTGGTATGCCAGCCCATTCCCTTCTCCATTGTTCTCACAGGTGCTAGCTTCTAATTGGCTGAAGGTTGAAGCCCATACATAGACTATACTGTTGACCAATTGACTATTAATATATTGTGCACGTGAGAGTGGTGGTCAGTGTGTCTCAACTGTGTCCTGTTGTCCTAGTTGACTCAAAGATATTTTGTGTTGGTCTAAGTTTGGTGTGGCATTGCTGTATAGATTAGCATAGTATGGTCTCCCTATACTTTTGTCCAAATATTTGTAATGCACTTGTACAACTGTACTGTTTGAGGTGTGTGAATATAAATATATATTTGAGTGGTTATGCTGGTTAAAGAAATCTGAAATTTATTTGCTTAATTTATTCTACTTAATTATCTAATTAAGGTGGAATTACTATGTGAAAATATACGGGTCGTTACACCACTTCTGTGCTCAATGATGAATTTTGGGACAGTCAGCACCCCAACTCTCCAATGTTCACTCCACTCCAAGCAATTCCTCAGTTCCCTGTTGCCACTAAAGTGCAAATGGGATCTGAAGAACCTCATGCAACCCCAAGTGTTCATGAAGAAATTCCAGCCACTAGTGCTGAAGAAATTGTCAATGAAGAATTGACGACCCAGGCTGAAGCTGCAGAAGAGCCTGAAATTCCTCAGCCTGAGGAACCTGAGATTGCGATTCCTGAGGTGGTGATGCAATAGACTGATACTCCTCAGCCCAAGCCAAAGGATCCCTTCTCCAAGAAGCAAAAATTCAAGGCTGATGATTTCTTCGGCGAGCACGTGTTCTTCACTGAATTCAACCCCTATGACAATGCTCGTCTTAGAAGGAAGCGTTTCTGGACTGCTAGCCAGGCCAACTTCTATTCCTCAGTGCTCTTCAACAAGGACAAAGTCTTCAATCATGAGCATATTCCTCATGTGGACATGGAATCAATGTCGTGCTTCTCACAAGTCCTCAGCATGATTCATGATGCAGGCTTGCTCAATTTCTGCTCTGACATAGTTGATTGGAATGAAGAGCTTATTCTTCAGTTCTACGCAACTCTGCACATCACAGGTGATGCTGCTGACGTCAACTCATGGGTGTTGGACTAGATGACTGAAAACACTCATTACAAGGCACCAGCCTCTGAATTGCTTCGTGCCTTGCCAATCAGTCCTCCACCTGACGGTGCTCGTTGTCTGTATGATGAGCCTGAACTCACTGATCACTATATGCAAGTACTCATGAAGCCGTTGAAGCCGGATCAAGCCCCAAGGACCAAATTCCTCGTGAAGGAATTGCTCTGTGTGCCAAGAACCATCTACCGCATTCTGACGAAGACCATGAGTCCCATCAAAGGCCATGACTCATCTGATGAAGAAATTATCGGAATGATGAAGAATATGCTTTTCAAATCATGCATGGCATCCCCATAAACTATCATGATTTCTTCATGAGGACTCTAGCAAATGTTGCACTTTCTCCATTTGAGTTGAAGCCTTACGCGCCGTGGATCATGAGATTCATCAGAACAAGGTCTTCACTCAACTATAAGGCTGATTTTCAGAATCACCTCAGCTACTTGCCCCCTATTGAAGTCCTCAAGCGGACAATTTCCTCATTCGATGAGAAGGGCAAGTCACCAACCGTTATCGATGAAGGCATTCGTCCATTGGATGGTCAGTTCCGCAAAGCTGCATCTTACTCCACCAATGATGACTCTACCACTCATGACTCTGCTGCCAATGCTACCAAGTCAAGTCCTCAAGCTACTGCTCCACGTGTGATGACTGACCGTGAACTGCTTATAAGTCTTCACCAGAAGGTGGATCGAAATCACGAGTGGGTTAAGCGTCAGTTTGGCTCTATTCTTCACAACATACTTCTACACATAATGCAGTGAAGAAAAACCACTACTACCTCCATGAAGTGTTTGATCGCACCTGGGCTATTCTGTCACATCTATATGGTGAAGAAGATCTGAAGCAAATGGGCTTCAAGGAAGACTTTGACTGGTCTGCTCCTCCACCGAAGAGATTCAAGAAGGTCAAGGTTCCTTCCTTGATGGCTAGCTCATATTCTTCATCACGCGCCACGGACGAGCATGAAGACTTGGACGACACTGCAGCAGGCCCTTCAACGACTCAAGACCCTGACAACGCTGGCGCTCCTCCATCATCATGATATTCTTCGTATGCGTTAGTCCTCGTTTCAACCCTTTTGGTCATTCGACGACAAAGGGGAGAAATTTGAGTTAGTCTTCAAGCCGGTCTATCTTATATGGCGTTTTTTGCTAAGTTACAACTCTCATTCTTCCGATGACTTTGCTGGATCGAGTTGTAATCTTAAACTCTATGGTGGCCTCGATACTTTTGTTGTGTTCTTCGCATGCTTATTCCTCATTAATGTTAATGCACGCATGCTGAATTACATCACCACCATATTTCATCATGCATTTCAAATTCTTCATATTATATATCAAATGCGTATGAATTACAAGATATAGGGGAGATCTCCATGATTATACTCTTCAAGTGTGCATTGCTTCAAAAGCAAATTCTCACTATGCACATCTTCGGGGAGTTCTTCTATATCTTGCAATCAAATTCCCAATATCAGATTTACACTTCATATGTTTATCCCCATTGAAAACTTAACCTATATTGTCATCAATCACCAAAAAGGGGGAGATTGTGCCCCTTAGTGATTTTGGTGTATTGAAGACTTATAGGTTAAGGGAATGATGCGTTTGTAGTGTACACAGGTCTATAAGTCTATGAGGAGTTTGATACTTACAGAGAAAGTCGACCCCTAAAAATGAAGTTCTTCGACTGAAGACTTTGGATTTCTGAAGACTTTCTGGAGACTTTGAAAGTGAAGAAATTGGTGTGACCTTGAAGACTTGGCAATCATTCGAGGAACATGAAGCGTGAAGACTTCTGTTTTTATAGTTTCATTTTCTCTTTCTTGAGTCATAGGAAACACCGTACTGTTAAAGGGGGTCGAGGAAATACTAACGAAAAATTTCCATGTGATGCTCAACTCAAAATCCTACACCTACCAGTCCCTTTGAGCGAAGCCATTGGAAATCTCATACAGTTCAGTCATATTCTTGTTGGGGAACGTAGTAATTTCAAAAAAAATCCTACGCACACGCAAGGATCATGGTGATGCATAGCAACGAGAGAGGAGAGTATTGTCCACGTACCCTCGTAGACCGTAAGCGGAAGCGTTATGAAAACGCGGTTGATGTAGTCGTACGTCTTCACGATCCGACCGATCCAAGTACCGAACGCACGGCACCTCCGAGTTCAGCACACGCTCAGCTCGATGACGATCCCCTGACTCCGATCCGAAAAGTGTCGGGATGAGTTCCACAAGACGACGGCGCAGGACGATGATGATGTTCTATCGGCGCAGGCTTCGCCTAAACTCCGCGACGATATGACCGAGGTGGAATATGGTGGAGGGGGCACGCACACGCTAAGGAACGATCACATAGATCAACTTGTGTGTTCTAGGGTGCCCCTGCCCCCGTGATATAAAGGAGGAGGGGGAGGCGGCGGCCCCTAGGGGTGCGCCGAGGAGTCCTACTCCCAACGGGAGTAGGACTCCCCTCTTGCCTTGGTGGAGAAGGAAAGGGGAGGAAAGAGGAAGGGCGCCGCCCCTTCCTTGTCCTATTCGGACTAGGGGGGAGGGGCGCTGCCTGCCTGGCCGGCCCTCCTCTTCTCCCTCATGGCCCACTAAGGCCCATTAACCCCGGAGGGTTCCGTAACCCCGGTGTTCGGTAAAATCCTCGATTTCACCCGAACCATTCCGATATCCAAATATAGCCTTCCAATATATCAATCTTTATGTCTCGACCATTTCGAGACTCCTCGTCATGTCCGTGATCACATCCGGACCAACAATCTTCGTACATCAAAACTTATAAACTCATAATAAAACTGTCATCGTAACGTTGTTGCAGACCCTACGGGTTCGAGAACTATGTAGACATGACCTAGAACTATTCTCGTCAATAACCAATAGCGGAACCTGGATGCTCATATTGGCTCCTACATATTCTACGAAGATCTTTATCGGTCAAACCGCATAACAACATACGTTGTTCCTTTGTCATCGGTATGTTACTTGCCCGAGATTCGATCGTCGGTATCCAATACCTAGTTCAATCTCGCATCGGCAAGTCTCTTTACTCGCTACGTAATGCATCATTCCGTAACTAACTCATTAGCTACATTTCTTGCAAGGCTTATAGTGATGTGCATTACCGAGAGGGCCCAGAGATACCTCTCCGACAATCGGAGTGACAAAACCTAATCTCAAATACGCCAACCCAACATGTACCTTTGGAGACACCTGTAGTACTCCTTTATAATCACCCATTACGTTGTGACGTTTGGTAGCACCCAAAGTGTTCCTCCGTAAACGGAGTTGCATAATCTCATAGTTACAGGAACATGTATAAGTCATGAAGAAAGCAATAGCAATATACTAAACGATCAAGTGCTAGGCTAACGGAATGGGTCATGTCAATCACATCATTCTCCTAATGATGTGATCCCATTAATCAAATAACAACGCATGTCTATGGTTAGGAAACATAACCATCTTTGATTAATGAGCTAGTCAAGTAGAGGCATACTAGTGACTATATGTTTGTCTATGTATTCACACATGTATCATGTTTCCGTTAATACAATTCTAGCATGAATAGTAAATATTTATCATGATATGAGGAAATAAATAATAACTTTATTATTGCCTCTAGGCATATTTCCTTCAGCTTCCCACTTGCACTAGAGTCAATAATCTAGATTACACAAGAATGATTCTAACACCCATGGAGTCTTGGTGTTGATCATGTTTTGCTCGTGGAAGAGGCTTAGTCAACGGGTCTCGCAACATTCAGATCCGTATGTATCTTGAAAATCTCTATGTCTCCCACCGACTTGGTCCGGATGGAATTGAAGCGCCTCTTGATGTGCTTGGTCCTCTTGTGAAATCTGGATTCCTTTGCCAAGGCAATTGCACCAAGATTGTCATAGAAGATCTTCATTGGTCCCGATGCACTAGGTATGACACCTAGATCGGAAATGAACTCTCTCATCCGCATCCTTCATTTGCTGCTTCCAAGCAGCTATGTACTCCGCTTCACATGTAGATCCCGCCACGACGCTTTGTTTAGAACGGCACCAACTAACAGCTCCACCGTTTAATAAAAATACGTATCCGATTTACGATTTAGAATCATCCGGATCAGTGTCAAAGCTTGCATCGACGTAACCATTTACGACTAGCTCTTTGTCACCTCCATATACGTAGAAACATATCCTTAGTCCTTTTCGTATTTCAGATGTTCTTGACCGCTGTCCAAAGGATCCACCTGGATTACTTTGGTACCTTCCGACAAGCTTATTGCTAAGCATACGCCGTGTCCGGTACACAAGATTGCATACATGATAGAGCCTATGGCTGAAGCATAGGAACATCTTTCATTTTCTCTATCTTCTGCTGTGGTCGGGCATTGAGTCCGACTCAATTTCACACCTTGTAATACAGGTAAGAATCCTTTCTTTGCCTGATCCATTTTGAACTTTTTCAAAACTTTATCAAGGTATGTGCTTTGTGAAAGTCCAATCAAGCGCCTTGATCTATCTCTATAGATCTTGATGCCCAATATGTAAGCAGTTTCACCGAGGTCTTTCATTGAAAAACTTTAATTCAAGTATCCTTTATGCTATCCAGAAATTCTATATCATTTCCAATCAACAATATGTCGTCCACATATAATATCGAAATGCTACAGAGCTCCCACTCACTTTCTTGTAAATACAAAGCTTCTCCAAAAGTCTCAGATAAAACCATATGCTTTGATCACACTATCAAAGCATTTATTCCAACTCCGAGAGGCTTGCACCAGACCATAAATTGATCGCTGGAGCTTGCACACTTTGTTAGCCCCTTTTGGATCAACAAAACCTTCTGGTTGCATCATATACAACTTTTATTCTAGAAATCCATTCAAGAATGCAGTTTTGACATCCATTTGCCAAATTTCATAATCATAAAATGAAGCAATTGCTAACATGATTCGGACAGACTTAAGCATCGCTACGGGTGAGAAAGTCTCATCGTAGTCAACCCCTTGAACTTGTCGAAAACCTTTCACAACAAGTCAAGCTTTATAGACAGTTATATTACCATCACCGTCAGTCTTCTTCTTAAAGATCCATTTATTCTCAATGGCTTGCCGATCATCGGGCAAGTCAACCAAAGTCCATACTTTGTTCTCATACTTGGATCCCATCTCAGATTTCATGGCTTCTAGCCATTTTGAGGAATCTGGGCACATCATCGCTTCCTCATAGTTCGTAGGTTCGCCATGGTCAAGTAACATGACTTCCGAATAGGATTACCGCATCACTCGTGCGGATCTTACTCGTGGACCCACGAAGTTCAAGGAAACTTGATCTGAAGTTTCATGATCAATATCATTAGTTTCTCACTAATTGGTGTAGTTGTCACAGAACCGGTTCTTGTGATGAACTACTTTCCAATAAGGGAGCAGATACTGCTTATCTCATCAAGTTCTACTTTTCTCCCACTCACTTCTTTCGAGAGAAACTCTTTTCCGAAAGGATCCGAATTTAGCAACGAAAATCTTGCCTTCAGATCTGTGATAGAAGGTGTACCCAACAGTCTCCTTTGGGTATCCTATGAAGACACATTTTCGATTTGGGTTCGAGCTTATCTGGTTGAAGTTTCTTCACATAAGCATCGCAGCCCCAAACTTTAAGAAACGACAACTTTGGTTTCTTGCCAAACCACAGTTCATGAGGTGTCGCCTCAACGGATTTTGATGGTGCCCTATTTAACGTGAATGCGGCCGCCTCTAAAGCATAACCCCAAAACGATAGCGGTAAATCAGAAGAGACAACATAGATCGCACCATATCTAGTAAAGCACGATTATGACGCTCGACACACCATTTCGCTGTGGTGTTCCGGTATGGAGTTGTGAAACTATTCCGCATTGTTTCAAATGTAAACCAAACTCAGAACTCAAATATTCTCCTCCACGATCAGATCGTAGAAATTTTATTTTCTTGTTATGATGATTTTCCACTTTACTCTGAAATTCTTTGAACTTTTCAAATGTTTCAGATTTGTGTTTCATTAAGTAGATATACCCATATCTGCTCAAATCATCTGTGAAGGTGAGAAAATAACGATACCGCCATGAGCCTCAACATTCATTGGACCACAAACATCAGTATGTATGATTTCCAACAAATCAGTTGCTCGCTCCATAGTTCCGGAGAACGGCGTTTTAGTCATCTTGCCCATGAGGCACGGTTCGCAAGTACCAATTGATTCATAATCAAGTGATTCCAAAAGCCCATCAGTATGGAGTTTCTTCATGCGCTTTACACCGATATGACCCAAACGGCAGTGCCACAAATAAGTTGCACTATCATTGTCAACTCTGTATCTTTTGGTTTCAACACTATGAATATGTGTATTACTACTACCAAGATTCAATAAAAATAGACCACTCTTCAAGGGTGCATGACCATAAAAGATATTATTCATATAAATAGAACATCCATTATTCTCTGACTTAAATGAATAACCGTCTCGCATCAAACAAGATCCAGATATAATGTTCATGCTTAACGCTGGCACCAAATAACAATTATTTAGGTCTAAAACTAATCCCGATGGTAGATGTAGAGGTAGCGTGTCGACCGCGATCACATCGACTTTGGAACCATTTCCCACGCGATCGTCACCTCGTTCTTAGCCAATCTTCGCTTAATCCGTAGTTCCTGCTTCGGGTTGCAAATATTAGCAATGTAACCAGATTAAATACCTGTGTACTATCATGCGAGCATTAGTAAGGTACACATCAATAACATGTATATCACATATACCTTTGTTCACTTTGCCATCCTTCTTATCCGCCAAATGCTTAGGGCAGTTCCGCTTCAAAGGTCCATCGCTTGCAAGAGAAGCACTCGGCCTCGTGCTTAGGTCCAGACTTGGGTTTCTTCTCTTGAGCAGCAACTTGTTTGCTGTTCTTCTTGAAGTTCCTTCTTCTTCCCTTTGCCCTTTTCTTGAAACTGGTGGTCTTGTTGACCATCAACACTTGATGCTCCTTTTGATTTCTACCTCCGCTGCTTTTAGTATTGTAAGAGCTCGAATAGTCTTGTCCATCCCTTGCATATTATAGTTCATCACGAAGCTCTTGTAGCTTGGTGGCGTGATTGAAGAATTTGTCAATGACACTATCATCGGAAGATTAACTCCCGGTTGAATCAAGTGATTATTATACCTGCACATTTTGAGTATGTGTTCACCGACAAAACTATTCTCCTCCATCTTGCAGCTATAGAACTTATTGGAGACTTCATATCTCTCAATCCGGCATTTGCTTGAAATATTAACTTCAACTCCTGGAACATCTCATATGCTCCATGACGCTCAAAATGTCGTTGAAGACCCGGTTCTATGCCGTAAAGCATGGCACATCGAACTATCGAGTAGTCATCGCTTTGCTCGCCAGACGCTCTTAACGTCGTCGGCCAGCATCAGAAGCAGGTTCGCACCCAGCGGTGCTTCCAGACATAATTCTTTCGTGCAGCAATGAGGATAATCCTCAAGTTACGGACCCAGTCCGTAATTGCTACCATCATCTTTCAACTTTGCTTTCTCAAGGAACGCATTAAAATTCAACGGAACAACAAAGACGAGCCATCTATCTACAAAGAAACATAGACAAGAAAAATACTATCAGTACTAAGTTCATGATAAATTTAAGTTCAATTAATCATATTACTTAAGAACTCCCACTTAGATAGACATCCTCTAATCTTCTAAGTGATTACGTTATCCATATTAACTACACCATGTCCGATCGTCACGTGAGATGGAGTAGTTTCAATGGTGAACATCAATATGTTGATCATATCTACTATATGATTCACGCCGACCTTTCGGTCTCCGTGTTCGAGGCCAATCTGTTATATGCTAGGCTCGCAAGTTTAACCTGAGTATTCGCGCGGTGCAACTGTTTTGCACCCGTTGTATTTGAACGTAGAGCCTATCACACCCGATCATCAAGTGGTGTCTCAAAGACGAAAAACTTTCGCAACAAAGTGCATACTCTGGAGAACACTTCTTGATAATTTTAGTGAGAGATCATCTTAAAATGCTACCGCCAATCAAAGCAAGATAAGATGTGTCGGTGTCAAAACCAGCGGATCTCGGTAGGGGGTCCCGAATCGTGCGCCTAGGCGGATGGTAACAGGAGACAAGGGACACGATGTTTTACCAGGTTCGGGCCCTCTTGATGGAGGTAAAACCCCACGCCCTGCTAGATTAATATTGATGATGTGTGTTACAAGAGTGGATCTACCACGAGATCAAAGAGGCTAAACCCTAGAAGCTAGCCTATGGTATGATTGGTGTTCGCCCCACGGACTAAAAACCTCCGGTTTATATAGACACCGGATAGGGTTAGGGTTACACAGTAGTCGGTTACAATGGTAGGAGATCTACATATCCGCATCGCCAAGCTTGCCTTCCACGCCAAGGAAAGTCCCATCCGGACACGGGATGAAGTCTTCAATCTTGTATCTTCATAGTCTTGGAGTCCGCCGATGATGATAGTTCGCTATCCGACACCCCTAGTCCGAACTCCTCAAGAGCCCTCGAACCAGGCTTTAATGACGATGAGTCCGCGCAGATATTGTCTTCGGCGTTGCAAGGCGGGTTCTTCCTCCAATAACTTATAGAAGATTGTGAACACCAGATAGTGTCCGCTCGCAAAAATAAATTCCACATACCACCGTAGAGAGAGAATAATGTTACACAAGATCAATCACGACATATTTTGTGGCGTGACGTCGCACCACTACCAAGCCTTTATTCAAATTGTTTTTACTGTTCCACCTCAGTAGGCGTTTAGCTAAGCGGTTTCTTGGCACGCCTTGTTGAGGCAGAGATCGTGTTCCCTTATTCCGGATTCCCATCAATACGGACGTGGGTAACCCAACCGCGCCATTGATTGTGGCGCTTGGGAGATAAGCGAGTTTTACCAGGCCGGTGGGGACACATGTTTTTATCCGCCCATATAAGGGGATAAGGATCCACCCTTTCACCTATGCCTTCTTCCTCCCTTGCTCATCCATTCCCGTGCACTCGAGCTCTAGCGCCCAAGTCCGCACTTTCCTCCTCAACCTTCTCCAACCATGTCGGGAGTGGGAGGCAGATGGATGGCCTCCTCCGTCACAGAGGGGCACATCACAAGACTGCGGGAGGCCGGATACTTGTCCGGCGATATCACGCACAAGCTGCCCGACGCGGGGCAGCTTATTCCAACCCCCAGTCCCCATGAGAGGGTGGTATTTCTTCCCCACTTCCTTCGCGGACTAGGTTTTCCACTTCACCCATTTGTCCGGGGGCTCATGTTCTACTACGGCCTGGACTTCCATGACCTGGCCCCGAATTTCGTCCTCAACATCTCGGCGCTTATCGTCAGGTGCGAGGCCTTCCTTCGCATCCAGCCCCACTTCGCTTGTGGCTCAAGACCTTCAAAGGTCAAGTCAAGGCCGTGAAGGGCAGCCAAGCGGAGTGCGGAGGTGCCATGGTCGGCAAGATGGCCAAAGTCCTATGGCTCGAGGGCTCCTTTGTGGAGACAATAAAGGTGGCAATCGGGTGGTTCTACATCACCGAGCCACGCGATCATGAATGGGTGGCGGCCCCGATTCAGATCTGGATTCCCACACGGCTCTCGCCATGGAAAGAGACGGGCCTGAAGTGGGGGATTCGACGAGCTATCCGGACTCCAAACACGCGTCCGAACTGGTGGACAAGAATCGCAGGCTTGTCGACGTAATCCAGTGATGCTCATCCGCCGGATTCTCCCATGCCAACAACGGACTTCAATTTGTGGAGTTCGATCCGCACAAGACCGAACCTTGAGCCGCTCTTCGATACCACGCACGAAGATGCCTAGAAGGTGCTGTTCAAGGGCGCTGAAGCCCGCATCCGCTAACAAAGATCGCGGATACAGCTCGCGCGCCAAGCCAGCGAGGTAAGTTATTTTACCCTTTACGGGCTCCTTTTCCATAGATTGACTCTACGTGGGTTCAAAACTCCCTATTCTTTGACAGTCTGGTTGAAGACGCCCGGACAGATTAACCGTCGGCCT
This sequence comes from Aegilops longissima, assembly GCA_021605205.1. Taxonomy (NCBI): domain Eukaryota; kingdom Viridiplantae; phylum Streptophyta; class Magnoliopsida; order Poales; family Poaceae; genus Aegilops; species Aegilops longissima. The sequence goes on along the minus strand of CM038681.1, from coordinate 635,853,676 downwards.
TTGCCGAAGACCAGCGGACGCCTGATTGACGGGGGCTGCTGGCTCCGCACCCCATGTGGTGCCGGAGAAGAAGGCCAAGAAGGAGGCTATGGGGACTCGAAGGAGCACCCGACGCCAGTAACCGCCGGATTTCAAGCGAATCTTCTCCCAAGACGAGGAGGAAGAAGAAGAAGCTTCTCCCGGCCGGGAGGAGAGGAAAGGAAGGCCGCCTAACCGGGAGGCCGGAGGGTCCAAGAAGGAAGAACCTTCCTCGGACTTCTCCACCAACGCCGACGACGACGAGGGGATCGCCCACGAGGCCAAGCTCTGGCGAGATCGTAAGTGTCCGGATACCCAATAACCTCAAGGTTTTTGTTTTCGCCACATAACGCCTTTCTAATGCCGATACAACCCCGCAGTCCGCCCAAGGATGATCTTTCTGTTTCGCCGAAAGCGGGTCGTTGGGTGCATCGGATATGGATTCCTTCCGACCGCCTCCACCCCGTGCCGCGGACGATGCCGAGGTGGGATCCTGAAAAGGACCCGCCAGAGGGGAGGCCCGGAGGTGTCGCAGACACCTCCCGGACTGTGCACCGGACTCAGCCCCGAGGCCGCAGTGGCTCCGAGTCCGGCGGGCGACCCTTCGTAAGAAGGGCAAGATCGAGACGCCGGCTGCCTCCGCCCAACCGGAGGTGCCGGATATTTGCCGGAGGCGCCAATGGCGCTTATCGAAGAGGAACACCGCACTGTTATGAGTGCGGTGATTCAAGGTTCAGCTCGCCAAGAGCGGGCTGACTGAAGCCTGCAATAGCCTTCTAACAGGCTTTGAGGTAAGAATTTCAATATATGTAAAATGGTACCGATAGACAAGAGCCCTCGATGCTCGGTTCGTGTTCAAAAGAAAAGCCGGACCGAGGATCTTTAGAAAGATAAACGCAGGAGCCATAAAAATATGCCAATATGGGATTGCAGGTTGGTTCTTGACCTCCGCCAGACCGATCATGGAGGTCAATACTTTGAAGAAAAACCTCGAAGCGGTCCGAGAACGAGCTTGGCCATGCCAAGAAGCAGCTCGAGGAAAAGAAGGTGAGTAATACCTTATGAAAATTGTACCATGTAAAAGGATTTGGTTGCAAGAAAATGACAAGGATAACGTGGGTATTGTAGGGGCCGCTAACGAGGTGGCGACTCAAGGAGGCGGTGGCATGCCGAGCTGTAATGCGGCTGCGGAACACACCGAGCGAGAGAAGCAGGAGGCGCGGGTGGCGGAGGTACAGCAAGAGCTCCAGGATCTCGTGAAAAACATGAGAACTTGAGCGTGACTCAAGACTCGAGAGTCTGAGCTTGCAACGGCTCTTGAGAGTGCTAAAACCGCTAAGGCCAAGCCTACAAGGCCCTCCAGAGATTGAAGCGGTGAAGAAAATAGCAGCAGGTAAGGCATTTTTCGTGCAGAGTAAACATGTGAGTGTTAATTACCTGTTGCTTACCCGAATTCAGAGCTCTCTGTATGCTCGCAGAGCTTCCTTAGGCGTGTCCGATGCTGCCGCATTCTACCGGGCCGAGGAGGGGAGCTCAACGGAGAAGGTCTTCTGGTCTCAGTATGCTGAGGCCGGACATCCGGTGCCCCTTAGCGACCAGCTGAAGTAGCTGGTCGAGCTCCACAAGGCGGCCGAACAGGCCATGAAGGGCCTCATAGTTCGGCTGTGGCCTAAGGAGGCCATGCCTGGGAGCTACTTCGGCCTGGTGCGGCGGCTGGTGGATGCGTGCCCGTGGGTTGAAGTTATCAAGCATTCCGCTTGTATCGAGGGTGCCCGTCGGGCCCTTGCCCGCGCAAAGGTGCACTGGGGCAAGATGGATGCCCAGAAGCTCGTGACGGACCCGCCACCAGAGGGCAAGGAGCATTGCACGCCCGAGATGTATTATAAGATTGTGCTGAAGGGCGCCCGCACTATTGCGGGTGAGTGCTCCAAAGATGTAATATTTGAGTAGACTCGCATTTTGTTATCCTGTGCGCTGAAAACTTAGTTCATATGCGCTAAGCAATGCTTGTTAATTTAAAATATTACCTTCAGGCGGCTGTTTATCGATCGAGAGATGGCAAGTCGTCGGCTTCACCCCCATGCCACGAAAGTTTGGGGTGTTCGGGATAAACTTGAGCGCTCTTGTTCCCATTTTGGGTCCATCTAGGAGGCGCCAACACAACGAACAAGGCAACCAGACTTATAATGCTTGAACACTCTCACTTAGCCAGAGAATTCTATGATTTTAAATTTCGGTGAAGCCCCTAGTCTTCGGAAGGTCAATTTGGGGCGCTATTCACGCCTTGGCCGGACAATATCCGCTCCTCGCCTAAGCGGCATAAGTCTTTAGGACTCGCAGAAAACCTCTCGAACAGCGATCGTCTCTCGCCTCATCATGACAAAGTCAGTTTTAGCTTTCTCCATCGAGGCGTTAACCCACCAAGCGGGCGGAATCGCAGTGGTTCTCCGGTGCTACCTTAGCCGATATAACGGAACGTAAGGTACCAAAACACGGAGCCGGGCAAACCCAACTATTGACCCAAGACATGATTCGGAGCCGATGCATATAGTGCTATAAGTTCGGGTGCCGACTTGTGAAAGTGTTCGGACTCATCACACCATAACGCTGGAAACATAAGCCCTCGGTATATTAGCCGCACTAAAGTGTACGGATGCAACATGTCATGAATGAACATATGTATGAAAAAGAAATGCAATTATAAGCAAAAAGGTGCTGCATTGTTTTATTCAATAAGTGCTGCTACGAATGCCGAACGATACAAATAGTGCGATAAGCAAGGTAGGAGACTGTTAAACATGTCCCCCTCCATGGGTAGGCTGCAGATTGGTGTATGAAAAATGCTCGTAATGGAGACCACCTGTATATTCGTTGTAGCCTTTATCCTTCCCTGGCTTTTGCATCGTGAGTTGGCGGGTCTGCTGCCGGACAGGCTTCCGCAAACGGAGTCCGTGGTTAAAAAGTAAAAGGTAAAAGATAAGAAAAGGAACGACACACTTGAGAGCCCTTGTGTGGTTGAGCCGCAGCTGGGTGTATTGTGGTCGTGCCCCCCTCCCCATGCCCATGGTATCTTGAGCGTAATGGTGTACTTGAAGGACCTGCTTTGACGCTTCGCAGAGCTGGGGTTAGCCGCATCGCTACGCTGTGCTCGGAACATGCCGTGGTCTTGTTGTAAGTTACCCAGCGCGCTTGGTTGTGTCCGCCGCTTAACGGCCGGATTCGATAATTGCCTTAAGAGGCTGCATTGCACTTCGCCGAGAGCCGCTTTATGTTCCTCCGCGCGAGGGAACGCTCATGTTTCCGCTGACCGTAATGACTCGAGGGCTGGCATCTTGAACTTGAGGTATGCGAGAGCGGCACCGCGCTGAACTTTGCAAACGCGCACGTCCGAAAGCAAGGCATGATAGCCGCCATGAACGGGACTATGTCAAGATTAACTCCTCGCCGAAGTTATCCGGGATCCAAGACCACTTCGGTGTAATTGAGCCTGTATAATTGGCTTTACACCTGGTATGACGCCTTTAAAGGTCGCTTTTGGTAGGTTTAATCCTTGAGGGTCTATGCCCATTTTGCCCATCGTATCCCGGTAAAGCAGGTTCAGTCGCTGCCGCCGCCCATCGTGACTCGTTAGGTGAAATCCATCGACGATTGGGTCTAGAACCAGCGCGCGAATCCGTCGTGGCGGATGTGGTGGGGTGGTCCTTCGGTCAAAAGTGATCGGGCAGGAGGACCATGGATTGAACTTCGGGCAATTGGCTCCATCGCAGAGACATCCTCGAGTGCACGCTCCGCTCCCTTTTGGGTATGTGGGTTGCGATATCGTGTTCACCGTCCGCACTGTGGGGGAAACCTTCGTCCTCTATTGTTCGGCGGTTGGGTCTCGCCTCGCCATCGCTATGCAGCCCTTGTCATTGTTTTCGCAATTAACTTGCCTGCCTGTTGAATACCCAACAGTCCTGTTGGTGTGGTTAGCTGGTTTTTCGGGGTGCCGTATCCGCACAAGCGGTCGAGTATTCGGTCCAAATTGGACGGACCCGAGTAGTTCGCTTGAATGGCTTTTTCCACGACCGGTTGAGAGCCTTTGAATCCGCATTGACCGCCGATCCTCATTATTGTCGCCGTTAGTGCGGCGTTTGTTTTGTTACGACGCTGCCTGCCGTTTTGGTCCTTGAAGTCCGGATCGCCGAATTTTTGCCGAGGTTGTTGCTGCGTGCTAGCTAGCTGTCCTCACCGCAGAAGCGGGTCATGAGTGATGTGAGGGCTGCCATGGATTTTGGCTTTTCCTGCCCTAGGTGCGGGCAAGCCACTGTCATGGATGTTATGCTTGAAGGCCGCGAGGGCCTCCGTGATCCGGACAATCGACGATTTGGTTTTTCTTGGTTAAGAACCGTGCTCTGTAATTGTCCGCCGATTCGTCTGGCTGCTGAATTATGTGGCTTAGGTCATCGGCGTCTGGTGGTCACACATAGGTGCCCGGAAGTTATCGAGGAATGCGGCTTCGTGTCCTCCCAGCTCCCAATTGACTCTGCTGGCAAGATGTTGAGCCAATGCCGGGCTGGTCCTTTAAGCTTGAGGGGGTGGTATTTGATGGCGTGAAGATCGCCACCGCGGGCCATGTGGATGTGAAGGAGATAGTCTTTGATCCAAACCGCGGGTCTTGTAGCCATCATTGATTCAATATTGACGGGTTTAAACCCTTCGGGGATTTGATGATCCATTACTTCGTCTGTGAAGCATAGTGGGTGTGCGGCGCCTCTGTACTGGGCGATATCACGACGGAGCTCAAAAGAGCTTGGTCTGTTTTGTTCGCCCGCCAGACTTACTATGTCCGCGCGACGGTTGTCGTCACGTACCGTGGCGCCCACGCGATCCATAGATCGATCTTGATTGTCTTGCCTTGTCCTCCAATATATCTCGCAGGTCCGGAGCGTTCCCCTTTGGCCAAGTGCTTTTTGAGCGATGCCGGGGTACGGTTCTAGTGAAGGGCCTAGAGGCCTCTCTGTCATGCCACGGGGTGGTCGGTCAGCCGTATTGTCTCCTGGTGATGCGGGTTCGTAAGCCTCCTCCTCTAATCGGGGAGCAGCTTATGCTTAGGGTAGCTTTTGAGGGCATTCGAGCTCATGCTCTTCGCCACGAGGACTTGGTCCATCCGTCGGCTAGCAGATCCCGATCAGCTCTAAGCTGTTGCTGCTTTTTCTTTAGGCTGTTCGTCGTGGCCATAAGCCCACGCCTAAAACGCTCTTGTTCGACGGGATTCTCGTGCACGATTTAATTCATTGTCGCCGAGGCTTGCTTCGTCTTTGGAGGAGGCATATAATCCTCTACCTCTTCTTCGCCGCCTCTCTTGAGGGTCTGGCGTCTTCATCCTCCCCGCGATGGATCTTGCCGAGTGGATTGTCTTCGGCGTTGTCCGGTGTATTGTTATCTCCGTGCGGAATCTTCATTCTTGCTGTGGCGGGATTTAGAGCGGCGCCGCCGACGCCGGGCGCTTGGGCTGCTTCTTGAGGGTCATCCTCCGTTGTTCCATCGCCGTTCCCATCTTTTGGGATGTCCACCATGTATATGTCGATGACGAGGTGGCCTTCCAAAGTGCCCGTAGGCGCTGGGTCTTGTCGCCTCTCGCATCGCCGTCCATACCGTCGATGTCTTCGAGTCGTAGTCTAGCATGTCGGTTAGGTTATCGGCGGTGGCTACCAAGTGGGTGGTGGTGGGCGCCGAATTTCTTCGTCGATCAGATCTCAACCTTCCCGACCGTAGTCCGCCAGGCTCTCCGGATAAAGAGAGAGACTTTAGTGAATTCAGGATGTCGCCAAAAGGCGAAAGTGCTTGAAAGATGTCCGCGCCGTGAACTCCATAACGGGCGCCCAATCGGATTCGACCAGCAAGGGCGCTGAGGGTTCGGAGTCCGGATAGGAGTCCGCGCCGAGTCGGAGTCTTTGCAAAGGACAGGGATGGTGTTTGGCTCGATCGTCAGAGATTGTAGCCCCGAGGCGGTGTCCAACCACTGCGTCCTCGGTCGGGAATCCGCCCGGATTAAGGGCCGAGCGGATATCGTGCGGCCTCCGTGGCATTGCTCGGCCGCAGAGCTAGATCATGCCCATCGAGACATCGCGCATCGCTGCGGCTCGAATCCGTCAAGATCAAGTCTCCGCGGATATCGGCCGATAGTTTAGACTTCCAAATCGACCGTGTGGCAGGGGCGTAGCTTCGATCCGCTCCAGATGGCTGCTTAATTGGCCCAGAGTAAAGCCGCCGAACACAAAGATCTGTCCGAGGAGAAAAGTCTCACCGACCGCTGGCTGTTGTTGATGATCGGAGGAGCCATCGGCCTATCGGCGACGACACGAGGAACTCTCAATGAAAGCACCAATGTCGGTGTCAAACCGGCGGATCTCGGTAGGGGGTCCCGAATCAAGCGCCTAGGCGGATGGTAACAGGAGACAAGGGACACGATGTTTTACCTGTGTTCGGGCCCTCTTGATGGAGGTAAAACCCACGCCCCGCTAGATTAATATTGATGATGTGTGTTACAAGAGTGGATCTACCACGAGATCAAAGAGGCTAAACCCTAGAAGCTAGCCTATGGTATGATTGTTGTTCGTCCTACGGACTAAAACCCTCCGGTTTATATAGACACCGGATAGGGTTAGGGTTACACAAAGTCGGTTACAATGGTAGGAGATCTACATATCCGCATCGCCAAGCTTGCCTTCCACTCCAAGGAAAGTCCCATCCGGACACGGGACGAAGTCTTCAATCTTGTATCTTCATAGTCTCGGAGTCCGGCCGATGATGATAGTTCGGCTATCCGGACACCCCCTAGTCCGGAACTCCCTCAAGATGCATAAAGGATAAACATCACATGCAATCAATATAAGTGATATGATATGGCCATCATCATCTTGTGCTTGTGATCTCCATCTCCGAAGCACCGTCGTGATCACCATCGTCACCGGCGCGACACCTTGATCTCCATCGTAGCATCATTGTCGTCTCGCCAATCTTATGCTTCTACGACTATCGCTACCGCTTAGTGATAAAGTAAAGCATTACAGGGCGTTTGCATTTCATACAATAAAGTGACAACCATATGGCTCCTCGCCATTGCCGATAACTTCGTTACAAAACATGATCATCTCATACAATAAATTATAGCATCACGCCTTGACCATATCACATCACAACATGCCCTGCAAAAACAAGTTAGATGTCCTCTACTTTGTTGTTGCAAGTTTTACGTGGCTGCTACGGGCTGAGCAAGAACCGTTCTTACCTACGCATTAAAACCACAACGATAGTTCGTCAAGTTAGTGCTGTTTTAACCTTCGCAAGGACCGGCGAGCCACACTCGGTTCAGCTAAAGTGAGAGAGACAGACACCCGCCAATCACCTTTAAGCACGAGTGCTCGCAACGGTGAAACCAGTCTCGCGAAGCGCACGCGTAATGTCGGTCCGGCCGCTTCATCTCACAATACCGCCAAACAAAGTATGACATGTTGGTAAGCAGATGACTTGTATCGCCCACAACTCACTTGTGTTCTACTCGTGCAAATAACATCAACGCATAAAACCAGGCTCGGATGCCATTGTTGGGGAACGAGTAATTTTAAAAAATTCCTACGCACACGCAAGGATCATGGTGATGCATAGCAACGAGAGGGAGAGTATTTTCCACGCACTCGTGAGACCGTAAGCGGAAGCATTATGACAACGCTGTTGATGTAGTCGACGTCTTCACGATCCGACCGATCCAAGTACCGAACGCACGGCACCTCCGAAGTTCAGCACACGCTCAGCTCGATGACGATCCCGGACTCCGATCCAGCAAAGTGTCGGGATGAGTTCCACAAGACGACGGCGGCAGGACGATGATGATGTTCTATCGACGCAGGCTTCGCCTAAGCACCGCCACGATAATATCGAGGTGGAATATAGTGGAGGGGCACCGCACACGGCTAATAGGTCTCAAGGATCAATTGTTGTTGTGTTCAGAGGTGCCCCTACCCCAAAGATATAAAGGAGCAAGGGGAAGGGGAGGCCGGCCAGGAAGGGCGCGCCAGGAGGAGTCCTACTCCCACCGGGAGTAGGACTCCCTCCTTTCTGTCCAACTAGGAGAGGGGGAAGGAAGAGAGAGAGGGGAGGAAGGAAAGGGGGGCGCCCCCCCCCCCTCCTTGTACTATTCGGACTAGAGGGGGAGGGGGTGCGGCCTGCCCTGGCCGCCCCTCCTCCTCTCCACTTTGGGCCCATGTGGCCCATTAACCCCCTGGGGGGTTCCAGTAACCCCCTGGTACTCCGGTATATATCAAATAACCCCCGAAACCATTCCGGTGTCCGAATATAGTCGTCCAATATATCAATCTTCATGTCTCGACCATTTCGAGACTCCTCGTCATGTCCTTGATCACATCCGGACTCAACTATCTTCGTACATCAAAACACATGAACTCATAATATAACCGTCATCTAACTTTAAGTTGCACGGACCCTACGGGTTCAAGAACTATGTAGACATGACCGAGACACGCCTCCGTCAATAACCAATAGCGGAACCTAGATGCTCATATTGGCTCCTACATATTCTACGAAGATCTTTATCGGTCAAACCGCATAACAACATACGTTGTTCCCTTTGTCATCGGTATGTTACTTGCTCGAGATTCGATCATCGGTATCTCAATACCTAGTTCAATCTCGTTACCGACAAGTCTCTTTACTCGTTATGTAATGCATCATTCCGTAACTAACTCATTAGCTACATTGCTTGCAAGGCTTATAGTGATGTGCATTACCGAGAGGGCCCAGAGATACCTCTCCGACAATTAGAGTGACAAAACCTAATCTCAAAATACGCCAACTCAACATGTACCTTTGGAGACACCAGAGCTCCTTTATAATCACCCGATTACGCTAGGACGTTTGGTAGCACACAAAGTGTTCCTCCGTAAACGGAGTTGCATAATCTCATAGTTGTAGGAACATGTATAAGTCATGAAGAAAGCAATAGCAACATACTAAATGATCAAGTGCTAAGCTAACGGAATGGGTCAAGTCAATCACATCATTCTCCTAATGATGTGATCCCGTTAATCAAATAACAACTCATGTTTATGGTCAGGAAACATAACCATCTTTGATCAATGAGCTAGTCAAGTAGAGGCATACTAGTGACACTATGTTTGTCTATGTATTCACACATGTATTATGTTACCGATTAATACAATTCTAGCATGAATAATAAACATTTATCATGATATAAGAAAATAAATAATAACTTTATTATTGCCTCTAGGGCATATTTCCTTCAGCAAGTCCACCCTTGGAACGCAACTAGGGTCCGACATTTTTCCCCAGTTGTAGTCCCACGCTCGACTCGTAACTGGGCCCCGACATTTTTCTCCTAGTTGCATGTCCAGCCTTGACTAGTAAATGAAGCCCGGCATTTTTATGTCCCAGTGGCTAGTCCACCCTCTACTCGCAACTGAGACCCGATCTTTTTTTTGTTCGAGTGGCAAGTCTACCCTCGACTCGCAACTGGGGCCCGACCTTTTTTTGTCCCTGCTGCAATTCCACTCTCGACTCGGAACTGGGGACCGGTCATTTTTTGTCCCATTTTCAAGTCCACCCTCGACTTGCGACCGGGGCCCAACCTTTTTTTGTCATAGTTGCAAGCCCACTCTCGACTGACAGCTTAGGGCCTATATTTTTTTGTCCTAGTTGCAAGTCCACCCTCAACTCGTAGATGGGGCCCAACCTTTTTTCTCCGAGTTGCAAGTCCACCCTCCACTCGCAATCGGGGCCCAAGCTTTTTTAGTCCCACTTGCAAGTCCACTCTCGACTTGCAATTGGGGTCCAAGCTTTTTTTGTCCCAGTTGCAAGTCCACCCTCGACTCACAACTGGGGCCCGACAATTTTTTTTTTACTAGTTGCAAGTTCACCCTCGACTCTCATCTGGGATCCAATCTCTTTTTTGTCCCGGTTGCAAGTCCACTCTCGACTTGCAACTGGGGCCCAAGCTTTTTTTGTCCCAGTTGCAAGTCCACCCTCGACTCACACTGGGGCCCGACATTTTTTTACTAGTTGCAAGTTCACCCTCGACTCTCATCTGGGATCCAATCTCTTTTTTGTCCCGGTTGCAAGTCCAAACCCGACTCGCAACTGGGCCCGGCCTTTTTTAATCTCAATTGTGAATCCACACTCGACTCCCAACTGGGGTCCGACCTTTTTTTGTCTCAGTTGCAAGTCCATTCTCGACAGGGAACAAACCGCAGATAAGTCGGTCCAAGTAGATAGGATATGTTTTTTGTTTTGTTTTGTTCTTCGTGTTTTTTGTTTTATCAATTTTTTTCTTCTTTTGTTTTTTTCTATTATTCAGAAGTCGATCTCATTTTTTTTGTTTTTTCTAATTCTTTTTCCATAAATTCACGAGTTTTAGTAAATCTTCTAAAATTCATAAATTTGCTTCATTTAAAAAAAGATGTTTGTAAAAAATTCAAAATGTGTTCATGTTTTTAAAAATGATTCGTGGTTTTTAAAAGAAGCTCAAATTGTTTGAAACAATGTCCACATCTCCATAACATTGTTTGCAAATTTTAAAATGTTCAACTTATGATAAACTGTACACATTTTTAAAAATTGTTCACATTTCAGAAAATGTCTGAAAGTTTGTAAAAATATTATTCGTTTCAAGTAAAATTGTAATTTTAAAAGTGTGTTCTCATTTTTGCGAAAACATGTCTCAATTTAAAAAAAAATCTTCTCACTTAAAAATCACAATTTGAAAAAATTCTGAATTGTTTGATCTGCCATTGAATATATCCACTGTCACGCCAGGCTTGCTAATGGACCAGCCCAGTCGGGGGTTCCCTGGGCGGCGGCGCGTGACAGTCAGACGCAACGCCCCCGAGCTGCACAAACAAACAAAAAAAATCGAATCTTATCCATGCACCGCTCAGGGCATCTCCAACGCCATCCATTCAAACAGACACACCACCCATCCAAACAAACACACCACCCAAAACACATTGCTCTGTGAAACTGAAGAAGATGAGAGTGTTGTTTCAGACGAAGCCAGATCAACATCACATGCCTTCCTCTCTTCCCCTCTCAGAACCCCTCCTCTCTCTGTACTTGTTCCTGTGAAAGGTGAGAATTGTTCCCCGTGGGCTAGAGAGTTGTTCATGGAACTTGTGAGAGATGTCCCTCCTGATCTGTAACTACCGGGATCATGATAGAAAGTACACACAAACCATATGTAGCATAGCTTCATAATTTTATGTAGTTCAAGAAGCTAGGCCAAACTCATCATTATTTATACGCCGATTACGAGTGAACAACCTTGCTGCTACCCATTTGTTCATTACAGTGGTTCGCACATCGTGCACTTGCACCCGACAGCATCACACTTGCCTTGTTTGGGCACCCTCATAAGGTTGAAGCATGCCATATCACAAGCGTCGTCGTTGCATGGCTTTGGTAATGGGATAAGGGTTGACCCACACCTGTACTTGAACTTAGCGCTGCCGTCCATTGACGCCTCCGTTACCACGCCTGCAAAATCCCCATGAAGAAAAGGGATGGTCACAGCATGGCCATTATTTGTGGGACGAGATTGTGAAGAAAGGTATTACAAGAACAAGTGAGTACCGGACGCCACCATGAGCAAGGCGAGGGCCAGGAGCAACACCTTGGTGGTCCTCATCTTAACTAGTTTCTGCGTTGAAGGAAAGACGTGATATGTGAGTTCTCAAGGAGAAGAAACAAAATGGGCAAGGCTTTTTATAGCTGATTCGTTGAATTGAAGAAGAAGATTTGGTGAGTCTTATGAAATTAATAGACGATAAGTGAATTAATATATCTGTATTCTATTTATTTGATTTGGTGAGATGTATTAAATTATATTGATTAACTGCATATATATATTCGATTAAAGTACAAGATTTGGTGAATCTTATGAAATAATATTATATTATATATTCAGTTAATGACTATTCATTTGACACATCTCAACAAATCAAATAAATATAATGCGTGTGCATGTGCGTGTGCGTCGGCGCGCGTGTGCGTGTGTGTGCGTGCATGTGTGTGTGTTATGACCGGCGTACACTACAGCTGGAGGAGGCCCAATAGCGCAGGCAGTTAAGGGCTTGGCCCAATTTATCTTATTTCTATTAGCACATCAGGGATTATATATACACATGTAAAGACTCATTTTGAGATTAATCAATAAGTAACTATTGCCCGGCTCCCTTCAGGAGCCGGAACCCTAAACCCTAGCCGCCCCCTGCGCCCTCTCCTCCTCAGCCGCGCGACCACGGCGCCGACTCGCCGCCGCTCGCGCCCAACACCTCGTCATCCTCCCTTCCACCACTACAACCTGAGGGCTAGGTCTGGTAGGATTCCAGCTCCTATCAATCTGGTATCAGTTGTCTCGGGACCGGTCATGTCTACACCTCTTCCTACCACCACCCTTCTGCTGCCAACCACCACCACGCCACCGGCGACCTTCGCGGCCGGCGCGTCGTCCTTGTCGGGGCCGATGTCCTCCGCCGATCGCCACCCCCGTCGTCTTCACCCCAGAGGAGATGATGGCTGCCCTCCGGGATCTCACCCAGGTGGTCGCGGGCATCCGCACGTTCCTCGCGAGTCCCTATGGGCCGTAGCCGCGGGTGCCCTTCGCCACCGCCCCGCCGCCGTGGCAGCCGCCATCCTCAGCGACCCCGTTGCCCCCGCCATGCAGCCACTGCCGTGGCAGCCGCCACCCGCAGCATACCACGGTGCCTCCGCCATGCAGCAGCCGCACCAGCCCTCCGTCGCCCCCACCATGCCGCTGCAGCAATAGCAACTGATGCCGCCGGCGGCGGCAACCTCGACCCAGGGCGCCCCCACGACGGCTCAGGCGATGCCCATCCACCAGGTCCGGTTCACCCCATCGCCATCACTCCTACCGGCCTGGCTCGCCGGGTCCATCGAGCCGGTCTACACGACGGCCTTAGGCCAGCCGCACGTGTTGCCCCTGCCGGCGCCGCCCTCGGCCATACAGTTCAGCGGGCCCTCGAGCTCCGCCGACCCCTACGCCGACGTCGGCGGGCCCCTGTTCCAGGGTGGCCCTCTGATGCCCACCTACTCGGCTCCGTCGTCCTCGCTGCTCCGCGCCGATGAGGCGTACCCCTCCGTCATCCACGGCCAGACGCCGCCGCGCTTCTCCAAGCTTGAGTTCGCCACCTACGACGGCACTGTGGACCCCCTGAATTGGCTCAACCAGTGCGACCAGTTTTTCAGGGGGCAACACACGCTCGCGTCCGACCGCACCTGGATTGCCTCCTACCACCTCCGGGGCGCAGCACAGACGTGGTATTAAGCCCTCGAGCAGGACGAGGGCGGCATGCCCCCTCGGGATTTTCGCGAGCTATGTCTCTTACGCTTCGGGCCGCCGATACGCAGGAGCCGGCTGGCGGAGCTTGGGCGCCTACCTTTCACCTCCACGGTGCAAGACTTCGGCGACCACTTTCAGGCCCTAGAATGCACGCGCCTGGCGCGCGTCACGGCTCGCCAGCAGGCCGAGCTCTTCGTTGGCGGTATGCCGGACCACGTGCCCTTGCATCTGTCAATTCATATCACCTCATTTCCTACATGTATGTAGGCCCGGTAAAGAGTGACCCGAACCCTCACATGAACTCTCAATCCATCATCATCCAGACACTGTTCACAATGCAGATCGATCAGTGGGCCGACCCCTCTCAAGAAAAGAACCCAATTAACTATCACCGCGCTTTCTTCCACGGGCATGCAGTCGGGCATGCTCCCTCTCCCGTGCCGTGCCCGCGAAAGGCGCACCAACTTTGAAGCGCCCCATGATTGTAATCAAGCGAGGGAGGATCGATCGATCTCGGCCTCTCGTCTCGTCTAATCAGGAACCTTACTATCTGGTGGCGGACGGCCATGCATGAATGCATGCGGGCTTCGAGATCCGTGATTGAATGAAACGATAATACTACTATAGCACATTCTCTCTGTGTATCTTGACTGTGTGTGGTCTTGCTTTTCATCAGTCTGCTAATGTGCGCGGCGACCGGGCTTTGCTTTGCGGGAGCACCATCGAGAGCTAGCTACCTACCATGGGCCATGTAGTAGTAGTTCTTGGAGTTGCTCCATTGTTTTTCGGATCTACTACTCGTCAGGCTTTCTTCACTCACAGGTTGTACGTAGGTTTCTTCGTAGTACATTATATGGCATGTCCCAGGTACGTTCTGGATGAAAAGCATGGGCCTTTTGGTGTAGTAAAGTACGTAGGCGTAGCCGTGCTAATGGTTTCGTGGAGCCATCTCATGATTTCGATTACCCGCGGCGGCAACGGCAATCGGCAAATTAACCAGCTCTTCCTCGTTCATTTGGCATGTTGTCGACTTAGCAGCTTTCGCCCGGGCGGAAAGCGTATTACAGTTTACATTGTCGTAAGCTTTGTGCTAGCTATTTTCCAGCATTCCTTATAGTATTACTCAGGCCCGTTCTTCGGCAACCTGTTTTTTTCTATTGAAAAGGAGGTTAATCCCCTGGCCTCTGCATCAATCGATGCATGCATCCATCTTTATTAATTATTCCACAAAGGTTTGATAAGAACATACATCAATAGACTTGAAACCACCACTCAAACCTACACACTCGATAATGTGAAGTGCTCTCACTCCCCATTTTTAAAACTGCTGTCGTCGCCGATCCATCCACATAACATATCAAAACCAACGCTCGGTGCAACCTACCTTAAACGCACACCACATGCACAGGTTTTAGAAGCCGCCATCATCATCGGACCACTGACCCATCTTCAGGAGAGAGATCCGCATCATTCCTGCCAGGCCCTGCGCTCGTCCGCCCAGACGCGGAGAATCAGGAAGATCTATCATTCGTAGCACCTGCCAACCAGGCATGACTCAGCGTAGCACCTGTCGGCTAGGCATGACTTGACAGCTCCACCGAAGCTCCGTGCAAGAGCTCCACCGAAGCTCCGTGCAAGACGAAGCCGCTCCACCTCCTGCCTCTGTCTTCCAGCACTGCTCCACAAACGATGCTCCCAAGAGAGAAACGGCACCGTAGTACCGTCATCATCTGATCTGGAAGACCAGATCCTAGGGTTTCCGGCAAAGACGAGTGGGTCGCGGTTACACGACGATGCCTTCATCAAGGTAACGACGCAAAACGCCGCCATCGCCCGCCATCGGCTCGGTTTTCACCAGCAACTCTGTCTCTCCAACTCGCAGCCGGGACTAGATGACGGATCTGAAAATCCGTGCACCCAGCCTCAGGCCGACCATCTCTGACGAAGGAGGTGGCCACCAACGCCACGCCTAGGGCCGGAGCCCGACATCCTCGAGTTGCGGGTCGATCCCAGGGGCTGCAAGCCATTGACGGGACGGTACACGAGATCAGCAAGTGCAGCCCGCCAAAACCTAGCTGGGCCCAGATCGGGTGCCCAAGCCGCCGTCGCTGCACCTGTCGTCGTCCGCCGCCACCTGCCTGGTCGCCGCAGCCCCACACCCACTGCCGTAGATCCGGCCATCGCGGGCTGCCACCGTCCTGATCGAACCGTTGGCCGAGGAGAAACGCCTCCGCCGCCGCTGCGGCACACAGGCTTTGCCTGCGACGCCCTCGGCGGTGGCGGCGGGGGGAGGAGATGCACTGGAGTGAAACGGGAGGAGGCAGGTGGGGGCGCTCCAGTGCGGCACGGCGATGCCACACGGGAGCGGGGTAGGGTTAGGAACGGGAGCGGGTAGGGTTAGCTCGTTCATGCACCCTATTAACCTGTTAGTCATGTTACCATTCTATTATGCAAGGGCATCTCCAACGCGCAAACCGGATAACGCATCCATTCGCGGAACAGATGCGGCAGACGCAAATCCAAAGCTATGCGCATACATTTCGGACTTATTTTAACTAAACTATACCAGACACGGGTAAAACTAGGCTAATGCTGGCTAAGGCGAATCTCCACTCCCACGACATGTCTTCCCTATCTCCCGCAACCCGCTCATCGGATTGTCGTGAGCCCGGAGGGATATGCTTCGGTGGGAGGGGAAGAATACCCTTCCTTCGCTCCTGCTAAGCACAGACCAGGGGTGGTTTTTGGGCGGGGGAAGACGAGCGCCGTGGTCTACACCCCCGCTCACCGAACAAGTCACCGGCAGTATAACCGGGCGTCACGGTGGCAATGGCCTTTGTGGGAACCAAGCGCAGGCGGGCTCCCATTACCATTTTTCCTTGTTGTCTGCAGACGTGCCGGCCTCCGCAAACATGGCTTCTTTCCCCACCTGCCTAATGTGTTGCCGCCATTACTCGCAGCGGAGTTTCTGAGAGACGGCGTTCGCCAGCCTGGACGGGCGAGGAGGGGCTGGCGATGGCGGTGGCGCCAGAACCGAAGGGTTTGCTAGCAAGCCAATCTGTATAAGGCTGGCTCGCCGAGCAGCCCGGGCAGCTGCAATGTTGGAGAACTCCTTCTTCTGCTTGCCGGAGGCCACGGCACGTGTCGTA
The DNA here is from genome assembly GCA_021605205.1 of Aegilops longissima. Lineage (NCBI taxonomy): Eukaryota > Viridiplantae > Streptophyta > Magnoliopsida > Poales > Poaceae > Aegilops > Aegilops longissima. The sequence continues at coordinate 635,837,137 of CM038681.1, read as the reverse complement.
CAAGGAGAAGATGGAGAGCGGAGGTGAGGTGTGATTATAGCCCGACACTTGACTGTGTTTATATAGCGGGCAAATGTGAGGAGCTAGCCGGCGTGGCGTTTAATGCCGGACGGCACAAGAACGGACGTGTGACGCTCGGGGCGCCGGAGTAGGTTCCTTGGCACACGCGCCCGAGTAGGTTCTTATACACATTTAATATTTTTCAAAGTCTTGGTTAACATGTTTCTAAACAAGGTCAATTTTTTTATTACATATTTTTAACATTTTTAAAATGCTTAATTAATATTTTTGATATACCCCCTCCGTTCCTAAATATTTGTCTTTTTGAAGATTTCAAATAGACTACCACATACGGATGTATATAGACATATTTTAGAGTGTAGATTCACTCATTTTGTTCCGTATGCAGTCACTTGTTGAATCTAGAAAGACAAATATTTAGGAACAGAGGGAGTACAAGATTAGCATTTTTTAACACATGGTCAACATTTTTCCTATACACACTTTTCAAATGCTTGATTAGAAAATTTCAAATACAAGTTTGACATTTTTAAAATACTTGTTTAACATGTTTTCAAATGCTTGGTTTGATCAACTTTTTTCACACATACTATGTTTGTGCATACATTTTTCGTATACATGAGAAACATTTTTATACAAAATTAATATTTTTCAAATGCTTAGTTAGCATTTTTCCCAAATGTTTCATGTTAAGTGTTTTTAAAAAAAGAAAACCGAAAACATGAAAAAAAAACACACGCACTAACTAACTAACTTAATCCAAATTTATGAATTTTGACTTACTACAAATATTATAAGCACTATAACTGCCAAGTAGGGAGTATTACTTGGATTTGCTTTTCTGCCACGCAGCACAATTAGGAGTTTTCTAAAACAGAGAAAACCACATGCGTGTGTGTGCTCTGTTTTGCAGAAGGAGATTTCGGGCAATTCGCGGCCCAAAATCTCGAGTTCCGTATGGGGTTCTACAAGTTTAACTGAAACTGCATGGATTTTATGCAACCGAAATCCTGGTGACGGAACCAACTCCAAATGTTGTACTTCCTCGGATAGACAGAGCTTAGGCCCAGTCCCCGCCCCCGTCGTTGGAGGATTTGCTTCCTGCGTGGATATCATATCATGCCTGTTAACATACTAGTACATGAATTGGTGCTCATTTCATTCAGTAGATAGATTACAACAAAATGTACAACAACTGTATACACACTAGCATGATAAAGAGTAAAGACCCAAGGAAATTAAGGATTACAAAATATTTCGGTCACCAGTAGGGATGTCTAGCTGACGCTGAATTAACATAGATTACAAGCAGCAGCACAAGCGGCATTATTCACAAACATTACAGTTTTTTTGCCCGAAAAGGGCAATATCACACGCAAAGAAAAATCATAATATGGATGGTACAATACAAATGCAGCAAAGAATCCACGTGTAAGTAAGTCTAACGGATAAAATAAATAGGTACCCGAGGAACTCAATCGAGCGAAGAACATTCTTCACCAGGTGAGCTTGCTTTTGACAGCAGAGTCCCACCGATGTACACCTCGGGAATGTGGCTTACGAAAGGGTAACCCTCTCCGGATTCGGCTGCGCATCTTTATGCTCAGCTCAGGGCAGTTGTAAATCAAGGCTTTGTTGAGAGAACGGAAATCTTGGATGTAGCTTTGCTATCGACAATCTGAATGTATTGAAGAGAGGACGAAGCAGACTTAAAGCTGTCTGGAAGGCGTACCAGCTTTGGAAGACCACCAAGTTGCAGGTTCTGAAGGCTATGTAATCTTCCCAAGACTAGCTAATCGTATGCAGAAGGAGCAAGGGAGCTTCCCCTGGTTCAGAAAGAGACATGAGTCCGAACCTCACAAGTCCAATACATGGAGATGCAGATGAGGTCCGGCAAGTTAAACAGGCGGAAAACGAGGCGCAGGGGCGAAGGAGTAAAATGTTATTACAACCTTGTCTTGTATCACGGGACGGAGGGAGTAACTGTATCTCCATACAGCTTGGAGACTAAACCAACTTAAAAAAGAAAGAGAAACCGACTCCTACAGATTTGGAAATAACAGGGAAAACCTTCTACGGGACAAAACCTTCTTATTTCCAAATCCTGTTACCTTATACTCCCTTCATCCGGAAATACTCGTCGGAGAAATGGATGTATCTAGACATATTTTAGTCTAGATACATCCATTTTTATTCATTTCTCTGACAAGTATTTCTGGATGGAGGGAATATTAGACTCTAATTGAACTCGGACACACACCTACCGGCCCTACCCGAGGGGGCTAGGAGCCCAGGCCATGGCCTTGCTTCTCCAAAAGCTAGCTCTAATTCGAGTGAAGAAGATTCTCCAGCAGATGGGCCTGCTTTTGATAGCAGAGTCCCTTGGATGTACACCTCGGGAATATGGCTTACAAAAGGGTAATCCTCTCCGGATTCGGCTGCGCATCTTTTGCTCAGCTCAGGGCAGTTGTAAATCAAGGCTTTCTTCAGAGAACGGAAATCTTGGATGTAGCTTGGCAGCCCCTCCAGGTTTTCGCAACCGACAATCTGAATATATTGAAGAGAGGAAGCAGCAGACTTAAAGCTCTCTGGAAGGCGTGCCAGCTTTGGAAGACGACCAAGATGCAGGTTCTGAAGACTATCTAGTCCTCCCGAGGCTTCCCCAGCCGGTACCATCAAATCTAACTCTTCACACCCACTAATACTCAATGCAACAAGTGTGGAGAGTTGCCATATGCTGGAGGGGAGAGCGGCCAGCTTCGGACAATCGAAGATGAGTAGCTCTCGGAGGGCTCTCAGGCTGTCAAAACCCTCCTCCAATGATACCAGTTCATAACAATAGCTCATTTTTAGAATCGCGAGAGAGGACCAACCACACAGCCTTAGATACTTCTGCTTTGATGTGAGGTTTAAGTATACAAGGCTAACAAGGCTGCGAGCTTCACTTGGGAGCTCCTCTAACTGGTTGCAGCCATAGAGATGAAGCATTTCTAAATTCACCAGCTTGCATAAAGACTCTGGCAATAATCTGAGTTTGCCGTTGAATTGTATAAGCAGGTACCTCAGGTGCTTCAAATCTCCAATGGAACTCGGCAGTTCTTCAAAGTCAACTCCAAAAAATGTCACGGCACGGAGGAGTGTAAAACTTGAGAAAAGGTCATCAATGAAGGATTTGCTCACGGTACCAAAGCTTGATCTGATTGTAAATGTTCTTGTCTTGCTTGCCTTCTTCAGTTCCTCGGGAAAATTGAGTCCTACGGAGAAGTTCTCACGGTCCCAAACTAGGTGCCTGACACTCTCAGAGACTGTTACCTTTTCAGAACTTACAATGGCATGCTCCTTTTGGGATACCAAGGTTGCAAGGTCATGAATAAGATCATGCATTTTACAGTAAAAAACCCTGTTATCAGAAAGGACGCACTGATCCTGGAATAAAGATCTCCCAACTAGTTCTTTAAAATACTTCTCTCCAGTTTGTAGCTGAGTGCGTTTATTAGATGGACGAATCAATCCCAGAGCCATCCAAAACATAATCAAAATGTCCTGGTAAATTGTGTGGCCTTTTGGAAAAACTGACAAGCAAGAAAAGCATGGTCGTAGATGAGGTGGAAGTGCATCATAACTCAATTTCAATGCTGGCAAGATATCATCGGTGTTCTGCTCCATGTTCCACAAATTGTCCTCCAGAACGTGTCGCCATTCTTCAACATCTCGACATCTTGACAATAGGGAACCCAGCGTCCTGGCTGCCAAAGGAACACCACAACACTTTTTCACAATGGACTCCCCAATACTTACTAACTGCTGGTCCATCCTATCCTCTTCCTCACCTCTGAATGCGTACCGGGTAAATATTTGCATGCACTTATCATCTGGCAGTTTTTCCACGTCATATGGCTCCATGGTCTTCACCACTGATGCAACATTTGAACTGCGTGTGGTAACTATAATGGCACTTCCTCTTCCACCACTAGATAGCAGCCTTCTCAGCTCTTCCCAGTCTGCAAGTTTATCATTCCAGAGGTCATCTAGCACTAGAAAATATCTTCTTTCCTTCAAAAGTGCACACAACTTCCTTTGCAGCATCTCTAGATTTAGCTTCATGTTGCTTTCACCTGTACCTGATTGTATTATATCATCCAAGATCTTTTTTAAATTAAACACATCAGATACGCAAACCCATAATTTCATCTCAAAATTCTGGGTGACCTGAACATCATTGTAAATCCATTTTGCTAAAGCAGTTTTTCCTATTCCTCCTAAACCGACAATCGGAAGAACAGACAAGGGTTTTGAGTCTTTAGCTGTCAATATCTTTTCAATTATCTTCTTTTTAGCTTCAGCTCTTCCAATAATATCTGATTCGGTGATGAAGGAATGAGTTTCCCTGTTGCTACTCCTGAACATCCGTCTGTCAATAATTGGTTGCTCATTTAAACCAAATTGCCCTCTGTCCTTTGCTATCTCATCAAGTTTTTTACGAACTTGTTCTATCTTGTGACTCAATTTGAATAGACCAGTAACGAGAAGGCTCATAGACTGAATGCGAGATAAACCCTTATGAACATGTAACATGAGAGCTTCGGTGGACGCATCGTCCAAAAGATCATCTATGTCATAGACCGCATCCTTCAAACAGTCCAGCCACTCGTGAAGGACATGAGAAGCTGACTCCCTCTCCTCAGCATCTCGAAGAACACCACAGATAAATTTCAATGAGTTTTCCAACTTGTGAAGCTCTTCCTGGGCGTTCCAGGCTGACTTGATCTCATTAACAGCCCAGTCAGTACCAAAGGATGCAGCCTTTCCAAGAACGGAGGTTGCAAGGCTTGATACCACTGACGCCACGGAGAACATCTTGTTCACGTGGATACTACAATTACATAGTAAAGTACTCAAATCAGTGTCCATATATGGTGAGTACATTTATCCTAGAAATGATTATAAACTCTACATGCATGCTTTGCTTACTCGCTAAAGGGCAAAATAGTAGTAATAACTTGTACTCAATATGTACACAAGCAAATAAACTACTGTAGAATTAAAACTTGCATATAAATTATAAAGTAGACCAACGAAACCACTTTCCCCATGGATAAAGAAATGAAAACACAGGCTGCTGGGAAGGTGGATATACAATTTAGCTGATCAGTCAAGTAATTAAGGAAACAAATTAGCAAGTGAATTTTGGATCCTAATCGATATAAACTAACTGTAGAAAGTAGTTTGTTTTCCCCTCCACAAGGAACTGTAGAGAGTAATTGAAGTTTTGGGGTTGGGTATGGTGGTAAAATTCTGGAAAAGGGGCACCACGAAACTAAACATCAAAGTGACTAGATTACACTGGTAACCCTCCCGCAAGCGACCGGGAGGGCCACCCCAACACCGCAGTCTCTACCCCTCCTCCCACCTCCTCCCCTCGCCACCGACGGGTTGCGCCGCCGGGAAAAGCCCGGTTGGCGTCGGCGGCAGCGGGGCCTAGCGCGGGCGGGCGTCCTCCGGCTGGTCGCGACGCGCTGGGCAGCGGGGCGTGGCGGCTCATGTGTGCTCCATTCCTGCAACTGCATCTGGATGTGGCGTGGAGGGCTACGCGGGGACGCCTCTAGGGTGGCCATAGTGGCTCGATCTGGTTTGTCCAGATCTGGTCGCCGGCTCCTTGGGGGATGCGGGGCTCCCCTACGATTGTGCTGGCGGCCCCTGGATGGGACTCCCCTCCCGTGACAGGTGTTGGCTTTGGCTGGGGTTCTCCCGTCCTTTTGGCTGGTCGGCGTGGGGTGGGAGCTGGTGCGGGGTGATGGTGGTTGGATCCTTCTCCTAGGTTTGGACCGACGATACGTGGGGCTGGGCGGGCGCACACGCAACTGGGAAAGTTTAGATCTAGGGTCCGTGCTCGGGCGGGCCAGGTCAGGGCCCGGGGTGGATCCGAGCAAGTGCTTTGGGTAGGAGAGGTTGGGCTTGGCCAGGGATGTGCTCGCGGGTCTCCTCGCGGGTATGGTGCTCGATGGTTGATTGGTGGTGGTCGTGTTAGCATTGCGTCGGTGCATGGATCAGCGCTGATGACCACAGACATGGCGTCGTGTGAGCTTGCCTTGCCAAGGGCTGGGGCTGGCTCGGCGGCGGCCGTTGACACTCTCGGAGTCATGTCCCTACCAGTCAACCTAGATTGGATAGGGAAGCATGTGTAATTGAAGTTTTTGGGTTGGGTATGGTGGTAAAATTCTGGAAAAAGGGCACCACGAAACTAAACTGCAAAGTTACTAGATTACACTAGTAACCATACCGCGTCGCTGCCGTGGGCGACCGGGAGGGCCACCCCAATGCTCCTCCCACCTCCTTCACTCGCCGCCGTCGGGCAAAGCCCGGTCGATGGCGGCGGCGGTGGCGGCGGGGCATCCTCTCCCCTCGGTTGGCGAGGGCTGCCGTGGGCGGGCGTCCTCCGGCTGGTGGCGACGCGCTGGGCAGCAGGGCGCAGCGGCGCAACGATGGGGGCGGCGGAAGGGGCTCATGCGTGCTCCATTCTCACGGCCACGTCTAGATGTGGCATGGACGACTTTTTGGTGAGTAAACCCGGTTTTGTCCCGTTGACCGGCCAGTCAGCATCCCAGTTAGTAGCTATGTCACCGCAATCACTTAATCCATTTTTGGTCAAACTATGTAAAAAAATTGAAAGTGTCCAAATTATTTTGAAAACATTTTGTAAAATCAACACTAAGATAGTGATAATTATGGGAAAGTTTCACACAATTGGGCCGAATATATTTGAAAATAC